>CM023532.1:76088259-76187419 GCA_013350335.1 Chimonanthus salicifolius | reverse complement strand
TCATGATCATCTTCCATGGGTTTTTTCATTTTGGCCAATATTTACGGTTTTGTCACTACCTCTTTTCCAAACATACCAATTTCAACATAGATACAATCATACCCACACTTTTCACACAATGGCTTAGCAATTTAGTACAAGGTAAAACATTCCAACAAAGAATAGTCATCCATTCCCTAATCACAATCTTAGAGCAACAAGGGTTGAGCCCTCACACTCCCATAACATAACATACTCCACACCTCATTCACGTGTATATCACCCTTCATATAAGCATTACCTTGATATTACATGCATTTCTCAATTCACCACAATTTGCATGGGCTATACAACACCCTATTACACTCCAATGTTTAGTATACATACATTTCCAAGGTCTCAACATGAAATGCAATTCCACCTCAAGTCTCTTCACATTTTCATTACATAATCTTCCTATGAGATAAAGTTGTAGGATGGTATTTATTATGAGCACCATATGCCATTTTCATGGCTATCATCACTACACCATATCTAACATATAAAACATTTTTCCACCTTCTACAACAATCATCCATTTTAATTTCAAGCTTCAAACATTTGAAAACTCAACCAAGTTAGCAAGTTTAACCAAAGAAAGGGGATAAGTCCTCACCAACAACTCTTTCCACCCTTGGTATGGTAGGTACACACCCTCTATTCCTCATTGATACATGTTCATCTAATATGAGCACCATTTTCTCAACAAAGTACATGAGCTGTTCATTTAGATTCAAACCATACATCAAACACAAGTTCTACCCTATAATCTCATCCACAATATAATAATTATAAATCTCATTAACCACATATTAAAAACTATTCATCCATCATCACCCCACACCTATTTCATTCAATTTCATTGATCACATATCATGTATGATCATAATGATAATTCATTTAGGCATTTACACATACACCTAATAGGCAAACTAATCATTCTAATAATTAAAGTGGAGTTTCCCTCATCATCATTATGATCCAAATACCTCTAAGTTCACCAATCACTCTCCATCAATTTCCATAATTTTACACCCATCATCATTACACATACATCACCATAGGGTTCAAAAGCATTCCTCATTTAAATCCCTTTAAAACTCTCTCACATTTATTCATTTAAAACCCTAAAATCATTAACCACCCTTCATGTATTCCATTCTTTAAAACCCTAAAAATCATACCTCACTTACCATGGCTTCCATTTTAAAACCCTTTAAAATTACCCACATTTAATCATTTAAAAACTTAAAACTCTAAATCATTCTCCATGCTTCCATTTTTATAAACCCTAATAAATAAATCAAACATCTACCATGGGGTGTACTTGAGAGAGAGAGAGAGAATGGGATGGAAAAATTACCTCAAGCTTTGGTCTTGAAGAGGTGGCCCCAAGTTTGCACTTTTCTTCTCTTCTAAGTTTCCTTCTTCTTTCTCTTCTTAGTTTTCTTCTTCTCTATTTCTTGGAGATGAGGGACGGTGGTGTGGGAGAGCAAAAGAGAAAGAGAATGAAATGAGAGTGAAGTGTAGAGAATGAGATAAAGACAACCTTTTTTCTTTTTTTTTTATAACACACTTTATCATTAACTTTCCCAACCACCCCACATGAGATATTTCTCATGCTTTATGGTGGTGGTTGGAACTCCACCACTAGCCAACGTTGGTGTAAAAAGAAATAAGATGGCTTTTGGTCTTCTTTGACCATTTGACCACCTTTTGTTTATTTTATTTAATTAATCAACTAGATAATTACTTAGGTTTATTTATTTCCTACTTAATTTAATTCCATTAAATTCCCTCTAAGAAATTCACCCATGGTTGACCAAGTCAACCATGGTGGCCGACCCCACCAATTCTTGGTCCACACGCCACCTCACTTGGTGAGGTGGAGATGGGTCCCATTGGACCATGTCACCTTGGTCAACTCATCACCAACTTAGGTGATTCAAATTTCATTAAGTCCATTCCCACTAGTTGGGCCACCATTGGGCCCATGGCCCAATTACATTCATCCTTACCCATTTATCTTAGAGTTTACATTATCTTAATCCATTGGGTCCCAAATGGGTATTGGGCCCAATTTGACCATCCTTGGCCCAATTGACCACCATTGACCCTTTAAGTAAACTTAAATCCAATCCATAACCCATTGGGCCCTAGTTGGGCCTTTGTCCAAATTTTGGTCCATTTACCATTTGTTCCATCAAATTTCCAATTTCCACTATTAAAATAAATAATAACCACATATTTATTGATTTAAAAATTTCGGGCCATTACAATACAATCCTCTTTTAAAATTTTCGTCCCGAAAATTCGAGCGAAGTAGGGGTTCAAATCATCTTATACAAATAGTTCCGGATGAGCGGCTCTCATCCCTGACTCAAGTTCCCAGGTGGTTTCCTCATTGCCATGTCGTTCAGATACCACCTTGATCTACGCTATAGTCTCCGCAACCAACTCCGGTCCCATCAGCGCAGGCTCACCGGCCTCTGTCCAACACACTGGCGATCTACACGGCCTACCATATAAGGCCTCAAATGGAGCCATCTGGAGGTTTGCCTGGTGACTGTTATTATAGGAGAACTTCACCAGTGGCAAATGATCCTCCCATCCACCCTTGAAGTCCAGCATATATGCTCACAGCATATTCTCCGATATTTGTATTGTCCTCTCCGACTGTCCATCAGTCTGTGGATGGAATGCTGTGCTAGTCAACCCATCGGTCCCCATAGCCGACTGCATACTCTGCCATACCCTGCTAGTGAACCGGCCCTCTCTATCGGACACAATAGTCCGAGGTACACCATGTAGTCTGATAATATCTCGGATGTACCGCCGACCCAAGGTCTCCAATGAATCTGTCGTTTTGACAGGAAGAAAATGTGCAGACTTTGTCAATCAGTCCCCCATGATGCATATTGCATCCTGGCCCCTTTACGACCTTAGTATCCCTGTTACAAAGTCCATGGCTACATATTCCCGTCTCCACTCCAGCACTGGTAAGGGTTTGAGTAAACCCGGTGGCTCCTGATGCCCCACTTTAACCTGCTGACAAGTTAGTGCAGCGAGTAACAAACTCTGCCACATTTCTCTTGAGTCCATGCCACCAATAGTGCCTCTTAAGATCATGGCACATCTTGGCGCTGTCCGGCTGGGTAGAGAGCTTGGTTTGGTGTGCCTCAACCAATAACTCCCTTCTACAGCTCTCAGGTACATATGTCCTACCTCGGAATAAAAGACCATGTTCCGGTCGTAATTCTTATTTCGGTACTACCTCGCCTGCAGTTATCTTGGTTCATATCTTTTCCATTTCTAGGTCTATTCGCCGTTCCCGTTCAATTGTGCCAAGTACCTTTTAATTACATCAACATCACTCACATCAACCTACGAGTTTCATTCTTGCAGAATTTACTCTGTCCCACATTATCTCTTTTTCCTCATGAACCCATTTGCGATTTTATGTAGATTAATGTATTCTATTTCGCTTTATCTGTTACCAAAACATTTCTCATACGTACTCCTTCAATACGTTCTTTCGTCTACTCTTTGTGTGAGTTAGTCTGCCAGTACGAGTTTATGCTCAAGTCCGTTGTTGATTCCATTTTAACTAGGTTTCTAGCTTTACTCTCCTGGAACTCCATCGGCCAACTACAGAGTCAGGTGATCAGTCTCACTCGGCAGTCGCCCATAGCTTCCCATTCAAGTTTCACTAGACTCTTAACCTTTCCCTTAGGTCTATCTCTCAAAAGCAATCATACCTTTATTTGCATATAAGTCACTATGTGACTAACCCTTTTTGTTCATAACTCCTACAATAACAATACCCGACATCAATCCAAATCATATAGATACTAATTTCCTACCCTTCTGGATTATTCAACACATATTCATAGATTCTTAAAAATTAGTGATACATCTAAGCTTACTTAGGTTATGTCAAATAGTACCCATTCACCGCTAAAAATATTCACAATTATTACAAATTTCACCAACTACCAAATTCCACCCTACATGCCTACGTTATCAATGGTTACAACATCATACGGGTTCATATGCCTTCATTATCAGGTCACGTAGAATTGAAATCACACACAATCATCGAATAACATAACTCATGTGTAACCAGATCTTTCATCTCCATTCTCATCAAACAATAACTTGAGGTAACATAAGAAATAACACATTAATATGATCTAGTGATTCAACATAATTATGATTTGGTTACCCTACCCCATTTACAACATACACCTAGTGATTTTGAAATAGCAATCCTACTCATCCAATGCAAGTCATCCCAATACATTCGAAGACCATCCATGACCATCCACAAATTCTTAAACTTTGGAATTATTCATCAGCCCCACCTAGGTTTCCAACCAAACACATTAACATATCACGGCCTCTTCATGCCTACTACATATTCACAACTCACTGTACTTTATCAACTCATCATCATACACATAGTCTATAACACCTCCTTGTTCCTCAATGACTATTTATTGCATACCACCAATTATCAAAGTAACATCATATAAACTCATTGCAACTATTGATAATCACAATTTATTAACATCATAGGGAATCCTCATGCAATCACTAAATAAAATATTTTCATAAGTTCATGGCCATCATTCATTCATGCTTTTTAAGGCCGTAAACCCATTTCAAGGCCTATCATCACTCGTTCATAATCTCCACAACACATTGAGGGAATACAATTGCATTATACATACAAGATTTTTTTTTTTTACAATATATTAGTCTTTGCAAGTTAGACCCTTCACATTCTCCTCATAATATCATCTTCTCACGAGTTTCATGTGGCAAGTTAACCCATGCACTCCGGTCTCTTTCTAGTACATTGTTTATCCAACCTCTCTCAAATGGCACTTTGTTCACATGAGAACCTCTTATACCCCTTCACAAAGCGTTTACATCATCACCCATTATATGTCATAACATAATCTCTTCACTTGGTCATGACAAATTATCAAACCATGGGTTATCGCCAATATAAAAACCATTTCTAAAAGCCATTGTACCATCCCCCAAGTATACCCATACATCACATTAACAAATATTCCCCACCCTTTTTATTCACATTTGCCTCACTCATAAGCATATGCAACATATACCCCACATCAAAAGTTCATGCCTCTTATCCTCATTTGATGCATGCAGTTCCTCATTGTACATTTTTTTTTTTTTTTTTTTTTTTACATACTTTTTCCTCACTTAATTAGTATGATCATAACTATTAATCTTTCCACATTTCATCACCTCATACACTCAACAACAAGAATTTAACACATGTATCTTCACATGCACTCACAATACAAGCATGCTTGTGCAATTTAATATCACACTTATTTCCTTCATTTAAAACCCCAAAATCATTAATTATTTTCCAATATAAGGACGGTTAGTCCTCTCTTTCCCGTGTCCATGTAGTCCACAAATCGGGTATACCACTTCAAGAGGGTAGGGACAATATGTGCAATTGTGCCCAACCTGGTTACACAACTCGCACATATAACTGGGTTCCAATTCCCCTACCGACTATCTTATCATCAGAAAGTCTTCCACATTCTCTTCAGAAAGAGATGTTAAATCCTCTTCATCTTCCTCGGGAGGTCCCTCCTGCATGTCCAGCAACTTCTATGCTGGAAGCAGACACCAAATCTATGAGACAGTTATGGGTTCCCTTATCCCATAATTCCGTACAGTCCCCTTCATTTGACATACCTGTATTCATAGAATACAATAGAACCCAAAAATCATCAACTGCAATTTCCAATAAAACCAATCTCAGTGTTGGGGAATTTCTTATGTATATCACAATGTATTTGGTTTGGGGAAAGTTGCCAAATAAGCACACTTGTTTTTCCTTTGTTTCTGGGGGGGGAATCTCTAAATTCCTATTGTCTGTTGTTCAAAATGGGAATACCGGGGAAGTACTTCCTACTTTGCTATGACTGATAAATCTAGTACTGTTTCATCAATTTGGGGGAAAAATAACTAGATGTTTTCTCATTTCTGGGGAAGTAAACCCTATCTTGCTATGTTTCAATAAATCTCTCCTAGAATGAATCTTTCTTCCCTTGCTATCATTCCTTTCCGTCAATTGTTGTTCTCAGATTAAACACTTCAGTCTGAGTCAATCGAAGTAAATTAACCCGGCCCCCGTGCAGCGGTCTCCGAAGAGTCGGTCGGTTGGGATTCTTAGCCGTCAGTGAGACGTGCAACCGTCTTAATCTTACTTCGAGAGATTCATTCTTCCGAATTCGCTCTGATACCAACTGTAACGCCCGCCCCTTTTCACCGAAAAATCAGAGTACATTTTTTTTTTTTTTAAATAAAAGTGACAAAGGGCGCGGACGTCACGACGCGAGTTAAGTCCGAGCTTCTAAAGCCCGGCCCTTAACTGGCCAACCCTACGCGTGCGTGGAGCCAAGTCCACGAGTACGGTTCACGCGTAGATGTAAGCTCAAGGAATATTACTTCTCAGTGCGGAATTAACAACAAAGACTATCCTACAGATTTGAGATAGCAAGGAAGATAACATTCATTTAAATTTCTATAATACCTCAAAACCATAATGTCCATAATAAAATCCCAAAACATAGCCAGTAATCTAATTTATTGCATTCCGACAAGCTATGCTACTCAAATTACATTTTTCCAACATAAACTTAAACAACATAATGAATCCGCCTTCCCAAGCTCCTGAGCATGACTCCCGTCCTGTCCTTCCGTTCCGCCATCTCCTGCATCGTCGGCTAGGGTAGAAGTAGGGCGTTAGACCACGCGCCCAGTAGGACTCCGAGTAGGGCTAACACATGGATTAGTGATAACAAAGCATATAGATAATACATAACGAAGACCATAAAAATGAATGCTATGCCATGGGTGTCGATGTTATGAATCCCACCCATCGTCCATACCATCATGCTGTCATATCCCCCTTGACGGCAAGACCTCGTCAAGATACAAACAATCACAAATCATCCCCATGGACGGCAAAACCTCGTCCAGATATAAAACAATCACAAATCATTCCCCTGGACGACAAAACCTCGTCCAGATATAAAACAATCACAACTCCTCCCCCTTGATGGAAGAACCATCATCAAGGTATCATAATTACATACAACATCCCTGATACATCAAACACATCAAAATATCTCCATGTCTATTTATCGGTCGCCCCGACGAAGCATGGACTTCGGTTTCATTTCATCCTTCCCCTGTCATATCCCTCCCATGCCATGCATGAGATGTAGATGCCATATGCCATGTAATTATATGTAGTTCAATAGTAACACAAAAACCCATCTTAAAACAATTACTTGATTATCAAATAAATCAAAGGGAAAAACATCCCATAATATTTAATCCCAAATTGCATCTTAAGACATTCACATGATTTCCAAAATAATTTAAAGGAAAACATCACACAATCCATGGCTTACAAAAATGTAGGAATCCTACCTAATACCGACTTGCGTCCTTTTACATTTTTCCGCTCGACAAACCCGGTCGCCGATCGCGCACCGCCTGCGATGTCCAGTACCTTGTTACACACTAATCATTAGTCCATGTTTCAACCATTTATAAGCCCTTATGAAAAACCGGTCACCATTTAGGTTTTGTGGGTCCCATGTAATCCATTACATATTTTAATTATATGGGTCTAAAAATCAGCCTCCTAGGCTTTATTTAACCATACATAAACTTATTATTTAGTGCCCCTAAGTCCATGATCATCTTCCATGGGTTTTTCATTTTGGCCAATATTTACGGTTTTGTCACTACCTCTTTTCCAAACATACCAATTTCAACATAGATACAATCATACCCACACTTTTCACACAATGGCTTAGCAATTTAGTACAAGGTAAAACATTCCAACAAAGAATAGTCATCCATTCCCTAATCACAATCTTAGAGCAACAAGGGTTGAGCCCTCACACTCCCATAACATAACATACTCCACACCTCATTCACGTGTATATCACCCTTCATATAAGCATTACCTTGATATTACATGCATTTCTCAATTCACCACAATTTGCATGGGCTATACAACACCCTATTACACTCCAATGTTTAGTATACATACATTTCCAAGGTCTCAACATGAAATGCAATTCCACCTCAAGTCTCTTCACATTTTCATTACATAATCTTCCTATGAGATAAAGTTGTAGGATGGTATTTATTATGAGCACCATATGCCATTTTCATGGCTATCATCACTACACCATATCTAACATATAAAACATTTTTCCACCTTCTACAACAATCATCCATTTTAATTTCAAGCTTCAAACATTTGAAAACTCAACCAAGTTAGCAAGTTTAACCAAAGAAAGGGGATAAGTCCTCACCAACAACTCTTTCCACCCTTGGTATGGTAGGTACACACCCTCTATTCCTCATTGATACATGTTCATCTAATATGAGCACCATTTTCTCAACAAAGTACATGAGCTGTTCATTTAGATTCAAACCATACATCAAACACAAGTTCTACCCTATAATCTCATCCACAATATAATAATTATAAATCTCATTAACCACATATTAAAAACTATTCATCCATCATCACCCCACACCTATTTCATTCAATTTCATTGATCACATATCATGTATGATCATAATGATAATTCATTTAGGCATTTACACATACACCTAATAGGCAAACTAATCATTCTAATAATTAAAGTGGAGTTTCCCTCATCATCATTATGATCCAAATACCTCTAAGTTCACCAATCACTCTCCATCAATTTCCATAATTTTACACCCATCATCATTACACATACATCACCATAGGGTTCAAAAGCATTCCTCATTTAAATCCCTTTAAAACTCTCTCACATTTATTCATTTAAAACCCTAAAATCATTAACCACCCTTCATGTATTCCATTCTTTAAAACCCTAAAAATCATACCTCACTTACCATGGCTTCCATTTTAAAACCCTTTAAAATTACCCACATTTAATCATTTAAAAACTTAAAACTCTAAATCATTCTCCATGCTTCCATTTTTATAAACCCTAATAAATAAATCAAACATCTACCATGGGGTGTACTTGAGAGAGAGAGAGAGAATGGGATGGAAAAATTACCTCAAGCTTTGGTCTTGAAGAGGTGGCCCCAAGTTTGCACTTTTCTTCTCTTCTAAGTTTCCTTCTTCTTTCTCTTCTTAGTTTTCTTCTTCTCTATTTCTTGGAGATGAGGGACGGTGGTGTGGGAGAGCAAAAGAGAAAGAGAATGAAATGAGAGTGAAGTGTAGAGAATGAGATAAAGACAACCTTTTTTCTTTTTTTTTTATAACACACTTTATCATTAACTTTCCCAACCACCCCACATGAGATATTTCTCATGCTTTATGGTGGTGGTTGGAACTCCACCACTAGCCAACGTTGGTGTAAAAAGAAATAAGATGGCTTTTGGTCTTCTTTGACCATTTGACCACCTTTTGTTTATTTTATTTAATTAATCAACTAGATAATTACTTAGGTTTATTTATTTCCTACTTAATTTAATTCCATTAAATTCCCTCTAAGAAATTCACCCATGGTTGACCAAGTCAACCATGGTGGCCGACCCCACCAATTCTTGGTCCACACGCCACCTCACTTGGTGAGGTGGAGATGGGTCCCATTGGACCATGTCACCTTGGTCAACTCATCACCAACTTAGGTGATTCAAATTTCATTAAGTCCATTCCCACTAGTTGGGCCACCATTGGGCCCATGGCCCAATTACATTCATCCTTACCCATTTATCTTAGAGTTTACATTATCTTAATCCATTGGGTCCCAAATGGGTATTGGGCCCAATTTGACCATCCTTGGCCCAATTGACCACCATTGACCCTTTAAGTAAACTTAAATCCAATCCATAACCCATTGGGCCCTAGTTGGGCCTTTGTCCAAATTTTGGTCCATTTACCATTTGTTCCATCAAATTTCCAATTTCCACTATTAAAATAAATAATAACCACATATTTATTGATTTAAAAATTTCGGGCCATTACAACCATGACCTAGCCGATCATGTATGTGGTGACATGTGGCACTTGGGTCCCATCCTTGCTATATCACTTGATGATGTGGATTTTGGTCTTAATTGGGTAACTGACCCAATTAAATTAACATTACCCATTTACTTAAAACTAGCTCACCTATGACCCATTGGGTCCCAATTGGATAATTGACCCATTTAATTACATTTACCCAATTATTTTCAATCAAACTCTACTCATGATCCATTGGATCTTAATTGGGTTATTGACCCAACTCATTTACCCATCTAATGTCCATCTTATCCATAAATCTTAAATTCAACCATTTTAACAATTTAAATAGACAAAATTCGATATATTTATGCAACGAAAAAACAGGGTGTTACAAGGTCGTTCTGCGTAAGACCAGTTTCTAGACTTGAAACTCTGTCAGCATGGTGTTGCCCCAGACCAAGCCTCTCGTATGGAACGACCTCTCGATGCCATGCCTGTCGACCCATCGGTAACACAGACCTATCGGTCAGATAAAATTTGTGCCATTGAAAGTGCATTTAATGCTCAACGGTCGGGTAGTTGAACGATAATATTTTTTCACTGACCCCTCGGTGCGCCCTACCTGTCTACACTGGACTGTCCCAAAAAACTGGCTGCCTTCTTAATAAATATCAATCCTTGTGCAACCAATTGGACATTCTTTTGGTAAATCCGTTGGACCCTCACCATTATCAGTGAGCTTAAACAAGGGCCAACAAAAGGATCACTCTCTTTCTCGTACCTATACTTGGGAAATCTAATACAACCAATCATATGGATTGAGTTTGTGAGAGAGAAAGGAGAATGGATAATAACAAGGAAATATTTGGTAGAACCAGTTTCCTAGTCACCCTGATATTCTGATTGCTCTACGACAGCTACAAAGTGGATCGTCAGCACACATTGGGTGGATCTTGGAGAAGCACACGTCAATGAGAAAGAGCTTCAAAGGCAAGTTCTTCTTGGTTTTAATTTTATTTAAAATCTTTATCCTGTGAAAGTAGATGCTTGGCTCCGGAACCACTATAAAAAATCTAGAGCGTCGTCTCTGGCACATGTGGTGGGTGGAATTCCCAGCCAAATGAATAAGTGGAATTCCTATTCTACATGTGGTGGGTGAAATTCCCAACAAATTGAGTGAGGTGGAATTCCTACTCTAATTGTGAGGGTGTAAGTCCCCACTTAGTGGATTTGGAGATAGCTCAAGGCTGAGCTAGTCCTAATAGTGGATGTAGGTTGGCTAACCAAACCACTATAAATTTCGTCTTATGGTGTTTGATCATTATGCATTTGTGTTTTCGTATTTAAGCACTCTTCTCAACGCACATCACTTTGCATTTGATTATCTTTATTTATACATTGTGCACAAGCATAGATAATCAAGCAATATGCAAAGGGTTCTAAACTTAGTGTGACCGTTTAAGAAATTATAAACAATTTATCACACTAAAACAAATCTCTTGATTAAGATTGTTATTCTGCTGCACTTAAAATTTAAACAATCAAGAAATTTGTAAACACCATGGAAATTGGGATTGACTTATTCACCCTCCCCCCCCCATCCCCCCCCCCCCCCCCCCCCCCATTTGAGGGTCAATCGTGTTATAGCACCAAGGAAAGAACTTTCAATTGGTATCAGAGCCTTGTGCTCTTCATAGAGGATTTAACCTTCCGAGTAGATCCATGCTAGAACAATGGCTATGAGAGAAAAGCCATGATATTTCCAAACCTCAATTTGTGATGAAACATGTAAAGCAATCATGAAAAACTTTAAATCTTTTCATCAATAAATATGTTTGGAAATAGGTGAATAGAAGGTGGTCTAAGCCTATGGAAGAGGTATTTGATAAACCTTCAACTTCCATGACCACTCAGCCCAAAGACCAAATAGCTTGGACTAGTGATGAAATGACTATACGCTTTAATAAAACACTAGTAGCATTCATCAGTGTTGTTTCATAATGTGTTTTTAAGATATTTAAAAAGATATGAAACATCAAAAGAAGCTGAAAGAATACATGAAAAATTGCCTCTTCTAGCCCAATGGATGACATCACCTATTATGACCAAATTGTGTATTGAGAGAATTGGTAACTGACTTCAATCCATCCATTGAAAAAGCCCAAGCTAAATCCTCTAAAGAAGAAGAGGATGGAGCAAAGGAACTTGATGAATGTAGTGATCTCCAAGTAGCCTATGAGGCCATGTACCAAAATGTTCGCCTCGTATATTAGGTCAACATAGTGGTACAAAATCTGAATTTTGATTCACAAAGTCAAATGGGAAGACACCCAAGATTAAAACCAGATTTGATAAAAGGCCATCACTGGATTGGGGGCTTAGATTCCAAGTCTCATAATGTTATGTTCAAATGTGTGAAGGGATATCATTGTTGGTATGGCATTTGAAACATGTTTTGGAATCACCATTGTATATTGCCTTCAATCCATGTTCTTATTTGATTGTTGGATTGATCTTTGACAAGATACTCGTGTGTACATATAGGTTTGCATTACAATATTAGAGTATAGTTATCTCATTTCATTTCATATGCCATGTAATTTGTGCATCTTTAGGAAATGAATGTAGTTTGTGTATTACCTCATGCATAGGGTGTGTACGGCACTCATACACGGTGTCATTTCATTCCAAGTTCTTAAACTTGAGAATCCTTTGTGGAATGAAACATGCTCTATGTCTTTAAATGGATTTTTGATTTGGTATGAATTACTAAAAGTGTTGATCAAATATGCCTATCTATAATCCATTTATATACCACCTCTTTCCAAATAATGGAGTATTTTTGAAAGAATGGTAAAATTGTTTATCATGTTTGAGTAATTACATGATAAAAGGCATGTAACACCTGGATTTTTCATTGCATAAAAATATTGGATTTGTCTATTTAAATTGTTATTAGTTGAATTTAAGATTATGGATGGAATGGACTTTAGATGGGTAAGAATTGGGTTAATAGCCCAATTATGATCAAATAGATCAAGGAAAGAATTCGGGTTGGAAATAATTGGGTAAGTGTGACTAAATGGGTCAACTACCCAATTGGGACCTAATGGGTCAAAGTGAATGGATTTTGAAAGTAAATGGGCAAAAGATTAATTTAATTGGGTCAAATATCCAATCAAGATCCAAGGCATGGGATCCACCTCAAACAAATGAGGTGGTATGTGAGTGACATGGCCAAGTGGGACCCAAATCCACCTCATCAAGTGAGGTGGCAAGTGGTTAATGTGACATGCATGGTCAGCTAACCATGGTTGACTTGGTCAACCATAGGTGAGCTCAATGGTTGAGTTAAATTATGTTGAGTTGGAAATTAAAATCACTGGAGTTAAGTGGGAAATGAGTCAAGGTGGATTGAGTTAAGTTGAGTTGATTTAAACAAGTTAAATAGAGTTGAGTTGAGATAAGTGATTTCAACCGAGTTGCATGGAAGTGGAGGAGACTTGAGTGAGTCAAGTGGAAGGTGGAGGGTTTCCATCTCATGATGGAAACCCAAGGGGCACACGATTGGGTAGCTCAGTAGTGTCTTGGTGTTGGCCAAGGGGTGTCTTGGGTATGGCAAGAGACACCTTGGTGAGAGGAAAACATTAAGGAGGGTGGTTGGGAGGGTGTAGGGCTGGTTTACTAAGGGGTACACTTCACCCCTTGGGTCGATCCCTCTCTTTGAATCAAAAGAGATTTTCATCTCTCTCTCTCTCTCTCTCTCTCTCTCTCTCAACTACACTTGGCCGATTCCGTCGCCTTGGAACATAGAGATTTTCATCTCTCTCTCCCTCTCTCAACCTACACTCCTTGGTTGATCCTCTCTCTCTCTTGAACTAGACATTTACACCTCCTCTTCTCATCTCTCTCTATCACATTTTCAGCTTTACACTTGGAGAAATTAGCGAGGAACAAGAAAGGAAGGAGAAGGACTGAGGAACAAGTTCAGATTAAAAAGAAATGAAGGAGACGAGAAAAAGGTAAGGTTCTATGTTCATAGTGTTAGATTAAGATTAAGGGAAACTGTGGTTTTGGTCTTGGTATGGCCAAACTCATGAGTTCCAGATTTGATTGAAAGGATTGGCTAAACCGTTGCAAGCCATGAAGGTGGATATCCATTTGAAGATTGAATATGTTTTGGAAAACAACTATCAAGAGATTTAATTGATGATTTGAATATGTTTTGGAAAACAACTATCAAGAGATTTAATTGATGATTTGAATATGTTTTGGAAAACAACTATCAAGAGATTTAATTGATGATTTGAATATGTTTTCGAAAACAACTATCAAGAGATTTAATTGATGATTATGTTTAATGGCTTAAAATAGGAATGGATTATGAAAAAGGACTCTAACTTTGGTTAGTGGGTAAAGTATGTCCACTAATTTTATGTATAAAGGACTTATTATATGTTTAAAATGGACAAGGGTGATAACAAACAACCAAGGGTTACACTGTCTGCTGGACGGGTACTACTGTCTGCGGACGAGTTTTTATCATCCGCAGGACGGGTTTCGACCGTCTGCAGACGAGTAACAGACAAGGATTGTATGTTGTCTGCGGACGGTATCACCATCCGCGGAAGGGTAACAGACATGAATATGATGTTGTCTGCGAACGGGTTGCATGTCTGTAGGACGGGTTTTTGCCGTCCGCCGGACGGGTGTGGCCTGCTCGCAGAACGGGTACCGGGTAGCGGGTACCGGGTAGTGAGTACCGGGTAGCGGATCACGGGTACTCGGTTACAGGTACCGGGTCACGGGTACTGGGTACTGGGTCACGGGTACCGGGTCACGGGTAACAGAGGAGGACCAGGTGTTGTGGGCGCGGACGGACTGTGTTGTCTACGGAAGGGTTTTTATTGTCTGTGGGACGGGTTTCGATCATCCGCCGACTGGTAATAGACTGGACAAGGTACTGTCTGCAGACGAGTTGCACTGTCTGTAGGATGGGTTTCTGCAGTCCCGGGACAGGTTTCTACCATCGGCGGATGGGTTTTTAGCATTCGTAAGATGGGCAACGGACGGGTAATCAACTGAATTTTAAAGTGAAATTTTTAATATAATTTTTCCAGATTGTTTAAGTTTATTTGGATGAGTAAAGGATAATGGGAATTGAATGGGTAATTAAATTAACATGTGTATGATGAATTCGTTAAGGTAACAGGATTTCACAAACGGGTGTACATCAGCTTTGACATGGTCGGTGATCGATATCTTCACGAAAACAGCAAGGATATCATCTTGGACATTGGTAGGATTCCTACCTTGTTGACACACTGTGGATTATATACATGTACTGTTTTATTTCCATATATGATGATTAACTTTGGGTATCAAATGATTATGTTTTAAGACTTGAATTTCAATGCTACTATGTACTTTGATATGAAATGGCATCATTGCAATCATTTCCTCATGCATGGCATGGGAGGGAACATATGGGAGGAGTCCACGCTCCATTTGGGGTTTCTGATAAACAAACATGGGGAGGAATCCAAACTGATTTCGATTGACATAGGGAAGAGATATATGATGTTTGAAATGTAATAGGAGTCCACGCTCCATTAGGTGGGACCGATAAGACATACATGGGGAGACATAATAGTGAATACTTTGATGTGGCTTGTTCATCAAGAAGATTAACAATGTGATTTGTGATATGGTTGTTGGGTGAGAGATCATTGGCATATGACACCGATGTCATGGCATTAAAACAGCATGATCATGATCTCTATTATCATGCACTGTTTTTTATTTTACCAGCATGATTAAGATCTCTATTATGATGCACTGTTTTTGGGTATTATGTTTTACAAGTACGGTATGATATTTTATATTTTGATTTTTATACTAATCCTATTTGTATGGCCCTACTTGGAATTCCTACTGGGCGCGTAGACTAACGCCCTACTTCTACCTTTAGATGATGGTACAGGAAATGGAACGGGCGATGGACGTGAAAGAAGCCAAGTGTAATAGCCCGGAATTTTTAAATCAATGTATATGTGGCTATTATTTAATTTTAATGATGGAAATTGGGAAATATGGTGGAACAAATGTTGAGTGGATCAAAATTTGGACAAAGGCCCAAGTATGGTCCAATGGGCCATGAATTGGAATGAGTTCACTTAATTGGGCCAAGAGGATTTAAGCTCTAAGGTAAATGGATAGGAGGGAATTTAATTGGGCCATGGGCCCAATGGTGATCCAATAAGAGGAATGGATTTAATTAAATTTAAATCACCTAAGTTAGAATTTATTAAACCTAGGTGACATGGTCGAATGAGACCCACCTCCACCTCACTAAGTGATGTGGCGTGTGGACCAAGGATTGGTGGGGCCGGCCACCATGGTTGAATTGGTCAACCATGGGTGGATACATGGAGGGAATTTAAGAGAATGGAATTAGGTTAAGTGGGAATTAATTAACATAAGTTAATTATCTCATTAATTAAATAATTAAACTATTCAAAAGGTGGTCAAATGGTCAAAATTGGAAGACCAAACCACCTCATCTCTAAGGCCCAAAAACGTTGGCTAGTGGTGGTTTATCCTGACCACCACCATTGAGCACATTAGCCCATGTTGGTTGGTGGGGAAATTAATGGTGGAGTGTAGGTCACTCAACCAAAATGGGTTAGATGCATCTCATTTCTCCATCTCTTTCCGTTCCACTCTCATTTCACTCTCTCCCTCTCTTGCTCCCTCTCATTGCCGTCCCTCACACCCCAAGGAAAGAAGAAGAAAACTAAGAAGAGAAGAAGAGAAGAAAGGAGAGAAAAGTGCAAGCATAAGGCACCACTCCAAGATCAAGACCTAGTATCTTCTTTCTGACCGTCTCCTCCTTTCCCTCTCTCAAACACACCCCATGTTGGCCGAACCCACACTTTGATGTTTTCATCTTGATCAAGCATCTTGGCCTACCAACAAAGGAGAAGAAGAAGAAAGGAGGCCAAGGAATCCAAAGGGAGCAAAGAAAGTCGGAGGAGCCGTCGGATTGTATCTCTAAACAAGATATTAGGTTTTTATGGTTTAAAAATGGAATCCATTTCTTAGATGGTGGCCAAAAAATATCATGGGCCTTAGATTTAAATCCATCCAAAAGATGAAGTAAGAAATGGACAAAATGGGAAGGAGAGATTAAGAAAAATAAATGGAGGTAATTAAGGACATTATGTAATAAGGTTTATTTAAACATGATTAAATGTAGTGATTTTAAATGAGGAAATTTATGGGAGATGGGAATGATTTTTGTGGCCTTAAAAGGCATGAATGAATGATGGACCATGAACCTTATGGTGATGGTATTAGAATTTTTAATGGGGTTCTTAAATAATGGAAACCATGGAATATGATTTATGATTTTTAGGGTTTTAATGATTAAATGTAGTGATTTTTAAAAGGATCTTAAATGAGAAAATCATGGGACATGAAAATGAATTTTAAATGGCCTCAAAAATGGTAGATGGGAATGGACCATGAACCATGGGTTCGGCCATGGTGAATGGCTGAACCCTATGGTGATGTATGGTAATGATTTTGGGTGTAAAATTATGGAAATTGATGGAGAAGATTGATAATTTTAAATGGGCTTTAAGTATTATAAATAAGGTTTTGAAGGGGTGGAAATAATGTTTTAAAAATAAAACCATGGAGAGATTTTATGGAAGGAATGTTTTTGAACCCTATGGTGGTATATTGGTGACTTTGATGGGGGTAAAAGATGGAAAAATAATGGGGGAGTATTGGTAGCTTTGATGGACTTAAAATGTAACTAATGGTGATAAAAAGGGGTGATTTGAATGCATGATGGCAACTACCTCAAGGAAGGACTTATGGTGGAGCTAAATGATGTATATAGACCCAAGTAAGACATCATGGGTTCGGCCATGGTGTATGGCCAAACCCATGACCCATTTGTAGGTCAAATTATGGATTAGATTTGGTATTATATATGTGTTTAAAATTGATGGGGATTAAGTTAACTTAAGGACTGAATTTTAATGTGTTCATGTCATGATTGATGGATCATTAATGGATCTAAGTTTGTGATCAGTTATGGACTTAATTATGCATGGATGAATGAGTGATTACTCATGGAAAAGAGGTAGTGGCAAAATCGTAAATATTGGCCAAAATGAAGAACCATGGGTTCGGCCATGGTACATGGCCGAACCCCATGGAAGATGATCATGGACTTAGGGGCTCTAAGTAATAACCTTATGTGTGATTAATAAAGCCTAAGGTGGCTGATTTTTAGACTCATGGGATTAAAAGATTTAATGGATTAAATGGGACCCACAAAACTACATAGTGAGGTTCGGCCATGGTGTATGGCCGAACCCCACTAAGGCATGTATTAGGGACTTAATCATGGATAAAACATGGGCTGATTTATTCATACGTAATAAGGTATTGGACATCGCAAGCGGTGCACGTATCGGTGACCGGATTATCGGACGGAAACGTAAAAGGACGCTAGTCGGTATTTGGTAGGATTCCTACCTTTTTGTAAGCCATGGATTACGTGTTATATGATGGTTTCCTTGATTAATTTTGATAATTATATGATTGGTTTTATGATGGGTTTTAAGATTATGATTTATATATATTATATGGCATATGGCATATTACATTTACAATGATTTAAATACTATATAGCATATCGCAATTACATCTCATGCATGGCATGGACGGGAAAATAAAGGAACCGGAGTCGATGCTCCATCGAGGCGACCGAGAAGCAAACATGGGGATAGCTTGATATGCTATAACCAGAGTCCATGCTCCGTCGGGGCTACCGAGAAGCAAACATGGGGATATCTTGATGTGTTGAGATATAACCGGAGTCCATGCTCCGTCGGGGCGACTGAGAAGCAAACATGGGGATATCTTGATGGTATGGATGATGGGTGGGACACATGACATAAGACACCCATAGCGTTGCATTCATTTTATGGTTTTTCATTATATTATTACCTATGTACCTGTTATTACTAATTCATGTGTTAGCCCTACTCGGAGTCCTACTGGACGCATTGTCTAACACCTTACTTCTACCCTAGCTAATGACGCAGGAGATGGCGGAGCGGAAGGGCGCGACGGGAGCCAAGCTTAGGAGCTTGGGAAAGCTCGCTACTTAGTTTATATAAATTATTTTGGAAATGTAATTCGAGTAGCTTAGCTCGTTGGATTGTAATATTTTCTATTTCTTACTATGGTTTGGTCTTTACTTTGGACATCATCATTTTGAGATACAATTATGATTTAGGGGTGTTTTAGTAATTTAAGCGGCGTACTTCCTGTAACGCCCGTCCCTTTTCACCTAAAATCAGAGTCTATTTTTTTTTTTTTTTTAATAAAGAGTGACAAAGGGGGCGGACGTCACGACGCGAGTTAAGTCCGAGCTTCTAAAGCCCGGCCCTTAACAGGCCAACCCTACGTGTGCGTGGAACGAAGTCCACGGAGAACAATTCACACGTAGACAACAAGCATCAAGGAATAATACAACTATATTCGGAATTAACAATAAGGACTATTCTACAAATTTGAGATCGCAGGGGAGATAACATCCATTTAAATTACTAAAATACCTCAAAATCATAATGTCCAAAATATAATCCCAAAACATAGCAAGTAATCTAATTTATTACATTTCCGACAAGCTAAACTATTGCAAATTACATTATCCGAAATAAACATTAGTAACTATCTAGCAGGCCTTTCCAAGCTCCTTAGCTTGGCTTCCGTCTCTTCCTTCCGCTTCGCCACCTCCTGCGTCATCAGCTAGGGTAGAAGTAGGGCGTTAGACAACGCGCCCAGTAGGACTCCAAGTAGGGCTAACACATGGATTAGTGATAACAAACACATATGAAATCATATAAGGAACAAAAAAAACTATAAGATGAATGTCATGCCAAGGGTGTCTGTGTTATGAATCCCACCCATCATCTTTAGTATCCCGATGCCATATCCCCTTTGACGGCACGGCCTTGTCAAAATATACACAATCCCAAATCATCCCCCTGGACGGCAAAACCTCGTCCAGATATAACCAATCACAAATCATCCCCCTTGATGGAAGAACCATCATCAAGGTATCATAATTTCATACAACATCCCTGATAAATCAAATACATTAAAATATCTCCATGCCTGTTTATCGGTCGCCCCGACGGAGCATAGACTCCGGTTTCATTTCATCCTTCCCCTGTCATATCCCTCCCATGCCATGCATGAGATGTAGATGTCATATGCCATGTAATGAATATAATAACAAACCATGACATTTAAAAAATCTCATCCATAAAACATATAACTTGATTATCAAAAATAGATCAAGAAAAGCCTCAATAACCACATCATAGCTTTAAAACCCATTTATAAACCAATCATATACTTACCAGAATAAATCAAATGAAAACCCCTACGTAATACATAATTCAAAACCAATCTTAACCAAACCATAAAATTTCCAAAGTAATTCAAAGAAACCATCACTCCATCCATGGCTTACAAAAAGGTTAGAATCCTACCAAATACCGACTAGCGTGCTTTCTTTCGTTTCCGTCCGACAGTCCAGCTACCGACACGCGTACCGCTTGCGATGTCCAGTACCTTATTACACATTAATCAGTCCACATTTTAATTACATGAGTGTAAAATCAGCCTCCCAGGCTTTATTTTACCCAGATAATGCTATTACTTAGAATCCCTAAACCCATGATCATCTCCCATGGAGTTCTTCATTTTAGCCATTATTTACGGTTTTGCCACTACCTCTTCTCCATGGTTAATCACTCATTCATCCATGCATGATTAAGTCCATAGATGATTCATAGATTTGGATCCATCAATGACCCATCACCCATATCTTAAAATCAATAAAGTCAGCCACTTAATTTAACCTAAAGTCCATTACTTTAAACATGTACAAACACATTAACCTTAGGCCATAATGATCTACAATTGAGTCATTAAAATTCAGCCCTTTAAATTTAACCAAATCTCCATTGTCCTTGGTCTTTGGTTACACATTAAATTCATCATAAGTCCCTCCATTGAGAGAACCTAAACCATACACTTGACTTATCATTACTTAATCACACTTCCATTACAACTAACAACACTAAAAATTAGCCACTTAAACACTCTAATCCTCATTCCTTTCTCACATACATCATACCAAATTTATCCATAAGTTTACCCACAAATGGGTCATCGGTTCGGCCATACACCATGGCCGAACCCATGATGTCTTTACCCCATTCTTTCTTTGGCCTATTTATAGATTTGAATCATCAACCTTAACCACATTAAAGTCTATTAACTTAGCCACACTTAAGTTCAAAATTGATCCACAACTTAGATCTATTAGTGACCTATCAACCATAATATGAACTTATTAAAAATAAGTCTTTAACCTAATCCCAATCAATTTAAACACCTTCATACTCCAATCTAACCCATCAAAAGGCTCACAAATGGGCCATGGGTTCGGCCATACACCATGGTCGAACCCATGGTGTCCTTTTCCCATTTTTTTTTTCTTGGGTCCATTGCTCACATTTTAATTTATCACAAATCCCTCTATATGGGAATTTCATCATTTATTTAGATCATTCATTTGATCAACATTTGTTTCATCTCTTGAGCCCATCAAAACTAATAACATTCCCCCTCATCTTTTCATGGTTTCAAACATACTTAACCCATTGAATCTTCCCATTTTCCATCCTTTTTAAACCCCTTTAAAATTTGTAATACATGACCATAGGGTTCGGCCATACACCATGGCCGAACCCATGGTTCATGTTCCATTATTTTTCTATGCCTCTTAAGGCCACAACATTACTCATTCAAAACCCTAAACTCATTAATACATTAATCCCTCTTTTGCATCCCTTAAACCCATCATTTGATCACCATTACACCACCATAGGTTTCGGTCATTTACCATGGCCGAATCCATGGTTCATGATCAACCATTCATTGCTCCAAACACCTACATTGAGCCCATTTAAAATCCTAATTTTCATTTGCTACTCTCATTTTCTTCCACTTATCAAAACCTTAACCAATTATATCAATTAGCTAATCACTCACCATGGGGTTCGGCCATGCTACATGGCCGAACCCTATGGCCTATGATTTTTCTTCCAATCATCCACTTCCATGCTTAATTTCATAAATTACCTAATGCACATAATCACTTATTTATTTCTTTTCCCTACTCCTAATTCACCCATTTAGGGTTTTCTCCATCTTCCATTTTCTCAAAATCCTAAAAAAAACATACATTACTTACCATTCCTTCCATTTGATGGATTTAAAATCCATGGCATAAACTTATGTAACCACCATTAAATTCACAAAAATAAATTCCAATTCTTAAACCCTAAAAATCCAAATTTTCTTGTTTAAGAAATACTTACAATCCGTCGTCTCCTCCGACTTCCGGCACTCCCGTCGGTTTCCTTAGCCTCCTCTCTCCTTCCTCTTGATCTTTGGTAGGTCAAGATTCTTGATCCATGGTGGCAACCCCCAACCTTAGGATCGGCCAAGGTAGGGTTTAAATTGAGAGAGGGAGAGAGAGAGATGATGAGAGGGGAGATGATCACCTTGATCTTAGGGTGATTTTCCTTAAAATTCTACTTCTTTCTTCTCTCCTTCTCTTCTTAGCTTCCTTTCCTTAATTTCCTTCTTCTCTCCTCCTTCCTAGTGTGGGACGGCCATAAGAGAGTGAAGGATTGAAATGAGAATGAAAAGAGAGAAAGAAAGGAAAAGATGAGGCTTATCCCCATTTTTTTACTTTACATTAATTACATTCACCAACCTTAAGATATTTTTGAGATATTTAAATTGCTTTATGGTGGTGGTTATCTAAACCACCACCAAGCCCAACGTGTTTCATATTTGAGGTTGGAATGAGGTGGGTCTTCACCTCTTGGCCCCACTTTGACCACTTTTAACCACCATTTTAAATAATTTAATTATTTAATTAATTAGGTAATTACCTTAGGTTAATCCATTTGTACTTAACCTAACTCCATTACTCCACCCATGGTTGACCAAATCAACTATGGTGGCCGGTCCCACCAAACCTTGGCCCACACGCCACCTCACTTGATGAGGTGGAGGTGGGTCCCACTTGGCCACATCACCTTGGTTTAATTCCAAATAACTTAGGTGATTTAAATTTTATTAAGCCCACTACAATCAATTGGATCATCATTGGGCCCATGGCCCAATTACATTTCCATCTTACCCATTTACCTTAGAGCTTAACCATCTTGACCCATTGGGTCCCAAATGGTTATTTGACCCAATTTGACCACCCATGGTCCAATTGGCCATCATTGACCACTTAAATGACTTTAAAATGCAATCCATGGTCTATTGGGCCATATTTGGGCCTTTGTCCAAATTTTGGCCCATTTACCATTTATTCCACCAATTTCCAATTTTCATCATTAAAATAAATAATATTCACATATTTATTGATTTAAAAATTTCGGGCCATTACAATACAATCCTCTTTTAAAATTTTCGTCCCGAAAATTCGAGCGAAGTAGGGGTTCAAATCATCTTATACAAAGAATTCCGTATGAGTGGCACTCATCTCTGACTCCAGTTCCCAGGTGGTTTCCTCATTGCCATGTCGTTCCCATACCACCTTGATCTGCGCTGTAGTCTCCACAACCATCTCTGGTCCAATCAGCGCAGGCTCACCGGCCTCTGTCCAACACACTGGCAATCTACCCGGCCTACCATATAAGGCCTCAAATAGAGCCATCTGGAGGCTTGTCTGACAACTATTATTGTAGTAGAACTCCACCAGGAGCAATTGATTCTCCCATCCACCTTTGAAATCCAGTACACATGTTCTCAGTATATCCTCCAATACCCGTATTGTTCTCTCCGACTGTCCATCAGTCTGTGGGTGGATTGCTGTGCTGGTTAACACATCGGTCCCCATAGCCGACTGCATGCTCCTAGGCACATCCGTCCTACCTCGGAATACAAGACCTTGTCCCGGTCGTAACTCCTATTCCGGTACTACCTCACCGGTAGACATCTTAGTCCATAGCTCCTCCATTTCTGGGCCTATTCGTTGTTCCCGTTCATTCGTGTCAAGTATCTCTTAATTACATAAACACCACTCATATCAACCTATGAGTTTCATTCTTGCGAAAATTACTCTGTCTCCTGCTATCTCTTTCCCTCACGAACCCATTTGCGATCTTATGCAGACTAATGTATTCTATTTCACTTTACCTGCTACCAAGATATTTCCCATCCGTACTCATTCAACACGTTCTTTCGTCTACTCTCTGTGTGAAGTAGCCTGCCAGTACGAGCCTATGCTCAAGTCATTGGCTGATTCCATTTCAACTAGGTTTCTAGCTGCACTCTCCTGGAACTCCATCGGCTAACTACAGAGTCAGCTAGCTAGACTAACTCGGCAGTCGCCCATAGCTTCCCATTCGAGTTTCACTAGACTTTTTATCTTTCCCATCAATTACATCTCCAAAACTTAACACCTCTTCATTTGCACACAAGTCACTATGTGACTAACCCTTTTTGTTCATAACTTCTACAACACCAGTACCTGACATCAATCCAATCCACCATGGGAACCCCCATCCATGGTTTATAACCATCCATGAATATAACCCTCCTATGGGTATAATCCATTCATGGGCTTAACTAATACCTTCGTAGAACTATTCTGTCGATCATAGGGCTAGCAGGTCTAACATACGACCCATGCGTTGACTATGAAATCAAAAATGTCTATCATAATGCCATTGTCCGGCATCAATCCAAATCATATAAATACTAATTTCCTACCCCTCTGAATTATTCAACACATATTCATAGATTCCTAAAAATAGTGGTCTAAGCTTACTTAGGTTATGTCAAATAATATCCATTCACCACTAAAAATATTCCCAAGTATTACAAATTTCACCAACTACCAATACTCCCCCAATTTTTTTTTTTCCATGATTCCAAAACACCTAAGTTCACCAAAATTTCTCCATGGTTTTATTTTTTTAAAACCCTATTTATAATACCTAAACTCCACTTAAAACAATGCACCCTCTCCATCATTTTTTCCTACTATTACACCCTTCAAATTTACAACCACATAACCCTAGGGTTCATCATCCATTCATGCCTTTTTAAGGCCACCAAATCATTCGCATCATTCCTAAACGCCCTCATAATTCTTTTAAAATTTGCAACATTTAATCATTAAGCACTTAAAATTCTTAACCATTCTTCATGGTTTTAAACCTTAAAATTCCCAAATTTCTTTCCATGTCTTCCATTCTTCACAACCTTACTAAAATCATTCAATCAACCACCATGGGGTTCGTGGTTCATCATTCATTGGTGACATTTAAGATCATTAGAAACCTTAACCTTCAACCATTAACTTCCACAATTTCACACCCAAAAATCATTACAACACCTCACTATAGGGTTCGGCCATTCACCATGGCCGAACCCATGGTTCATGGTCAACCATTTATTCATGTCTTTTAAGACCATATAAACCACTTTACATCTTCATGAATTTCTTCATTCAAGATCCCTAAAAGAAGATATCACTACACTTAATCATTATGAGCCTCAATATCCTTGTAAACTCTTACATTTGAATACTTTATTGAAAATCATTCGAACTTTCATCACATTACAAGGTTTGGTAGGGTTAGCACAAACCTTTTATAACGTATCCACAACCTTTACAAAATCTTTTCCTTTTCCCAGACATTTCCTTACCCTTTCTTATCCTAATCTTCCATAGAAGACCCTGCATCATCCTCAAACACAAAAGAACTGTCAGGGCATGACACCGACATGTGACCCAGTACTTCACATGTCAACCAAGATATTATCCCTGGTCCTCCAACATAAGGACAGTTAGTCTTTTCTTTCCCATGTCCATGTAGCCCACAAACCGGGCATACCACTTCAAAAGGGTAGGGACAGTATGCGCAGTTGTGCCCAACCTGGTTGCACAACTCGTACCTATAATCGGGTCCCATTTCCCCTACCGACTTTCTTATCATCGGAAAGTCTTCCACATTCTCTTCAGGAAGAGATGATAAATCCCCTTCATCTTCCTCGGGAGGTCCCTCCTGAAAGTCCAGGCTAACTGCTTATGCTAGATGCAGACACCAAATCTACGGGACAGCTAGGGGTTTCCTTACCCCACGGTTCCATATACTCCCCGTCATTTGACATATCTATATCATAAAATACAATAGAATACACAAACACCATTCACAACAGTTTCCAATAAAACCAATCTAGGTTTTGGGGATTTTCCTATATATAACACAACGTATTTTGGGGAAAATTTTCCAAACTAGCACACTCAGTTTTGGGAATAACATCCCTAAGTACCAATGCTTGTTCCATTTGGTGAGATGGGGGAAATTTTCCTACATTTGACAAATCCATCATTGTTCCATTAATTGGGGAAAACTAGATTTGTTTTCTCATTTTGGAGGAAATTTTCCTAAGTATCACTGTTTTTTTTTTCCATTTGGGGGAAAGTTGCCAAATAAGCACACTTGGTTTTCCTTTGTTTCTGGGGGGAGAATCTCTAAACTCCTACTGTTTGTTGTTCAACTTAAGAATACTGGGGAAACACATCCTATTTTCGCTACGTTTGATAAAGTTATCATTGTTTCATCAATTCGGGGGAAAGATTTCTAAGTGATCACACCTTGTTTTGGGGAAAATTTCCTAAGTATCAAAGTATTGTGTTTTCATTTTCGGGGGAAATAAGCCCTATATTGCTATGTTTGATAAATTTAACTTAGGATGAATCTTTCTTCCCTTGCTATCATTCTTTTTCGTCAAATGTTGTTCTCAGACTGAATACTTCAGTTTGAGTCAATCGAAGTAAATTAACCCGGCCCCCGTGCAGCAGACTCCGAAGAGTCGGTCGGTTGGGATTCTTAGCTGCCAGTGAGACATGCAACCGTCTTAATCTTATTTCGAGAGATTCATTCTTCCAAATTCGCTCTGATACCAACTGTAACGCCCGTCCCTTTTCACCTAAAATCAGAGTCTATTTTTTTTTTTTAATAAAGAGTGACAAAGGGCGCGGACGTCACGACGTGAGTTAAGTCCGAGCTTCTAAAGCCCGGCCTTAACTGGCCAACCCTACGTGTGCGTGGAACGAAGTCCACAGAGAACAGTTCACACGTAGACAACAAGCATCAAGGAATAATACAACTATTCGGAATTAACAATAAGGACTATTCTACAAATTTGAGATCGAAGGGAAGATAACATCCATTTAAATTACTAAAATACCTCAAAATCATAATGTCCAAAATATAATCCCAAAACATAGCAAGTAATCTAATTTATTACATTTCCGACAAGCTAAACTATTGCAAATTACATTATCCGAAATAAACATTAGTAACTATCTAGCAGGCCTTTCCAAGCTCCTTAGCTTGGCTCCCGTCCCATCCTTCTGCTCCGGCATTTCCTGCGTCATCAGCTAGGGTAGAACTAGGGCGTTAGACCACGCGCCCAGTAGGACTCCGAGTAGGGCTAACACATGGATTAGTGATAACAAAGCATATAGATAATACATAACGAAAATTCATAGAATGAATGTCATGTCATGGGTGTCTGTGCTATGAATCCCACCCATCATCCTTACTATCCCAATGCCATATCCCCCTTGACGGTAAGGCCTCGTCAAGGTGTAACCACAAATACAATATCCCCCTTGATGGAAGAACCATCATCAAGGTATAACAATAAATACAACATCCCCCTTGACGGTAAGGCCTCGTCAAGGTGTAACCACAAATACAATATCCCCCTTGATGGAAGAACCATCATCAAGGTATAACAATAAATACAACATCCCCCTTGACGGTAAGGCATCGTAAAGGTACAATGATACATATGTGAAATGTCCCCATGCTTGTTTATCGGTCGCCCCGACGGAGCATGGACTCCGGTTTCATTTCATCCTTCCCCTGTCATATGCCTCCCATGCCATGCATGAGATGTAGATGCCATATGCCATGTAATATATGAAATTCAATAGTAATAAAACCTATCTTAAAACAATTACAAGATTTCCAACTAAATCAAAGGGAAACCATCCCACAATATTTAATCCAAAACCCATCATAAGCATTCACATAATTTCCAAAATAATTTAAAGGAAAACATCACAAGATGTATAATCCAAAACTCATCTTAAAGACAACTACATGTTTTCCAAAATAAATTAAAGAAAACATCACCCAATCCATGGCTTACAAAAATGTAGGAATCCTACCAAATACTGACTAGCGTTCTTTCTTTCGTTTCCGTCCGACAGTCCAGCTACCGACACGCGTACCGCTTGCGATGTCCAGTACCTTATTACACATTAATTAGTCCACATTTTAATTACATGAGTGTAAAATCAGCCTCCCAGGCTTTATTTTACCCTACATAATGCTATTACTTAGAATCCCTAAACCCATGATCATCTCCCATGGAGTTCTTCATTTTAGCCATTATTTACGGTTTTGCCACTACCTCTTCTCCATGGTTAATCACTCATTCATCCATGCATGATTAAGTCCATAGATGATTCATAGATTTGGATCCATCAATGACCCATCACCCATATCTTAAAATCAATAAAGTCAGCCACTTAATTTAACCTAAAGTCCATTACTTTAAACATGTACAAACACATTAACCTTAGGCCATAATGATCTACAATTGAGTCATTAAAATTCAGCCCTTTAAATTTAACCAAATCTCCATTGTCCTTGGTCTTTGGTTACACATTAAATTCATCATAAGTCCCTCCATTGAGAGAACCTAAACCATACACTTGACTTATCATTACTTAATCACACTTCCATTACAACTAACAACACTAAAAATTAGCCACTTAAACACTCTAATCCTCATTCCTTTCTCACATACATCACACCAAATTTATCCATAAGTTTACCCACAAATGGGTCATCGGTTCGGCCATACACCATGGCCGAACCCATGATGTCTTTACCCCATTCTTTCTTTGGCCTATTTATAGATTTGAATCATCAACCTTAACCACATTAAAGTCTATTAACTTAGCCACACTTAAGTCCCAAATTGATCCACAACTTAGATCTATTAGTGACCTATCAACCATAATATGAACTTATTAAAAATAAGTCTTTAACCTAATCCCAATCAATTTAAACACCTTCATACTCCAATCTAACCCATCAAAAGGCTCACAAATGGGCCATGGGTTCGGCCATACACCATGGTCGAACCCATGGTGTCCTTTTCCCATTTTTTTTTTCTTGGGTCCATTGCTCACATTTTAATTTATCACAAATCCCTCTATATGGGAATTTCATCATTTATTTAGATCATTCATTTGATCAACATTTGTTTCATCTCTTGAGCCCATCAAAACTAATAACATTTCCCCCTCATCTTTTCATGGTTTCAAACATATTTAACCCATTGAATCTTCCCATTTTCCATCCTTTTTAAACCCCTTTAAAATTTGTAATACATGACCATAGGGTTCGGCCATACACCATGGCCGAACCCATGGTTCATGTTCCATTATTTTTCTATGCCTCTTAAGGCCACAACATTACTCATTCAAAACCCTAAACTCATTAATACATTAATCCCTCTTTTGCATCCCTTAAACCCATCATTTGATCACCATTACACCACCATAGGTTTCGGCCATTTACCATGGCCGAATCCATGGTTCATGATCCACCATTCATTGCTCCAAACACCTACATTGAGCCATTTAAAATCCTAATTTTCATTTGCTACTCTCATTTTCTTCCACTTATCAAAACCTTAACCAATTATATCAATTAGCTAATCACTCACCATGTGGTTCGGCCATGCTACATGGCCGAACCCTATGGCCTATGATTTTTCTTCCAATCATCCACTTCCATGCTTAATTTCATAAATTACCTAATGCACATAATCACTTATTTATTTCTTTTCCCTACTCCTAATTCACCCATTTAGGGTTTTCTCCATCTTCCATTTTCTCAAAATCCTAAAAAAAACATACATTACTTACCATTCCTTCCATTTGATGGATTTAAAATCCATGGCATAAACTTATGTAACCACCATTAAATTCACAAAAATAAATTCCAATTCTTAAACCCTAAAAATCCAAATTTTCTTGTTTAAGAAATACTTACAATCCGTCGTCTCCTCCGACTTCCGGCACTCCCGTCGGTTTCCTTAGCCTCCTCTCTCCTTCCTCTTGATCTTTGGTAGGTCAAGATTCTTGATCCATGGTGGCAACCCCCAACCTTAGGATCGGCCAAGGTAGGGTTTAAATTGAGAGAGGGAGAGAGAGAGATGATGAGAGGGGAGATGATCACCTTGATCTTAGGGTGATTTTCCTTAAAATTCTACTTCTTTCTTCTCTCCTTCTCTTCTTAGCTTCCTTTCCTTAATTTCCTTCTTCTCTCCTCCTTCCTAGTGTGGGACGGCCATAAGAGAGTGAAGGATTGAAATGAGAATGAAAAGAGAGAAAGAAAGGAAAAGATGAGGCTTATCCCCATTTTTTTACTTTACATTAATTACATTCACCAACCTTAAGATATTTTTGAGATATTTAAATTGCTTTATGGTGGTGGTTATCTAAACCACCACCAAGCCCAACGTGTTTCATATTTGAGGTTGGAATGAGGTGGGTCTTCACCTCTTGGCCCCACTTTGACCACTTTTAACCACCATTTTAAATAATTTAATTATTTAATTAATTAGGTAATTACCTTAGGTTAATCCATTTGTACTTAACCTAACTCCATTACTCCACCCATGGTTGACCAAATCAACTATGGTGGCCGGTCCCACCAAACCTTGGCCCACACGCCACCTCACTTGATGAGGTGGAGGTGGGTCCCACTTGGCCACATCACCTTGGTTTAATTCCAAATAACTTAGGTGATTTAAATTTTATTAAGCCCACTACAATCAATTGGATCATCATTGGGCCCATGGCCCAATTACATTTCCATCTTACCCATTTACCTTAGAGCTTAACCATCTTGACCCATTGGGTCCCAAATGGTTATTTGACCCAATTTGACCACCCATGGTCCAATTGGCCATCATTGACCACTTAAATGACTTTAAAATGCAATCCATGGTCTATTGGGCCATATTTGGGCCTTTGTCCAAATTTTGGCCCATTTACCATTTATTCCACCAATTTCCAATTTTCATCATTAAAATAAATAATATTCACATATTTATTGATTTAAAAATTTCGGGCCATTACATATGGAGGTAGAGGTGGGAGAGAGAGGAGAGGAGTGGAGAGAAATCTCTTGTTCAAGAGAGGAGGGGTCAGCCAAGGGGTTTAGAGTGCCCCTTGGTTTGTATTTTTGTATTAAAACTTAGTCTTTTCACTCCTTCTCATAATGCCTTGATCTAATCAATGAGTCCCTTGGCTTAACCAATGAGTCCCTTGGCTTCCCAAGGGTGCCTTCATGGCTCTAGAGATGAAGACCCTTGGGTTCCCAAATCTCTAAGTACAATGCACTTAGACAAGCTACCCCATCTCATCATTTCATCTTCTCAACTCAAGCAAAACTCTTAGCTCATGTCTTAAACTCAAAAGTGGTTGACCAACTCAACCCATGTCATGTTCGACCATGCATGTGGTGACTTGGTCACCACATGGCACTTGGGTCCCACTTTGGCCTTGTCACTTGATGATGTGGTATCCTTGCTTAGTTGGCTTCCATGTGATGACATGTATCCCACATGCCAATGCCACATCACTCACATGCCACCTCGCTTGATGAGGTGGACTTTAATGCATTAATTACACTAATTTATCCAACTCAACTAACTTAACTAATTTACCCAATTATTTAAAATTCAAGGTCACCCATGACCCATTGGGTCTTAATTGGGTAATTGACCCATTTCCTTGCCCATCTAATGTCCATTTCAAATATTTAATTTCAAATTCAATTAATTGCAATCCAAATGGGCCAATCTAATAAATTTATAAACTGAGGAAAATCCAGGGTGTTACACATCTCTGCACTCCTTAATGTTCCCTTATCCCATAATGGCCCCAAATCTATCAGTGATGACCTTTCTATGGAGGAAAGAGGAGTTGCTACCATCCTTTTATGTGGAGAACCCGCTCAGTGGGTCAATGAACATGCCCTTCGTGCCTCAAAAACCCTTCCCCATTTTCGTCTCATGCACCAAATATTCTACTTCAATGTGTATCCTCGAAAAGGGAACCAAGGAGACTTCACTCCCTATTTGATAAACACCTTGAAGTCAATATATGAAAGAAAAAGAATATGTCTGCCTACCTTGATTAGTTGGACCATCATCAATCACTGGTTCAAGCGGGGTCATAGTGCAGCACCTTTTGGGTACCTTATGTCTGAATTAGCTCAGCGGTTGGGAGTTCCTGCTGAACATGATGATGATATGTTATCCAGCCATATCCTCACTTTGGACACCATACACAAGATGTTTGGTATTCATGAACCTCCTGTAGCAGTTCAACCTGTACAAAATGCAGATCAAATAAACCAATAAGTTCCTGCACATCAAGAAGCTCAAGCTGATGCAGAACTCAGACCCTCTCTATCTACCCATTTGCTTGAAGAACGTATGACTGCCATGGAAAATCGTATAAATCAAATAAGATAGATTCAACAAAGGCACGGCTCATGGTTGAAGCAAATTTTGGATATTGTAAGCTGCAGACGTTCCGATGCCGATACTCCTTACTTTTCTCACCAGACCAGATCATGACGGACCACTAGGAGTAGGAATCTCTTTTGGAACATATATTTGTACTTTGGGATGGGTACATACATTTTGGGTTCGTTGATCGTTATGGTAAAAGTTTGGGAATGTACTAAAACTATTTGGCGTGTAATATTTAATCTACAAGTATGCTTATGCTCTAACTCATGTTTTAAAATAGTTATATATCTCTATGAGTTGAATGCATGGTGTTTTCATGTTATATCTCTAATGCTTACATGGATGGATGGTTTGCCTTATACATGCTTTCATGATGGCTTGAGTAAATTGTTTGTCTTTATTGCTCTCATGCAAGTATGGATGGTTATGTGTTTTTCTTTTCGTAAATGATCGATTAAATGGTCTATTTATATGCATTTGTGAATGACATTATGCTTTCTTCATATGAGTGCACATGTGTTTGAATGAATAATGAAAACTCATCATTTGTGCTCACATGGATTGTGATTTATCTCCTCTTGTGCCTTATAGTTATATCTTTTTCATTTTGGCAATATGAATGCATCTTAGTGATTCGAATGGTATCACCAAAATGGGCCCAAAGTTAAATCTGTACAGCTATGTGAAATCATTTGGAGCACCTTACTATTTCCTTTATTCTCCCTCCCTTATTCCCAATGCTTATACTCATATCACATACCATTTGGGAATATGGAATTGTCTTAGTCTCACTCATTACATTTGCCCTTATATAGTTATATTTATCTAGATGAATGATGGGATGCTCTAAACTTGGGGAAGTTATACTTCTTTAAATGACCCTCCACAACTTTTGCACCACGAAAAGTACTTGAAATGGCCCTTTATCAATTTTTGACAAAAAAGGGAGAAATATTGATATACTGCTGGGGACACAAATGTTTTCATGGGAGAAAACCTTGAAGGGGTCAATACATGAAGATTGGGGGAGAAACAAAAATGCAATATCGGTATCAAAGACAGGGGGAGCAAATGTGATTTTAAGTTATGCTTTAAAATTGCACTCATATTGCTTATTATCACTAACCATTGGGGAGATCACTTTCCACCAGAATATGCCATTTATGTTGTGCTTATAGGAATATCACATGCATATTCTAAAGGGGAGCTACCATGAGCCTTCAAGCCTTCAGACTTCATGCAGTCATGTCCAAGTGTATTGAGATTATTGTAATATTGTATTTTTGTACTTGGCATGTATTTGAACTTGTTAAAGTCTGTAATTTGTACTTGGGACTGTATAGAGTATTTTCTAGGTTTTGTCACGAAATTGACAAAGGGGGAGATTGTTGGCCTAAAAGTTAAATCTGTCTCTACTGAGTCAGACTGAGTTGCCAATTCTGTGGTTGTGTCCGACTGAGTCCTCAGTTGTCAATTTCTTTGACTGAGTCATGACCGTCTACGTGTCAAAGACCTCATCTCTGGAAGACATGCACAGTCAAATCAAGCTTGAAGCTCCCGAAGACACGTTGTTTAGAAAACATCACACCAAAACCGGAAGAACTCCTTGAATGACAACCAACACAGGTATACGGACCCTAGGACAGACCTAGAAGCCTTAGAAGTCCTTCAGTTAAGAACTGGTTTAAATTAATATAGGATTTCTAATTACCTCTGCCCTATGGAGAGCTCTAGTTATCTATCAAATATCCCTATATATTCTTTTGTATTTGCAATCTAACAAATGTTCATTATAGTTAAATCTAATTATTGCAAATGAACACATAAAGGGCTCTCCATCTTGTCCAGATTTCCAAACTCTAAATTCATCAACACTTAGTGAAATTTGTGGCTTATCAAGTTCCTTGGAACCAGACTCAGAAGTTCCGAAGGTTGGTCCTAGGTTCAGAACCTGCCTGGGAACCTTGCTAGGAACCAGCCTCCGAAGTTCCGAAGGTTGTTCCTAGGTTCAGAACCTGGATTCGGAACTTGCCTCGAAACCAACCTTAGAAGTTCCGAGGGATGCATACTGCAGGTTCCGAGACCTCCAATGTACATATTTGAGGCATTGCTTCTGTCCTTCGGAACCTGACTCCGGAAGTTCCGAACCTGGAACTTGGCTAGTTCCGAAGGTAGTCCAACTAGCCATTGTAAGGTCAAACTATCCATTGAAATATGACCATTGACTTCGGAAGTTCCGATCTAATCAACCAGGTTCCGAAGCAGAGATCCGGTGGGAGCTTGTTGACTATATAAACCAAAGCCGTTTGAGAGGCGAAGGTTGATCCTTTTGAGCTAAATTCTTTCATACTCTTTCGTAAGCATCCAAACTATTCTTAGAGCACCAAATCTCCATAGTTAGGCCCTCATTGCTCTAAATCATATCTCAAATACATTCAAAGCATTTAAGGCTCAACATTGAATGTGTTCTTGAGGAAACAATTTGGGATTGATTGTTTACATATGCAAACCTTTAATTATCCCTAAATCATCTCCCAATCTTTGTTGTGGCATTCATTGGAACATTCTCTCATCACCAAGGAGCTAAGTGGAGAAAGACATCCAAGGACAAGCCAAGGCTACTTCAAGTAACTAGAGGCTAGTGTTCTTGGCAAGACTTTCAAGTTCTACAACTTTCATTAAACATTGAGATATTTGTAAGGGTTGGTGTAACCCTAGTGAAGTCCAAGAAAGGTGCTTTCTTGGTGATTGTAAGTTATCGGTCCAATCTCTACCCTTGAAAGATACTAAGGTTGTAATAGGTTTCTTCTCCACCGGTGAAGGAGAAGTTTAGTGAAATCCTCAAGTGGTGTACTTAAGGCATGGATGTAGGCAAGGTTGCCGAACCACGTAAAAATCATTGTGTGACTATTCTCCATCTCTTCTCATCTCCTTCACCTTATTTTGTGCACTTGTTTTAACTCACATCTTAGTTTGCTTGAATTTAATCTTGCATGTAAATCATATTGGAAATATAAATTGAGCAAATTTGTATTGACCATTTCTTAAAGTGCCAATTACTTAAATAGAGTTTAAAATTCTCCATAGTCCTATTCATCCCCCCCCCCCCCCCCCCGGACTATTCTAGACATTTGGCTAGCTTGACCAACACATATCATACTAGAAATCTGTTTTGCAACTCATAATCATTTATTATGAAAATCTCATACTAAAGTCATCATCAATGCTTTTCATGAAATGTCATGTCATGAGTGTTATGAAGAATGTATGCTTTTCCACGTCTCATGATAGGCATCTAACAATTTAATCGGAATCCCCAATGGAGTGTTGCCTCCAATACCCAGTCTTCTCGATGGCACCCAACAGGAGACTGTCCCGTATACCCACAAAATTAACAACCGAGACTATCGGTGGAGTGTGGACTCCTCCCTCTGCGCAGGGTTTCGGGGCTATAATACACAGGAGCTATTCTTGGCCCGATTCAATGCCATTTATGTTTTCGGGAATTCTCTGGCACAGGAGCTCTATGGCCCAATTATCATTTCTGTTTTGGGCCTTCTCTGACCCAGGAGCTCTATGGCCCAATATGATATCATTTATCCACGATATCAAAGCATATCCGAACAGTTCGGCTTTGGTTCGTCCAATGCAATTCTCTTCTCATGCCATGTGAATGAGGTGCTTGAATGTGTAATGATGATGTTTCATGAATTTCCAATCATTCTCAAACACAAGCATATATTCTCATCATATATCTCTAAACAGCCCAAATATCTTATAAATGAAATATGCATTGAAAGTCTCAGAGTGCTAGAATGGATTGTCGAGAGGAGGGGAGAGAGAGGGGGGGGGGGGGGGGGTGGTTAATAGGACAATCCCCAACGTTTCTAACCTTTGACAATTGACTTGATTAATCAAAAATTAATGTAACAATGTAATGTAAATAATCAATTGGAAAGAGTATGCAATCCACCAACTACAAATGACACACGATGTATAGTGGTTTGGAGTAAACCCTCATGCATCCACTATTGGACTCACCCAGTCTTGGGCTATACCAAATTCACTATGTGGGGAATTTCACCCTCACTTATAGTGTAGGATTTTCACCTACACAATCCTAGTTTTGAAAGGTTCTACCAACCCCGATCTACTTCTTTATCCCTCTATTTTTATAGTGGTTCTATAGTAAGCCCTCTTTAATCCACTTCAAAAGATGATAATTGAAAAATAAAAACTAAATTAAACACTTGCCTTTGTAGCTCTTTTGAATGTAGATGTGCATCACAGAATCTCCCTTGCTTGATCTTCTTGATGTAGATGATATACCAATGTATGCACATTCAGAAGCTTGGGAGGATCTAGGATCTAAAGTTCACCAATGTAATCCTAGAGATGATTTTTCCTTTCTCTCTAAAATCACTCAAGTGATGATTTTCCAAGATGAAGATTTATTAGAGAGAATTAGGGTGTGAGCGAGTAGAAGCTCCAAATAATATCTCAAGTGTTTTTGGCTCAATGAGCCCTCTCACATAAAGGAAAAATAAGGAGCTTAAACAGGCCATCCAGATAAGTTCACGTTTGAACTGTACCGACAGGTCGAGTGCATCGATCGGTCGGTGAACTCAAATGTGTATGTTCAACCACTCAACCGTTGTACGTTAATTGCACTCCAATGGTACAGAATTGGAACTACCGATGGGTCGGTGTCACCTATGGGTCAACAAACTTACGTTTGACATGTCAATCTTGTCGATGGATCGGTCCAATTTATCAGAAAGCAGCATAAAAATACAGAGTCTGCTCTTCCAGAACCATGAAAATATTGATCGACATGTCTGTCCATCGATGGGTCAGTCCTAGTACTCTCGATGGGTCGATGACCTCGATGTGTCTATTTGAGAGTACCCTAGATTCTTAAGTCAGGAACTCAAACTTGACCTAGATCAACATGTCGAACTCGCCGACAGGTCAAACCCGATTATCAGAGAGTAGACTGAATTTACAGTCTGTTTTGTCTAGAGACTACATAGTTCCAGTCGACATATCGAGGACCTTAATGGCTCAGTCCTGTGTTCATCGAGGGGTCGGTGGACACGATATGCTCGAGCCCTGAATGACAGTCTTTCTAATCCAGAACCCTTTTCAATACAGTCGACGTGTCAATGACCTCGATGGGTCTGTCCTGTCTCACTGATGGGTCGGTGGACTCGACAAGTCGACCTGACAGATCACCAAATCTTCCTATGTTTATCGCATTTAATTTTGTGACTATCCAGGGTGCTCTAAGGTTGATTCTGTGTTTACCAATTTGTTCCACAAAGCCTAGGCAAAGGACCATTAAGGGTGTGGGTTCCTCCTAAGGTCATCTATGGCCAATTTACCTGTGTGATTGCCATACATGGGATGAACTTGGAAACTTACTGATCTTCATTGCTTTGAGGGTTGATTCATTGGCTTCAACCTTCCAAGGCAATTCTTCACTGAGGTCACGAATGTGACAAATAGGTGACTCGACAAGGCAGGGAGGTAACAATCTCCCCCTTTGTCAATTCGTGACAAAAACCTAGAAGCTAATGAATACAAACACAAATCCCAACCCTTACAATCATTTGAATAAATAAATACAACAATTACAAGATTTGAATTCAAATGACAATCCTAGGTCACTGAGCTTCTCTCTTCCTCAAGGTGCAAGTCATAATACACTAGGTGGAAGCACAATGTCTCCCCCTCAACTATTAGTCCATAAAACACATACATTCAAACACACTAAATCATCTCCACCCTTAATGGATACCATAATCTTGTTTCTAAGCTTCTAAGATTCTCCCCCTTTTTATCATAAATTTACAAAGGGTGTAAAGCACACGAAATATACACATGAGAGTGCTTCAAAAAGTCCCAATTGTTGGACAATGTCGAGAAGAAAAAAATGGACGTACAACACATGCATTCAAAGAAAAAAGAATATTCAAATATAAGTAAATGTTCAAAAGTTAGAGCATTCAAGGAGAAACACAAATGCCACTGGACTTCCTAAGGTAAAGGAACCTAGATTGATCCAAGGGCTTGGTCAAGATATCTGCCAATTGGTTCTCCGTACTAATGTGCTCAAACTCAATGGTCTTCTCCTCCACTAATTTTGTTGAAGTGGTGCCTTATGTCAATATGCTTGGTCTTTGAGTGTTGCACGGGATTCTTTGATATGTTGATTGCACTTGTGTTATCACAATACTAGGTCATGGATTCTTGCCAGATTCCATAATCCACTCACATTTGTTTCATTCAAATAAGTTGAGTGCAACAACTTGCAGCTGCAATGTACTCTACTTCAGCTGTAGAGATAGAGATTGAGTATAGTTTTCGATTATGTCAAGCCACTAAACAGTTACCAATGTAGAAACATCCTGCACTTGTTGATTTCCTAATATCAATGTTTTCGGCCCAATCCGCATCTGTGTATCCAGCAATCTTGGAAGAAGTGTCATATGGAAACCAAATGCCATACATGGTAGTCCCGGCCACATACTTGATTATCCTTTTTACGGCTTTAAGATGTGATTCCTTTAGTTGAGCTTGAAATCTGGCACATGCACCAACACTAAAAGATATGTCTGGTCTACTAGCTGTGAGGTACAATAGGCTCTCAATCATGCTTCTATACAAACTAGGATCAATATCCTTACCACTTTCATCCTTGAATAGCTTGATTGTAGTGCTCATGGGGGTAGTTTAATGCGTGCATCCTTCAAGACCAAATTTCTACACAAGCTCTTTGGCATATTTTGATTGGGAAGTAAAGAGGCATTCTTTGTGTTGCTTGATTTGAAGACCAATAAAGTAGTTTAATTGTCCCACCATACTCATTTCAAATTCAGATTTCATTAGCTTTGAGAATTTAATTGTGGTCTTCTCACAAGTAGACCCAAAAACAATGTCATCGACATAGATTTGGGCAAGTAAGGATAGATCTCTTGGTCTTTTGGACAAACAAGGTCTTCTCCATACTCCCCCTTTGGAAACCATGGTCAAAAAAGAATTGAGTCAACCTTTACAAGCCCTTGGGGCTTTCTTGAGACCATACAATTGAACACTGATGTGGATACTTTGGATCAATGAACCCGTGGTTGTTCCACATATACTTCCTCATTCAAAAGTCCATTCAAGAAGGAACTTTTCACATCCATTTGATATAGTTTGAACTTGAGATAGCATTGAATGGAGAGCAAGATTCTAATGGATTCCAATCTTGCAACTGGGGAAAAGGTCTCATCAAAGTCGATTCCTTCGGTTTTGGTGTAACCTTGAGCTACCAATCTTGCCTTATTCCTTACAATGGTTCCATGCTCATCCAACTTATTTTTGAATATCCATTTTGTTCCAATTACATGAGTATCCTTGGGTCTAGGACCCAAATCCCACACTTCATTTCTAGTGAATTGTCCTAGCTCCTCTTGCAGTGGCACTGACCCAATCCTTATCATTTTTTGCTTCTTCTACCTTCTTGGGTTCCAATTGTGAAGTGAAACAATCATAATTAGCCAAGTTCTTAAGCTTGTCTTCTAGTTTTCACTCAAACGGTGGGTTCTCCTATGATTTGCTCAAGGGGTTGTTCCTTTACATTTTTGAGAGGTTTGGATTGAGGAGAGGATACTTGTTTTTCTTCTTCTTGACTTTCCTTATTTTGAACTAGAGTGGTAGAGTCCTCTTCTTTTGATTCTTCACTAGGGGTGAGCACATGATCATCCACTACAACATTCAATGATTCTTGAATAACTCTAGTTCTCAAATTCTTAACTCTATACGCACGACTAGTGTTGGAGTAGCCTAGGAAGATACCATCATCACTCTTGGATTCAAACTTACCTAAATGTTCTCTAATCTCTAAGTATGTAACATTTACTTCCAAAGACTTTGAAGTGCTTAGAGTTGGGCGTTCTACCAGTCCAAATTTCGAAGGTAGTTTTGTTTAACCCCGCTCTTAAGTAAACACAGTTAATAATAAAGCATGCAGTGTTAACAGCTTCGGCCCATAAATTTTTAAGGACATTTTTACTTTGAAGGAGAATGCTGGCCATCTCTTGGAGGACTCTATTTTTCCTCTCTGCTACTCCATTTTTTATGAAGTTTTGGGAGGAGAATATTCATGATGAATTCCACGTTTTTCACAACATTTGTCAAATGATTGATTTTTGAATTCTCTCCCATGATCAGTCCATATTCTATGAATATTGTACTCCTTTGCATTCATTATTCGTTTTGCAGTGATTTTGAATTCATGGAATGCATCAGATTTCTCTCTTCGAAAGGCCAACCATGTATACCTAGTGTAGTCATCAACTATCACCAAAAAATATTTATTTCCGCCAAAACTTTCATGTTGAGTAGGTCCAATCAAGTCCATATGAAGCAATCTCCACATATGGACTTTTAGGATCGCCTTACTTCAGGTAACCCCTTTATATGGTCACTCAATTTGGACAAATCTTTGAAATTTACATGTCCAAGTCTTTGATGACAAAGTTCATCCTCACTTATTTTGGACATGAAGCAACAATGTTTGATGGGAGTTGATGCACTATCCAAGACATAACAATCATCCGACGTAACAATGCCACTCAAAATAACATCACCTTTTTTGGAATAAACATGGCAATCATTCTTTCTAAAGGTGACTTCATTATCTTTAGTACATAATTGAGAGATATTAAGTAAATTATGCTTAAGCCGCTTAATAAGATATACATCATTAATGACACCTGAAGGTGATAGACTTAATGAACATTTCCCAATTATGTTGGTCATATTTCCATCGCCAAATACGACGACACCTCCCTTGAAGTCAACCAAATTCGACATATATGCACTGTTTCCAGTCATGTGTCGGGAGCATACACTATACAAGTACCATTTTGATTGCCTTTCAACATTTAAGGCGGTGTGAGTCATAAGGCTCTTAGCCTCTGGAACCCCCTTAGATGAGGAAGATGAAGTAAAGTTCAAGGTCTTTTGATGTACAATTTGACCAAATTTAAAGTAAGGCTTTCCATGAAAATATTTGAGCCTTGGGTTCCCCAACTTCTTTAGAATTTTTTTCAATTTTTGATTTAGGAACTCATGCTTTGTGTTTCCATTTTTCTTTTGTTTTCCATGATTCACACTTTTGTATTTTGAGACAAGTGGATAAATTCTCAAATAGCTTTTCGAAAGGAAGCATTCAAATTTGAAGTGACCAATCTTACCACAGTAATAGCATAGTAGATTTGAGAGTTGAGGCAATTGGCTCTTAACAAAGGTGATAGGATGTCTAGGCTTGATTTCCAAATTTTCATTGTACCCAAGCCCAGACCTATCGTTGTACTTCTTACTACAGTTAAGAAGCTTCTCTAGTTTTTCTTCACCTTGAGTGAATTTATCTTGAAATTGATACTTAAGATGCTTCAAATGTTCTAAATCTGAGCTCAAGATAAAAAAATAATTTTCAAGGCATCTTTTCATTTCAACCAAATTCTTGTGTTCCTTTTCACATACTTTTACTTGGCCTTGAAGATCAGGTTCGCTTTTTCTCAACTTCAATATCTCATCAATTGAGTTCTTAAATTTTGTTGAGAGAGCTTCTTTATCAGATTTCTCAATTTCAAGAAGGTTTGTAAGTTTGGCATTTTCGCTTTTAAGTTTGTGAACTTTCTAAGCCAAATCCACACTCTCAAGATACAATGCACTATATGATTCTTGGCGTTCATCATGGTCTTCATCATCTTCTGATTCACTAGTGCATTCCTTTTCATCGGAAGTAATTGAAGCTACAATAATATTTAAAGACTCACCTTTGCTTTGTTTCTCCAAGTTTGATGCCAACTCAGAATCTTCCATAGCATTTAGAGTAGTCTTCATTTCCTTCCTGATTTTATCATCATTTTCTTGTTTGCAAGTGTGGTTACCTATCAAAGGATTCAAAGAGGCAAGACCAAATACAAAGTTGCATGCATCTAGATAGTGTAGTGAATTTGAATCATCCAAGGAGAGTTTTTCAATAAATTCATCTTGGATAGAAGTCCATACATCGTCTTCATATGACGCCAACACTTTCTCTTTTTTTGTTTTAAGAAATTACAAGATAGTGTGTACAAATAATAGAGAATAGTAGATGAAATTTTTGGTGCCCATGATTCCTATTCTAGCACAAAGATCTAGTCGGATGGTTAGATCATTTATACAAAACACAAGGCTTTGATACCAATTGAAAGTCCTGGAGAGCTAGAATGAATTATCTAGAGGGGGGAGTGAATAAGACAATCCCCAATATTTCTAACCTTTTACGATTGAATTGATTAATAAAAAATTAATGTACTAATGTAACGTAAATAATCAAGTTGAAAGAGTATATAATCCACTAATTACAAATGACACATGATATATAGTGGTTCAAAGTAAACCCTCCTACATCCTCTATTGGACTCATCTAGTCTTGGGCTATCACAAATTCACTATGTAGGGAATTTCACCCTCACTTATAGTGTAGGATTTTCACCTACACAATCCTAATTTTGTAAGGTTCGACCAACCCCTGCCTACTTCCTTATCCCTCTATTTTAAATAGTGGTTCAAGAGTAAACCCTCTCTAATCCACTTCACAATATGATAATTGAAAAATAAAAATTAAATGAAGCACTTGTCTTTGTAGCTCTTTTGAATGTAGATGTGCTTCAAAAAATCTCCCTTGCCTGATCTTCTTGATGTAGATGATATACCAATGTATGCACAATCACAAGCTTGGGAGGATCTAGGATCTAAAGTTCAACAATGTAATCCTAGAGATGATTTTTCCTTTCTCTCTAAATTCACTCAAGTGATGATTTACCAAGATGAAGATTTGTAAGAGATAATGAGGGTGTGAGAGAGTACAAGCTCCAAATAATATCTCAGGTGTTTTTGGCTCAATGATCCCTCTCACATAAAGGAAAAATAAGGAGTTTAAATAGGCCATCCAGATAAGTTCAAGTCTGAACTGTACCGATAGGTTGAACACACTAACGGGTCCGTGAACTCAAATGTGTTCGTTCAATCACTCGACAGTTGTGCATTAATTGCACTCCAACGGTACAGAAAGTGGACCTACCGATGGGTTGGTGTCACTGATGGGTCGACAGACTTATGTTGGACATGTTGATCTTGTTGATGGGTCGGTCCAGTTTATCAGAGAACAACATAAAAAGACAGAGCCTGCTCTTCTAGAACCTTGAAAATACTGATCGACATGTCTATCCGTCGATGGGTTGGTGTTGGTACTCTCGATGGGTCGATGACCTCAATGTGTCTGTCTAAGAGTACCCCAGAGTCTTAAGTCCAGAACTCAAACTTGACCCAAATCGACATGTTGAGCTCGCCGACAGGTTGAACCCGATTATCAGAGAGTAGACTGAATTTATACTCTGTTTTGTCCAGAGACTACATAGTTTCAGTCAAGATATCGAGGACCTCAATGGGTTGGTCCTGTGTACACCGATGGGTCAGTGGACAAGATATACTCGAGCCCTGAATGACATTTCTTCCTGTCCAGAACCCTTGTCAATATATTTGACGTGTCGATGACCTCAATGGGTTTGTCCTATGTCATCGATGGGTCGGTCTACTCGACAGATCGTCCTAATAGATTACCAGATCTTCCAATGTTTATACCCTCTAGTTCTGTGACTATCCAGGGTGCTTTAAGCTTGATTATGTGTTTACCAATAAGTTCCACAAATCATATGCAAGGTCCTTTAAGGGTGTGGGTTCCTCCTAAGGTCATCTATGACCAATTTACCTGTGTGATTTCCGTATATGGGATGAAATTGGAAATTCAACTGATCTTCATGGCATTGAGGCTTGATTCATTGGCTTCAATGTTCCATTGCAATGCTTTATTGAGGTCACGAATATGAAAAATAGGAGACTCGGCAAGCCGGGGCACTAACAAGCATCATTTTCCGAAATAAACTTTATAATTTTAAAGAAATCATTTCATAATTGTCATAGTAATAACAAAGTATTTAGGGTTATACCCCAGTGCTTCAACAATGTTGGAAAACCTACCTGATCAAAGGTGATCAGTGGAGTAGAAAGGGTTTCGAAGTGGCACGAACGACATTGGGGGAAATCTCGGATCTTTGTTTTGTTTCCATGTATGTCAAAATACAACAATCATGTCATTAAACTTAATCCAATTAATTGTCCTTAGTTCTCTAAGCCTCATGTTGTATCTATTCGTAATTAGACATGTAGAGGCCTTGCCTAAGGTTTAGGAACCATGTTTGAACAAATGGGTTGGGTCTTAGAATTCTTGAACTGCCTTCACACATCCTAAGGTCACTTTGGGTGTGCTTTGTCCTAATCAAGGGTAAAATGGTCATTTTACACATAATACTCCGTTTAAACTTAATTCATAAAAATCCAAATTATTCAAAGTCACTGATATATTCTTTAGTGAATTAGAATTTAGGAATAAAATGTTCATTATTAGAAAATAATGTTTCAGATCTGGTGAAGGTGTCCAAAACTAGTCTTTCTCATTTTGAAATACAAACTGCGTACTGTGTTTTGTAAAAATCATTTCAGGTACTTCGTGATGTCCAAAAATTACGAATAAATACTTTTTGAAAATCATTTTCATAGTTGAAGATCTGAAAAAATATTTCCAAATTCCTAGAAAATCATTTTGAGACTGCGACAGGTCCATTTTAGGGACTGATGTGTAAAAACAGTTTTTCTATCTTAGAACAGTCCAGCTTTTACAAAATTATTTTGGGAGCTTTCCGATGTCCGAAAATTGCGAATAAATACTTTTTGAAAACCTCTTTCAAGAATATCTGAATTATAGTTACAAATTCCTAGAAAATCATCTTGAGATGTTTACTAGTCCATTTTTGAGACTGATATGTAAAAACAGTTCTCTATCTTAGAATTGTCCAGTTTTTACAAAATTATTTCGGGTTCTTCCCGATGTTCAAAAATTGCGAATAAATACCTTTTGAAACCTCTTTCATGGTAAAGATCTGAAAAATAGTTACAAATTTCCATAAAATCATTTTGAGATGTTTACAGGTCTATTTTCGAGACTGATATGTAAAATTTGTTTTCTATCTTAGAATTGTCCAGTTCTTAAAAAAAAAATCGGGTACTTCCCGTTGTTCAAAAAATTAAAAATAAATACTTTTTTAAAAGCTCTCTCATAGTAGAAGAACTGAAAAAATTTTAGAAATTTCCAGAAAATCATTTTTAAATAGATTCAACTTTATTTTATGAAAATAACTACTACTTTTTTATTTCTTCCTTCCACTCCATTTCTTAGATTCTCTCCATGAACCTCCATTTTGTAAATCCTGATGCACACTTCTATTAAACATCCTAATGGGGTTTTTCACACTTCTTGTGTATGCACCTAGAAGTCATAGATCTATTTTGGTCCGTTTTAGTTTGAACCCGTATATTTCTAATCTCCATGATTTGGAGACAGAAAATCAAACCCCCATTCTCTTTGGGACTGATTTTCAAGATTTAGATATAGTTATTAAGAGGAATAAAATAACTATTTCAAGGGAGATGTGTACCTTCCACTAATGACAACGTCCACCTGTCCTTGTGGGTTATTCGATGGAGTGATTTTCAAGGAGATTCGTATGAGAGGAAGAACGAGAGGTGGAGAAGAGTGTACATCAGAAGTGGAGAGGGAGAGATATTGTGCAAACTTTAAAATTTATTACTCGCAAGCGCACGAACCATTTATAGTATAGCAAGGTGAGTGCGAGGTTGAACCCAATGGAATGATAGAAAATATATCTTTGAAAAACATTCACATTCAATTATTAATTATTTAATTTAAAGATCCTAATGAAACTAATGTTAATGAATTAATTAGAAATCATGGGAATAATTCAGATCTTAACATAACTAAGAATCATTTTTTTTTTAATTTTCTTTCCTAGTTCACAAACAAGATTTGGATTTTTGGATTTATGAAAATTCAAAGAATAAAAGAATTGAATGAATGACAGAATTACAATTAAAGAATCAACTGGACAAAGAAAGTAAACAAATGAATTTAAATGACAAGTAAATAAACAAATAAATAAAGTAAATGAAACAAAAAAAAAAAAATCAAATACAAATAACAAGTTTTACATATCATACAGTGGAATTGACTTTAAAATATCACCAAGCCATCATTATTTCATCACAAAAATAGAATTAAAGCCTAGACATGGAGCTCACGTAAATTAATTATAACCACTTTCATGTCTACATCCATAATTATTTCTAAGATTAAATCCATGGAGTTCATTAAAGTGCATCTTTCAAAAATCAGACCCTAGACTTGAATGATTATCCTTGGTCCCTTTCCTAGTACTATAAAGACATTGCACTCTTTAATAAGAAGAGACTTAGCAACCAAGATTGGGGATCAATCAAGCTAAAAAGTTTTCCATCCAATTTTGTAATCAACAAATTAAAACCGACTCTAAAGTTTAATTAAGAAATTAAAATCAATGCACACAATCATAACATAATTATAAATTAATTGGAAAACCATAATCTAAAAGACATTGCACTTTGAACTCTATTATTTATCATGGAAATTGAATTACAATGTTCAGATTTGAATTCAAAAGAAACACAAGAAAATAATGGAAACCAAAAATAAATTCGAACCAGGAAAATCGAATTCCATGGTCTTCTTGTTTTCTTTCTCCTTCTCATCCTTTGGTCCACAACAGGTCTTGATCTTTCTCAGTCAAATTCGAATTCAACCCTAGCCCAATGCATCTATTTATAGGCTCTGGGAAACGGTGCATGGTTGGGATTATTCAGGGTTTAAGTTGGGTAATTGGATGGCTTGGATTAAAAGTTGATAAGTGGAAGGTATATGGAGGTGTGGATGGCTAGGGTTAAGAAGATGAGAGTATTGTGTGTGTTGATTTGTGGTATCGAATGAATGGAGTAAATAAAGGGTAAGAGTAGTGTCAGAGGATTTGGCTTTGGAGAGTGTTAATGCCCCAGCTAGCCGAGTCACCTATTTGTCAATTCCATGACTTAGGTGAAGCATTGCCTTAGAAGGTTAAAGCTATGAAACAAGACTCATGGGAAGCGAATTTGAATCAAGAGCCTCAAAGAAAGAAGGTCAAGTGAAGATTCAAGCATCATTACATGTGTATAACAATCAAAGGTATTTGGCCGTAGATGATTTTAGGTGGTACCCACACCTTAGGGGGACTATTCCTAGGCTTAGTTGAACAAATAGTAAAATCATAAAAAGCTTAAATAGGAAGCTTGACAGTGAATTGGAAGCGAACTTGGAAATATGAATTAAGTTCACCGTTAGCTATACCAGTCGTTCTCACTGACCCGTCGGTGGAGACAGGATCGACCTATCGTTGTCATAGACTGGTCGGCCAGATTGATAGAGGTTCTGGGTTATAGAACTGTAACACCCCGGATTTTCAAGTTATAAATATTTACAGAAATTACCCATTTATTTAATGAATTTTGGATATGGACCTTAGATGGGTAAAGTGTTGTGTCCTTGCCCAATTAAGGCCCAACGGATTGTGGAAATGTTTTCAAATAAATTAAATGGGGCTGAATTTAATTAGTGATGCAATATCTATAAATGAGGGATATAAATTAAGTGACATGCGCATAGAGGGAACAAGGAAAGGATATTAATATTTTAATGGAATATATATTGCATGGCCGAATTTTAGATTTCCATATCCATGATTTTACGCTAGAATATCTTGAGAAGATATCTAAGATTAAGTGGAAAGATTTTAGGATGGTCCTAAAATGGGTCCCACGTTGGGATTAGGCAATGATATCTTATTGCCAAATAATAAGATGTCTATAATTAACTATATGCGCACGATGTGTGGATTATTTTTAAAAAGGAGTCCTTTCTTTTATTAAGAGAAATACTAGGGATTTGCAAGAAAGAAAGGGTTTGGCACTTTCTATTTGAGACACAAGCAAGGGGCGCATGGCACCTTCTAAGTTGGAATTAATGGAAGTTTATAAAAGAGGCAACAAGAGGGGCGCATGGGACTTTCTAAAGATGGAACTAAGTGGAACTTCTATAAAGCAAAGTTAGTGTACACGGCATTGTCTAAATGAATAACCGATTGGGTGTTTTTATAAGAGAAAGACAAAGGGCTCACGGCAATTGCATATCTTAGCACCTTCTAAGATTGGCCGATGGGAGATCAATAAGAGAAGGGCAGTAAAGGGCGCACGGCACTCATAACTTCAAGATCATTCACAGTATTATTCAGAGAAGAAAGAAAGAGCAGCCAGCTGAGTGCAAGATCAAGAAGAAGGAGAGGAAAAGGCTAAGGAAAGAAGAAGGATTGGAAGAACAAGACCAACCGAGGGAAAACCGGAGGAGTCGCGAAACCGGTAAGTGATTTTATAATTTTTGTTTAAAAAGAAAAGAACCATAGGGTTCAGCCATGGTGTATGGCCAAACCCCATGGAAGAAGAATGGGAGATGATTGGAGTATCAATAAATGGAATGATGAACCATAGGGTTCTGCCATGTGGTATGGCCGAACCCCATGGAAGAACTTTGATGATTCTTTTTAATGGAAGGATTTTGGAGATGTTTAATGTAAGGTCTTTGGTTATGTTTATCGGTTCAAAACCATGAAGAATATTAGTTATTTTAATGGAATATGAAGATGAAAATCATAGGTGTAGATTCATGATTTTAAGGGGTTTAATTGGATGTATGGTTGATGGTTTTTGGATACATGGAATATTATTGATAATTGTTAAAAGAAGATTATGGACCATAGGGTTCAGCCATGGTGCATGGCCGAACCCATGGAGTTGTATTGGTATTTTTGATATGTGTAATTGATTAAAATAAAAGGTGGAGATTAAATTGGAAAGTTTCTAATTGTAGAAGGTGGAGATTAAATTGGAAAATTTCTAATTATGGAAGGTGGAGATTAAATTGGAAAGTTTCTAATTATGGAAGGTGGAGATTAAATTTGGAAAGTTTCTATAATTGGGAAGTTATGCATCATAGGGTTCGGCCAAGGTGTGTGACCGAACCCCATGAACCAACTAAGGATCATATGGGTCTTGAATGGACCTAATATGATTAAAGGAATGGAAGGTTTTATTTGTGGTTCTATGGTTATGGATCATTGGTGGATCCATGTATGTAATATTATGGACCTATGTGTGGAACCTAAACATAAGTTGTTGAAGGCAATGGTACATGCCAAAATGGAGGATCATGGGTTCGGCCATGGTGTATGGCCGAACCTCATGAGGTTTCTTTTATGGACTTGTTTGGATTAAGGATCGGTTTGGAATTGAACATGAGGTAATGGCATTATTGTAATTAAATAAATTAATGGACCATGGGTTCGGCCACGGTGTATGGCCGAACCCCATGGGAATTGTTTGGTGGACATAGGACTATGTTTGGCATATTAAAATGAAATATTAACAAAAGATTAGACCAATGGGAATTTGGTAAATAAGTGTGATAATGGTAGGCCATGGGTTCGGCCATGGTGTATGACCGAACCCCATGAGGATTGTGTTTATGGACTTAAACAATGTTGTAAATCAAATGGGACATGTTTTAATTGATTGTTATATTATAAAGTAACGGGACCTCACAAGGTGTTTATGATCGTGAGCTGTTACCGGACGAAAGACGCAAGGACACGTTAGCGGTCTTTGGTAGGATTCCACCTCTTTGAAACCATGGGTTTATGTACATTGTTTTTATCTTATCTTTGATGAATATATGTTGCAAAGTATATGTTTCAAATTGTGGTTTTAAATGCTATGTTTATATGATAAAATAGCATGTGATTTAAATGTGAGTTTTAAATGCTATGATTTGTATTTCTACATAGCATTTTGGCATTTGCATCTCAAGCATAGCATGGGAGGGATGAAAGGGAATCGGAGGGTCCACACTCCGTCGGGGCGTCCGAAAAACCTATGTGGGGTACCTTGATGTGATTTTCATCAAGAGGATACTGTGTATGAATTGTAACCGAAGATCCACACTCCGTCGGGGTGTCATAAAACACTCATGGGGGATAACTTGATGAGGAGCATTCCATCAAGAGGATACTATGTATGAAATGTAACTGGAGATCCATACTCCGTTGGGGCGTCCAAAACACAATCGTGGGGATACCTTGATGAAGAGCTTTCCATTAAGAGGTTACTATGTGTTTGTGATGGGTGGGACTCATTGCATATGATAGAATGGCATGGCATTGAATCAGCATGATTATGATTTTTATTATCATGCATGGTTTCTGACTTTTATCCGTATGATTGGATCTCTATTATCATACAATGTTTTGGATACAATGCTTTATAATTATGGTATGATTTATCATAATTGGGTTTTGATATATATATTATATCTGGATTTTTGGTACTAACCCATGTGTTAACCCTAATTGGAATACCTACTCGGCGCATTGTTCTAACGCCCTACTTCTACCCTAGTGGATGATACAGGAAACAAGGAGAACGATGAATGAGAAACGGGCCAGGCATAGGAGCTTGGAGGATTATAATTTAGATTTATTTAAGATACTCATGGCTTGTATTTTAATAACTTATATGAATTTGCTATGGTTGGATGTTTTATTGGATAATTAATTATGAATAAAGACTTAACGTACTTTGCTATCTGAAATGGAATAGAACTTGTTTCTATTATGATTCCGCATGTTATGATTATAATTCCGCATGTTTTGATGTTATTCCGCATGTTTGATATTGTCATATGTGAACTGTTTTCATGGACTTAGTCGATGCACACATAGGGTTGGCCAGTTAAGGGTCGGACTTTAGAAGTTCGGACTTAGCTCGCGTCGTGATGTCCCGATCTCTATCACTCTACTCTGTTATAAAATAAAAAATAGACTCTGATTTACGGGAAGAAGCAAGTGAAAAAGGGCGGGGCGTTACTGTTGGTATCAAAGCGAACCCCAAACATTGAATCTTTCGGAGTAAATTAATCTGGCTTCCGTGCATTAATTTACTTCGTTAGACTCAGACGGATGATAGGAAACGAAATACAGTCAAAATAATTGGAATTATCCAACATAGCAAAATAGGATATATTCCCCTGAAACAGAGAAAAATCAAAGAGTGCTTATTTGGAAATTTTACCCCAAGGACAAGAAACACAACATGATTATTTGGCAATCTTCCCCAAACAAGAGATATTATGTGATACATAGAGAAATTCCCCAAACAAAGAGTTAGTTTGATTAGAACTGATATTGGCATTGACATACTTCGGTTGTTGTGATACAGATATGTCAGGCAACACAGAGTATACAAAGTTGTGGGACAGAGGGACACCTAGTTGTCCGATAGATCTGGTTTTTTCGTCCGATGATTCCAGCAAACCAAACTTCATCAATGAAGTTGTAACTAGTTAGGACATGGAAGTAGAATCACCCGAGTACCATGTTGGGGTTGTACCAGCCTTTGTACCCGAAGAGGACTAGGAAGATGTCTCAAACTTAGAAGAGTCTGTAGGGGAGATAGGCTCGCCCGAGTATACTCCGGCTACTCCGACTTCGGATGAGTTGACAGATTATTTGTGCAAATTATGTAATCAGGAGGGGCACAACGGTATTTATTGCCCCCATCCTATTAAGGTTATTTTCTCTGTTTGTGGACTTCACGAGCACGGGAATGAGAGGACTAACTGTCCTTACATTGGGGGAACGAGAATAATACCCTGTCTGACTTGTGGAGTGTTGGGGCACACGTCAACGACATGCCCTGACAACTTCTTCGATTTTTATGATGATGCAGGGCCTTCTACGGAAGGTTAGGCTAAGGAGTGGTAGAGAATGTCGAGGAAAAGGGAAAGATTTTGTAAGTGTTGTGGGTACATTTTGAAGGGTTTTTCTAACCCTACCAACCCTTGTATTGTGATGAAAGTTTGAATGATTTTCAATAAACTATGCAAGTTTAAGAGTTTACGAGGACATGAGCACTGAGATATATGTGACGAGGTCACTTGATTATATTGAGACGTGGTATGGATACGTACCTCACGTGATATTGATGAGATAAGTATATAGATTTCATGAGTATGGCTTAGAGTAGCTATGAAACTGAGGGAACCTCGATATGAAATACGGAGACTTGGTCCAGTAGGGTTGCCGTTGAGGAGTGGGTCCCTCGCATGCTACGCGCTAGAGGGCGCTCTCACGGCTATTTGGCACATTTGTTGTGCGTGGATGCGCAGAGCTAGGTACTATGTTACCCCGTGGGGGTGGTGCTAGCTTCGTTAGACGCGATCCGACCACCTTAGAGCTTGACTGAATCACCCTTGGGGTGAAGGGATGCAGGGCGGGGTAGACTTGATCACGTTGGACGTGGGTCTTCCGATTAGTAAGTCATGGGCCCTAAGTCTTGCTAGGGGTCGGGGTATATTTGTGATTTGGTATGGTTGCCACAGTCGGGTAGTGACTCATTCAAGTGTTGCTTCTATGGATAAAATATCTTATGGTGGAAGATGTACCTGGTTTAATTATGATCAAGGATGGATTAGTTATGCCCACGAATGGATTATACCCTGAGGGGGATTATATTCATGGATGGTTATTAATCATGGATAGATGATACTCACTGATATAGTGGTACCAGGGATGGATGTCTATAACCGTGGATGATAATTCCCATGGTGGTTTGGATTAATGTCGGATATTGGTACCATGGTAGACATGTCAGTAATATGATGGACATGTTGGTCTCATAGATGCATAGATTTAAGGATTGGGACGTGTTTCTATTTACATTCCACGTTATAGAAAAAGGTGTTAGTCGTATTACGACTTGTATCACAGGAAATTTAGTATGGAGAGATACTCGGTATCATAGAAGTTATGAACAAAAGGGCTAGTCACATAGTGACTTATGTACAAATAAAGGTATGCTTACTTTTGGGAGATGTATTTAAGGGAAAGGTTAAGAGTCTAGTGAAACTCAAATGGGAAGCTATGGGCGACTGCCAAGTGAGACTGATCACTTGACTCTGTAGTTAGCCGATGGAGTTCCAAGAGAGTGAAGCTAGAAGCCTAGTTAAAATGGAATTAAAAAAAAAAAGGCTTGAGCATAGGCTCGTATTGGCAGGTTACCTCACACAGAGAGTAGACGAATGAATGTATTGAGCGAGTACGTATGGAAAATATCTTGGGAGCAGGTAAAGTGAAACGGAGTACATTGATCTACATGAGATCGAAAATGGGCTCACGAGAAGAAGAGATAACAGGAGACAGAGTAAATTCTGCGAGAATGAAACTCATAGGTTGATATGAGTGATTTTGATGTAATTAAGTAGTACTTGACAAGATTGAACAGGAATAACGGATAGATCCGGAAATGGAAGCGATATGGGTCGTGGGGACCGACTGACCAAGTCAGCACATATCACTCCCATTAAGATGACAGACTCATCTGAGACTTTGGGTTGGCGGTATATTAAGGATATCATCAGACTGCATGGTATTCCTCGGACTATTGTGTCCGACAGAGATGGTCGATTCACCGGCAGAGTATGGTAGAGCATACAGTCGACTATGGGAAGAGACTTATTGACTAGTACAGCATTCCATCTACAGACTGATGGGCAGTCTAAGAGGACAATACAGACATTGGAGGATATGCTGAGAGCATGTAAGCTAGATTTCAAGGGTGGATGGGAGGATCACTTGCCGTTGGTAGAATTCTCATACAACAACAGTTACCAAGCAAGCCTCCAGATGACTCCATTTGAGGCATTATATGGTAGACCTTGTAGGTCACCAGTGTGCTGGACAAAGGCCGGTGAGCCTGCAATGATTGGGCCTGAGTTGGTTGCAGAGACTACAACGCAGATATAGTTGATACGGCAGCATCTATTGACTACGTAAAGTTGTCAGAAGAGCTATGCTGACAAGAGGATGAGGTTTCTTGAATTTGAAGTGGGGGACATGGTATTTTTGAAAGTCTCGCCACGAAAGGGACACATGAGATTTGGGAAGAAGGGAAAACTATCGCCAAGATATGTGGGACCGTTTTCAATCATAAGAAGGATGGGGGACGTGGTTTATCAATTGGCACTCCCATCACAGTTGGCATCCTTACACGATGTGTTCCATATATCGATGTTGAGGAAGTACAATCCTGATTCTTCTCATGTACTGAACATGCAAGACATAGAAATTCAAAGCAACGTGACATACGTTGAAAAGCCTGTCCGAATGGTGGACACAGAACAAAGGGTATTACGGAACCAAACGATCCAGTTTATCAAAGTGGTATGAGATTGACATGGCATTAAGGAAGCCACATGGGAACTCAAGTCGGAAATGAGGACAACTCATCCTGAGCTACTTAAGTAAATATTTGAAACCCTACTTCACTCGATTTTCGAGACGAAAATTTTAAAAAGAGGGTTGTATTGTAACACCCCGGATTTTCAAGTTATAAATATTTAACGAAATTACCCATTTATTTAGTGAATTTTAGATATGGACCTTAGATGGGTAAAGTGTTGTCTCTTTGCCCAATTAAGGCCCAACGGATTGTGGAAATGTTTTCAAATAAATTAAATGGGGCTGAATTTAATTAGTGATGCAATATCTATAAATGAGGGATATAAATTAAGTGACATGCGCATAGAGGGAACAAGGAAAGGATATTAATATTTTAATGGAATATATATTGCATGGCCGAATTTTGGATATCCATATCCATGATTTTATGCTAGAATATCTTGAAAAGATATCTAAGATTAAGTGGAAAGATTTTAGGATGGTCCTAAAATGGGTCCCACGTTGGGATTAGGCAATGATATCTTATTGCCAAATAATAAGATGTCTATAATTAACTATATGCGCACGATGTATGGATTATTTTTAAAAAGGAGTCCTTTCTTTTATTAAGAGAAATACTAGGGATTTGCAAGAAAGAAAGGGTTTGGCACTTTCTATTTGAGACACAAGCAAGGGGCGCATGGAACCTTCTAAGTTGGAATTAATGGAAGTTTATAAAAGAGGCAACAAGAGGGGCGCATGGGACTTTCTAAAGATGGAACTAAGTGGAACTTCTATAAAGCAAAGTTAGTGCACACGGCATTGTCTAAATGAATAATCGATTGGGTGTTTTTATAAGAGAAAGACAAAGGGCTCATGGCAATTGCATATCTTAGCACCTTCTAAGATTGGCCGATGGGAGATCAATAAGAGAAGGGCAGCAAAGGGCGCACGGCACTCATAACTTCAAGATCATTCACGGCATTATTCAGAGAAGAAAGAAAGAGCAGCCAGCCGAGTGCAAGATCAAGAAGAAGGAGAGGAAAAGGCTAAGGAAAGAAGAAGGATTGGAAGAGCAAGACCAACCGAGGGAAACTGGAGGAGTCGCGAAACCGGTAAGTGATTTTATAATTTTTGTTTAAAAAGAAAAGAACCATAGGGTTCGGCCATGGTGTATGGCCGAACCCCATGGAAGAAGAATGGGAGATGATTGGAGTATCAATTAATGGAATGATGAACCATAGGGTTCGGCCATGCGGTATGGCCGAACCCCATGGAAGAACTTTGATGATTCTTTTTAATGGAAGGATTTTGGAGATGTTTAATGGAAGGTCTTTGGCTATGTTTATCGGTTCAAAACCATGAAGAATATTAGTTATTTTAATGGAATATGAAGATGAAAATCATAAGTGTAGATTCATGATTTTAAACGGTTTAATTGGATGTATGGTTGATGGTTTTTGGATAAATGGAATATTATTGATAATTGTTAAATGAAGATTATGGACCATAGGGTTCGGCCATGGTGTATGGCCGAACCCCATGGAGTTGTATTGGTATTTTTGATATATGTAATTGATTAAAATAAAAGTTGGAGATTAAATTGGAAAGTTTCTAATTGTGGAAGGTGGAGATTAAATTGGAAAATTTCTAATTATGGAAGGTGGAGATTAAATTGGAAAGTTTCTAATTATGGAAGGTGGAGATTAAATTTGGAAAGTTTCTATAATTTGGAAGTTATGCATCATAGGGTTCGGCCAAGGTGTGTGACCGAACCCCATGAACCAACTAAGGATCATATGGGTCTTGAATGGACCTAATATGATTAAAGGAATGGAAGGTTTTATTTGTGGTTCTATGGTTATGGATCATTGGTGGATCCATGTATGTAATATTATGGACCTATGTGTGGAACCTAAACATAAGTTGTTGAAGGCAATGGTACATGCCAAAATGGAGGATCATGGGTTCGGCCATGGTGTATGGCCGAACCTCATGAGGTTTCTTTTATGGACTTGTTTGGATTAAGGATCGGTTTGGAATTGAACATGAGGTAATGGCATTTTTGTAATTAAGTAAATTAATGGACCATGGGTTCGGCCATTGTGTATGGCCGAACCCCATAGGAATTGTTTGGTGGACATAGGGACTATGTTTGGCATATTAAAATGAAATATTAACTAAAGATTAGACCAATGGCAATTAGGTAAATAAGTGTGATAATGGTAGGCCATGGGTTCGGCCATGGTGTATGGCCGAACCCCATGAGGATCGTGTTTATGGACTTAAACAATGTTGTAAATCAAACGGGACATGTTTTAATTGATTGTTATATTATAAGGTAACGGGACCTCACAAGGTGTTTACGATCGTGAGTGGTTACCGGAAGAAAGACGCTAGGACACGTTAGAGGTCTTTGGTAGGATTCCACCTCTTTGAAACCATGGGTTTATGTACATTGTTTTTATCTTATTTTTGATGATTATATGTTGCAAAGTATATGTTTCAAATTGTGATTTTAAATGCTATGTTTATATGATAAAATAGCATGTGATTTAAATGTGAGTTTTAAATGCTATGATTTGTATTTATACATAGCATTTTGGCATTTGCATCTCACGCATGGAATGGGAGGGATGAAAGGGAACCGGAGGGTCCACACTCCGTCGGGGCGTCCGAAAAACCTATGTGGGGTACCTTGATGTGATTTTCATCAAGAGGATACTGTGTATGAATTGTAACCGAAGATCCACACTCCATCGGGGTGTCATAAAACACTCATGGGGGATAACTTGATGAGGAGTATTCCATCAAGAGGATACTATGTATGAAATGTAACCGGAGATCCACACTCCGTCAGGGCATCCGTAACACAATCATGGGGGATACCTTGATGAGGAGCTTTCCATCAAGAGGTTACTATGTGTTTATGATGGGTGGGACTCATTGCATATGATAGAATGGCATGGCATTGAATCGGCATGATTATGATCTTTATTATCATGAAAGGTTTCTGGCTTTTATCGGTATGATTGGATCTCTATTATCATACACTATTTTGGATACAATGCTTTATAAGTATGGTATGATTTATTATAACTGGGTTTTGATATATATTATATCTGGATTTTTGGTACTAACCCATGTGTTAACCCTAATTGGAATACATACTAGGCGCGTTATTCTAACGCCCTACTTCTACCCTAGTGGATGATAAAGAAAATGAGGAGAATGATGAACGCGAAACGGGCTAGGCATAGGAGCTTGGAGGATTATAATTTAGATTTGTTTAAGATACTCATGGGCTTGTATTTTGAGTATCTAGAATTCGGATGTAATAACTTAGATCAATTTGCTATGGTTGGATGTTTTATTGGATAATTAATTATGAATAAAGACTTGACGTACTTTGCTATCTGAAATGGAATAGAACTTGGTTCTACTATGATTCTGCATGTTATGAATATAATTCCGCAGTTTTCATGTTATTCCGCATGTTTGATATTGTACGTGTGAACTGTTTTCATGGACTTAGTCCATGCACACATAGAGTTGGCCAGTTAAGGGTCGGACTTAGCTCACGTCGTGACGTTCCGCTCTCTATCACTCTACTCTGTTATAAAAAAAATAAAATAGACTCTGATTTACGGGAAGAAGTGAGTGAAAAAGGGCGGGGCATTACAAGAACTGTCATTCTGGGTAAGCCTCTGATCAAGAGTCTCGTATGCACTGACCCCTCGGTGATGGACCTAACGACCCCTCATGGTCAACTACTCATCGATGAAAAACTTGTGAGTTCTAGACATTGAAGTCAAGTGGCCTCTCGAGAAAACAGACATCTCGGTAACTCAATACCGATCGAGAGTACCAGGACCGACCCCTCGTTAAAGGGCGACAGGTTGTTCTGGGCAGGACAAGTTTGGGACATGAAACTCTGTCTACATAGTGTTGCCCCAGACCGAGCCTCTCTTATGGACCGACCCCTCGGTGCCATGACTATCGACCCATTGGTGATACAGATCCTCCCTAGGCTTACAATACTCATTGGTAAATCATAAGCATGCCTAAAGGAAATGGACCAAAGACTAGTGGTATCCACGAACAAATCTTGGGAAAAATGTTGAGTGTCAAAATGCCAGGACTTGGGAGTCTCTTCCACTCTACAAAATGAAGTAATCAACTGGTAAAACCACCATGGTTGGATATAACATTAAAAAAATCTTTTCATAGAGCCCAAGAACACTCAAAACGGAGTTTGGGAGCCCAACATATGGCCATTATTGTTAAAAGTCTTTGCTAAAAATGGTCAGGACGACCGATCGTAAGCACGACTAGTCGTAAGATCAAACAATCGCAGGTGACCATTGTTTTACCGTTTTCTGCCGTTAGAGCACAACGGTCACAATTCTCAATGATCATATGCAAGGCCCATCGTGAGCATGACCCATCACCCTTTCTTTACCCGAGATTCATTTGAATGCCTATATATACTCCAAACTCCTTTGAGTTGGTTTGGAGCATTGAATTTAAAAATACTCTAAGGCATTCCTAGAGGTCTCATACACTCCCAAGCATCTCCCCACTTTCTCTCCATGCACTACACTTGGTGAACCAAATATCCAATTTTCTTGATTGTGATTAAGAGAGAGAGAAAGAAAAAAAATATTGATCTAGGAATCCATTGGCACATCAAAATCTAGAGACCTCTCACAGATTGTGATTTAGCATACACAAGGCACATCTTCGACATCTTTGACATCACATTGGGAGTGTAACACCCCGATTTTTCAAAGATACTAATATTTACGAAAATGCCACTGGAATGGTGAATTTAAAAGATGTGATCGAAAATGAGAAAATGGTGGGACCCATTGTTCAAATTAAGACCCTATGAACATATTATAAGGATCAAATTTAAATAAATGGGTCACGTACGTCTAATTGGGTCAAGATAGTTGTTTGGGTCAAAGGACCCAATTGGGACCCAATGGGTCATAATGGACTTATTTGACCCTTGGGTGAGCTCAATTTTAATGGGATTAAGCTGAATTGATTGGAAAATAAATGGAGCATAAATGGGTAGGCTTGATGCAAATGTGCAAACCACATTTAAATGGGTAAACCACCCATAAATGGGTCATGGTGCCAATTGGATCAATGAGCTAAATGGGGACCCAATGGGTCGAGTTGACTATGTTGACCATGGTTGACCATGTGGACCCTCAAGTGAGCTTAAAGGGTGAGTCAAATCAGGTTGAGTGGGGACTGAAATGAGTGGGATTTGAATTAAATAATGGAGTTGACTCAAGTGCATTAAACAAATGGCATTAAATGTGGTGAGTTGGGCTAATGAGTTGGGTGAGTTAAATTGGAAACCAAAGGGACCTTGAATTCAAGTGAGTCAAATGGGATGTGAGGAGTTGCCTTGATCTCAAACACCACCAAAAACAAGTCCCACACGTTGGGTACCTGTGGTGTGGGTTTCCATGCATGGAATTCAAAGGGATGAGATAAAGATCACCTTGGAAGCTTGGATGGGTTTCCAGCTCATAATGGAAACCCAATACCCAACATGGGGAGCTGAATGGATGGTCTAAGCTAAGGCCAAGTGTCCCATAGTTAAGCCATGAGACTCCTTGGTTTGATCAAGAATTGATGAGGGTAAATGAGAGGTTCAAGGGCTGTTTTAATAAAAGGAATAAACCACACCCCTTGGCCGATTTTCATCCCAAAGAAACCATAGACTTCATCTCTCTCTCCCTCTCTCAAAAACCCATCCTCTTGGCCAAATTATCCTTTGGTGTTTTCACCATTGTTCAAGCTTTCAATCAGCTAAGGACTAAGGGAGCAAGAAGGAAGAAAGCAAGGATCAAAAGGAGAGAAGAGAAGCAAAGGAAATTGGTAAGTGTTTACATAAGAATTTGGTTAAATAAATTGGTAAAAGGGAGCATGATTTGGCTAAGGAATGGCCGAATCCATCAAGGGTTTAAACCTTGGATAAATGTTGTTTAAAAAGGATAAAAGTGGATCATAGGTTTGGCCACTTTGGATGGCCGAACCCCATGAAAAGATTTGGTTAGGTTCATGGTTTTGAAAGCTAAAAATCATGCAATACTATGGAGATTTTTACATGTTGTTAATGGACATAAGATATATGTTAAAGAGGTCCAAATCATGGGTCATAGGGTTCGGCCACTTAGGATGGCCAAACCCCATGAAAGGATTTGATAAGTATATGGTGCTCTTTGATGGTTTTGAGAGATAAAAACCATACAAGGTATGGAAGGGTTAAGGTGTTTAAAAATGGAGATAAGGTGTATGTCTTGGGTCGGCCAATGTATGGCTGAACCATATCTTTCTTATGGTTAAATTAGTATGTCAAAACCATGAATAATTATGGGAAGTATTGAACCAAGAGAACCATACATGGCCGAACCCCATGGACCATTTTACGGGATAAATGGACCTTTGTATGGGTCTTTGGATTTAAGTTCATGATTAGAAATTGTTAAGGGTTGTTATGAAGTTTTTAAAGGTTAACATAGATGAAACAATGATGGACTTAGATGCTCATTGTTTATCAACAAGAATGGCAAAGAGTAGCACCCAAAACCAAAAGGGGTGAGGTTCGGCCATGGGGTATGGCCGAACCCCACCAAGTGTTATGAATGGTGTTTGACGTTAAAAAGGCTAAAGATATTCCACTGGATGAGGTTATAAGATCCATTCTTTGGGGGGATAAAAAGGAACTATAGGGTTCGGCCATGTGTATGGCCGAACCCCATAGAGTGACAATGATGAACGGTTAAAGGCTAGGTAAATGGATGATTTGAATGGCATTTGAATGTAATTAGAATGGATTAAAGGACCAAGTTGGAGATAGTGAGGTTCGGCCAAGTTGTATCGCCGAACCCCACTAAGGTGGATTTTTGTTGATAATATAGTTAGCAAGATTAATTATTGGTTAGTCTAGTGGCAAAACCGTAAATATAAGTTATAATGGAATAAAGGATTAAAGGACTTGAAAGAGGGGTCAAACCAAGGTGGTATGGTTCGGCCATGCTGTATGGCCGAACCCTACCAAGTTATAATATGTAATATAAGGTGTTTATATGGATGGTATTGATCAAATGAAAAGGAGGATCAAATCCAAAGTGGGTGAGGTTCGGCCATGGGGTATGGCCGAACCCCACAAGATGGTTTTGGGACTTAGATGTAAATGGAAATTAAATGATAGTATATTAACTTGTTGTTATATAAACAAGGTGACGGAACTTGAACGGCGAACGAGTCGTGAACGGGTGACGCTTAAGAAAGAACGGGCATTTAAGAGAACATGCAGTAGGTTTCCTACCTACTTGTAACCACTGTTATATTGGGTTTTATCATGGTTTTTATGAGTTATGTTGTTATTGTTTTATGTTTCAAATGGGTTTTGAGTGTTGAGATATATTTACAAACGACATATATTCATTGACATCTCATGCATGGCATGGGGTGATGATTATGGAAACCGGAGCCCACACTCCATCGGTATGCCCGTGATGCATCTGTGGGGCCTCCTTAGGCGATGAGAGTCCCGCCAGGAGGAATAACTTAATGATGAGAGTCCTATCCATAGGAAATGAGAAGTACTATGGGTTACTTTGATGTGAGAGTCCCATCAAGTGATAGCTATGTATACTTGTGATGGGTGGGACTCATTACATTTGCACATACATACATAGCATTGATTTTATATGTTTTTGATGATCAAATATTATGATATATGCATGTTTTTATATACTAACCATGTGGTAGCCCTGATCTGAAAACCTACTGGGCGCGTTGATCTAACGCCCTAATTCTATCCTTAGAGGATGACGCAGGAAAAGGAAAGGGAAAAGGAAAGGTTGAGGATCACGAAGGAAGCCAAGCATAGGAGCTTGGGTGTTGGAATGGTTTATTATTATTTATTGTTATTTGGACAAACTTCATGGATATGTATTAATGTAGATAACTGCTATGGTTTGATTTAAGTTTGAATGAAGGTTTAGTTTAAGTAAATATGACTTGTACTTTGCTATCTGAGAATGGAGCAGTCTGAAGATTGATTATAATTCCGCATATTTGATTTATTCCGCAATCAATTATGCTTATTCCGCATGATTTATTTAGTTCCATGTGTGGATCGATTTTCATGGTCTTAGTCCATGCACACATGGGTGGCTAGTTAAGGGTCGGACTATGGAAGTCCGGACTTAGCTGGCGTCATGACGCCTCCCGCTCTCTTCCGGTTTTACTATATTATTAAAAAAAAAATAGACTCTGAATCCCGAAAAGGGCGGGGCGTTACAAGGAAAGCATCCTCAAGAAGCATATATCTACAAATGGGCTCATACAGAGGCAAATGCTTCTTAGTGATTTTATTTTATAAATCATCTTATGAAGTGGACTAAGGCAAGGAAGCCAAAACGGCTATAAAAAATAGAGAGATAAAGAAGTAGACCTTGGGTTGGTCAAACCTTTCAAAATCTAGGACAAATGGATTAAGGAGAGGTACTCCCGAACCACTATAAAAAAACTCTAAAGCATTGTCTCTAACACAGTGGTGGGTGGAGTTCTCAGCAGATTGAGTGAGGTGGAATTCCTACTCTATTTGTGAGGGTGTAAGTCTCCACACAGTGCATTCAGGATAAGCCAAGGCTGGGTGAGTCCTTAGAGTGGATGTAGGTTGTTTAACCGAACCACTATAAATTGGTCTTATGGGTGTTGATCTTGTGTGATTGTTCTCATAATTGTGCACATTTTTTATCACACAACTCATCTCTCTTGATTAACATTATTAATCCGCTGCAAATTTGTTAATTAATCAAGAAATTTGTGAAGACCATAAAAATTGGAGATTGTCCAATTCACACCCCCCCCCCCCCCCCCCCCCCCCCTCCCTCTCCTCCCCTCCCCTCTAGTGAGAATCTTAGTCTTTGTTCTAGCACCCAAGGGAACTTTCAATTGGTATCAGAGCATGAGTGCTCTTCATAAAGGATTACACCATCTGAGTTGATCCTTGCTAGAACACCTTCATGGGGACTCCAAAATTTGGTCACCATTCTCTATTGTTTGTTTACTCTTATTTGAAAACAAAAATAGAGAAAAGACTTGCATCCCATGATGAAGATGATTGGACCTCTATCCAAGATGACTTTATTGATAAATCTTGCACATCTTTGGATAGTTAAATGGAAGGCTCCACCTCTCATAATAAATTCGAGAATCATGAGAGGTGAAAATTTGAAATGTGTTTTTACCTCCATTGTACCCAACCAAGAGGGATCCTTAAGTGCAGATGAGGATAGTGTTGAGGATCTTGATGAGGATGATGATGACTTCCAAGAAACCTATAATTCCCTATACTTTGAGGGTTTGAGATTGGCAAAGGAACTTGAAAAGGTAAAAATTGAGAATGTCAAACTCTCTAGCCAACTTCAATGTGTTAATATGGAAAATGATCTTCTCTCATCAAATTTGAAAAATGCAAATGATGAAATTGTGAATTTGAGAGAGAATCAAAATTTGCTTCAAGAAAAAATAAATGTTTTTTAAAATGAAAATTTGAGGCTCAAGGAAGTTGGAAAATGTTTTGGAGAGAAGAATGTTAAGAAATCTCAAGACATGGTTACCCAAAGAAATAAAAAATTAGAAAAATCCATTTTGGGTAAGCCTCATAATGATTGGCATGGTTTTGGTTATTCTCAATCAAACCTTAAGAGACCCATGAACCAATCCATACTAGGAAGAAGACACACCACACACACTTCTATAGTAAAATGTTTTTATTGTGGTTTAACTGGGCATTTAAAGCATGAGTGCAAGATAAGGAGAATGCAGGTTAAGTCAAAAGTGGTTGATGGTCTTCCTCAAGGAGAAAGGAAGAGAAAAAAAATGAGGTGATTGGACAATCACACTATGCAAAGAAGAAAAAGGTAAATCAATTTGTGAATGTTCCTAGGAAACACTTTTCACCTCACACTTCACATCATCCCTTCATTGGCAAATAAAAAAGGGATAGACCAAGATCTCCTCATACTCTGGTTATAAATATGAGAAGGAGAGTCTTGTCTCAATTCATTGAATGAGGGCCAAATGTTCATGATGGTAGAATCAAATTGCCCAAAGTTCAAAGATTTGAGAGGAAAGGTCCGGATTTAAAATTTGTATGGATCCCAAAGGGATAGGACCTTACCCATGCCCTACTTTGGTCTAAGACTTGATCTTAATTTGTGTACCTCTAGACCAATTGTAGTTGAACTCAAAATTGGTATAACTGAGTTCAAACAACCAAGTATTGTGGCATGGCACATTCGACCACTTGCAAGCACCTGATTTCATTTTTTCCTGGCTATAGTGTTTATCATGCTTGAAGGGTCATAGAGTTGTGGACTTAGATTCCAAGTCCCACAATGTTTGTCCAAATGTGTTATGTTCTTTGTATGGTTAACACATTTGAATCATGTTTTGGAACCATCCTTGTCGTCTTGCCTTCATTCCATGTTCTTCTTTGATTGTTGGAATAATCATGTGCAAGATGCTTGTGTGGCATATATGCTCTTAATTTATAGAATTAAAGTTTTCATATGCCATAGGTGTCTCATACTTCATTTCCATGCCTTTATTGGTATATCATTTATGAAATGAATGTATGGTTGTGTGTTTGGTCTTCATTCCTATGCTCATCATTGGTATACGGTATGAGGAATGATCTCAGTTCATAAGCACCAAGTTTTTGCTAAACTATGAATGCCTTATCATATGACATCACACATGGGCAATGGACTTTTAAAATGGTAAATTAAAATGCCCAAGGATATTGGATTAGGTTTGGATCAAAATTTTTAAAGGATGGACTCTTAATGGTAAAATGATCCAAAATTCAATCAGTTTGTGCAAGTATTAGTAATTTTGTTGAATCATAAATGGCACAAATTGGTGTGTGAATGTATAAGTTTTCGTTGGCATTCAAAGGTGAATTGCAAAATTTGTTGTCTTCTGGACTTGCATGCATCACAAGCACACACTCTTCATCCCTCAATTTGCAAATCTTATAGGCATGTATTATGCTACTTCTATGTCTTGATAATGCACTATCTTGGAAAGTCATTAGATATTGGAAATGTGTTTTTGGAGAAGTGTACAAGCAAAGAAAATCATCATTCTCCAAAACCTTGTGCAGCTATGTTGTGGCTTTCATCTTTTAAAGGTGAATCTTAAAACCAAATGGGGTTTGGTAATGAAAGCCAACATGGTTATATGGTCCAACTGTTAATGGACTTGGTGCATTGTGCTCTTAAATCATTGAGTAAAGGAGAGCAAACCTTGGAATTTTATGTGGGAGAAAAGAGCCCCCATATTCCAATAATTAATACATTTCCAAGGATTGATATTTGTTCATTCATTGTTCCCACATTGGTGTATATGTTGTTGAATGAACATGGTACATGTTTGATGCATTTGTACTCACATATGTACATGGTTATGCATCATTGTACTTACTCATATGATCTTTTCATGGAAAATTCCTCGTATGAATGATTCCCTCCTCGTTGGCATGCATAACCATTTATGTTTCAAAATTAGTATACTTTTTGAAAATGCATGTGGCCCTTGTCCTCCTTCTCCATCTCCTCTAAGTCCAACAATTGGGACTTGTTGAAGCACACTACATGTGGTATATAAGTGCTTAATGCGCTTTGTCAAATTTATGACAAAAAGGGGGATAATTTTGGAAGCTTGAAATATAAATTATGTTAAGGGGAAGAAAGATTAGAAGCTTAATGTAAGCTTTGGAGGAGAAGCTTAAAGATCTTAGGGGGAGAAGATCTTTAAGGGAAGATAGTCTTTGATTAAGGAGGAGATTGATCAAGACTAAAGGGGTTATTAGTTCACATATTTAGGGGGATATATGTGACTAACATTTGAGGGGGAGATTTCTATGCTTCCACCATTGCTTGCATTGTTTGTGTGTACAGGTACATTTGACGCACCTTGAGGGGGAGCAAGCTGAGCAAAATAAAAAGGAACCGAAGCATAGAGTCTAGGGTCTTTTCATTTGAATATGTACTTATAATTGTTGTATCTTTTGTATTCAAATAATGTATATGGGTTGGGCTAAGTCATCAAGTCTATATTCATTAACTTCTAGGTGTTTTGTCAGGGAAATTGACAAAGGTGGAGATTGTTAGTGCCCCGGCTAGCCGAGTCACCTATTCGTGAATTCCATGACTTAGGTGAAGCATTGCCTCAGAAGTTTGAAGCTATGAAACAAGATTCATGGGATGCGAATTTGAATCAAAATCCTCAAAGAAGGAAGATCAAGTGAAGATTTAAGCACCATTACATGTGTATGGCAATCAAAGGTATTTGGCCATAGATAACTTTAGGTGGCACCCAGACCTTAAAAGGACCATTCCTAGGCTTAGTTGAACAAATGGTAAAATCATAAAAACCCTAGAGAGGAACCTTGACAGTGAATTGGAATCGAACTTGGAAATATGAATTAAGTTCACTGTCAGATCAACTAGTCATTCTCATCGACCCCTAGGTAGAGACAGGATCGACCCATCATGGTCATAGACTGGTCGTCCAGATTGACAAAGATTCTGGGTCATAGAACTGTCATTCTGGGTAAGACTCTAATCGAGAGTCTCATATGCACCGACCCCTTGGTGATGAACCTAACAACCCCTCGTGGTCAACGACTCGTCGATGAAAACTTGTGAGTTCTTTACTTTAAACTCAAGTGGGCTCTCGAGAAAATAGACATCTCGGTAATTCAAGACCGATCGAGAGTACCAGGACCGTCCCTTCGTTAAAGGGAGACAGGTCGTTCTTCTGCATAGTGTTGCCCCAGACCGAGCCTCTTGTATGGACCGACCTTCGGTTCCATTACGGTCGATCCATCGGTGATACAGACCCTCCCTAGGCTTACAATACCCATTGGTAAATCATAAGCATGTCTAGAGGAAATGGACCAAAGACTTGGGGCATCCCTGTACAAATCTTGGGAAAAACGTTGAGTGTCAAAATATCATGACTTGGAAGTCTCTTTCACTACCAAATGAAGTAATCAACTGGTAAAACCACCATGTTGGATAGACCATTGAAAAAGCTTATCATAGAGCCCACGAACACTCAAAACGGAGTTCGGGAGCCCAAGAAATGGCCATTATTGTTGAGAGTGTTTTTGCAGTCAGCACAGCCAATCGTGAGCACGACTAGTCGTGAGATAGAACAATCGCAGGTGACCCTTTTTTTACCGTTTTCTACCAGTTAGAGCACAACGGGCACAATTCTCAACGGTCATATGCACGACCCATCGCCCTTTTTTTACTAGAGAGTCATTTGAATGCCTATATATACTCCAAACTCCTTTGAGTTGGGTTGGAGCATTGAATCTAAAAATACTCTAAGGAATTCATAGAGGTTTCATACATCTCCCCACCTCCTCTCCATGCACTACACTTGGTGAATCAAATATCCAATATTCTTGATTGTGATTAAGAGAGAGAGAAAGAAAGAAATATAGATCTAGGAATCCATTGGCACATCAAAATCCTAGAGACCTCCCATAGATTGTGATTGAGCATACAGAAGGCACATCTTCGACATCGTCGACATCACATTGGGAGAGCATCCTCAAGAAGCATACATCTACAAGTGGCCTCATACAAAGGCAAGTGTTTCTTAGTGATTTTATTTTATAAATCATCTCGTGAAGTGGACTAAGGCAAGGAAGCCAAAACGACTATAAAAAATAGAGGGATAAAGAAATAGACCTTGGTGGTCGAACCTTTCAAAGTCTAAGACAAGTGGATTAAGGAGAGGTACTCTGGAACCACTATAAAAACTCTAGAGCGTTGTCTCTGGCATAGTGGTGGGTGGAATTCCCAAGCGATTGAGTGAGCTGGAATTCCTACTCTATTTGTGAGGGTATAAGTCCCCACATAGTGAATTTGGGATAACCCAAGGTTGGGTGAGTCCTTAGAGTGGATGTAGGTTGTTTAACCGAACCACTTTAAATTGGTCTTGTGGGTGTTTATCTTTACTTGTGTGATTATTCTCATAATTGTGCACACTTTTGATAACACAACTCATCTCTCTTGATTAACATTATTAATCCGCTGCAAATTTGTTAATTAATCAAGAAATTTGTGAAGATCATAAAAATTGGGGATTGAAGCTATGAAACAAGATTCATGGGATGCGAATTTGAATCAAAATCCTCAAAGAAGGAAGATCAAGTGAAGATTTAAGCACCATTACATGTGTATGGCAATCAAAGGTATTTGGCCATAGATAACTTTAGGTGGCACCCAGACCTTAAAAGGACCATTCCTAGGCTTAGTTGAACAAATGGTAAAATCATAAAAACCCTAGAGAGGAACCTTGACAGTGAATTGGAATCGAACTTGGAAATATGAATTAAGTTCATTGTCAGATCAACTAGTCGTTCTCATCGACCCCTAGGTAGAGACAGGATCGACCCATCATGGTCATAGACTGGTCGTCCAGATTGACAAAGATTCTGGGTCATAGAACTGTCATTCTGGGTAAGACTCTAATCGAGAGTCTCGTATGCACCGACCCCTTGGTGATGAACCTAACAACCCCTCGTGGTCAACGACTCATCGATGAAAACTTGTGAGTTCTTTACTTTAAACTCAAGTGGGCTCTCGAGAAAACAGACATCTCGGTAATTCAAGACCGATCGAGAGTACCAGGACCGTCCCTTCGTTAAAGGGAGACAGGTCGTTCTTCTGCATAGTGTTGCCCCAAACCGAGCCTCTTGTATGGACCGACCTTCGGTTCCATTACGGTCGACCCATCGGTGATACAGACCCTCCCTAGGCTTACAATACCCATTGGTAAATCATAAGCATGTCTAGAGGAAATGGACCAAAGACTTGGGGCATCCATGTACAAATCTTGGGAAAAATGTTGAGTGTCAAAATATCATGACTTGGAAGTCTCTTTCACTACCAAATGAAGTAATCAACTGGTAAAACCACCATGTTGGATAGACCATTGAAAAAGCTTATCATAGAACCCACGAACACTCAAAACGGAGTTCGGGAGCCCAAGATATGGCCATTATTGTTGAGAGTGTTTTTGCAGTCAGCACAGCCAATCGTGAGCACGACTAGTCGTGAGATAGAACAATCGCAGGTGACCCTTTTTTTACCGTTTTCTACCAGTTAGAGCACAACGGTCACAATTCTCAACGGTCATATGCACGACCCATCGCCCTTTTTTTACTGGAGAGTCATTTGAATGCCTATATATACTCCAAACTCCTTTGAGTTGGGTTGGAGCATTGAATCTAAAAATACTCTAAGGAATTCATAGAGGTTTCATACATCTCCCCACCTTCTCTCCATGCACTACACTTGGTGAATCAAATATCCAATCTTCTTGATTGTGATTAAGAGAGAGAGAAAGAAAGAAATATAGATCTAGGAATCCATTGGCACATCAAAATCCTAGAGACCTCCCATAGATTGTGATTGAGCATACAGAAGGCACATCTTCGACATCGTCGACATCACATTGGGAGAGCATCCTCAAGAAGCATACATCTACAAGTGGCCTCATACAAAGGCAAGTGTTTCGCAGTGATTTTATTTTATAAATCATCTCGTGAAGTGGACTAAGGCAAGGAAGCCAAAACGACTATAAAAAATAGAGGGATAAAGAAATAGACCTTGGGTTGGTCGAACCTTTCAAAATCTAAGACAAGTGGATTAAGGAGAGGTACTCTGGAACCACTATAAAAACTCTAGAGCGTTGTCTCTGGCATAGTGGTGGGTGGAATTCCCAAGCGATTGAGTGAGCTGGAATTCCTACTCTATTTGTGAGGGTATAAGTCCCCACATAGTGAATTTGGGATAACCCAAGGTTGGGTGAGTCCTTAGAGTGGATGTAGGTTGTTTAACCGAACCACTTTAAATTGGTCTTGTGGGTGTTTATCTTTACTTGTGTGATTATTCTCATAATTGTACACACTTTTGATAACACAACTCATCTCTCTTGATTAACATTATTAATCCGCTGCAAATTTGTTAATTAATCAAGAAATTTGTGAAGATCATAAAAATTGGGGATTGTCTTATTCCCTCCCCTCCCACGCCCCCCCCCCCCCCCCCCCCCCCCCCCCCCCCCCCCCCCACCCAACCCCCTCTCGGGACAATCTCGGTCGTTGTTCTAGGACCCAAGGTAACTTTCAAAGAGAAATTTGGATCTAAGATTTGTTTGGAGATAAAAGTGGGATTGGATGAGGTCGGAGGATTGTGCAGGATATCGATGGATGTATCTAGATGGATTCAAGAGTATATGAGTGGAGTGAACATCAAGAATTCCAATGTGTCAAAATCGTGTATGACTGTGCAATGGATTGGATGAGATTTGATGGAGATAAATTTGGGATTTAAATGACATGGAGATGAGCTTGCAATATTCGAATGGATGGATATGGATATGGATATGGAGTTTATGCGCATGATCCTAGGGTTTCTAGATGATATGGATGAGATGCACGAGTAGTTGAGATTAAATGCCTAAAATGAATGGTATGGATTGCATGCGCTTGGGATAATGGCTTTCGGTTGGATATGGGCTAGGGACTTAGTGCAATTGGGCTTTGGTGAACTCTAATTGGACTATTGGCTTTCAAACTTAGTGGACTTGTGCTTGAATACTGATCTGGCCCACTAACTGAATTCGCATGGAGTACTAGGTTGGCCCAATGGACTGGATTTCTCGTCCATATTCTTCAATCTCAGACTTATTCTCTTGATTCTCAACTTTTCTCTCTAGAACATAGAATAATTAATTTACCACTTAAATCTAAGAATAATTGACATAATCTGAACTCTCATAATTGGATCCAAATTAATCAATTTAGAATGAAAATTTCTTAAAGTGGCAAAATCAATTATTAAAAATTCTAGGTCTTCCAATTTAAGCACAGATTACAGCAATTTCTTTTGGTTTTTGAATGATTTGCTGATTTTTCCATTTTTCTCTTCAAAACTAGCAAACAATATTAAATGCACCTATTATATACAAGATAAAGAGCTAACTAGTCTAATAATCAAGGGTAAAAATATTTCATGTCTCAATAGATACCCCCAAACTTTGATTTTGCTAGTCCTCGAGCAAAACTAACTTAAAAACTAAGATTTGAAATTTAGAAATCTACCTAATTCCTAAAACTAAAAAGTTAAAAATCCTAACTAAACCATTTTCGCTGGAATTCTCAATTGCATTTAGTCTATGCAATAAGCCTTTAAACCCCTAGGTTACCCCTAGTGGACGAGTTGTAGTCACGTGAGGGCTTGCATTGATTATACCCACAAACATCAACATCTTTAGCAGTCACATAGCCAAAAGATCTAGATATCATAAAATTCGAAAATTCATTTTACAAGGTTTATACTCAGACTGTAGTGTGTGATAGCTAATATTAAGGTAGACTTATTTTTCCAAATAAACACAAGTTTAATAACCACCATTGGAAAATGCGCTTTGGCTTCAAACCTCACCAGTTATATCTCTCACAAAGATTAACGCTCAGAGGTTTGGATTTTATTTTCTCTCAAAGGTATATGTGAGCAGAGTTTATGTATTCAAATAAAAACATTTCACATATGTTTTTAGAAAAGATGGCACAGATCAAAGAAAATAAGAGATCTCATGAATGGATTTCATTTTCCTGAGAACATTTAGTCATATACCATCACTTTCCCTCCTCTATTATCTACATGAAATACCATATTTAGACATGAAATCAATAGGACTTCCTAGTAGAACGAAACATGGCTTGGGATCGGGTCATATCATAGAAGGGTAAAAGACTCTGAAAATAATACTTTGACTCAGAAAAAGTTAGAGGTCTTTATAATTTTGAATGGGATATTCTTCCTCTATCTTTCTTTTCAATACTTTTCAATGTATATTTTTCTTTCTTTTTCTTTTTCTTTCAGATCCTTATTTTGATGTCTGGATGTTCCTTTTCTTTTTCCTTTTTCTTTTTTGATGCTATATAATCTTTTTCTTTTTGACTTTCTACATCACTCATTTTTCTTTTCTTTTCAAGTGTCATTTTTTCAAGGTACCATCCCAATTTTTCATCTCTTACTTTTTTTTTGGATCCTTAGTCTAAGTCACAGATATTTCAAATTAGGATCAAACTCTACAGCCGGAGTTGTGTAAGGTAAACATGGCTAATCAATAAAATAGGATACATAAGGCTCAACTGAGGAACTATCAAGATAAAAATGACCAAAAATAGTGATGTACACTGGAAATTGATATATTTTATCTTTGTATTTGGACTAGTTAGCCCCTGTTTTGTGTATTTTAGATATGTATAATGAGATTTTAGAAGTTTTGTAGGATTTAAAGGTAAATACAAGAAATGAGAAAAAGAAAGTGGAATAAAATGCTAATTTTTGGCATGAAATGCTATTTTTGGAAAGTATGGATTTTTGATCAATAATTTACCACAATTTAGGGTTTTATTGTAAACTAATTAATTCAAATCAATTTATGAGAGTTTGGATTAATTTAGTACAATTTTAGAATTGAATGTAAGTGGTAAAATTATTTATTAGATTTTCCATACTTTGAAAAGCCCAATTATTAAGCCCATTAAGAAAAACCCATGAAGAAATCCATATGTGTGGAGTCTATTTCATCATCTCAAGATACATATGAGGAAATTCAAAATGTACAAGTCATTATGAGAAGATTTTCGAATTTGCCAAGTGGATTAAGGAAAACGAAACAAATTAAAAAGTGGAGACAAAGAAAGAAGGTTTGACACAGTCTCAGTATTTTGACCATAACTTTTCACTCCAATCTCCGATTCCATTGGAAAGAAGACTTGTAGGGCTACAACTTTGTAATTCACGACACTTCATAATTCGGATGTTTACGAGGTAAAAATTGAGCTTAAAGATGGGCTATGTGTAAAAAAAGGGATTTTGTACCCACTTTCCATGGTGTGTTCACGCCATGCCCGACTCAACCCCTTTGTGTTCACATCTTGCACGAATTTTACTAATTTTTTCACCTCCTTACCTCCTTTAATCCATTCCATGTTTAGCACAAACCATATCAGCCCTCCAAATGTCCCTTGCTTTATTTAAATCTTTAAATCCAAGCCATTCACTCCACCTCCTTTCATCTATCAATACTATCCCTCTCCCATTGAGAAAATTGAACATGGCCTAACAGATTTGGAGAGTTTGAGACTTTAGAGAATTGGAGAAGAATTTTGGAGTTTTTGTAATGGCCCGAAATTTTTAAATCAATAAATATGTGGTTATTATTTATTTTAATGATGGAAATTGAGAATTTTAATGGAATAAATGTTAAGTGAATAAAAATTTGGGCAAAGGCCCAAGTGTAGTCCAATGGACCATGGGTTGGATGAAATTCATTTAATTGGTCAATAATGATTAATGTAATGGCCCGGAATTTGTAAATCAAAATATATGTGGTTATTGTTTGTTTTAATGGTGGAAATTGGAAATCTAATGGAGTAGAGGGTAAATGGATCAAGATATGGACAAAGGCCCAACTAGGGCCCAATGGACTATGGATTGGATTTAAGTTTACTTAAAGGGTCAAAGATGGTCAAATGGGCCAAGGATGGTCAAATTGGGCCCAATACCCATTTGGGACCCAATGGATCAAGATGATGTAAGCTTTAAGGTAAATGGGTAAGATGAAAATGTAATTGGGCCATGGGCCCAATGGTGATCCAATTGGAATGTATGGAATGGATTTAAATCACCTAAGTTAATTTGAATTAAGCCAAGGTGATGTGGCCAAGTGGGACCCACCTCCACCTCATCAAGTGAGGTGGCGTGTGGACCCAAGATTTGGTGGGGCCGGCCACCATGGTTGAATTGATCAACCATGGGTTAGGCATAAAGGGAATTTAGGCAAGTGGAGTTAAGTTGAATGAAATTAATTAACTTAATGATCCAATTAATTAGTTAATTAAGATAAGTTAAAAAGGTGGTCAAATGGTCAATGAAAGACCAAAACCACCCATTGGAGGACACAAAAAACGTTGGATAATGTTGTTGGGTCAAAAAGCATAAAAAATATCTTAGGCTTGGTTGGTGGGAAATTCATGTTAAAGTGTAAAGTAAGCTACCTTGGGATAAAATGGGTTCTCATCTTATCCCATTCTCATTTTTTTTACTCACTCCATCTCTCCCATTTTCTCATAGCCATCCCTCATGCCCAAGAAGTGGAGAGGAAGAAAACCATGGAGGAAAGAACAAAAGAAAGCTAAGAAGTGAAGAAAAAATACAAGTAAAGGCCCACCACTCCAAGATCGAAGGTTGGGATCTTATTTCTCACCATCTCCTTTTCTCTCTCTCTCTCAAGCAAATCCTACTATGGCCAAACCCAAGTTTGGAGGTTGTCACCATTGATCAAGCATCTTAGCAGATTAAACAAGGAGAGGAAGAAGAAAGGAGGCCAAGGAAGCCAACGGGAGTGACGAAAGTCGGAGGAGGCGTCGGATTGTAAGTAATTCCTAAACAAGAGATTTGGATTTTTAGGGTTTAAGTTTTGGGATCCATTCTTGTTAAATTTGATGGTGGCCAAATAATCATAGGCCTTGGATCTCAAATCCATCAAATGGAAGGTTGGAAAAATGGATAAATTAAGGTTAAGAACAAATTAAATGGATTAAGGATATTATGAAATTAAATTAGTTAAACATGGAGAATGGTTTATGATTTTGAGGTTTTTAATGATTAAATGTTGGAAGATTAAAAAGGGGTTTTTATGAGAAAAACCATGGTAGGTGATTGATTAAATTATTAGGGTTTGTAAGAATGGAAGCAATGGATAATGATTTAGGGTTTTAAGTGGTTAATGATTAAATGTAAGTGGCTAGTGAATTTTAAAAATTCAATGAATGAATGTAGTGATTTTGAAAGGGGTAGAAATAATGATTTAAAAAAATAAAACCATGGAGAGGTTCTTGGTGGATCTAAAATTATTTGGATCATGAAGACAATAAGGAAATATTGGTGGCTTGAATGAACCTTAAATATAATTAAGGTTGACCAAATGTAATAATCCAAATGTGGTTAAGAGTAATGGTTTAAAAGTGTGATTTAAACCACCTCAAGGAAGGATTTATTTTGGATCTAAATGATGTAAATAGACCCAAGAAAAAAATGGGAAAAGGACACCCATGACCCATTTGTAGGTCAAGTAATGGGGTATGTATGTGTGTGAATGAATAAGAATTAGGTTAAATAAATGGGAAATGTTGGTGGTGTTGGTGGACCAATGTAGACCTAATGTTGATAGTTGCAATGGGAATGTGGCTAAGTTCATGGACTTAAATGTGATTAAAGAATGATGAATAAAAAATGTATGGTTTAGGTTATCTCAATGGAGGGACTTGTGATGAATCTAAAGTGTAACCAAAGACCTAAGGAAAAATGGGGATTTTGGTTAAGTTGAAAGGGCTGATTTTTAATGAACCTATGAGCCATTGTTATGAGCCACTTAATGGTCTAAGTATGGGGTTATATATTTATGTTTTTAAATAAATGGAGGTTAGGTTAATTAAATGGTTAATTGCTAATGTTCTTATGTCATGGTTAATGAGACATCAATGGACCCATTTTTGTGAACCAATGGATAGGCTAAGGTTAAAGTCTATGGATATGCTTTAGCTAATGGGGATTAGGTTAAGATATGGTTGTATCTCATGATTGGTGAGTGTATGGATCAATTATGAATAAAGGGAATGAGTGGATAATGGACTCATTGTGGGTTAAATGCATGATGTAAACCCCATGGAAAGATTTGATGAATGGGGTATTTTGAACCCATGACCCATTAACCATTTAAAGGGTTAAGTATGGGGTTTTGTATGGGTTTAAAGGAATAAGGGTTAGGTTAATAAAAGGACTAATTTTATGATCACATGATATGGTTGCTGGGTCATTAACGGACCTAAGTTATGGATCATTAATGGGTCTAAGTTATGGATCCATTATAGACCATAATGTGTATGGAAGAGGGAATGAATTATCCATGGAAGAGTAATGGCAAAACCGTAAATATTGGCCAAAATGAGGAAAATCCACTAAGACATGATGTATGGGCTTAGAAATGGTTAAAACATGGACTAATTGTTAATATGTAATAAGGTACAGGACATCGCAAGTGGTACGCGGATCGACGACCGGGTCTGTCGGACGGAAACGGAAGAAAAAACGCTAGTCGGTATTCGGTAGGATTCTAACCTTTTTGTAAGCCATGGATTGAGTGATGGTTTCCTTGAATTATTTTGGAAATTATATGGTATGTTTTAAGATTGGTTTTGAATTATGTATTATGTAGGGGTTTTTACTTGATTTATTCCGGTTTGCATATGATTGGTTTAAAATGGGTTTTAATGCTATGATGTGATTATTGAGGCTTTGCTTGATCTATTTTGGGTAATCAAGTTATATGTTTTATTGATGGGATTTTCTTTAAATGTCATGGTTTGTTATTATATTCATTACATGGCATATGGCATCTACATCTCATGCATGGCATGGGAAGGATATGACAGGGGAAGGATGAAATGAAACCGGAGTCCATGCTCCGTCGGGGCGACCGATAAACAGACATGGAGATATTTTGATATGTTGGATGTATTAGGGATGTTGTATGTAATTATGATACCTTCATGATGGTTCTTCCATCAAGGGGGAGGATTTGTGATTGTTTTATATCTGGACGAGGTTTTGCCGTCCAAGGGGATGATTTGTGATTGTTTATATCTGGACGAGGTTTTGCCGTCCAGGGGAATGATTTGTTATTGTTTTATATCTGGACGAGGTTTTGCCATCTAGGGGGATGATTTGTGATTGTTTTATATCTGGACGAGGTTTTGCCGTCCATGGGGATGATTTGTGATTGTTTGTATCTTGACGAGGTTTTGCCGTCAACGGGGATATGACAGCATGATGGTATGGATGATGGGTAGGATTCATAACACAGACACCCATGGCATAGCATTCATTGTATGGTTTTCGTTATACTATTATCTATATACTTTGTTATCACTAATCCATGTGTTAGCCCTACTCGGAGTCCTACTGGGCGCATTGTCTAACGCCCTACTTCTACCCTAGCTGATGACGCAGGAAATGCCAGAGCAGAAGGACGGGACGGGAGCCAAGCTTAGAAGCTTGGGGAGGCGGACTGTTTACTTTATTAAAGTTTATTTGTGGGAAATGTATATTTGAACAGTTTAGCTTGTCGGACTGTATAATTAGATTACTTCATATATTTTGGAAGTTGAGACGTTGTGATATTTTGGTAATATTATGAATTTATCTTCCCTGCTATCTCAAATTTGTAGGACAGTCTTTATAGTAATTCCGCACGTAGTTTAATATTCTGCGAGCTACTTCTACGTGTGAATCATTCTCCGTGGACTTCGTCACACGCACATGTAGGGTTGGCCAGTTAAGGGCCGGGCTTTAGAAGCTCGGACTTAACTCGCGTCGTGACGTCCACGCCCTTTGTCACTCTTCAAAAAAAAAAAAAAAATAGACTCTGATTTCTGTGAAAAGGGGCGGGCGTTACAGTTTTAGAATTTTGGGTTAAGGTTAGTATTTTTATTTATTTTATTTTCCATTGTTATTTTGTAATTAGTTCTTCAAGTTTAATCCCATGTTTTTGTAATTTATTCATTTAATAAAAGTAGAATTTCTTATTGTCATTTTATCTTTATTTTCTTGAATTCAATGTTAATGTGTGATTAATTTCAATAATAAATTCAAAAATTCCATGAGTCTTCTTGTTTTGATTTTTCTTAAAACCAAAGTTCCAATGCATTGTAATTCTTAATTCCATTTTTTATTAATAAAAGAAAGGAAGAAAAACCCTTAGAATTATGGTTTTCCACTTATTTATTTTTGCATGATGAATTTGATTTTATTTAATTGTTTTTATGGATTTATGTGAGAGATTATTCTAAATTATTCAATGAAAACAAAAGAAACTTTTAAACTGAATAGAACTTGATTTTTTCAGTCTAAGGCTAAGCAAAAAATCTTTTAGATTTGGAATTGCAAGTGGAAATTTTATTTAGCCTAAGGCCGGATTTGAATTTTCATAGTTTAATGGATCTCCTAAATTTCATAGAATTTTAATGGATGAAAAATTTAAGTGCATGATAGATAATAAATGTAAGGTCCGTATTCTAAGCTTTGATATTATTTTTAAAATATGAAAAATAAAGCATCCTTAATTCTTTGATCCAGTTCCACTGTAAATATGTATATATGTTTAATTTCAATTTTATTTTTGATAAGCTTCAAATTCTAGAAATTGGTGAACTAGTTGGTAAATTAATTTATTACATCTTAATTTTATGTTCTAAGTTAGGTTAAGATTATTTATAATTTCTAGATTAACTCCATCATCTTAATTGAATTTAGTTAAATTTTGTATTTTCCATGAAAATTAGATCTCTTGAATGGTTAGCTTTTATTTTTAGATGTTGTTTCTAATTTTAGACTTTGTTTTCTATTTTTAGAATATTTCTAAATTAAAGTTAGGTTTCCTAGATTAGATAATTAATTCAATATTTATGATTTATTCCCATGATTTTCTAAATTTCTTAAAATATATAATACAATGGTGTGTTTTTCTTGAATATATTTTCCTAAGTTCCGATGGGTTCGACCTCGCACTCTAATTGATATATTATAAATGGTTCATACGCTTGCGAGTATAAATTTAAAACACATCAAATAGTTTATATTCTGGAAAAGTATGATATAAATAATTTTATTGATGTCTTAGTGCTATAAATGTGACTTTTTTTAAGTCAGATTGTCAAGACATAGGTAATCTCTTTAAGAGCAAAATTGACAGCGTTCTAGCCCCAAGAAGTCTAAGCCCGCACTTACTCTCCTTTAAAAATGATTTTGCCTATTTTTATCTAAGTAAGATTATGACTCGTTTAACGTCCGATTGTCAAGACGTTTATAGGCCGCTAAGAGAAAATCAACAGTTCTTTGGAGTTCAAGGCATTTTACTCTTTTCGGACTTACTTTACCTTTGACTAAATCCAAATAAATATACCCATTCATGCTTACAGGTCTATCTTTTGTTGCTGTCACATAACGGACTTCTTAATCAAATGTTATTCCATTACAATTTCCGCATCCAAATTTGTGATAAATTCCTAGCCTCTTAGCTTTCCATTTTGCAACCAGAGTGCTTCGACCGCAAAGAGGCTGGGTTGCTCGTCTTTGATTTCCAGCTTCCTCACCCTCATAGTTAAGGAAATGATTTTCCCACACAAATCTGGGGGGAATTTGTAACACCCCGATTTTTCAAAGATATTATTATTTACAAAAATGCCATTGGAATGGTAAATTAGAAGGTTATGATTGTAGATGAGAAAATTGTGGGGCCCATGGTTCAATTAAGACCCAATGTACATATTATAAAGATCAAATTAAATTAAATGGGTAATGTACATCTAATTGGGTCAAGATGGTTATTTGGGTCAAAGGACCCAATTGGGACCCAATGGGTCATGGTAGACTTATTTGACCATTGGGTGAGCTCAATTTTAACTGGGTTAGGCTGAATTGATTGGGAATTAAATGGAGGATAAATGGGTAGGCTAGATGCAAATATGTAAACCACATTTAAATGGGAAAACCACGTATAAATGGGTCATGGCGCCTAATTGGGTCAAGAGGTTCAAATGGGACCCAATGGGTCGAGTTGACCATGTTGACCACGTTGACCATGTGGACCATCAAGTGAGCTAAAAGGATTGAGTTAAATTATGTTGAGTTGGAGCTGAAGTGAGTTGGATTTGAATCAAATAATGGAGTTGACTCAAGTGCATTAAATGAGTGGTATTAAATGGGGTGAGTTGAGCTAATGAGTTGAATGAGTTGGATGGGAAGCCATGGGGACCTTTTAATACAAGTGAGTCAAGTGGGTAAATGAGAGTTGTGTTGATCTCAAAGACCACAAGGCAAAGTCCCACACGTTGGGTACTTGGGAGTCATATCCCATGCATAAGACTTAATGAAATGAGATAAGAATTAAATTGGGAATTTGGAGGGTTTCCATCTCATGATGGAAACCCAAAGCCCAACGTTGGGGAGATGAAAGGTTTGCTTGAGCTTAGGCCAAGTGTCCCATAGTTAAGCCATGGGACTCTTTGATTAAACCAATAATCATGAGGGTAAATGAGTGGTTTAAGGGCTGATATACAAAAGAGGTGCAATACACCATTGGCCGAATTTTACATCTCAAGAAGATAGAAATTCTCATCTCTCTCCCTCTCTTGAAAATCTACCCCCTTGGCGGAACCATCCCTTGGTGTTTTCACCATAAGCACATAATCGGCTAAAGGATTAAGGGAGCAAGAAGGAAGGAAGCAAGGATCAAAAGACAAGAAGAGAGGCTAAGAGGATTGGTAAGTGTTTCATAAAAACTTAGTTAAATAAATTGGTAAAAGGAAGCATGATTTGGCCATGATATGGCCGAATCCATCAAGGGTTTAAACCTTGGGTAATGCTGTTTAAAAAGGATAAAAAGTGAGTCATAGGGTTCGGCCACTTTGGATGGCCGAACCCCATGAAGTGATTGGGTTATTTTGATGGTTTTTGAAAGTTAAAAACCATGCAATATTATGGAGATTTTTACATATCTTAATTAGAAATAAGATGTATGTTTTGGGTTGGCCAATGGATGGCCGAACCCCATGAAAGGATTTGATAAGTATATGGTTATTTTTTTATGGTTTTGAGAGATAAAAACCATACAAGGTATGAAAGTGTTAAGGTGTTAAATATGGAGATAAGGTGTATGTCTTGGGTCGGCCAATGTATGCCTAAACCATATTTTTCTTATGGCTAAATTACTATGTCAAAACCATGAATAATTATGGGAAGGATTGAGTCAAGAGAACCATAGGGTTTGGCCATGTGTATGGCTGAACCCCATGGACCATTTTATGGGATAAAATGAGATTGAGTATGATTAGAGTTATGATTAAGTCTTCAATGTTTAAAAAGGGTTTAACATAACTGAAAGAATGAGGGATTTGGATATTTATGTTCATCATAAAGGATGACAAAGGGGAGCACCAAAACAAAAGGGGTGAGGTTTATGGCCGAACCCCACCGAGTGCTAAGTATGGTGTGTGGTTTTTGAAAAGTCTAGAAATATTCCAATGGATGGAATTACAAGAACCATCCTTTGATGGATGAGGGTATGAAATTCATTCTTTGATGAATAAAAAGGAACTATAGGGTTCGGCCCTGTGTATGGCCGAACCCCATAGAATGACAATAATGAAGGGTTAAGGGCTATATGATTACATGGAAGGTTGGTAATTAATCTTATGAAGGAAGGATTAAAAAAGACCAAATATAGGTTGGTGAGGTTCAGCCATGTTGTATGGCCGAACCCCACTAAGGTGGATTTGTGGTGGACCTTGATTATTAAGCAAAAATTAAACAAGGGTTAGTTAGTGGCAAAACCGTAAATACAAGTTATAATGGAATGAAGGATAAAAGGACATGAAAGAGGGGTCAAACCAAAGTGGTATGGTTCGGCTATGCTGTATGGCCGAACCCTACCAAGGTATATTATTTAATATAAGGTGTTTATGTAAGTTATACGGATGGTATTGACCAAATGAAAAGGAAGATCAAATCCAAGGTGGGTGAGGTTCGGCCATGGGTATGGCCGGACCCCACAAGGTGGTTTTTGGGATTTAAACTTAATTAGAAATCAAAAGGCTATGTTATTAACTTGTTGTTATATAAACAAGGTAACGGGACTTGAATGGTGCACAAGTTGTGAAAGGGTGACGGATTAAGAAGAAAGGACAACTTAAGTGAACTTTCTGTAGGTTTTCATACCTCCTTGTAACCACATATTATATTGATGTTTTATCTTGATTTATATGAGATATTTGTTAAAGTATTATGTTTCAAATGGGATTTGAATGTTAAGATTTATATACAAATGGCATGTACTCATTGACATCTCATGCATGGCATGGGGTGATGAATATGAAATCCGAAGCCCACACTCCGTCGGAATGTCCGAGATGCAACTGTAAGGCCTCGTTAGGTGATGAGAGTCCCACCAGGAGGAATACTTTGATGATGAGAGTCCCATCAAGAGTAAACGAAAGAACACTGCGGAATACCTTGACGATGAGAGTCCCGTCAAGTGATGGCTATGTATTCTTGTGATGGGTGGGACTCATTACACTTGCATACATACATAGCATTGTTTTATGAGTTTTGGTGATCATATATTATTATATATGCATGTTTCTATACTAACCATGTGGTAGCCCTAATCGGAAGACCTACTGGGCGCGTTGATCTAACGCCCTATTTCTATCCTTAGAGGATGACGCAGGAAAAGGAAAAGGAAAGGGAAAGGCAAAGGCCGAGGATCGCGAGGAAAGCCAAGCATAGAAGCTTGGGTGTTGGAATGGAGTTTATTTATTGACGTTTTGAATACATTTTTATGAACATGTAATAATGTAGATAATTGCTATGGTTTGATTTAAGTTTAAATGAATGCTTAAGTTTAAAGTAAATATGACTTGTACTTTGCTATCTCATATGGAATAGGATTGTTATCCAATTGTTATTCTGCATTTAGTTATATATATTCCGCAAGTTTTACTTAGGTCTATGTGTGGATTGGTTTTCATGGACTTGTTCCATGCACACATAGGTTTGGCCAGTTAAGGGTCGGACTTTAGAAGTCCGGACTTAGCTCGCGTAGTGACGCTCCCCGCTCTCTTCCACTTTACTCGTTTATGAAAAAAAAAAATTAGACTCTGATTTTCGGAAAGGTGGAAAAAGGAGGGGCATTACAGAATTTGTGTTCTAGATAGACACAATGCAAAGTCTAAAACTCGACCGTCTATGTGCATGACTCCTATCTAGTTCTTTAACGTTTGCTGGTAACAAAGACGAAACGGATGATGGATGCTATTTTTTCATTTTTATGATGATGAATCTCAGTACTCCCAAACTTAAATTGAACATTGTCCTTAATGTTCCCTAATCTACACTGGCCAGGTGCAAAGAAAAAAAATATCTTGTCAAATGAACAATCGGGGTTTGGACATACGTCAGACTATGCATGATGTGCTAAATGGACTAACTCCTAGGGTCAACTGACTCAATGACAAACCAAACTCGACACTAAAGGCTTAGACCTACTCAGACATAGACACATGGGTCGATGGGTCTAGGTACATGGGTGAAAGTAGGTGGATGGGTGAATGGATTTTTCAAATCAGTAATAATGAACAAGATCTTTGAAAGGAATCTCAATTTCTCCTTCAGGCTTTTGCAAAATCTAAGAACAGTTTTAACCTATGACCGTTGACTTTGAAAATATTGCCATTCTTAGGATTTCTAAGCCCGACTGCTCCATGTGGGAAAATGAAATGAACAACGTACGGGCATGTCCACTTGGATTTCAACTTTCCAAGAAAAAGATGTAACCTCGAGTTATACAATAGGACTTCTGACAACAATGAAAGATTTTCTAAAGATATGCTTGTCATGAAAGATCTTCATGCGATCATTGTATCTCTTTGCAGTGTCATATGCTTCATTTCTCAATTCTTACATCTCAATAAGCTGGAGCTTTCTTTGCTATCCAGCAGAGTCTAGAGCAAGATTACAACATTTGATTGCCCAAAATACTTTGTGTTCTAACTCTACTGGCAAATGACATGCCTTCCCATAAACCAATTTGTAGGGTGACATCCCTATGGTCGTTGTAAAAGCAGTTCGGTATGCCCATAGTGCATCAGTGAGTCCGGAAGCCCAATCCTTTCTGTGGGGATTTACTGCCTTCTCAAGAATGTGTTTAATCTCTCTATTTGAAATTTCTACTTGGCCACTTGTTTACGGGTGATAAGGAGTAGCAAGTTTGTGTAACACCCCATATGATTTCAATAGTTTATTGAATGGAAGTGTTTACCCCCATCACTTATGATGATGCGTGGAATACCAAATCTAGAGAAAATGTTTTCTTTGATAAAGTAGATGACAACCTTGTGATCGTTGGTTTTGCATGCCATCGCTTCAACCCACTTGGCGACGTAGTCAACTCCTACGAAAATATAAAGATGAACAAAAGAATAAGGAAAGGGTCCCATGAAATCAATGCCCCAAACGTCAAAATGTTCAACTGGTAAGATTGGGTTTAGTGTCATCATATTTCTATGAGGCAGACTATGTAATTTTTTTATATCTTTCACATGTAACACAATAGGTATGGGTACCTCTAAACATGGAGAGTGATTTGAAATACATCCGACGCCCTTATTCTCCTTTTTTGGATGAGCGAGCGAAACTCGAATTCTAATCATCTTTTGGCAACTCATCAAAAACAAATGGGAAAAATGGGATTGAGACAGTATTTTTTTTTTAACGTGGTAAAATCCTTAGACTGAGGGAAACCTCCACATGCCAATCTAGGAAACATATCCACTATAATGAGTAGTCATACAAAAAGTATTCCTTACGTCTGTGATACACTTAAAAACAAGAGTGAAATAGGGAGTGACATCCTCCAACCTCTTCTACTATTCTGATATCTCATTCATACTCCTTATGTTGTCTCTGCAACGTGAAAAAGCATTCAAAATTGAGAGAGAGAGAGAATCAACTCCTCTCCTCTCTCTTTCTCTGATGGGAATTTTATCCCAAAAATAGTGCACCAATCTCTCCACCATGGATATGTAGTCTCTCTGGTCCGCATATGTCTCCATGATGAGTGCGCCAATCTCTCCACCATGGCTACATGCTCTCTCTGGTCCGCATCTATTTCCAAGAAATCTGGGCCACCATGGAAAAAGTGGACCCTTTCATCTCCCACAACTTCTTCTTAAGTACCCCAACCTTTAAGTTGGTTAGGAACCGCCAAAAACCACTAGGAACTGTCACTGCACGAACAAAAACTGAACTAACTGCTTCAAAACCGTCGAAAAAGTATCGTTTCCGCCAATTAGTCTCCAATCTATCTTGAATCATTCTACTGATAATCAACAGATAGTAGACTAATACTACCAGAGACCATTTGTAAAATACAGACAGTCAATCAGTCGATGTATCAATTCACTGATGGTCGACTGATACTTCCATAGGATTCTATGGGTCTTTCCATACAGTCTTCAATCGACTGACATTATCTGGATGGGATTTTTCTACATTTTCTCGATCTTTTTCGGAACTGCACGCATGAAGATCCACCTAGATCATGGCTCCACTTGTTTAGGGGATTTAGACTCTTGCTAAATCTCAAAGTTGTCGATGAAACTTAGTCCTCTATTTGTATCTCGATCTGATTACGAATTAGAGGGCCAATAAAATCCACACTGCAAAATCTATGCAGTGGTCTTTCTAGCACTGAAATGTCCTCCACAGGCCTGGTCATGGCAAAAACTAATGACACTGTGTTTCTCTTCTTCTGGAACACAACGATGAATGACTTGATCCGTACAGTGTTTGAACAGATATGGATCATCCCAAATGAATTTTCGGATCTCTGCCAGAAATTTGGACCTATCTTGCTTAGCCCAATGCGGAGGCATTTGACTAGTGACAATATAATTCACAATGTCTCAAACCAAGGTACTTGGGAAATTGACATGAGTTGCTCGTCAAGAAAGGACTCAGCAATAGGAGGAGTGTCATCAGTGAATTCAGTTGCTAGTCTAGATAGGTGATCTGCTACTACATGTTTAGAACATTTCTTGTCCTAGATTTCGATATCAAATTCTTGTAGCAAAAGCATCCATTTGATCAAGCGTGACTTAGCATCTTTTTTAGAAAGAAGATACTTAAGTGCTGCTTTGTCAGAGTAGACAACAACTTTTGAACCTACAAGGTAAGCACAAAATTTATCTAGAGCAAAGACTACAGCCAACAGTTCCTTTTCCATGGTGGAATAATGGATTTGCGCATCGTTCAAGGTTTTACTTGCGTAGTAGATAACATGGGGTAATTTATTCACTCTTTGACCTAAAACTTCTCCAACGTCATAGTCTGAGGCATCACACATGATTTCAAAGGGTACAGAGCAATCAAGTGGTTGTATGACTAGAGCGGAGGTCAAAGCAGTTTTCAATTTTTCAAAGGCTGTAACACATTTCTCATAAAAAATGAACACAGCGTCCTTGGACAAGAGTCTATACAGAGGTCTGGATATTTCACTGAATTTTTTAATGAATCTTCTGTTAAATCCAGCATGACCTAGGAAAGAATTGATATTTTTAACAGTTTGTGGTCTGGGAAGATTAAAGATCAAGTTGACCTTAGCTTTATCAACTTCAATTCCTTTTTCAGATATGATGTGCCCCAGGACTATTCTCTGTTTAACCATAAAATGGCAGTTTTCCAATTTAACACTAGGTTCTTTTCTTTGCATTTGACTAAGACAAGAGTCAGATGGTATAGGCATTGGTCAAATGTTGACCCAAAAACAGAAAAGTCTTCCATGAGGATTTCAAGGAAACGTTCAACCATGTTGGAAAAAATACTAATCATGCATGGCTGAAAGGTGGCAGGTGCAATGCAAGTCCGAAAGGCATACGACGATAGGAAAGCGTACCAAATGGACATGTGAATGTGGTCTTTCCTAATCCTCAGGAACGACATAGATTTGGTTATAGCATGAATAACCATCAAGAAAACAGTAGTACGCATGACCAGCTTAACGCTCAAGCATTTGATCAATGAAGGGAAGAGGATAGTGATCCTTTTGAGTAGCAGTGTTCAGCTTACGGTAGTCAATACAAACTCTCCAACCCGTTTGAACGCGTGTTGGAACTAATTCATTATGCTCATTCTTGGCTACAATAACTCCAGATTTCTTAGGTACAACCTGTATCGGACTCACCCACGCATTGTCAGAGATCGGGTAATAATGCCTGCTACGAGAAGTATTAAAATTTCAGCTCTCACCACTTCCTGCATTGCTGGATTTAGTCGTCTACGTGGTTCTCTAGATGTCTTGGAGTTTTCTTCCAAGTGAAGTTTGCGCATGACCATAGAGGGGCTAATTTCTTTGAGATCAGCAATGGACCATCCTGTAGCTTCTCGATGTTCTCTAAAAACAACGAGGAGTTTAAACTTCTGCTCTGAAGTTAAATCAGAAGCTATAATAACTGGTAATGTGTTGGATGATCCCAGATAAGAATATTTCAAAGCTTCAGTCAGTGGTTTAAGTTCTAACTTTGGTGGCTTCTCGATTCAGGGGATTGATACAGACTGATTGACAAGGAGAGCTTCGGATGTTGTCGCTCTTTCAATATATGGAGCTTTTTCAAGTAGAGTGTTCATCATTTCCTTACCATTTTCATTGAATTCTGTGTCAAAAGTGGACAGAGATTTTTCGAATGAGTCGTCACAAATAAAGTGAAGAAAATATTCTTCAACAGAACTTTGAATAAAGTTAACCTCGTATAGATCATCTGTACATGGAGGTTGCTTACACAGGTTGAAAACATTGAGTTCTGTTGTCAGATTTTCGAATGACAATCTAAGTATATCATCTTGCCAATTGATGACAGCTTTAGCGGTGACCAAAAAATGGTCGTCCAAGAATTACCGAGATGTTCCCATTTTCGTTATGCACAAGTTGGGTATCCAGCACCACAAAATCTACTAGAAAGTAAAATTTGTCGACTTTGACAAGAACGTCCTCTATCACACCTCTCGGAATTTTCACAGATCAATTAGCTAACTGAAGTGTCATAGGGATGGGTCTAATTATCATAGACCTAATATGGTAGTAGGCTGTCACTGGCTCCAAGATCTAGTAAGGCCCTGTCATTTTTGTATATACCAATGGTGCATGAAATGGTTGGAAACCCAAGGTCTTTATGTTTGATTGGAAATGGTTCCTAGAGGAGTTCACTGGCATTTTCTGTTAAAAATGGGTTTCGAGGTACATGAGTTTTCTTTTTCACCGTACAGAGGACTTTCAAAAAATTGGCATAGGAGGGCACCTAATTTATAGCTTCAAGAAGAGGTTTATTATACTAACATGTTTGAAAACCTCTAATATGTCACTATATGGTACTCATTTCTTAGAATTGGCCAACCTCTGAGATACAGATCTTTAGGCACAAAAGTGTTTTTAGCCAGATTTTCCGGTATATTTTGAACAGATGTAGGTTTAGAGGAGTCCTTAGGATGCTTTGGTTGGCCAACAATTTGATCATTCGATTGTCTAGGCATTTCCACTCTATTGTCTACCTGTCTCCCTGATCTTAAGGTAGTAATTGATTTGACATCCTCTGTGTTGGAGGATGAAACCTCATGCTGTCCCTTTGAATTTGGGATAGGCTGACAGGGAAATTTGTTTTTTCTCCCTATCTTCTATCGCAGTGGCTAACTGTCCAAGCTGTATTTCAAGCTTGTGTATAGCCTGCTGGGTAGATTGCATGAACTGCTGCAACGTATCTTCAAGAAAAGGCTTACGTTATTGCAAAGGATTAGACTGATATGACTGATTTCAATGGGGTGGCTGATCATGAGGTGGATAAAATGTCTGACTTTGATATTGAGGAGGTGGCTGATTTATATATTGAAAGGGTCCTTAACTTACTGAAGGTTGATTCTGACACCAAAAAAAATTGGGAAGATTTCGCTAATTAAGATTGTAGGTGGCAGAGAATGGCGTTCCTTACTGTTTTCCAAAATTGTTGAGTGCATTAGCCTGTTCGGCTGAACACTCAGCCATTGATCCTAGGGAAGAGCAATTTTGGGAGGTTTGTCCTAAGTTAGAACACAATGCACAAAACTCAGCATTCATTCTTAATGATGGATTCATCGCCTGAGTCATCGCTAATGAGTCTACTTTTTTCGTTACGTTGGCAATTGCTAGTTTAACGTCAAAGTCACTACTAACTTCATACAAACCTCTTTTCTTTGAGGTTTGTGTTAAACTATCTTTTTTGGAGAAGTCCCATCGTTGAGAACTTTTCGCTAAAGTTTCTAAGAAGGTCCGTCCATTGTTCTTAGTCAGTTTTAAAATTTTTGCACCCTTCATAGACTCGACCATTGTGCGGTTTGATGTGGTTAAACCATCATAAAAGAATTGCGTGAGTCTCAACGTTTCAAAACTATAGTGGCGGCATTTACTCAACGTATCTTTGAATCTTTCTCATGACAGAATTGTTCACCCTTCTTCTGATTAAAATTTGCAATTTCTCTTTTGAGGGCATTTGTTTTAGATACGGGGAAAATTTGTTCAAAAACTTGTTAATCAACTGATCCCAAGTTGTGATGGAATTCGCAGGTAAAGATTTAACCATGATTTCACTTTTTCATTGAGGGAAAAAGGAAATAAATGAAGTTTAATAAATTCATCAGTGATTCCATGAAGTTTGATGGTGGTGTCATGCAAGTAAGGATCTTCACGACCAAGGCCATGGAAGGCAGGTAAAAGATGTAGCAGGGATGGTTTGAGTTTAAAGATTGCATTAGTTGCTGGAACAACTATGTCTGATGGTGTATCGGCTGTGACGGGGAAAAGTAGTCTTGGAGAGTTTTCTCTTTGACTCATTCTTGGCCCATGATGAGTGGTGGTGGTGGTAATGAAGAAGATGATGGTGATGAGGGTGGTGATGTAGGTGGATTGTCTATGTCTATGACTGACCTTGACTGAGCTCCGGACGAAACGATCAACGTAATGACGGAAAATGTAACTCGAACTATAGCGTCCCTCCCTCTCCCCCTCGGATCAGAGTGATTGATTAGGAATATTTTAATGGGAAGAGAGGGGAGGGCGCCACGACGCGAGTCAAGTTCTAGTACTAAGACCCAACCCTTGACTGGCCCAAACCCATGTGGGTGTATTTGGACAGTGTCCATTTAAAACTTTTGCAACACACTTTGGTAACATGTAAAAGCATACATAATATTTGATATACTTAATGTATCATAACCATTCCCATTTCATAAATTCATAATTCCCAACAAAGCAAGTATTGGATTTCCCATCAAGTTAAAGAGTCAAATAACATAGGATTTACAAGTCTAGAATTTCAAGCATCTAGGAGTTTAAAAATAAATAATTACATCTTTCCATGGCTTCTACAAATTACATATTTCAAATCAAAATACAAAACGTATCCATTAGCGTTCCAAATCAAGTGTAGGTGTTCCTTGGCCCGGCTTCGTCGACTTTCTCCTTTCCTACATCAAATTCTAAAAGAAAGAAAGAATTCACATCAATATGGGTACCAATGTGTGAAGTTATAAAATGATCGTAAGGTAACATAAATATTTGGAGCGTTATAAAATTATATTCGCAAAACAAACCATCCCACGTTTGAAATTCATATCGAAATCATAATAGAAAATCATGCATCAATCTCAAAATCATAACGTATCATAATCATTATCACACTTCTCAACTCTCTTAGAAATTGACATCAAGTGAAATGCCATGGGTACCATGAATTCTATGCAAACCCTTTCATGCCCCGCATTGAAAGATCTATCTTTCTCATTCAACGGTTTCGTCATTGGCCACTTTTGTCTGTAGCTTTTTCGTGGCATCCGGCTGGGAGCTATAACCCAATACTTAGCATTTAACCGGAACTATCGGGGGAGTGCTACCACCGATTCTGTCCTGCGCAGGTTTCGGGACTCACACCCAGGAGCTTCAACCCATCTTACATGCCTTCCGTAATATTACATGGACGGGACCAAAATGTATCCTTTTGTATATAATTCGTTCTCATAAGTATTAAATGCTTATGCATTCCCTTCCCTCATGAAAGCATGAATTACATGTGTGAGAAATCCCTTGAAAATAACAAATCAAATCCATTTACATTTATAAACAAGATAACATATGTATAAATTCCATGTCCAAACCAATCATACAATATATTTCATAATATTGAAATCCAAACAACATACATATATTCACTATGGCATTTCAATGAATGTAGGAAAACCTACTTGATTACAATGGTTTGGTAGTGGGGATTGATCTTTGAACTTCTTTGCACAATGTCGGGGTGACTCCAAGTTCTTTGTTCATTCCATGCATTCAAAATGTCAACCTCTAATCATAATCTTGTATCATTTCATTTATTTGGGTCTTAATTAAGGCCTAGCAATTATTTAGTGAAGGTCATGAGGGTCCAAGGGGACCCCAAATGCATAAATCACTTTGATTAAGTTAAATCCCCAAATTTGTTAACTGTCCTGTAGTACATATCGACTTTGGTCGATATGTCCTGTGGGACAAATTCTGTACATTTTTACTAAGGTCGATATGTACACTGGGTTCGATTCTCCTCCCTTTCTTTTCTTCGTTTTCAACCCCAGGAATACACATCGACCATAGTCAATGTATATCCCTGGGTTTAGTCTGAATATCCCAAGTCTTTCTCTCTGTACCTTCATTTTTATTCCAGAGATACACATTGACCAGCGTCTGTAACACCCCGAATTCTCAATGAAGTGGATAATTATGAAAATGCCCCTGGTTTGTTAAATTAATTATTTTGAGATGTCAAATAAGGAAATGGTGGGGCTCATTGCTCAAATTAAGGTCATATGAGCACATTATAAATATCAAGTTTGATTGGATGGGTAATGAACATCAATTGGGTCGAAAATGGCTAAATGGGTCAAAGGGCCCAATTGGACCAAATGGGTCAAAATGGATGATTTGACCATTGTGTAAGCTCAAATTAAATGGAGTCAAGCTGAACTGATTGGAAATAAGGTATAGCAAAAATGGGTAGGCTTGATGCACAAGTGAAAACCATTTAAAAAGTGGCAAAATCAGCCCATGAATGGGTCATGTTGTCAAAACGGGTCAAGGGGCTGATTGGGGACCCAATGGGTCAGGTTGACTAGGTTGACCACGGATGACCGTGTGGGTCCTCAATTGAACTCAAGTGTGAGTTAGTTCAGCTTGAGTTGGACTAATTTGTAGTGAGTTGGATTTAAGAAAATGACTTGACTCAAATGCATTAAAATGAGATGCATTAAGTGTGTTAAGTGAGGTGAGTTGAGTTGGAATAAAAAGGGCCTTGAGTCAAGTGAGTTAAATGGATATTGAAAGGGTGTTTGAATCTCACATAACACTTAGGAAATAAATCCCAACCGTTGGGAGTGAAAGGGTGCCTTGGCCAAGCCAAGGGACACCAAGGTTGGGGCGGCATCATCTCATTTAATGAGATGCAATGGCTGATCTGAATAGATGCACCGTTTGGGTGAAGGGGTGCCTTGGATGGCACCCAATGACCCATCATTTTTGCCAAGAGGTTATGAGGGAAATAAATGGAGATTGTGGCTGATTATATAAAAGGATTACACCCATCTTGTGGCCATTTTTCACACAAGAAACCTTAAGTTTTTCCATCTCTCTCTCCCTTTCTCCAAACTCTTCTCTTGGCCGAACCAGTTGCTGTATTTGCACCAGTGGATCAAGCATAAACCAATAAAGGATTAAGAAAGAAAGAAGGAAACAAGAGGGGAGAAACCAAGGATCAAAGGCAAGAAGAAAGTTTGGAAAAGTTGGTAAGATTTCTTAAGTGTTTAAGCCAAATAAATTGTAAGAAAAGGGTGTGTATTGGGCCATGGTTATGGCCGAATGCACCAAGGTTTTAACCTTGAGTAATAGAGGTTTTAAAATGGTAAAAATAACCATTGGGTTCGGCCACCATGGAGGGCCGAACCCCATGTAAAAGATTGGTTGGTTTTGATGTTTTGAAACATAGAAACCATGGAGTTTTTGTTGTAACACCCCGATTTCTCAGTAAGATGAATATTTACGAAAATGCCCTTGGATTGGTAAATTTATTAATTATGATGTTAAATGAGAAAATAGTGGGGCCCATTGTTCAAATTAAGATCCTATGAACATATTATAAGGGTCAAATTATAATGGATGGGTAATGTACATCAAATTAGGTCAAAATGGTTAATTGGGTCAAAGAATTCTCAATGGTTGGAATAATTACGAAAATGCCCCTAGATTGGTGAATTCAATAAATGTGATTGTAAATAACGAAATAGTGGGGCCCATTGCTCAAATTAAGATCATATGAGCACATTATGAATGTCAAGTTTGATTGGATGGGTAATTTCTCAATGAAGTGGATAAATTACGAAAATGCCCCTGATGTGTTAAATTAATTATTTTGTGATGTTAAGTAAGGAAATGGTATGGCCCATTGCTCAAATTAAGATCATATGAGCACATTATGAATTTCAAGTTTGATTGGATGGGTAATTTACATCAATTGGGTCAAAAATGGCTAAATGGGTCAAAGGGCCCAAATGGGACCCATCGGGTCTTGCTGTAAGGGCCCGGAATTTTTAAAATTAATATAAATGGGAATATTATTTATTTTAAGGATGAAAATTGGAAAATTGGTGGAGTAAATGGTAAATGGGCCAAAATTTGGATAAAGGCCCAAGTGTGGCCCAATAGACGATGGTTTGGATTTAAATTTATTTAAATGGGTCAAGAATGGTCAAATTGGGTCAAATACCCATTTGGGACCCAATGGGTCAAGATGGTTATGCTCTAAGGTAAATGGGCTAGATGGAAATGTAATTGGGCCATAGGCCCAATGGTGATCCACTTAGAGTGAATTCAATGATTTTAAATCACCTAAGTTATTTGGAATTAAACAATGGTGATGTGGCCAAGTGGGACCCACCTCCACCTCATCAAGTGAGGTGGCGTGTGGGCCAAGGTTTGGTGGGGCCGGCCACCATGGTTGATTTAGTCAACCATGGGTGGAGTAATGGACTTAGGCTAAGTACCAATGGATTAACCTAAGTTAATTATCTAATTAATTAAATAATTAGATTATTTAAAATGGTAGTTAAGAGTGGTCAAAGTGGGGCCATGAGGTGAAGACTCACCTCATCTCAAACTCAAGTGAAACACGTTGGCTTGGTGGTGGTTTAGATAACCACCACCATAAAGCATTTTAAATATCTAGGAAAATATCTTAGGGTTGGTGGGATAATAAATGTAAAATGTAAATTAAGTCAACAAAGGGAGATAAGCCTTATTTGGTTCCCTCATTCTCGTTTTTGCACTTACTCCATCTTTTGCACTCCTCCATTGCCGTCCCATGCTCCAAGTGAAGGAGAGAAAGAGAGTGAAGGAGAAGAGAAGAGAAGGAGAGAAGAAAAAAAGTGGAAATTTAGGCAAAATCACTCTAAGATCAAGGTTATTCCCTCCCCTCTCATCATCTCTCCCTTTCCCTCTCTCAATTTAAGCTCTACTTTGGCCAATTCTAGGGTTGGGGATTGCCACCATTAATCAAGAACCTTGACCTATCAAAGATCAAGAGGAAGGAGAGAGGAGGCTACGGAGACCGACGGGAGTGACGGAAATCGGAGGAGACGGCGGATTGTAAGTGTTTCTTAAACAAGAAATTTTGGAATTTTAGGGTTTAAGAATTGGAATTTATTTTTGTGAAATAAATGGTGGATAGATAATTTTATGCTATGGAATTTAGATCCATCAAATGGAAGGGTGGAAGATGGAGAAAACCCTAAATGGGTAAATTAGGGTTAGGGTTTTATGGATGGAAAACAATGAGGGTTTTGATTAATGAATTTATGGTTTTAATGAATGCATGGGAGTAAGGTTTTAAAATGAGTTTGTGATAAAAATGCAATGGAGTCTTATGGTTTTGAAATGCATGGAGGGAATGAGCCTTGAACCATGGGTTCGGCCATGGTAAATGGCCGAACCCTATGGTGATGAAATGATGATTAAATGGTGGATTTAAAGGATAATGTGTTGATGAATTTAGGGTTTTTAAATGAACAAGTGTAATGATCCAAATGGGGTTAAGAATATGGTTTAGATGCATGATTTAAAACCTCTCATGGGAAGAGTTGATGAATTAGGTATTTTGAACCCATGACCCATTTTGTAAGTCATTGTATGAGCTAAGGTTTGGTCCATGTTTGTGTTTAGATGAAGGAAAATTTTATTAATTTAGATGGCTGATTTTGTTTCATGTTGGGTCATGGTTAATGAATCCTTAGTGGATCTAAGTTATGGATGAATTTAGACTTAAAATATACATGAATGGGTGAATGATTAAACATGGAAGGGAGAGTGGCAAAATGGTAATTATTAGCCACATTGAAGAACCATGGGTTTGGCCATGGTACATGGCCGAACCCCATGTATATTAGACATGAGCTTGGGTGCATTAGGATGACCTAATGAATGATTTAAATTGAATGGTGAATGGTGTTTGTGGTCCCCAAATGAAATGAATGAATAATGCACTCATATTAGTTAAATGCATGAGGTAAATCCCATGAAAAGATTTGATGAATTTGATGTTTTTGGACCCAAGAAAAAAAAATGGAGAAAGGAACATCATGGGTTCGGCCATGGTGTATGGCCGAACCCATGCCCCAAATTGTAAGTCAATTTGGGTTTAAAGTCAATGGGTATATACGTGATTAAGTATGGGGTTTGAATGGGTTTAAATGAGTAATGGTTAGATTAATTACATGACAGATTTTAATGTTTTGGTAAGTCAATAATGGACCTAAGTTAAGGACCTAAGTTGTGGATTAAATTTTGGGCTTAAGTAGGCATGAATTAATGAAAAATTGTTTATGTGAAGGGTAGTGGCAAAAATGGTAAATGTGGGCTAAAATGAAGAAACCCACTAAGTTATGATTTATGGGCTTGGAAATGATTAAAACTTGGATTGATTTGGTAATTTAATAAGGTACCGGATAGCGCGAGCGGTACGCGAGTCGGAAGCCGGATTGTCGGACGAAAACGAAATAAAGACGCGAGTCGGTATTCGGTAGGATTCCTACATTTTTGTAAGCCATGGATTGGGTGATGTTTTCTTTAATTTATTTTGGAAAGCATGTGGTTGCCTTTAAGATGAGTTTTGGATTATGTATCTTGTGATGTTTTCCTTTAAATTATTTTGGAAATCATGTGAATGTCTTAAGATGCATTTTGGATTAAATATTATGGGATGTTTTTCCCTTTGATTTATTTGATAATCAAGTAATTGTTTAAGATGGGTTTTTGTGTTACTATTGAACTACATATATTTACATGGCACATGGCATCTACATCTCATGCTGGCATGGGAGGGATATGACAGGGAAATGATGAAATGAAACCGGAGTCCATGCTCCGTCGGGGCGACCGATAAACAGCATGGGGACATTTCACATATGTATTATGATACCTTGATGATGCTTTTCCATCAAGGGGGATGTTGTATTTATTATTGTACCTTGATGATGGTTCTTCCATCAAGGGGGGGATGCCTAGTGTGGATCGCATCTTGATGAGGCTTTTGCATCAAGAGGGTCATGGTACGATGATGGTATGGATTCTATTTGGAATACTATGGATGGTTGGAAAAAGGGACATTCTAGAGTTGAGGATGAGATTGATGGGTGGGATTCATGACATAAAACACCATTGCATTACATTGTACCAAATGGCATAATTTTGAGATAATATCTTCTATATGCTTTGTTATTACTAATCCATGTGCTAGCCCTACTCGGAGTCCTACTGGGCGCGTGGTCTAACGCCCTACTTCTACCCTAGCCGACGATGCAGGAGATGGCGGCACGGAAGGACAGGACGGGAGTCAAGCTCAGGAGCTTGGGAAGGCGGATTCATTATGTTGTTTAAGTTATGTTGGAAAAATGTAATTTGAGTAGCTTAGCTTGTCGGAATGTAATAAATTAGATTACTGGCTATGTTTTGGGATTTTATTATGGACATTATGGTTTTGAGGCATTATAGAAATTTAAATGAATGTTATCTTCCTTGCTATCCCAAATCTGTAGGATAGTCTTTGTTGTTAATTCCGCACTGAGAAGTAATATTCCTTGAGCTTACATCTACGCGTGAACCGTACTCGTGGACTTGGCTCCACGCACGCGTAGGGTTGGCCAGTTAAGGGCCGGGCTTTAGAAGCTCGGACTTAACTCGCGTCGTGACGTCCGCGCCCTTTGTCACTTTTATAAAAAAAAAAAAAATGTACTCTGATTTAACGGTGAAAAGGGGCGGGCGTTACAGTTGGTATCAGAGCGAATTCGGAAGAATGAATCTCTCGAAGTAAGATTAAGACGGTTGCACGTCTCACTGACGGCTAAGAATCCCAACCGACCGACTCTTCGGAGACCGCTGCACGGGGGCCGGGTTTAATTTACTTCGATTGACTCAAACTGAAGTGTTTAATCTGAGAACAACAATTGACGGAAAGGAATGATAGCAAGGGAAGAAAGATTCATTCTAGGAGAGATTTATTGAAACATAGCAAGATAGGGTTTACTTCCCCAGAAATGAGAAAACATCTAGTTATTTTTCCCCCAAATTGATGAAACAGTACTAGATTTATCAGTCATAGCAAAGTAGGAAGTACTTCCCCGGTATTCTCAATTTGAACAACAGACAATAGGAATTTAGAGATTTCCCCCCCCAGAAACAAAGGAAAAAAAAAACAAGTGTGCTTATTTGGCAACTTTCCCCAAACAAAATATATTGTGATATACATAAGAAATTCCCCAAAACCGAGATTGGTTTTATTGGAAATTGCAGTTGATGATTTTTGGGTTCTAATTGTATTCTATGAATACAAGTGTGTCAAATGAAGGGGAGTGTACGGAATTATGGGATAAGGGAAACCCTAAATGTTTCATAGATTTGGTGTCTGCTTCTAGCATAGCAGTTAGCCTGGACTTTCAGCAGGGACCTCCCGAGGAAGATGAAGAGGATGTAGCATCTCTTCCTGAGGAGAATATGGAAGACTTTCCAATGATAAGAGAGTCGGTAGGGGAAATGGAACCCGATTGTATGCACGAGTTGTGCAACTAGGTTGGAC
>CM023532.1:76006547-76088159 GCA_013350335.1 Chimonanthus salicifolius | reverse complement strand
GATGTCGATGTTGAGGATGCCTTTGTTATTAGTAAATTTTAATATTGGATATTTTTAATTTAGGTGATGAGGAGAAGATTTACTCATATTCAGATTTTAGCGCTTGATTGTCATTAGAGGATGAGGAGTTTTATTGTTGCGAAGTGAAAAAAGTTTGTCTAAATCACACTAATCTAAGAACGAAGTTTAGACATCCCATTTGTTGTAAAAATTTCTCCATCCATTTGTCGCATGGACCAATCCTTTATTATCAGAAAGAGTTAAACACAAATGATTGTGGGTTTTATTTCACCATAGTCAACAGCTGCTTCGCTGAGAGTGGAAAATTCCTATGACAGTAAATCCAATGGTAACCAGCATCCTACTGTTTAGAGGTGAGACAAGTATCCTTTTTCCATTACAAATTTAAGCATTAAATATGAGTTACATTAGGACTTTTCAAATGAGACACTTTAAGAAGAGTTTCTACGAAATAAATTATAGAGTTTGTATTATTGATGTAGGCCTGGGATTGAATTTGTGAAAATTCACCAGTAGACTTGCGGTTTCACAGTATGGTCTCTGAAAGACCCACGCAGTTGGTTACAGATTTGTAAAAGAATTTTGATTTGTCAAGGAATTGCTCAAATAATTTCCAAACCGATTGCACATATTTTCCAGAAATTCGAATTAGTCTATAGAATTCTTTAGATTAGGCCTCTTCTAATTGAATATAATGAAAAATAGCGAAAGCAAATTAAAAGAGAAAAAGTTGAAATTCGAATAATGCTCTACCTAATCTAACAAAACCATAAGAACTAAATGAATTAAAAATTAATTGGTACTTACTTGCTTGGGAGAAAATTGGAGTCCACCAATCTTCAAACAACTCCACAGAGTTTCATGAGAAATCTTCTCTTCAAGAAATAAACTTCAATTCTATTTAATGTGTATGAAATTCAACTTCTACAATGTATTTATAGAGAAAAATAGGCAAAAGACCAAATTGTCCTTCTCTCCCTAAGAAACTCCTAAAATAAGCAACCTACTTAAGATAGAATGTACTGTAAATTTGACCATTCTATCGCAAACCCTATATCATGCAATGTGGCTTATTAAATGACTAAGATTAAAAGACAAAAATACTAAGTAGGCAAGATTATCCACCTCCTCTTTGCACCTCATTTCTCCACCTACTCTCGGGATAGGGGTGTATGGTGTTGACAAGTGTCCTTTGGACTAATTTGGGATTTATGGAGACTTTGGGCTTGGGTTTGGCTTGTTTGTGAATGGCCTTTGGTTTAACAGGCTTAACTGGGTCACATGGGGTTTTTGGGCCCTGACTACTAAAATGAACTGACTTATTGGATAATGTCCAATTGGATTGCCTTGATTAAAATTATCCATGTAAGCCAATGCAACTTCATCTACGTGATCATTAGGTTGGATAGGCTGGATGCTAGCATCATTCCCTTTTAGTTGGAAAAACCTCGCCCTCCGCTTTTAATCGATTTGCTAGGGAGATATCTTGTCGCGCCTTTGGCCACCAAATTCTTCTTTGCCCCTTTGATTGAAACTGTAGAGATAGTTTGCGGCTATGGTTACCACCTCTGAACTTCTGGTCCACCTTTTTTCAATCCTGCAGGTTCCCGTCAAACATGATGTCAGTCAAAATAATTTGACTATTACATTTTATCTGTACAAAATCCTCCCATACAAGGTCTGCATATGGCTTGAATATCTGTTTGGTGCTTGAGGGATTCAGTGATGCATTTGCAATAGTCACTTAAAGGTAGATATCATTACATCATTCTTCCCTTACTGCAGAAAATTTGGCTTGAATTTTGTTCTTCTTGGAGCTGAATATCATCCAATGATTGTTCATCCTTCCAAGGGTCAAAATGGTCTGGTACAACATCAAGTTGTCTGGTATATCCTTGTGATGCACCTTCAATGATAACTTCTGTTGTACGTCCTCGAACTTCTAGGAGTGACGTGGTATTAGGTCCGGCTAACGGGTCCGAGTGCTTGTTCCACATTAAATCCACATACAGTTTCAATAGTGACAAAGGGTTCCATGCTAGGTTGCTTGTCTTCCTTCAATTCTTCCTTTGGAGACAATAGGGTTCGTTGGATAATGAAGTTTTCACCAACAGTATCACCGTAGATAATGTCATCTCCCTTAGAAGTCTCCTCTCTTCTTCGCTAACTACAATCTCCTCTTGGCTAGGGTCACTTGCCGATTACGGCATTCGGATGCTATGTGACCTAGCCCGGTGCACTTGAAGCACTTCACCTGCAATTTTTGTGGCCATTCTGTAGGTGGAACCTGAGGAGCTGTCTTCTGAGCGGGCGTAGAGGACTTGGGATTCATGGGCCAGCTCTGCATTGGGTCGATACAGCTTCTGTAACCTTCAATCTTTTCAAACTTGAAAGCATTTTGATAAGCAATATACATATGATAAGTTTTTAAGCCAACCATAAGGTAACTGATTGAAAGGAGAATTCCTTCAATGTACCTTTGGACCACAACCTGCTCAGACTCATTTAAATTGTTGTGAGAGATCAAGAGATTGAATTCTTATGTGTATTCCGCAACATACTTGCTTCCTTGTCTGAGTTTTTGCAATTTTGAAAATAGGATTTGTACATGATTGTGATGCAAATAGGTGCTTCACATAAGCTTTTTCAACTAATTCCAGGAATGGATGGGGCTTTTCCTAGATTCTTTCGTTCAAGTTTTATTGATGTATACCATGACAAAGCATTAATTCTTAATTTCATTATAATAAGTTTGAACCGCTAATTTTTTGGTGCATCCCCACATTCGAACATATTTTCTACAATCTCTAATCAATCAAGAAATACCTCACCAGATAGGTGTCCGAAGAAATCTGGAATATCCACTCTAATGAGAATAGGTTCAGCATCTCTTGGTTGTTGACGGTGTTGCCTGTCATAGTGAGTTTACTTTACGACGAGAACTGTGAGATCGTCTAGAGGATAATGATCGTCACCTATCATGGACAAGTTGCTGCATCGACTCATGCAAAGTAGTCACCTGATGTTGCATTAATGGCTTCCATGGTAGCCATCTGTCATACCAAAACCGTAATTATCTCTCGTAGGTCAACCATCTCCGTTTGTCGGTTGCCCTGATTGGTTTATTGGTATGGCCCATCTAAGAGTTATTTTCAGGAGTGACGTCACCATTCTTGTCCATGTTTTTCCTGATATTGTAACCGTATTTCATAGGAGTCCCAAACGAGCAAGAGAGTCGAAAATCACACAAACAACCAACAATTAACAATTATAGCAGTAGTACTATTCAAAGCAAATCACACAAACAACCAACAATTAACGAAGGTCAGGTAACTGTGAAAGAAATTTCAAGAATACAGTTGCCCGATTCTCAAATCGGCCAAAGGCAACGATCACAAAATTTTTGCTATAAGGAAATTCTGCGTAGTTGTCACTATAAATTCCACAACTGGAGTTTCAAACGTGCAAAACTCACAAAATTTTAATCGAAGATAGCCAACTGATAAATAGAATAGTTGTAAATATCTTAGACTGATTCATGTCCTAATGATATCCCTAATAAATGCTGCAATTTAGCAAAATAACAGCAACTGAAATCCTTGTTTCTGCTAAGTCCCTTTCTGCAGGCTGTGAGGAAAAAATTTCGTAACTAGAGTTATATAACTCGGTTCGAGGAGATCTTTATATTTCTGGAAAATAAAGAAGAAGATATAGATACATTCCAAAATTGAGAATTTTTTAAGTTTGATTTGATCACTCAAATAAATTCTAAAATAGAGCTCAAAAATAATTCTGCAAACTATTTTGCAGTTTTGATAGCAGTCCAATACTGCAGCAATATCTCAAAATGTAGAAAGATCGGAATAATGCAAAATAATTTATCATGATGATCCACATGAAAAGATCTAATCACTATAAAAATTGAGAATATTTGCACCTGATTTGGTATATTAAAATCTATCTGCAATCCGAAAGAAAAATCCAATCAGTTGTCTGTTTGTATTTTTGTAACAGTCCTAATAAAACAACGATATCTCGGGACAGGAAACTCTATTTGAGGCGAATAAGATATTTTTGGAATCCTCACAAAGAGATCTTTCTATAGTAAAAAAAATTAAAAAATTTAGCTTTGCCGTCTGTTATCAGAAAATTCTACAAGATAATGAAATTTCCATGAATTGTTCTATTCCAACTTAATACACCGGCTCATAGAAGTAATGTCCAATTGAAATTCAAAGTCCAGAAAAAAGAAAAAATTGAACCACAATAGAGTAATGTCTTAAATCAAAGAGTTGTGTCAATGAAATGAAATCCGCAAACAAAATCGATTTTCCCAAGAATCTTGTTATGATTGCAATTAGGAGCAATTCAAAGCTCTAATGCCAACTAATGCAGTTGGTCAACTTTAAAATTTCTGGCAACGAGGTGAACTGATGCAGTTCTAGGTCAAATTTGTGAACATACGCCAGTAGACTTGCGAATTCAGAGTATGACCTCTGAAAGAGCCACACAGCCGATTACGAATTTGTAAAAAGATTCTGCCTTAGAAAGGAATTGTTGAAATAATGTCCAAATCGATTGCACAAGTTTCCCAAGAATTCAAATTAGTCTAGAGAATTATTTAGATTAGGCCTCTTTTAATTGAATATAAAGAAAATAACAAAAGAAAATGAAAAGAAAAGAATATGAAATTCGAATAATGCTCTACCTAATATAAGAAAACCAAGACAACTAATAAATTTAGAAATTAACTGGTACTTACTTGCTTGGGCGAAAATTGGAGTCCACCAATCTTCAAATTACTCCACAGAGTGTCATGAGAAATCCTCTTGATGGAAGCATCAGAACACTTGGCACAAATCCAACCATGCTAACTATGAAACAAAATTTGAAGGAAATTTGGAAGGAATGCTTTGATATAGTATTAGTATATTGGCCAAAAGGTTTCACTCCGATATCAGAATGACTTGATACTTTTGCAGTTGGAAAGAAGACTTCAAGGGCTACAACTTTGTATTTCATTTTCGTGATTGGGACGTTATTAGGTCAAAATCGAGATGCAAGTGGCCCCAAGTTTGAAATCCAAGAATAAAAAGGAGGTAGATGAATTTTCCATGTGGATTCCCTCCACATGGCCTTTTTCTTGATGTAGGCCTAGGGTCGAATTTTGTGAGAATTCGCTTGTAGGCTTGTTGTTTCGGAGTATGGTATCTGACAGACCAACACAGACGATTACAATTTGTAAAAGGTTTCTGCATCGGTAAGGAATGGCTCAAACAATGTCCAAACCGATTGCACAAGTTTCTCAGAAATTCAAATTAGTCTATGGTGATATAGAGATAGAGGAAGCAAAATCAAAAGAGAACACGGTGAATTCGAGTGTAGCATGCACCTAATCTATGAAAAACCAAAGAACTAATTGAATTCAAATACCACTAGTACTTACTTAAAAGATAGAATTGGTCCCAGTCCAAGGACCTAGCTTGCACCAAGGATCAAAGCTCGACGTAAATCCACAAGACAACCCCAAGAGTCTTTTCTCAAAATAATCTTAATCAACTATGTATAATTATAACGGGGTACGAGCCTATTTAAAAAGAAAAGTGTAAAAAGACCAAATTGACCTTGCCTCTCTACGAAAATCCTAAAATAAGCAACCTACTTAAGATAGAATATAGTCTAATTTTTTCCATTCTATCTTAACCCTAGAAAATTCCATATGGCTTATTGAATGAACAAGATTAAATCGTAAAAAGCAAAACAAATAAAGTAAGGAGGCCAATTGCAACTACTCTATCCATCTCATTTTTCCACCTCCTTTTTCCACGTACTCTTTCCACCTACTCAACCCACCAACTTTACTTGTCAACTCCTCTCATTTCCAAACATGTGGAGTTCAATCCCATATGGAAAGGTTTTGGGTAGGTTTAGGATAACAAAACAAGTCAATCAGGGTTGATTTAGGTGAATTTGACACATAGGACCCATATGTAATGATCTTACAACAATTTTGGCTTAGTTGGGTTAGATTTTGGGCTACTAGATGTGGGTCTTGGACACCAATTGATTTATTATGTTCAATTAGGGCTAATTGGACTTCATGGAGCTTATTGGAATTTGGATCAAGCTTGGTAATATTTGGGCTTGGGCTTACAAGCTTAACTGGGACATTCGGGCCTATTAAGTAATTGGGTTCAGGCTAACAAAGTGTTCATCTTTATTAGACGGAGTCTACTAATGAATGCCTTAGGAAATTTGGGTCATGAAAGCCAAGTCTGAAAGTTCCCTTGTGCTAGAACCCGATTATCCCTAGAGGAGAAGAGGAGGGAGCCAGTTGGGGGGGTGGTGGTGGTGAATAGGATAATCTCCCAATTAGTGGCCTTTTCTAGATTTCTTGATTAATATCAATGAATAGTGTGGAATTAACAATATTAATCAAGTGAGGTGTGTGTAAATAATATATAGCTCAAAAATAACAAAATTCATACAAATAGCTCTAACACCATGAACACCCGATATATAGTGGTTCGGTTTAAACAAACCTACATCCACCGATGGACTCAGCCAATCTTGGGTTATCCCTAATTCACTAAGTGGGGAATTACACCCTCACAGATAGAGTAGGACTTCCACCTAACTCAATTGTCTGAGAATTTCATCCATTCCCTAAATTTGAAAGGTTCAACTTCCCTAGTCTAATCCTTATCCCTCAATTTTTTATAGTGGTTCAAGCACTTGCTTTAATCCACTTCATAAGATGATTTTAAAGTAAATCAAACTAAGAAGCACTTGTCTTTGACGCTTTGTAATTATGATGATGTGCTTCTTGAAGAATCTCTCCCAATGTGATCTCATTCGTAGATGTAGATGCGCTGAGTGTAGAGCAATCACAATCCTTGATTAATATCAATGAATAGTGTGGAATTAACAATATTAATCAAGTGAGGTGTGTGTAAATAAGATATAGCTCAAATAACAAAATTCATACAAATAGCTCTAACACCATGAACACCCGATATATAGTGGTTCGGTTTAAACAAACCTACATCCACCGATGGACTCATCCAATCTTGGGTTATCCTTAATTCACTAAGTGAGAAATTACACCCTCACAGATAGAGTAGGACTTCCACCTAACTCAATTGTATGAGAATTTCATCCATTCCCTAAATTTGAAAGGTTTGACCTCCCTAGTCTAATCCTTATCCCTCAATTTTTTATAGTGGTTCAAGCACTTGCTTTAATCCACTTCATAAGATGATTTTAAAGTAAATCAAACTAAGAAGCACTTGTCTTTGACGCTTTGTAATTATGATGATGTGCTTCTTGAAGAATCTCCCAAAGTGATCTCATTCGTAAATGTAGATGCGCTGAGTGTAGAGCAATCACAATCCTTGGAGGTATCTAGGAAATTGGAGGTCCAATGCTTATCCTAGAAGATGGTTTTTCTTTCTCTCTTAATCTTAATCAATTAAAGATTGGCTACTTGAATGATTTGCATGTGTAATGCTAAGAAACAATAACCACTGATTTTCTTTTTGTGTTTAAGAGTTTAATAATGGTAAATGTGGATTATTAATGCTCTCCAAGGGATCCTTAAGCTCTTCAAATATTGTGGTATTCATAGAGGCAAAAAGAATTTTTCAAAACATAGTAATACACGATTGATCGTGCCCTGGCGATCAACCGTCCGTGTTTAAAACTGCTTTCCACCAACCCGACCGTTGTGCATTAAATGCACAGTAACGATACAAAAAATGGTCACACATGAATGATCGTGAACATCAATAGGCGATGGATCGTGGGTTGGTGATAGTATCAGCCTGAGGCTATCCTGTTTTGACAAAGATTGTCAAGACAAACCTCAAATATTTCCCAGGACGACGAGTCATAGTTTCGATGTGTCAGCCCTGTCTCTGGCGATTGGTCGTACACCCAATAGATCGTGATAGGTTCCCCACGACGGGTCGGCGCCTGAAGATTGTATCATCCTGAGAGCAAACTATTTTTACAGGCCTTTGTTCAAACCAGAACAAGGTTAAGTCCATTCGATTGATCGTGTGGCCGATAGATCGGCCTTATCTCAACGATAGATCGTGATGGCGATAGATCGTGATGACGGTAGTATCATCTTGAAACACCAGTTGTTTAACTGTCCATCCAACCAGAACAATCATTTTTCCTAGACGATTGATCGCTATACCATGATAGTCTCGTCCATTGTCCTTGCTATAGATCGTCGACACGATGTGTGTCCCTGAAAGTAAAATCAATGGTTTCATTATTCAATCCATGTTCTGATTTTGGTGTTAAACACCCTCTAGGCTTTGTTCATTAACCAGATGTGATATCTAAGCCTAGACATGGTCATCCTAAGGTGTGGGTTCCACCCTAAAGTCATCTATGGCCAATTACCTTTCGTGATTGCCATACACATGTTGATCCGTCGAATCTTCAATCTTGAACTTGATTCAACCAAAACTTGAGTCTTAATTCTTGAGCTTCAACCTTCAAGGCAATGCTTCACCTAAGTCACGGAATTGACAAATAGGTGACTCGGTAAGCTGGGGCACTAACAATCTCCCCCTTTGTCAATTAATGACAAAATCTAGAAGCTTAAAGAATTACAAACTCAATAAACATCCCCAAATCCTAATATACATCAGTTGAAACAAAAATTACATGACACATTCGAATGACATATGGGCTCTATTATTCTTGCTCAGCTTGCTTCATATACCTGTAAAACACACATCACAAGCAAGCTACACAAAGCTAGAGTAACATTAGTATGTTAGTCCAAATTAAAATAACTCCCCCATAATATATGGACTACGCACATCTTACTCCTTCACAGCTCAAGCTTAACACCAAAATTTCCAAGCTACAAAATTTCTCCTCCATCCTTATTGAATTTGAGTTTCCAAACTCAAATGTTTTTCCCTCATTCGCCAAGCTTTCTTTCAAGCTTCTAAAATTCTCCCCCATTTTGTCATTAATTGACAAAGGCTCATGAGCACATATTTTGTGCTCCCCCAAACTTCAAGAGCCAACATTCTAAGACATTTCAACAAACCATTCATGCAACCATATTGTAAAAATCCATTCAATAAGCATGAACCAATTACAAGAAATGTCAAACATGCATCAAGGAGAGAGAGATATCCAAACATGGCATCAAATATAGCACATGACCATCACAAACCATAGCAAATGAAAATAAGGAAACCATTCATTACACTAATCCAGGTTTTCACAATGTGCTTAAACATTACATGGCCAAAATATAGTTTTTCAAAAAGAAAGAAAACATGAAAAACTAGGTTGTGCCAGCTGAAGAAGGAGGAGTGGGTGATTGACGGTAAAGGACTGAGTCGTCTTTCCTGCACGAGATGGAGGAGAGGATGCTCTGAAGGGATTCCTTCACAAAGCTTGGCAAGGCATCAAATTTGCCTTCCAAGCAGTGTGTCGTGCAATCTACCGCTCATTAAGAACTTGAAGGCGCTCCTCAATGAACCTTCGACTGGCATGGTCAAGTTCAGGTTCATCTTCTTCTTCAACTGCTGCTTCTTCCACCACAAGAACCAAAGAGACAGAAGGTCAAGTAGAAGTGGATTCTATGCCAATAAGTCTTTCATACAAGTCTTTGCCGAAAGACTTCCTAACAGCAGTAACATTGAGTGGCCTGACAAACTTGTGCACATCTCCGTTGGAGGGTTTCACTCCAAAATGTGATTCTAATCTGTACACGAGATATCAAAAGGGAGGATGATTGGTCATCGCTGAATCCACATACTTGACAATGGTCTTGCACATGAGGGTAGGAAGGCAAAACCTTTTTCCACTCACAACAACATACATATGAATAAGCATTAACTATTCAAATCTCCTCTGTTCCCATGTCGAAGGGTACACATTAGCACAGAAGAATAAGTACAAAAGCCTGTACTCTGGAAGCCTATCTCCACCCTTCAACTAGATTTCTTTTCTCCATTCCACTTGCTTCCCTTTGCCTTAGAATTTGTTCACGTACTTGGCCTTGTCCTTCAAAACAAACTCATTCTGAGGGTTCACCATTATTAAAGATGGGGATGCCAATCAATTTAGAAACCAACCAAGGGTTCACCACTACATGCTCTACATTCTAGAAGTAAATATAAAACCAATGTTTCCTCTCATGGATTTTGATGTAACAAAACATTCGCTTGGCTAGTCTTGGGTGTATTGTCCCACCCCACTCCAAAAGTTTTAGCCAACCCACCTTCTTGATATGGTGAAGGACATTGAATTTGTTAACGATCTCTGCATCAGTAGTCCTTTCAATGTTGAGTTTGGCAAACACTTCATATGGCTTAAGAGGCATGAGAATGGGTGCTTCATCATCCTTTTCTTCTACATTTCATTCTTCTTCTCCTTCATCTCCTTTTTCTTCTTCTAGATCAACTTGATCTCTTCCTTGATTTTCTTCTGGGCTTCCTCACCTCCTCATTCTTCTCATCAATAATCCCTTCTCCCACATTCTTATCTTCTTCCACTTCAAGTTAGGTAGAAGGGATAGGTCTATAATGGTCAATGCACTTCTAGTCCTTCTGTGGGGAAGCTTAGGAGGTCTCTCCATGGGAATATTAGGAACATCTTCATAATCATTAGGGTCAGGGGTTGTGGATATCTTTCTAGTGGTTTTGAATCTATTTCTTGGATCCCTAGGACTTTGAGAAGAGAGGGTTTCCTCAAAGGCAAGAAGAGATGACCTAGTATCTCTGGAAACTTCCTTTCCTTTATGGGTCTTAGGCCTCTTTAGAGGAAGAGAGGATGCTTCTGGGTTCTCCTCATTAACAGGGGTCTTATAGTTCTTAGGGAGCATAACTCTAGGCATTTTCCTTTATTTTCCCAAACAAATCACAAGAAAATCGAAATGGGGAGTGTTTGTACTTTACCCTAACTGAAAAATATCACAAATCTGTGAGAGAGAAGACCACTGACGATGGAGGAACCCTTTCCTCGGAGATTTTTGGCGATTTCTAGCCGCGATCAATCGGAGGGGAGGATTAGGGCATGAATGGTCGTGGAGGTTTTTTGAGGGAAGGAGGAAGAAACGACTGAAGGAAGAAACAGAAATAAATCCCAAGTCGCGCAAGGGTTTAACTTAAAACACCTTTGTTGAGACATGAAAAATGATTACTTTACCCCTGATTGTTGGATTAGTTAGCCTTCAATTTTGTATATATTAGATACATTTAATATTGTTTATCAGTTTTGTAGATAAAGTTGGAAAGTACAGGAAATAAATCAGAAACCAGGAATAAATGTAGTAATTTGAGCTTAAATTGGAAGACCATAGAATTTTTAATAATTAATTTCTGACCACTTTAGGAATTCAATTGTAAATTGAATAAATATGCATCCAATTATTGGAGTCTGGATTATTTCAATAATTTTAGAATTAAGTGGTGAATTAATTATTTTAATTTTGGGGAGAGAAGCTGCAAATCAAGAGGCCAATGAAGATCAAAAGTCTGAAATTTGAAGTTTGTGGGCCAGGAGTCCATGAGTCAGAAGCCAAGCCCACCACATTGAGTCCAAGCCATACATTCGGCCAAGCTCAGTGATCCATACGCATTTCACATGTGAGCTAGGCCAGTGTGGAAGCCAAAGTCCAAAATGCCAAAAGTTCAAGATATTCACTGGAGGCCCAACTGCTCTAAACCCTGAGATCCAATTACCCATACTCGAATTTTATCCTAAGCACAAATCCATTCACACACCCCCTCTCCTTGGACATCCACCATTCATTTCATCATCTCTTAATCTAAGCCATTCATTTCATGCATACAATGTAGGTAACGTTAGAGCCTCCAGTCAAAATCCACCCTATACACCCTTCATGTTAGATCTAGGCCATTCATTTAACCTTTCATTAGATCAACCTTTGAATCACAACCCTCCATACAGGACCTTACCATGTATACAACCCGTCTTAACCATCCATTGTTAGAACCATTAGATCTAAACCTTATTTAATCAAAACCATTCATTCAAAACCTCCACTTGAAAAACCCTAGATCTATTCCAACCCAATCCATTTGATTCGAACATGTCATCAACACCTCACATGATCTTATCCCACTCCATTCGAATTTTACACACAATAAACCCTAGACACCTCACACTCCATTCATTCATCCATCCATTCAAGTCAATCTTGCATCTCATTCATTCATTTAGTCATTGCATAAACACAAAACCCTAATCCCACATGTAAAATTCGACCAAGCCAAATCCAACCTAATCCATTCTTATTTCTTTCTTGGCCACCATCCCCAAGCAACCCTAGTCGACCAACCCTATGTAAACCCTAATCTTTTCATTTTTTTAATCTCTGCCATCTTTGTTTGATATCATTAAATCCAAGCCATCCATTCTCTCACTTAACCTTGATTAAATCCTAACCATCCATCCTTTCCCAAAGCCTATAAATAAAAGCATTAGGGGGCAACTCTAAAATTCAAATTTGGACTCTAAGACTCAAGCCCTGGCGTGGACCAAAGGAGGACAAAGAAAAAAGACAAAAAGACTTGAAAATTCGTGTACCTTGGTTTTAACTTTGATTTTCCAATTATTTATTTTCCTGTAATTCTTTTGTTCAAATCCAAGCATTGTAATTCGACTTTCATGTTTAATAATAATTTCTATGTGCAGTAAAATATTTAATCTCTAGTTTTCCAATTGAATAATATTTGTATTATGATTGATTAATTATTTAATTTTATTTTTAAATTATATCTAATGTTCAAATTTTATTGTGTGCTTAATAGTTAGATGCGATGAAAATTTAGATCTAAGTAAGGCTTCTCTTTCAGTTTCTAAGGCTCTTAATTTCAAGGGTGCAATGAAAATTTAGAACCAGAATTGACACCTTCTTCGACAAAGGTCTGACTTTTTGAGTATTTTCTTTTGAAACACATGAGTTTAATTTTTAAATAATTTTAAATGGATAACTTGAATACAATGTTATTTGATTTAGGTGGGCTCTGGATTCTAGGCTTAGACTTTATTGTTGATTCTTGGAAAATAATGCCTTCTTGACATTTTAGATCCAATTCCATTATAACATGTGTAAATTATTAGATCTAGTTATTTTATTCTATTTGATTCTTTAAATTCTTTTATTATTGGATTATTTATTCTTCTCCAACTCCAAATTTGAATGTTAAACTAGGATTGAGATTAACTAAATTATTTTTTATTAAAATCTATGTCACATTTAAATTATTTCTATGTTTTGTAATTAGATCCACCAACATAATTTTCAAAGTTAGATTTTACAATAATTAATTAATAACTAATTGTAAATATTTTAAAGTTATATTTTCTGTAATTCCATTGGGTTCGACCTCGTACTCACACTGCTATACTGTATATGGTTCGTACGCTTGCGAGTAATAAATGTAAAACTTTGCATTGCACAACAAGTTTTTGGCACCATTACCGTGGAGTTGCAAAAAATATTTACAAATAATTATTAATTTTAAATTTTAAATTTTTCTTTGAAACTTGGAATTATTAGTGATTTTCAGATTTAATTCCATGATTCTATTGTCTTGATTTAATTTTCAATCCTTGGAATTTAATTTTAGAAATATTGAATGTTGGTGATTTATTATAAAAAAAGTAGAAATAATTTTTATTTTACATAGAATTTTAATTTTGATTAGTTCTTTTTAATTTCTTTTCTAGTTGTAGAATTTTTTTAATAACATGCATTTAATTTAGGTCATGCCTTTTTTTCAGAACCTTCACCAAAGTTCGGGTGTTTTATTTTGGCGGAAAATTTTTAAATTGCACTCTGAAAAAATTCTTTTGGAAAATAAGCAATCGGCCAAGGTGATTTCGATTTTTTTATTTTTTATTTTTTTCCTTACTCCTCATGCATTCATATAGAATTAATTACGGTTTCCTTTCTTTATTTTATTTTATTTTATTTTAATTGCTTATGTTATTAAACTGTACATGCATTTAGGATTCTAGTTCATGCATTTAAATTAAATTTTTGATTAATTGATTTGATTATTGTTTTCATGATGCATTGATAAATTAGATTTGCATTCTCGCAATATCTAGTAACAAATTAGTAAAATTGGTCATGCATTGCCAAATAAAATTAACGTAGAACCATTAGTTAGATTTTAGGGTATCATGCTCATTAAGACCATTTTTAATTCAGTCTATTTTATGTTACCAGTGAATAGTTTTTATTCTAGAATGGTATCTAAGGCTAATTTTGTCACCAAGACGTGAGGTCAAGCACGTCTAAGGATAAGTTGGGACGAGATGCCGTTTGTGGTCCCCCACTTACCTGGGAACTTATTTGGCCATCTTGTGGTTAAACTCTCTTCGGAAACTAAAATCTCTGGAAAGAAAATGAGGAGCAAGTCTAGATTTTTAGGGTCTCTGTAACAAGCCAATAAATTCAAATTTTCTAGTGGAATTCGAAAATTAGACTTAGGCATTCTTTGTGTGAAATTTTTTTTTTTTTTTAGCGTGATTGATCGTGTCTGTATATGCTTAATTGGTCTCGTGACTCCTCTGATCACTTGGTTCGAGTTACATTGCCCGTCAATTCACCGATCGTTGCGTACTGAGCTAAGTCATAGACTTAGACAGTCCACCCATATCATCACCCATATCACCACCCACATCACCCAACATGATAGGAGCAAGAGTTGAAGAGAAAACTCTCCAAGACTAATTTTCACCAGTCACAACCAATACACAATTAGGTATAGTTGTTCCAGTAACCAATGCAACCTTTGAGCTTAAACCAGCCTTGTTACATCTTCTACATGCGTTCCATGGCCTTGATCATGAGGATCCATTCTTGCACATTAAACAATTCTTAGAAATCTGTGCCACCATTAAACTTCAAAATATTTTTGATGACTCGCTCAAACTTCGCCTATTTCCTTTTTCCCTCAAAGAAAAAGAGAAATCTTGGTTGAATTCTATACATGCGAACTCCATCACAACTTGAGATTAGTTTGGTCAAGAAATTTTTAAACAAATTTTTCCCCATCTCTAAAACCAACGCCCTCAAGAAGGAAATTTCAAACGTTAATAAAAAGAAGGGTGAAAAATTTTGAGAGTCATGGGAAAGATTCAAAGAGGCATTGAGTAAATGCCCCCACCATGGTTTTGAAATGTGGAGACTCGTACAATTCTTTTATGATGGTTTAACCACATAGAACCGCACCATGGTCAAGTCTATGAAGGGTGGGGAATTTTTAAAACTGATTGAAAACAATAGATGAATCTTCTTGGAAACTTTGGCAGAGAGCTCTCAGTGATGGGACTTCTCCAAAAGAGAGAATTCAGTGCATACTTCAAAGAGAGGAGGTTTGTATGAAATGAGTAATGACTTTGACTTTAAGCTTCTAATTGCGAACTTAACGAAGAAAATCGATACATTAGCAATGTCTCATGCGATGATGTAACACCCCGCCCTTTTGACTCGAATTCAGAGTCTATATATATATATATATTTATAAATAAACAAGTGATAAGAGCGGAGTGTCACGACGCGAGTTAAGTCCGGACTTCTAAAGTCCAATCCTTAACTGGCCAAACCTATATCAGCATGGACTAAGTCCATGAGAATGGTTCTCACATAGTAAAGTAAAATCTTTGCAAAATATTATTTAATCTAACTGCGGATTATAATAGAACCTAAGTCTACTCCATTTTAGATAGCAAAGTACAAGTCGTATATCCAAAATTACCTTAAACTAAACATTCATTCAAACCAATCCAAACCATAGCAAATATTAACTAAGTTATTACATGCCAACATCTAACTACTCAAAATTACATGTCCATGTAAACTTAAAACAAAATATCCATAAATAAATCCATTCAAATGCCCAAGCTCCTATGCTTGGTTTCCTTCATGATCCTCGACCTTTCCCTTTCTTGTGTCATCCACTAAGGATAGAAATAGGGCGTTAGAACAACGCGCCCAGTAGGTGTTCCGATTAGGGCTACCACAAGGTTAGTATAAAACATGCATATAACATAATATTACATGATCATCAAAATCTTACAAAAACAATGCTATTTATGTATGCAAATGTAATGAGTCTCACCCATCACAAGTATACATAGCCTCCTCTTGATGGGATTCTCATAATCAAGGTACCTCCACATAGATTGTTCGGACGCCCCGACGGAGTGTGGACCCTCCGGTTTCCTCTTGATGGGATTTTCATCATCAAGGTACCACCACAAAGGTTTTTCGGATGCCTTGACGGAGTGTGGACCCTCCGGTTACATAACCATCACCCCATGCCATGCATGAGATGTCAATGAATACATGCCGTTTGTAAATAAATCTTAGCATTCAAATCCTCTTTGAAACATAATAATTTAACACATATCTCATAAAAATCAACATAAAAACAGCAAGTATGAAGTGTGGTTACAAAGAGGTAGGAAACCTACACAAGGTCACTTAAAAGTATCCTCTCTTCTTAAACCGTCACCCGTTCGTGATTGCGCACCGTTCAAGAAGTCCCGTTACCTTGTTACATGTCAATAAGTCAAGCACATAACCCATTTGGTTTTAATTTAAGTCTAAGACCAAACACACCACCTTGTGGGGTTCGGCCATACTGCATGGCCGAACCTCACTATCTTAGATTTAATCCCTCCTTCAAATCCATTAATCTCTTTACTTAGACAACAAACATTTATAATAACCTAGATCCATAAACATATTACCCATGGGGTTCGGCCATACATCATGGCCGAACCCATGATCCAACAATTTCACACATTTACATTCTAGCTTGTATTTACAGTTTTTGCCATTAGTCTAACCCTTGTTTAATATTGTTAACAAACATTGTCCATAAAAATCCACCTTAGTGGGGTTCGGCCATACAACATGGCCGAACCTCACCATCATGAATTTTGGTCCTTTAATCCTTTTTAATCAAGACCAATTACCAATCCATTAAGCATTCACATCTTACTCATCTAACCCTTAATCATCCACCATTGTCACTCCATGGGGTTCGGCCATACACATGGCCGAACCCTATGGTTCTTTATTTCCATTTAAACATTTTATCCATCTATAATTTATTTTCACACTTCCATCCATTTAAATTCTTTTAGACCCTTTTATAAATAAAATACCACACATAATACTTGGTGGGGTTCGGCCATACACCATGGCCGAACCTCACCCCTTTGGTTTTGGTGCTCCTCTTTTCCATTCTTTTTGATAAACAAAATACATCCAAGTCCATCTCTTCCATACATTTTAAACCTTTTAAAACATCAATAACCCTCCATGGGGTTCGGCCATACAACATGGCCGAACCCTATGGTTCTTTATTTTTATTCAAAATGTAACATACAAATATAGTTTGATCTTTTGATGTTTCCCATTCATACCTCCATTTAGTCCCTTTAGAAATCTATGATAACCTTCCATTTAACATATCATTTGTCCCTTCATCTTTCTTCCATCAATTTAAATCCTTTTAAATAAACCAAACACCTACACTTATGATTTCTTTTCTTCAAATCCAATAAAATTAAACCAATATATTTTCATGAGGTTCGGCCATACAAAGTGGCCGAACCCTATGATTCATGCTCTTCCCTTTTTAAACATCATTAGTCATGATTTTAACCCTTGATAGGTTCGACCATACAATGGCCAAATCATGTTTCCTTAACCAATTCTTTAACAAAAGTTTATGGAGCACTTACTAATTCTGCGACTCCTCCAATTTGATCTTCACTTCGGCTTGTTCCTTTCCTTCCTTAGCCTCTCCTTTTTCTTGATTCTTTGGCCGAAGATGATCTTGATTATATAACTCCTCCAAAAGTGATTCGGCTAAGGTATAGATTTGAGAGAGAGGGAGAGAGAGAAAAACTTGGGATGGACAAATACTCCAAGTCCTTGACTTGAGAGGAACGGCCAAGAGAGGGAGAAAATGAGATAAAATTCTCCAAATGTTTGGTCTTCTTTCTCTTAGGTTGCTGGCCGGCCAAGAAAGAGATAGAGTAAGATGAGAAAAACACCAAGAGTTTCTTGTCTTTGTGAGGTAGGAACGGCCAAGAGGGAGAGGAAGAGTGTGGCTTGAAGATGAAACCTTCTCTTGGTTAATGAGGGCTGCCGAAGGTGGTGTCCTTTGGTGACAACCCTTGGTTACTCCTATGTCCTTTCATCTTCCTCTTTTAAGTCTCAATTGGAGGCTTCATCCTTGAGATGAAACACTCGCAACGTGTGACTCTTGGGTTTCCATCTTGAGATGGAAACCCTCCAAGCTTTCCAACGTGTGTGGTTTGTGTAACCCCCACCAAACGGCCCACCTCCCATTAATTCCCATTTGGAGTTTCATGCATGAGATATAATTCCCATGCATCCAACGTGTACACCTTGTGTTGTTCTTTGAAACAACAAAAAACCCCTCCTCTTCCCACTCAACTCACTTGAGATAAAGGTCTCCATATCTTCCAATTCAACTCATTTAACTCAACTCATACATTTAGCTCAACTTTCTCATTTAATTCTACTCATTTGATTTACTTGAATCAACTCAATTGTTTGATTCCATTTCCAACTCAATTCAGCCCCAACTTAATCAAGCTTGCGCTCACTTAGTGGTCAACCTAGTCAAGCTTGACCCATTGGGTCCCAATTGGGCATTTTGACCCAAATAACAACTTTGACCCCATTTAACACATCTGAACCATATATTTAAATTAAACCTCACAACATGTACATTGGGTCTTAATTGGTCAATTGACCCCACAATCTAACCATCCTTGGTCCATATCCTTTAATTCACAAATTCAATGGCAATTTCCGTAAATATTTGATAAACTGAAAATCTAGGATATTACAATACAACCCTCTTTTTAAAATTTTCGTCCCGAAAATCGAACGAAGTACGACTCCAAAATAAATTACATAAACAATTCAGGGTGAGCTGTTTTCATCTCCGATTCGAGTTCCCAAGTGGCTTCCTAATACCATGTCGATCCCATACCACCTTGACGAACTGAATCGCTCTGTTTCGTAACACCTTTTGTTCAGTCTCCACTATTCTGACAAGTTTTTCGACATAAGTCACATCACTCTGTACATCTATATCGTGTACATTCAATACATGAGACGGATCGAGATTGTACTTCCTCAACATCGATATATGAAACACATCGTGTAGAGATGCCAATTGTGAAGGAAGTGCCAATTGATAAGCCACATCCCCCATCCTTCTTATGATGGCAAATGGTCCCACGTATCTTGGTGACAGTTTCCCCTTCTTTCCAAACCTCATATGTCCCTTTCGTGGTGAGACTTTTAAGAACACCATGTTCCCCACCTCGAATTCAAGGACCTCCTCCTCTTGTCAGTATAGCTCTTCTGCGGACTCTGTACAGCCAATAGGTGCTGACGAATCAACTGAATTTGTGTTGTAGTCTCTGCGACTAAATCGGGTCCAATCAGCATAGGCTCACCGGCCTCTGTCTAGGACACTGGTGACCTACATGGTCTACCATATAGAGCCTCGAATGGAGCCATCTGAAGGCTTGCCTGGTAACTGTTGTTATATGAGAACTCTACCAGCGGCAAGTGATCCTCCCATCCACCCTTGAAGTCTAGCGTGCACGCTCTCAACATATCCTCCAATGTTTGTATAGTCCTTTCCGACTATCCATCAGTCTGTGGATGGAATGCTGTGCTAGTCAGTAGATCGGTCCCCATGGCCAACTGCATGCTCTGCCACACTCTGCCGGTGAATCGGCCATCTCTGTCGGACACTATAGTCTGAGGAATACCATGTAATCTAATGATATCCTTGATATAACGCCGACCCAAAGTCTCAGATGAGTCTGTCATCTTGATAGGAATAAAATGTGCAGACTTGGTCAGTCGGTCTACCAAGACCCATATAGCGTCATTGTCCTTTGAGGACCTCGGCAACCCAGTCACAAAATCCATGGAAATGTGCTCCCATTTCCACTCTAGCACTGATAAGGGTTTGAGTAACATTGGTGGCTTCTGATGTTCCATCTTAACCTGTTGACAAGTTAAGCAGTGTGCCACAAATTCCGCCACATCTCTTTTAAGTCCGTGCCACTAGTAATGCCTCTTCAGGTCGTGATACATCTTGGTGCTGCCCGGATGTATGGAGAGTTTGGTCTGATGTGCCTCAATCAACAACTCTTTTCTGCAGCTTTTTGGCACATATATTCTTCCCCGGAATACAAGGCCCTGTCCTGGTCTGTAATTCCCATTCCAGTATGACCACACCAGTAGACATCTTGGCCCATATCTCCTCCACTTCCAGATCTGCTCGTTGCACTTTTTCAATCTTGGTAACCATATTGGATCGTATGATTAAATTGTACATACTCCCATGGTTGTTATACAGATTGAACTCTCGAATGGTATTCAACATCTTCCATTCTGTCCTGATCAAACATGCCACTGATGCGTGTGATATGTGGCTGAGAGCATCCGCCACCTTGTTTACCTTACCCGGATGATATCGGAGCGCGAACTCATAATCTGGCAAATATTCCATCCATCTGTGTTGCCTCAGATTGAGCTCCTTCTGATCAAATAAATACTTCAAGCTCTTATGATCTGAAAACTCTTCAAATTTCTTGCCATATGTAGTGTCTCCAGCTTTTAAGAGCGAAGACCACTGCGGCTAGTTTTAAATCATGCGTGGGATAAAGGCGTTCATGAATTTTTAACTGTCTTGATCCATAAGCCACCACACGCTAAGTTTGACTGAGGACACACCCGAGTCCTTCTCCTGAAGCATCACATTGTACCTCATAACCTTTGCCTCTTTCCGGCAAAATCAAAATAGGAGCTCTTGTAAGTCTCTCTTTCAGTGTTTCAAATCCCCGGTTGCACAAATCTGACCATTCAAATTTGACTCCTTTCTGAGTGAGTCGGGTCAACGGAGATGCAATCTTGGAGAAGTCCATAATAAACTTCCTGTAATAACCAGCCAATCCCAAGAAACTGCGGTCGGTTACATTTTTTGGAGCCTTCCATTCACTTACTGCTGTCACCTTAGCCGGATCCACGGCTATACCTTCTTCGGATATAACATGCCCCAAGAAATTAACCTTGGATAACCAGAATTCACATTTACTGGCTTTGGCATATAACTTGTTCTTTCTCAAAGTGTTCAGGACAATCCGTAGGTGCTCAGCATGTTCATCCTGACTTTTAGAATAGATCAGGATATCATCAATAAACACAATCACAAACTGATCCAGGTAAGGACGGAAGATCCTGTTCATTAGATCCATGAACACAGTCGGTGCATTGGTGAATACAAACGGCATGACTACAAACTCATATAGTCCATACCGCGTCCTGAAGGCTGTCTTCTCTATATCTTCCTCCTTAACCAGGATTTGATGATAACTGGACATCAGATCAATCTTCAAAAAGTGACTGGAACCCTTTAGTTGATCGAAAAATCATCGATCCTGGGTAAAGGGTACTTGTTCCGGACAATTAACTGATTCAACTTCCAGTAATCCACACACATTCAGAGTGAACCGTCATTTTTCTTCACAAGCAATACTGGAGCTCCCCAAGACGATGTGCTATCCCGGATGCAACCCAGTCTGAGCAGTTCATCAATCTGCTTCTTTAGCTCAGACATCTCTGCTGGTGCCACCCGATAATGTGGAAATGACACTGGTGAGGTGCCAGGGTACAACTTGATTTCAAAATTGATCTCCCTCATGGGCGGCAAACCAGGGAGTTCTTTTGGGAAAACATCTGCATATTCTTTCACTATTGTCGGGAGTTCAGCCACCGGTGTCTTGTTGATTCTGATACTGTTCAATACCAGATGATTCAACCCTTCTTGCAGTCTACTTTGCTTGTCTGCACGAACCACATATTGCTTTCCTTTAGGTGACCAAAATGTCACTCTACGGCGATAACAATCAATGTTGGCCTGAAAGCTAGCCAACCAGTCCATGCCGAAGATAATATCGTACTCAGTCATATCAAGTACCAGATAATTGAACTCAAATCTGAGTCCAGCGAGTTCAGTATTCACTGCCGTGCATATGAGTCCCAATGACATGTCTCCGACGGGGGATACAATTGTGAGTGATGTGGACAGTTTTTAAATTATAAATGCAGCAGATATGAAAGAGTGTGAAGCTCCATAATCAAATAGTGCATAGGCATAGGAACTACTGACTACTGCCATACCTTGAATCACAGAATGATCCACATCCTCTGGAGGTGCTAGAGTAAACATTTAATTCTACTCATTTAATTTACTTGAATCAACTCAATTGTTTGATTCCATTTCCAACTCAATTTAGCCCCAACTTAATCAAGCTTGAGCTCACTTGGTGGTCAACCTAGTCAACCTTGACCCATTGGGTCCCAATTGGGCATTTTGACCCAAATAACAACTTTGACCCCATTTAACACATCTTAACCATATATTTAAATTAAACCTCACAACATGTACATTGGGTCTTAATTGGTCAATTGACCCCACAATCTAACCATCCTTGGTCCATATCCTTTAATTCACAAATTCAATGGCAATTTTCGTAAATATTTGATAAACTGAAAATCTGGGGTATTACAAATGAATCAACTATTAGGAGTAAATGAGGTTTGTGTAATGTGTTTTAACCTAGGACATACTGCCCAAAACTGTTCTTCCCTTGGACCGATAGCTGAGTGCTCAACCGAGCAGGCCAATGCACTCAACAATTTTGGAAGACAGCAAGGAAGCCCTTTCTCTGCCACATACAATATAACTGGTGGAATCATTCAAATTTTTCGTAGCATCTGAATCAACCTTCTGTGAGTCAAGGACCCCCTCAATATCAAAGTCAGCCATTCCATTCACCCCCGAGCCAGCCGTTTCACCCACCCCAGAACTAGATGTTCCATCAATCTCAAAACTAGCCACCCCATCCAAATCAGTCATACTAGTCAAATCCGTCTCAACAACGTAAGCCTCTCTCAAGGATACGTTGCTACAATTAATGCAGTATACCCAACAAGCTATGCACAAGCTTGAAACATAGCTTGGTCAATTAGCCACTGCGATAGGAGATAGGGAGAAAGGCATACTTCCCAGTCAACCTATCCCAAATCCTAAGGGACAGTATGAGCTTTCATCGTCCAACACTGAGGGTACTAAATAGATTATAACCTCGAGATCAAGGAGACAGGTAGACAATAGAGTGGAAATGCCTAAACAAGAGGATGACCAGACTGTTGGTCAACCAAATCATCCAGAGGACCCACCTACTCCTCCATTTGTACAAAATACAACGAAAAATCTTGCTAAAAATAGTTTTGTGCCGAAACCTCTGTACCTTCAAAGGTTAGTGTTGAGACATGAAAATGACATTTTTACCCTTATTATTTGGACTAGTTAGCCTTCAACTTTGTATATATTAGGTAAAATTAATGTTGTTTGATAGTTTTGTAGATAAAAATGGAAAATACAGGAAATCAATCAAATTCAGTGGAAAATTGCAAGATTTGTGCTTAAAATTGGATAGATTAATTCAATATTTTTAGATTTTAAGTGGTGAGTTAATTCTGGAGAGAGAAGCTGCAATTTAAGGGCCAAAGTCTGAAATTCAAGATCCATGGGCCAGAAATTCACTCCAAATGGGCCAAGCTATGCTCTATAGGCCAAGCATTGGGCCAGACTCAAGTAGTCCATGCTCATATCACAAAATGGGCCACGCCAATGTGCAAGTCCAGGTCCAGCAGGCCAAAGTTCAAGCCCATGTGCTCAAAGTCCAAGAAGTCCACTTGAAGTCCAATTGCCCTAACCTTGTGATCCAATTACCCATACTCGAATTTTACCTATAAACCCTAAGTCCACACGCCCAAATCCTTGTCCTTCTCCATGTCATCCACACCATCCATTTATCCATCTTTAATCCAAACCATCCATCTCATGCATAAACTTAAGAAAACCCTAGAGCCACCTATCCTTATCCAAACCTTACATACATCATCTTAGATCTAGACAATTCATTTCATCATCCATCTAGATTAACCTTAGAATCATAAACCTCCATGCATCAACTTACGTTTTTCATAAACCATCTTAACCACCCATCATTAGGATCATTAGATTTAAACCAATCTAATCACAACCATTCATTCATAAAACCCTAGGATTAGATAACCTTGCATCCCAAGCAACCCAATCCAATCTATAAGCATATGCCTTGTCACCAACACCTCATCATCGTATCCACCACATCACACACGATTTTATCATATCCGAATAGATCCATTTGAATTCTCCTTAGAGTCAACTCTCCACATCATCACTTCTCATCTCATCCATTCATCCATGTTAGCATTAGATTCTAACCATTCATATCATGCTTTGCATAAACACACAAAACCCTAATCCTATGTGTCAAATTCACCCATGGCAAATCTAATTCCTATATTTTTCTCTCTTCTAACTTAGCCACCAAGCCAACTTGATCCCCAAGCCACCATGGTCAACCAAACCTATGTAAACTGTAATCTCTTTCATCTCTTAATCCCATCCCCAAAACCAAAATTAAATCTCAACCATCCATTCTAACCTAAGGTCTGTAAATAAAGCATTGTAGCATAGCCAAACTCGAATTGGGTCAGGGGCTTGAGGAGATTGAAGATTGGAGAACACACAAGAGATAAAGGAGCCTACACGAATTTTACAAGTGAGCATATCATTTTGTAAATTTATTTTATTTGTCTTTGATGTATTATTCCAGGCAAGTTGTAATTTTTCCATTAAATAAATTTGATATATATTCTTTTAGAACCCTGAAACATCCAATTTTCGAATTTCTTCAATGATTGTTTGATTTAATTTTCAATTTATATTCTTTGTTTAATTAATTGGGCATAATGAAATAGTTAGAACTTAGATTTCGTTAGATTCAAATCTAAGGTTCCAATGTGATAAAATGAAGTAGTTAGATTTTGAATTTAATTGTTTTAAGTCTAAGGATCTAAGGTTCGAATAATTAAATTGAACTTTATGAATTTTAATTTTAATGAAAGGCATGAATTGAGATTTGAATTTTTATGCAAATTTCAGATCTAGATATTTTATTTATTTATTTACTTTGAACTATGATTGATCTTTTCAATTACCACCTTTAAATTATGTCTTTTTTTGTTATTTTATTTACTTTCATTGTCAATTTATTTTCTTTGTTCATTTTATTTCTATTTTGTTATGTTATTCATTTCAATTGTATAGTTCAATTTAATTTCAATGATTCCTTTGTTGTTCATTTATTTTGTGTATTTATTTGTATTCAAACCACACTCTCTGAAGATGTAATTAACTAGGTTGAAGATATGATATTTTGATCTCAAAACATGTGATTTAAAGTTAAGTTGAGACCACTATTCTTCAAATAAAAGATGTTGGGGTTGATTTAGATATTTTATTTTGTTAAATTCAAAGGTTAGATAATGATGTCAACTTTGGTTTTCTAGATCTAAGCTTTGCTAAATTAAAATTATAATTTCATGTATTAGAATTATTTTTCACATTTATATTTAATTCTAAGTCTTAAGATCACATCTTTTTAAACGTACCAATTTAATTTTATGCACATATTTTGTGATTTCCTTTGGGTTCGACCTCGCACTCATATGCTATACTATTAAATGGTTCGTGCGCTTGCGAATTATAAATTTAAAATTTGCACAACAAGTTTTTGGCGCCGTTGCCTGGGAAATAAAACATAAATAAATTGAGTACGCTTAAATGTATGTGATTTAGGAAAGATTGTTATTTTGGAATATTTTTATTTTTGGCAACTCTTTAAAATTGGAAATTTATATTTTTGGAAAATCTAATTTCAGAAAGTTTCCTTTAATTAGAAATTTTTGAAAATATCAATATTTTAGAATTAAAATATTTTTGGAAAGTTGCTAAACTTTGAAACTACTATAATTAAAAATTTTCTGATTTATCTATAAATTTCTAATTTATTAGTTTATCCTTTAGCAAAAAAATTTCTAATCTTGGAAATATTTTTTTAATTTAAAAATAATTTATTTTCGGAAAGTTTCTATTTTAGAAATATCTCTTTTTGGTGAATGATCTCTTTTTGGAAAACATCCAATTTTAGAAAATCTCCAAACTTAGAAATTTTCTAAATTTAGAAATTATATCTAACTTTTGAAAGTTTCAAAATATGATATCTAATTTTTTTGAAAATCAATTTATGGAAATTATGTTATTGTAGATTAATTTGGTGAAACTTAATTTTAATTTTTTATGGTCTTGTCTTAATTAATTTTTTTGTTTAGGATTGTAAATATTATATCTCCTCCACTAGTTGTAGCTTAGGAAAAATTGCATGTAGATTAGGTTTCATGCATTCTTTATGAGAGTTACAATCTTCACTTTGTTTTGTGGTATTTCAATGTAAAGGGATTTTGAATTGCGCAATAAAAATTTCTGGGTGGAAAGCACTACAGGCCAAGGTGAGTGCCTAATCTCATTTTCTTTATTTTTTTTTTTAATCTTTCATGCATTCATATAGAATTTTTATTTGGGTTGTTTGCATTTATTTTGCATAAAAAAAAAATTGAATATTTGATTTGATCATGCATTTAGGCTATTAGGCTTCATGCATTAGATTAGATTGTTTGATTATTGTTTGTCTATTTGTTTTGAATCTTCCATTGTTAGATTTAGGACTGCATTCACAAAAATTAGAAAAACATAAAAAATATTAGTAAATAAAAATGGTTCATGCACTTCCCAAGTAAAATCAATTTAGAAACCATTAGTTAGATTTTAGGGTCTGTTATGCTTAATAGGAACCTTTTCAATATAAAATAATTTTTGTAACTGGTGAATAGTTTTTCCTCAAGAATGGTGTCTAAGGCTAGTTCTGTCACCAAGACGTGAGGTCGAGCACGTCTAAGGATAAGTTGAGACGAGATGACGTCTGTGCTCCCCCACTTACCTAGGAACTTACCTAGCCATGCTTGAGGCTAAACTCTCTTCGGTGACTTAATTTTTTTGGAAAGAAGAGTAGGAGCTAGTCTAGATTTTAAGATCCAGTTAGCAGGTAATAAATTCAATTTCTCTAGTGAAATTCAAAAAATTAGATTTAGGTCATTTATTGTGTGATTATTGTTTGGTCTTGAGTGTTTGGAGGCGCGATTCGACCAATCATTTAGTTAGAATAGAGTCTATAGGTTGTGAATCTTGTGTCACTCATTGATCCATTATAGACGACAAGAGGGTTAGTGAAGTGATGGAAACTTCAATGTTAGAACTTTCATTAAATCTCAAACGTTGCACTCATGGTGAGTAGAGTCTAACCAATGGTGTCGAGAACTTAAATGTTGATGGGAACGATGAGCTAAACCCTACATAGAGCCACCCAAGTAACCCAAACACCATAATCACCATTTTAGTTCAACTGTTCTGTGTCAATGTCAGACAATTTGTTAAATCAGTCTAGGATTTTATTTTGTTAGAGTCTATCTAGCCTAGGATTTTTATTGAATCAGTGATCTTTTCAGATGACGGCAATTTCTTTTAAAAGCCCATCCATGTGACAGAACTTGCACTTACCCATTGAAGATCGAGATATACTTGTTTTACAAGACACCTTATGATGTATAGGTTCTTTGGTGAATGAGGCACCAAGACCAGACCTATCACCATACTATATTCCTGCACCGAGGAGTCTATTGAGCATTTCATGTCCTTGGGTAAACTTATCCTGGAATTTTTCCTTATGAAGTTTTAAGTCTTTTACTTCTAAAGATAGTGTTTTAACATCTTCTTCGAGCTTAGTGTTTTCAACATCTGAGAGATTAAGCTTAGAGATTAGAAGAGATTCTTCATCTTTCAACTCTTCCACTTGATTGGAGAACTTAAGGTTTTCATTTTTAACCTCGTGGACTTTCTTAATCAGCCTCTCACTCTCAAGGAACAGGGCTTGTTGAGCATTGAAAATGACTATTTTACCCTTTAATTTTGGATTAGTTAGCCTTGGATTTATGTATATTAGATGCGTTTAATGGAGTTTTCGAGTTTTGCAGTATATTTGTGAGAATACAAGAAAAATGAATTAAAATGCAGAAAAGTAGGCCATAGTTCTATTTTTGAAAAGTTTATAATTTTTACCACCTAATTTGATTTGGAATTATTGTAAATTATTATAATTTAGATCTGGATATGAGAGTTTGAATTATAATAATATTTTTAGACTACGTTAAATTGTAAAGGTGGTAGAAAGCTAGAGAAAAGTTCAAGTATGGGATCCAAGTCCAAAAGACCAAGTGGGACTAGTGAATTTCATTTGAAGGATTGTGGAAGTAAGAATGAGAGGAAAAAATGAGATTTGGATTGACTAGAGTGAATTTTGGAAAGAGGAATATTTTGATACAGTTTCAGTATTTTAGCCATAACTTTTCACTCCGATGTCCGATTGCATCCATTCTTGTTGCATTGGAAAGAAGACTTCAAGGGCTACAACTTTTTAGTATGAAATTTCATCATTCAGAACTTAACAAGGTAAAAATTGAGCTACAAGATGTTGCATGTGTAGAAAAATGGGATTTGCACCATACTTTCAAAATTAATCCAAAATCCCTAAAATCATGGTGCCTTATCTGCAAAATTCGGCCATGGCTTGAAAAAGACGTGGATTTGGATAAAGATAGTGGATTTAGATAAAAAAAAAACAGTGGATTTGGATAAAAGACAATGAATTTGGACAAAAGGGAGAATTTGGGAGGAATTCTCTCCAAGCCTTGCCTAATCTGGTTTCTTTTGAGCACTATAAATAAAGGGGTTCAGGGATTGTAAAATTTGAATTTGAGCAGGGATTGAAGGGGCACTAAAGATTGGAGGCTGAAGAGGCTAGAGAAGAAAGGAATTTTCGAATTTAATTTGTAAGTTCTTGTGTTTTCTGTCTTTGATGCAAAACGCCAAAAGCATTGTAATTCCATATTCCGATTTATTTGAATAAAATTCATGGTAGCTTATTTTAGATCTATGGTTTTCTAATTATTAAATATCGTGTAATGATAGTTTGAATTTTTATTTTTAATTCTCTTATAAATGTTATGTTAGAAATTATTTTGAGAATTTTCAAGGAAAAGCAGAACCCCTTTTAGGATCGGTGGAACTTGATCTTCCCAATCTCAGGTTCTTTTTAAACAGCTTCTTTTAGATTTGGAAAGGCAAGTATAAATTTCTGCCCAATCCTCAGGCTTGAATTGAGAATTTTTTATTTAATGGAAGCCATAATATTTTTAATTAGAGTTTTGATAAAAGGCAAATTTGAATATGTATTTGATAATTCTTGAAGATTTCATGGTCTAGGCCGTGATTTTATCTTTAAATAGAATAATATGCCACCCTAATTACTTGTATCAATTTCATTGTTCATTATGTGAATATTTCATTATTTTTATTAAATTCTTTATTCTTTTCTTATGCTCTCAAATTCTTTTGAACTAGGTTGAGACTGATTTGATTGTGTTTTAATTTTGTTCTCTTAAACTGGTTTGAGGTTATTTATAAAATCTAGATCTATGCCATTACTTTAATTGAATTGGATTAATTGGTTAAATTTTAGATTTAGATGATGATACTCAAATTTTTAGATCAGTTTCTTAAAACTAGAATGAAACTAATTTGAAGTCATTTGTAAAAATTAGAACTTGATTTTCATAGTTAGGTTAAATCTTAAGTTCTAGATTTTTTTTTAATCACAACGTTTCAATTTCATATATTTTGTTTTTGCATATATTTTGTTGTTTCCTTGTGGGATCGACCTCGCACTCTTAACGCCATACTATCTAATGGTTTGTGCGCTTGCGAGTTAGATTAGAAGAGATTCTTCATCTTTCAACTCTTCCACTTGATTAGAGAGCTTAAGATTTTCATTTTTAACCTTGTTGACTTTCTTAATCAGCCTCTCACTCTCAAGGAACAGGGCTCGGTTGGAAGTTTGAATATTTTCACTTTCATCTTCATCTATTACAATTGTAGGATTTTTATGATCACCAATGATCGAGGCTATGAGCCCTTTTAACACAATTTTTTTGTTGGGTCTCCTCATCTGAATCGCTCTCTGATTCAGAGGTTTCCACATGGGTCACACCACATTCATAACCTTCTTTATTTTATTTGATGGACATTCATTCATGATGTGCCCTCTTCCCCCACAGTTGTAACAACTCTGTTCCTTGGTTACTTCTCTCTCCACCCCTTTTCCTCGGTTATCTTCTTGCCTTATCGGGTATCTTTTACTTGTTTCACCCTTACCCATTCTTCTCATGTTATTTTTTTTTAACAAAGTTTTTATAAAACTTCTTGGCAAACATTGGCATTTCATCACTTGAGAGATCACCTTCTGAAAATTTTTCATTTTCTTTAGTTTTCTTTTCTTTTAGGGAAGATTTCAAGGCAATAGATTTATCCTTTGGTTGTCCAAATTGTAGTTCATACGTTTGCTATAAACCAACCAAATCATCTATGTTCATAAAGGACACATCTCTGTTGTCCTCCATGGCCGCAACCTTGGGCTTGAATCTTTCCACAAGATTCCGGACAATTTTGGTACATACATTGTCTTCGGGTATTCCTTTGCCTAGAGCGTACATTTGACTAATAATTTTGCTAACCTTGGAATAGAAACCTTGAAAACTTCATCCTCCCTCATCTTAATGGTGTCAAACTGATTTTGGAGGATCTGAAGTTTAGACCTCTTAACGATTAAGGTGCCCTCATGGGTTCTCTCAAGAACTTCCCATGTTTCCTTTGTAGTTTTACAGGTCATGATTGGCCTGTATTCACTATCTGAAACTACACAATTAAGGGCATTCAAGGCTTTCCCATCTATTGTCTGAGGAGCTTTCTCAGCAGGGATCCAAAAGGCAAAGGGTTTGGGTGACACGGTTGTGATGGAGGCTGCAGTTTTTTCTTCTATGGGTTCTTCTCATCCAGTCTTTACAATATCCCAAACCAACGAATCAACGGAAATAAAGAAGTTTCTCATTTTGGCCTTCTAAGAGACATACTTTGAACCATCGAAGTAGGAAGGTTTGGATATTTCATGACTGTCTCCCATGGTGTTCTACCTTTGGATCTACTCGGATGATCCAATCCTTCTAAAAAACACTTTGGCTCTGATACCAATCGAAAGTACCCTTTATACGGGTGCTAGAACAAACTGATTGACCCTAAAGGGGGGGTGAATAGGTCAATCCAAATTCGTTGGACCTTTTTTAATTTACTTGATAGATTAATTCGAATGCAGCGGAAACAACAATCAAGAGTGCGTGTGTTAGAAAATGTGATTAAAAACAATCAACACAAGAGTTTGGCTCTAACACCACAAACACAAGGACACAAGATAATATAGTGGCTCGATTCGCCAACCTACATCCACTATTAGGACTCGCTCAACCATGAGCTATCCCCAAATTCACTGTGTGGGGACTTACACCCTCACAATTAGAGTAGGAATTGCATCTCACTCAATCGGCTAGGACTTCCTCCCACCACTATGCCAGAGACGACTCTTTAGAGTTTTTTTATAGTGGTTCAAGGGTACTTCCCTTTAATCCACTCTCGGGTTACAGGTTTTTAAAAAGAAAATTAAAAACCAAGAAGCACTTGCCTTAAAGCTCTTTCTCGCTGATGTGTGTTTCTTGAAGATCCCACCAGAATTGTGTCAACGTTCCTTTTTCAATTAGTCGTGTAGCAATCACAATCTGTGGGTGACAAGGAAACTTGGCTAAACAAAAGCTTTCCTAGTTATAGCTTTCTCACTTGCAAACTCATTCTAAAAATTGGTTGTTTATGATATTTCTCTCATTTTCTCTTTCTTACTTGCAAACACAATCCGAAGATTGGTTGTTTATGATCTTTCTCACAAGAGTATTGATCGTTCCTTAGAGTGTATAACTCTTTTAAGCTCGAGGAAGATAGTAAAAAGATCACACAATACTCATATTTATAGAGGAGTTTTAACAGTCATATTGACTGACAAGGACCGACAGGTTGGTGGCACCGATGGGTCGGTGTTCATTTTTATTACCGTTCAACCACCAGACTGTTGCGCATTAAATGCACCCTCAATGGCATTATTACTTTCGAGCCGACATGTCGTTGTCGCCGATGGGCCGACACTTATGGCACCGAGGAGTCGGTCCATACGAGTGGCACGTTCTGATGTAAAAACATACTTGACAGTAGTTTCCATTTTGAAAGCATGTTACCCAGAACGACCTGTCACCCTTTGCCGAGGGGTCGGTCCTGTATTTCTGGCTCGGTCTTTACTTGCCGATATGTCTGTTTTATCAAGAGCCCTTATAAGTTCCCTATCTAGAACTTATAAGTTTTATATCGACGAGTCGTTGACCACGATGGGTGGTTCAAGTTCATCACTTATGAGTAGGTGCATACAAGACTCTCAGTCAGAGGTATTTCCAGAATGGCAGTTCTAATTTCCAGAACCAATGTCTATTTGGCCGATCAGTCTTTGACCACGATGGGTCGATCCTAACTACACCGAGGGGTCAGTGAGATAGACTGGTCGTGCTGACTGTGAACGTAATTCATGTTTCCAAGTTCACTTCCAATTCACTGTACAACATCCTCTCTAGGCATTTTATGTTTATTACTTACATATGCAACTAAGCCTAGTAGTCCTCTCTCAAGTGTGGATACATGTTCTTGTGATTACCATGACGACGGGCTTTGAGCTTGGTGGATCATGATCTTCTTTCTCGATCATCTTGAGTCTTCAAGCTTCTAGGCAAGTGCTTCTACCTGAGTCATGTAATTGACAAAAAAGGCCTCAGTCAAGGCGGGGCACTAACAATCTCCCCCTTTGTCAATTACATGAGAAAATCTAGAAGCTAACCCAATTACATGCCCACCCTTTATTACAACACATTTTAATACAAAACATTACATCAATTACATTATATTCAAATGAATTAAAAAGACTATGGTCTTCATATTCTTGCTCAGCTTTCTTCATTTTTATTTTCCTGTTTAGGCACAAAAAACAAGCAACACTAGACAATCATTAGATGGGCTAGTCCAAACCATAAAACATCCATGGACTAAATATGATTTTCTTCCCCATACACAAATGAATTGCTAGGATTCTCCCAAACTCCTTGAGCTTCCCAGCTCCAAGCTTCTACTACTTTCTCTCCCATTTTGTCATTCAATTGACTAAGAGTTAGTAGGCATGCACCAAGATTAAGCATTCCCCCATGCTTCTTGAATTGGTACTTGACTCAGGTCTATTCCAACTCATGGTTCTCCCCATGGTTCAGTGCACACTTTTTGCACAACAAGGTTTTTATGCCTTTGCACAAGCTGATTTCCAGCATATTGTTTCAAGGGTTAAGTTAATGTCCCTAGCTTTTTCGAGTTTCCTCCCCCATTCACCAAGCAATTTTTTTAGCTTTTTTTTCTGTGCTCCCCCACAAAATTAGTTGCCCCTAAGTTGATTTCTCTTCATGCTTTCAAGCTTGCATTCACCTTCATCTACAAACTGTCATGACCAGTGACAGCAGCTAATTAGCACATATTTTGTGCTCCCTCATACTCCAAGTATATGTGTAGCATCACATCTCTAATTTTTGTCTCCCTTACATGCCGATACAAAACCAACTCATTCAAACCTGCATGCTAGTATATCATACACAAGAGATAAATGGCATACATACACAGCAATACACATATCATACTAAACCAAACCATATCATTGCAATGGACAACAAAATGTGCATTTGAGTACATATGGTGGTTGCTAAGGGGGATACTATGGGTGCTTAGACAAAATAACAAAAGATTAGTTTTTCTAAAAATTGTCCTGAGCAAAGTCATCCTGAGGGGGTGCATGAGGAGGAGGAGATGGAGTATCTGGAACTCGCTCGAAGAAGGAGGTAGTAGCAACATGATCCTGGACTGTAATCCTCAGTCTATCCAGGGATCTTTCAAGGTAGTCAATCCTTCTTTCCAGTCTGAAGACCTTGTTGTTCAGACTGTCATTCACTTGATGAGGGTATTCATATTCTCTTCCCCTTTCCTCATCAGAATTTCCCCTAAGGTCCTCAGACAGACAACTGATCTCCTCACTAATGTCGTCAGAAATATCAACATGGTTCATGACCAGTTTGAGGACCATTCTCATCTTCTATTTCTTCTCCCCTTCCTTCTCGTCGATTTTCGACGAAGATGACACATTTGTCAACAATGGGCTCTTCTTCCACATTTGCTTGGGTTTCTAGTTCTTTTTTAACATAAGTGGGATTTTCAAAGCTTGAACCAGGGCAGAAACGAGAAGCTGACCTTTTGGCCCATCATTTGGCACGACTGGATTCTCCTCGTTTGATAATGATTTTGGGACGTGACTTAGCTGCCATCTTTGTAGGCATGGTTTTTCCTAGAGGAGATCGTCAAGCACCGGTTCGAAGATGAATAAGACGAAGCCTGAGCTTTACTCGATCTACGAAAATCACAAGAATGGTGATTTTCAGGCTTCTTGAGGCTTGAGGAACGAAAGCCCTATGATTTTCCAGCAAGAAATCACTCCGAGAAGTCATATCGACTGGTCTAGGACACGGGAGGAGAAAGAGGGACCACAGATCGTCGCGGGAGGGGAGACAACGAATTTGAAAGTGTTGTCGCTTTCGCAGAAAGTGACCCCTTTTTATTTTAACTTTTTATCACACCGATATGTCAGTTCCACCGACAGGTCGACTTTTTCGATTTTCCCCCTTTTTAACAGTGCATCGATTTTGCACAGTAATGACATGTCTGTCACTCCGACATGTCGAGAACACCGAGAGGTGCAGATTGCGTAGAAATCATCCTTGATTTGTTCAACTTGATGGAGGTCCTAATCTAAGCACGGAAAACATATATTCATGCACACATGTACCAAGCATAATTTCATCCAAACATGCACATATACAGCAATTCTCATTCAAAAATTATATGTTTTCAAAAACACTTTCAATGGAATGTATGGCTTTCCAAGTAGAATATGCACTATAGCCAGGAAGACTACATTCTAGACTTGTATGTGGCTAGTTCCTCTCTTCATGTCATAGCATTTTTCTGCTATGTGAACTCCCATGGTCTCTTGTGAGTTCATTTGTAGTGGTCTAAGATATGGAACCAAATCTTAAACCACAACAAAACATGATCCATGGTCTATCTCCTCGGTACAAAGATTGTGGCATTTGGTGTTGCATATACACCCCTACAATTCGTACTTTTGTTGACCAAATCTTGGATTCATCAACTCTCTTAAGACATGATTCATTTGTCTTATCAGAGAATCTTGTTTTGTATCCACATTCCTTGGATTTCTTTTAGGATTAGGTCTTGGTGGATGTATGTTAAGCTTAGGCTTTACTTGATTTTGCCTTTGTGTTTTCCTTTCCAAGTATCTCTTCAGATGATGGCAATTTCTTTTAAAATGTTCATCCTTGTGATAGAACTTGCACTTACCCATTGAAGAGCGAGAGGTATTTGTTTTACTAGACACCTTATGATGTATACGTTCTTTGGTGAATGAGGCACCAAGACTAGACCTATCACCATACTGTCTTCCTGCACCGAGGAGTCTTTTAAGCTTTCCATCTCCTTGGGTTAACTTATCTTGGAATTTTTCCTTATGAAGTTTTAAGTATTTTACTTCCAAAGATAATTTTTTAACATCTTCTTCGAGCTTAGTGTTTTTCAACGTCTGAGAGATTAAGCTTAGAGATGGGAAGAGATTTTTCATCTTTCAACTCTTCCACTTGATTGGAGAGCTTAAGGTTTTCATTTTTAACATTGTTTAGTTTCTTAATCAGCTTCTCACTCTCAAAGAACAGGGCTCCGTAGGAAGTTTTAAGATATTCATCATCTTCTTTTGTTACAATTGTAGGATTTTCATGCTCACCAATGGTCGAGGCTATGAGACCTTTTGATACAACAATTTTTTTTTGGGTCTCCTCATCTGAATTGCTCTCTGATTCAGAGGTTTCCACATGGGTCACACCCACATTCATAGCCTTCTTTATTTTATCTGAAGGACATTCTTTCATGATGTGCTCTTTTCCCCCACAGTTGTAAGAACTCTGTTCCTTAGTTACTTCTCTCTCCATCCCTTTTCCTCGGTTATCTTCTTGCCTTCTCGGGTATTTTTTATTTGTTTCACCAATACACATTCATCTCAAGTTATTTATTTTAACAAAGTTTTTATAAAACTTTTTGGCAAACATTGCCATTTCATCACTTGAGAGATCACCTTCTGAAAAGTTTTCATTTTCTTTAGTTTTATTTTCTTTTAGGGATGATTTCAAGGCAATATTTTTATCCTTTGGTTGTTCAAAGTGTAGTTCATAGGCTTGCAATGAACCAACCAAATCATTTATGTTCATTAAGGACACATCTCTGTTGTCTTCCATGGCCACAACCTTGGGCTTCAATCTTTCCGCAAAATTCCGGATAGTTTTGGTACATACGTTGTCCTCGGGTATTCTTTCGCCTAGAGCGTACATTTGATTAACAATGTCACTGACCTTGAAATAAAAGCCATGAAAACTTCATCCTCCCTCATCTTAATTGTTTCAAACTGATTTTGGAGGATCTGACGTTTAGACGTCTTAACTATTGAGGTACCCTCATGGGTTCTCTCTAGAACTTCCCATGTTTCCTTTGTTGTTTTACAAGTCTTGATTCGTCCGTATTCACTATCTGAAACTGCACAATTAAGGGCATTCATGGCTTTCTCATCTGCTGCCTGAGTAGCTTTCTCAACAAGGGTCCAAGAGGCAAAGGGTTTGGGTGACACGGTTGTGATGGTGGCTGTAGTTTTTTCTTCTATGGGTTCTTCCCATCCAGTCTTTACAATATCCCAAACCGATGAATCAATGGAAATAAAGAAGTTTCTCATTTTGACCTTCCAAGAGGCATAGTTTGATCCATCGAAGTAGAGAGGTTTGGATATTGCATGACTGTCTCCCATGGTGTTCTAGCTTTAGATCTACTCGGATGATTAAATCCTTGTAAAAAACACTAAGCTCAGATACCAATTGAAAGTACCCTTTACACGGGTGCTTGAACAAACTGATTGACATTAAAGGGGGGGGCGGTGAATAGGTCAATCCAAATTCGTTGGACCTTCTTTTAATCTACTTGATTGATTAATTTAAATGCGGCGGAAACAACAATCAAGAGTGTGTGTGTTAGTAAATGTGATTAAAAACAATCAACACAAGAGTTTGGCTCTAACACCACCAACACAAGGACACAAGATATATAGTGGTTAGGTTCGCCAACCTACATCCACTGTTAGGACTCGTTCAACCTTGAACTATCCCCAAATTCACAATGTGGGGACTTACACCCTCACAATTAGAGTAGAAATTCCACGTCACTCAATCGGCTGTGACTTCCACCCACCACTGTGCCAGAGACGACGCTCTAGTGTTTTTTATAGTGGTTTGAGGGTACTTCCCTTTAATCCACTCTCGGGTTACAAGTTTTTAAAAAGAAACTTAAAAACCAATAAGTACTTGCCTTAAATCTCTTTCCCGCTGATGTGTGCTTCTTGAAGATCCCACCAGAATTGTGTCGAAGCTCCTTCTTCCAGTCGTTGTGTAGCAATCACAATCTGTGGGTGACTGTAACACCCCGTATTTTCAAGTTAGGGATATATATGGAAATTGTCCATTGAGATGGTGAATTAAAAAGATATGAACCTTAGATGGGTAAATGATGGGTCAATGACCCAACGAATGGTAGATGTGGATCAATGGAAATAAATGGCTAAGAATTATTTAATTGGGTCAAGTTTACCAATTGGGTAAAAAGTCCAATTGGGACCCAATGGATCATATAGGAGCTAGTTAGAAGTAAATGGGTAAGGCTTGACAAATGTTGGGTCAATTGCCGAACGGACGGTAGATGTGGATCAATGGAAATAAATGGCTAAGAATTGGGTCAATAGCCCAATTATGATCCAATGGATCAAGGATAGAATTTGGTTGGAAATAATTGGGTATGTGTGATTAAATGGGTCAACTACCCAATTGGGACCCAATGGGTCATGGTGGACTTGTTTGACCATTGGGTGAGCTCAAGTTTAATTGGGTTAGGCTGAATTGAATGGGAGTTCAATGGAGGATAAATGAGTAAGCTATGTGCAATTGGGTAACCCACATTTAAATGGATAATTGTCATATAAATGGGTCATGGCGCCTAATTGGGTCAAGAGGTTCAAATGGGACCCAATGGGTCGAGTTGACCATTTGACCATGTTGACCATGTGGACCATCAAGTGAACTAAAAGGATTAAGTTAAATTATGTTGAGTTGCAGCTGAAGTGAGTTGGATTTGAATCAAACAATGGAGTTGACTCAAGTGCATTAAATGGGTGGTATTAAATGGGGTGAGTTGAGTTAATGAGTTCGGTGAGTTAAATTGGAAGCCATGGAGACCTTTTAATTCAAATGAGTCAAGTGGGGAGGTGAGGAGTTGCCTTGATTTCAAAGACTCCAAGACAAGTCCCACACATTGGGTACTTGGGAGTGACATCCCATGCACAATCTTAATGGAATGAGATAAGAATTACCTTGGGAATTTGGAGGGTTTCCATCTCATGATGGAAACCCAAGACCCAACGTTGGGAAGATGGAGGGGCTGCTTGAGCTTAAGCCAAGTGTCCCATAGTTATGCCATGGGACTCCTTAGTTAGACCAACATTCATGAGGGTAATGAGAGGATTTCAAGGGCTGTTTTAACAAAATGGATACACACCATCACTTGGCCGAATTCCATCTCAAAGAAAGCATAGAATTTCATCTCTCTCTCTCTCTCTCAAAATCTACCTCCTTGGCCGAACCAGCTTTTGGTGTTTTCACCATTGATCAAAGCACACAATCAGCTAAGGACTAAAGGAGCAAGAAGGGAGGAAGAAAGGATCAAAGGCAAGAAGAGAGGCTAAAAAGATTGGTAAGTACTCCATGGAATTTTGTTTAATAAATTGGTTAAAGAGAGCATGATTTGGCCATGGTATGGCCGAATTTATCAAAAGTTTAAACCATGGAAGATGGTGTTTAAAAAGGGTAGAAAGTGGATCATAGGGTTCATCCACTTTGGATGGCCGAACCCCATGCAAATGATTTGATAATTGTATGGTTTTGAGGGTTAAAAACCAGACAATATTGAAGGTTTTAAGGTGTTTTAAATGGAGATTAAGACTAATGTCTTGGGTCGGCTATGGGATGGCTGAACCCTATTGTTTTTATGGCTAAGATGCAATGAATAAACTATGTATAATTATTGGGAGATTTGCATCAAGAGAACCATAGGGTTCGGCCTTGTGTATGGCCGAACCCCATGGACCATTTTATGGGATAAATGGAGTATGAGTATGGTTAGAATTATTATTAAATCTTTAATGTTTAAAAAGGGTTTAACATAGCTGAAAGAATGAGGGATTTGGATATTTATGCTCATCATAAAGGATGACAAAGGGGAGCACCAAAACCAAAGGGGTGAGGTTCGACCATGGGGTATGGCCGAACCCCACCAAGTGCTATGTATGGTGTTTGGTTGTCAAAAGGTTTAAAAATATTTCAAAGGATGAGGTTGTGAGAACCATCCTTTGATGGATAAAGGTTTTGATGAATAAAAGGAAATATAGGGTTCGGCCATGTATAGGGCCGAACCCCATAAAATGACAATAGTAGATGGTTAGGGACTAAGGTAATTAAATGGATTGATTGGTAAGTAATCTTATGAATGAAGGATTGAAAAAGACCAAATTTGGATTGGTGAGGTTCGGCCATGTTGTATGGCCGAACCCCACTATATGGCCGAACCCCACTAAAGTGGATTTATTATGAACCTTGGTTATTAAGGAAAATTAAACAAGGCTTAGCCTAGTGGCATTGTTGTAAACATGGAATGAAAGATTAAAGGACTTGAAAAAGGGGCTCAAACCAAAATTGTGAGGTTCGGCCATGTTGTATGGCCGAAGCCCACCAAGTTATGGTTAGTAGGTTGAGGTTTTTTTTTAAATAAAGTTATTTGGATGGTATTGATCCAAAACAAAGGAAAGACAAATTCAAAGTAGGTGAGGTTCGGCCATGGGTATGGCCGAACCCCACAAGATGATTTTTGGGATTTAAACTTAATTAGAAATCAAAAGGATATGTGATTAACTTGCTGTTATATAAACAAGGTAACGGGACTTGAACGGTGCACAAGTAGTGAACGGGTGACAGATTGAGAAGAAAGGACAACTTAAGTAACTTTCAGTAGGTTTCCTACCTCCTTGTAACCACATATTATATTGATGTTTTATCTTGATTTATATGAGATATTTGTTAAAGTATTATGTTTCAAATGAGATTTGAATGTTAAGATTTATTTACAAATGGCATGTACTCTTGACATCTCATGCATGGCATGGGGTGATGAATATGAAATCAGGAGCCCACACTCCGTCGGAATGTCCGTGATGCAACTGTGGGGCTTCCTTAGGTGATGAGAGTCTCACCAGGAGGAATACATTGATGATGAGAGTCCCATCAAGAGGAAACGAAAGAACACTGTGGATTACCTTGACGATGAGAGTCCCGTCAAGTGATGGCTATGTATATTTGTGATGGGTGGGACTCATTACATTTGCATACATACATAGCATTGTTTTGTAAGTTTTGATGATCATATATTATTATATATGCATGTTTCTATACTAACCATGTGGTAGCCCTAATCGGAAGACCTACTGGGCGCGTTGATCTAACGCCCTATCTCTATCCTTAGTGGATGACGCAGGAAAAGGAAAGGGAAAGATTGAGGATCGCGAAGGAAGACAAGCATAGGAGCTTGGATATTGGAATGAACTCTTATTTATTGTTATTTGGATAATTTGCATGGATATGTAATAACGTAGAATACTGCTATGGTTTGGTTTGTTTTGAGTTGGATATTTAATTTAAGTTATTGTGGATATGACTTGTACTTTGCTATCTCATTTGGAATAGGATTGTTATCCTATTGTTATTCCGCATATTTGATTTATTCCGCAAGTTTTACTTAGTTCTATGTGTGGTCTGGTTTTCATGGACTTGGTCCATGCACACATAAGTTTGGCCAGTTAAGGGTCGGACTTTAGAAATCCGAACTTAGCTAGTGTCGTGACGCTCCCCGCTCTCTTCCACTTTACTTATTTAAAAAAAAAAAATTAGACTCTGATTTTCGGAAGGGTGGAAAAGGGCGGGGCGTTATTCTGCATATTTGATTTATTCCGCAATCAGTTATGTATATTTCGCAAGTTTTACTTAGTTCTATATGTGGTTTGGTTTTCATGGACTTGGTCCATGCACACATAGGTTTGGCCAGTTAAGGGTCGGGCTTTGGAAGTCCGAACTTAACTTGCGTCGTGACGCTCCCCACTCTCTTCCACTTTACTTATTTATTAAAAAAAAAAAATTAGACTCTGATTTTCGGAAGGGTGGAAAAGGGCGGGGCGTTACAGTGACAAGGAAACTTAGCTAAACCAAAGCTTTCCTAGTTTATAGCTTTCTCATTTACAAACTCAATCCAAAGATTAGTTGTTTATGATCTTTCTCGCCTCCTCTCTTTCTCACTCGCAAACACAATCCGAAGATTGGTTCTTTCTCCCAAGAGTGTTGATCTTTCCTTAGAGTGTATAACTCTTTTTAGCTCAAGGAAGATAGTAAAACGATGACACAATACTCATATTTATAGAGGAGTTTTAACGGTCATATTGATTGTCCAAGACCGACAGGTCGGTGGCACCGATGGGTCGGTGTTCATATTTATTATCGTTCAACCACCCGACCGTTGCACATTAAATGCACTCTCAACTACATTATTACTTCCCGGCCGACATGTCGTTGTCGCCGATAGGCCGACACTTATGGCACCGAGGGTCGGTCCATACAAGTGGTTCGTTCTGGTGCAAAAACATGCTTGACAGTAGTTTCCACTTTGGAAACCTGTTACCCAGAACAACCTGTCGCCCTTTTTCGAGGGTCAGTCCTGTATCACTCGATCGGTCTTTGCTTGCCAATATGTCTTTTTTATCGAAAGCCCTTATAAGTTCCCAGTCCAGAACTTATAAGTTTTATACCGACAAGTCGTTGACCATGAGGGGTCGTCCAAGTTCATCACAGATGGGCCGGTGCATACGAGACTCTCGATTAGAGGTATTTCCAAAATAACAGTTCTAATTTCCGGAACCAATGCCAATCCGGCCGACCAGTCTTTGACCACGATGGGTGGATCCTGACTGCACCGAGAGGTCGGTGAGATAGACTGGTCGTGCTGCTAGTGAATATAATTCATGTTTCCAAGTTCACTTCCAATTCACCGTGCAGCATCCTCTCTAGGCATTTTATGTTTATTACCAACATATGCAACTAAACCTAGCAGTCCTCTCTCAGGTGTGGGTTCCACCTACGGTCATCTGTGGCCTTATACCTGTTCTTGTGATTGCCACTACGACAACCTTTGAGCTTGGTGGGGCATGATCTTCTTCCTCGATCATCTTGAGTCTTCAAGCTTCTTGGAAAGTGCTTCTACCCGCGTCATGTAATTGACAAACAGAGACTCGGTCAAGCCGGGGCACTAAAATGACAAATGGGGGGAATCCAGCAAGAAGAAGTCCTTTAGTGGCAGAGACAGATTCTGTGACTATTATAAAAACAGTGGACATATGAAGGACAAATGTTGGAAGCTTCATCCCAGTTGCAACCCAAGAAGGAAAAATGTAGTATTAAATGCCCATGAGGTTGAGGAAATTTCGAAAATAAAAAATGCGAAAATAAACTCATCCTAATGGAAAAAACTACAGATACTCTTCCAAACTAAGACATGCAATAAGAACTTTTCCACTTGAATATTCAAGTGAAACAGAGTGTGATTGAACCAATGGTAGACCCTAGCAGTTAGAAGAACTTAATCTTAGAATGTTTGGTGCAAAATATGTAACACCCCAATTTTTCAATAAAATGGAAAATTACGAAAATGCCCTTGAGTTGTGAAATTAATTATTTTGTGATGTCAAAATAAGAAATGGTGGGGCCCATTGCTCAAATTAAGGTCATATGAGCTCATTATAAATATCAAATTTGATTGGATGGGTAATGAACATCAATTGGGTTGGAAATGGCTAAATGGGTCAAAGGGCCCAATTGGACCCAATGGGTCAAAATGGATGATTTGACCATTGTGTAAGCTTAAATTAAATAGGGTTAAGCCTATTTGATTGGAAATCAAGTAGTGAAGAAATGGGTAGGCTTGATCCATATGAGAAAACCACTTACAAATGACCAAAATACCATAATCGGGTCATAGAGTCAAAAACGGGTCAAGGAGCTAAAGGGGGGACCCAACGGGTCGGGTTGACCAGTTTGACCACGGATGACCGTGTGGGCCCTCAATTGAACTAAAGTGTGAGTTAATTCAGCTTGAGTTAGGTTGATTTGAAATGAGTTGGATTTAAGAAATGAGTTGACTCAAACTTAGTGCATTAAAAGTGATGAGTTGGACGAGTTGGTTTAGAATAAAAATATTCCAAGTTAGGTGAGTCAAGAGGAGATGGGAATGAGTTGTAATCTCACACAACAATAAATCAGAATCAATCTCAGCCATTGGTATGAAAGGGTGCTTTGGCAAAGCCAAAAGACACCAAGGTTGGGCGGCACCTTTTCATGAAGGGTTGCATTGGTTCATTTCCCATGTGATGCAATGTTTGGCACCAAGGGGTGCAACGTTTGGCACCAAGGGGTGTCTTGGTTGACACCCAAGATCCACTCGTTTTTAGCAAGGTTAATGAGGGAGGATGAATGGGAGTTTGGGGGCTGAAACTATAAAATAAAAACATTACCATACTTGGCCGTTTTTCACACCAAGGAATCCAAGAATTCCCATCTCTCTCTCCCTCTCTCCAATTCGTTTTCTTGGCTGAACAATAGAGGTTTTTGGCACCAGTTAGTCAAGTATAAACCAGCAAGGAATTAAGGAAAGAAAGAAGAAATAAAAGGGAGAAACCAAGGATCAAAGTCAAGAAGAAAGGCTTGGGAAAATTGGTAAGTTTTTCATTGAGTTTTGTTGAAAAACATGGAACAAGTAGGGTGTGGATTGGGCCATGATCATGGCCGATTACACCAATGATTAACCTTGATTAAATGGAGGTTTATAAATGATTAAGATGACCATTGGGTTCGGCCACCATAGAGGGCCGAACCCCATGTAAAGAGATGGCTTGGTTTTCATGTTTTGAAACATGAAAAACCATGGATTTTGTGGACTGTTTTGGGTTGTACTTAAAGATTCAAATGCATGATATAGAAAGGATTATAAACATGGGTCTGAATGACAAGAAGGCTGAAGTCAACATGGTTTAAATCAATGGTCTAAAAGATGGAAAATATGGACCATAGGGTTCGGCCACTTTGGATGGCCGAACCCCATGAAATTTATTTGTTTAAAGTGATGGTTTTGTAAAACCATGGACTGTTTTGTAGGATCTAAGATACAAGATAAAGGATGTTTAATCTTGGTTTTGGATGGCATAATTCGGCATTGGAATAGCCAAATGCATTAAGGGTCTAAACCTTGGGCAAAGGTGACACAAATTGATAAAATAGATCCTTGGGTTTCGGCCACCTTACATGGTCGAACCCCATGATCTTGTTTGGGTAATTGGATGGTTTTGAAGTGTAAAAACCATACAATATGATACTGATTTTTATATGGTTCAGTGGACATATGATATACGTTAAAAAGGGTCCAAAACATGGGCATAGGGTTCGGCCATCTTGGATGGCCGAACCCCATAAAAGTGTTTGATAAATTGGTATGGTTTTTTTGGAGAGATAAACCATACCAATGGTGGAAATTTTAAGTGATTGTTTTACTGATTTTGGTCGGCCAAGTATAGGGCCGAACCCCATAAAATGACAAATGCTAAGTTGATGATGTTCGGCCATGGGCATGGCTGAACCCCACATGATGTGGATGGGTCGTAGATGTGATTGAATAAGTAAATGATGTTATGACTTGCTGATTGGTATATGGATAAGGTACCGGAAGTCGAACGACGTGCTAGTCGTGACCGGGTGACGCGAAAGAAAGATCAGTTACTGAAGGGATTCTTATGTAGGTTTCCTACCTACTTGTAACCACGGTTTTACCCAGTTTTTCTTATGATACTCTTGTTTTAATATATGTGTTTCAAATGATATATTATGCATTAACAAATGGCATACAGGCATTGGCATCTCATGCATAGTCATGGGATAATGAATGAAGTTCTACAGTGATGGCTACGATGGTACATGATGGGGGTTGCTCATTACATGTACATCGCTTATAGAAGAGATGAATGTTGTTGTAATTTACCTTGTCGGTGCAAGGCACGTCAAGTGATGGCTACGATGGCACATGATGGGGGTTGCTCATTACATGTACATCGCTTATAGAAGAGATGAAGGTGTGTTGTAATTTACCTTGTCGGTGCAAGGCACGTCAAGTGATGGCTATGAAAGTACATGATGGGGGATGCTCATTGCATGTGCATATTTCATAGCATTGTTTTACCTGTTTTGATGATCATGTATTATGATATGTATATGCATGTTTTATATGCTAACATGTGGTAGCCCTGATTCGGGAACCTACTGGGCGCGTTGATCTAACGCCCTAATTCTATCCTCAGAGGAGATTGCAGGTACAAGCAAGGGGAAAGGAAAGGTCATTGACCAAGAGGGGAGCTGAGCCTAAGTGCTTTAATAATGGATTTGGATTACGTTATATTACTGTCATTTGAATACTATTGTTGGACATGTAATAATTCGTTATTTGCTATGGTTTGATTAGGATAATAATATGTGGATGGTTGATCTATGTTAGTTAATATTTAAGACTGTTACTTGCTATCTCGTCTTTCTATTCCGCAATTATCGAGATTATTCCGCATGTTGATGTTAGTTCCATGTGTGATTCACTATCATGGTCTATTCCATGTACACATGGGTGGCCAGTTAAGGTTCAGACTTGGGTAGTCTGAACTTAACTCGCGTCGTGACGCCGCCCGCTCTCTTTCACTCTGTGTTTCTTTCAAAAGAAATTTTCAGACTCTGATTTTCGGAAGGGTGAAAAGGGCGGGGCGTTACAGTTGGTATCAGAGCGAAACGGGAAGTTGAATCATCGAAGTAAGATTAAGACGGTTTCATGTCTTACTGACGGATAAGAATCCCAACTGACCGACTCTTCGGAGTCCGCTGCCTGGGGGCCGGATTAATTTACTTCGAGTGACTCGGACTGAACAATCTATCTGAGAACGACAATGAAAGATAGCAAAGTAAAGAACAGTCATCATAACTGGACAAATCAAACATAGCAAGGTAGGATGAACTCCCCTGAAACTCCCACACTGAGAAACAAACAATAGGAAGTTAGAGATTTCCCCAGAAACAAAAGAAAACAAAGAGTGTTGATTTGGTAATCTTCCCAAACAAAGTACATGATATTATGCATGATCAAATTCCCTGGAAACCAAGAGTGGTTTATTTAGAATTATGGTTGAATATTCTTGTGTTTTAAATGTTGTGGCACAGATATGTCGAGCAATGAGGAATACACAGAATTATGGGATAAAGGGATACCTAGTTGTCCAGTGGATTTGGTATCGACTTCCGATAGTGTCAGCATGGAAGTTAATATGGACCTTCAGGAGGGACCTCCTAAGGAGGATGATATGGACTTAGCACCTGTTCCAGAGGATCTGATGGATGACATTCCTGGGATGGTGGAACCTCCTGAGGAAGAAGATGAGGATTTGGGATTTTTCTTTTATGAGGATCCTATGGAAGACTTTCCTATAATATTAGAATCGGCGGGGGAGGTAGATCCCTAGGATACCTGTCAGTTGTGTAATCAGGACGATCACAACAGTTTGTATTGTCCTCATCCATTAGGAGTTGTCTGTCCGGTTTGTGGACTACACGGGCATGGAGAGGCGAGGACTAATTGTCCTTATATCGGAGGACCTGGATTAATACCCTGCATGACATGTGAAGTATTGGGGCACACGGCGATGATGTGTCCTGATAACCGTTTCAAGTTCGCTGACGGTGCGGAGTCTTCTACGGAAGACTAGGTTAGGAAGTAATATGAAGGGGTATTTAAAAGAAGGTTATTTGGTAAGGGTGTATTTTGTTCGCTATAAGGTTTTGTTTCACCCTACCCACCTTTGTACAAGGATGAAGTATGAATTTATATAAAGTATGCGATGTTATGATTCTAAGAGGATTTTTGGCACTAAGATATAGGTGACAAGGTCACTTGATTACATTGAGACGTGGTATGGGTGCGTCCCTCACGTGATGTTGATGATTGAGATGTGGTATGGGTGCGTCCCTCACATGGTATTGATGAGATAAGAATATAAACTTCATGAGTATGGCTTTGAGTAGCTCGGAGGCTGTGGGAACCTTGATACGAAATACGGAGACTTGGTCCCGTAGGGCTACCGTTGAGGAGTGTTTCCCTCGCATGCTACGCGCTGGAGGGCGCTCTCACGGCGGTTTGGCACACTAGATGTGCTGGAATGCGCAGAGCTAGGTACTATTTTACCCGGTGGGGGTGGTACTAGCTTCGTCAGACGCGGAGCGACTGCCTTAGAGCTTGACTGAATCAATTATGAGGTGAAAGGATGCAGGGCGAGGTAGACCGGATCACGTTGGACGTAGGTCTTCTGCTTGGTGAGTCATGAGCCCTAAGTCTTGCTATGGGGTCGAGGTATATTTGTGACTTGATATGGTTGCCACAGTCTTATAGTGATTCATTTGAATGTTGTTCCTATGGATATTAATCATGGATATATGATACTCATGAATAGAGTGATACCAAGGATGGATGGTTTCCATGAATGGATTATACCCATAGGTGGGTTATTTCATGGATAGTTATTACTCATGATAGATAATACTCATGGTCAGAGTGATATCAAGGATGGATGGTTTCCATGAATGGATTATACCCAGAAGGTGGGTTATATTCATGGACAGATATTAATAATGGATAGCTTATATTCATGAACAGAGTGATACCAAGGGTGGATTGTTTCCATGAATGGATTATACCCATAGGTGGGTTATATTCATGGGTGATTATTAAACAGGGATAGATGATATTTAATGAAAGAAAAAAAAAATAACCAGGATGGATGTATTTAACCATGGGTGATTATTCCCCTGGTGGTTTGGATTGATGCCGGGAATTGGTATCGTGGAAGTTGGAACAAAAGTTGTTAGTCACATATGGACTTATGTGCAAAGAAAGATGTGTTTAAATTTGGAGATATACTCAACGGAAAAGATAAGTGTCTGGTGAAACTTGAATGGGAAACTATGGACGACTGCCGAGTTAGACTGATCACCTGGCTCTGTAGTTAGCCAATGGAATTCCACGAGAGTGCAACTAGAAACCAAGTTAAAATGGAATCAGAAAAAACTTTGAGCATAGGCTCTCATTGACAGACTACCTCACACAGAGAGTAGATGAAAGAACGTATTGAGCAGGTACGTATGGAAAACAGCATGAGAAGAGTGGGGGAGGTGGCTTATTAGATAGCACTCCCATCACAATTAGCAGCTCTACACGATGTGTTCCACGTGTCAATGCTAAGGAAATACAATCCCGATCGGTCCCATGTTTTAAATGTTCAAGATATTGAAGTACAAAGCGACGTGACGTACGTCGAGAAGCCGGTCAGGATAGTGGAGACCGAACAGAGGGTGTTGCGAAACAGAGCGATTCAGTTCGTGAAAGTGGTATGGGATCGTCATGGTGATGAAGAGGCCACATGGGAACTTGAGTCGGAGATGAGAACAGCTCACCCCGAACTATTTATGTAATTACTTAAGAACCCTACTTCGCTCGATTTTCGGGACGAAAATTTCAAAAGAGGGTTATATTGTAACACCCCAATTTTTCAATAAAATGGAAAATTACGAAAATGCCCTTGAGTTGTGAAATTAATTATTTTGTGATGTCAAAATAAGAAATGGTGGGGCCCATTGCTCAAATTAAGGTCATATGAGCTCATTATAAATATCAAATTTGATTGGATGGGTAATGAACATCAATTGGGTTGGAAATGGCTAAATGGGTCAAAGGGCCCAATTGGACCCAATGGGTCAAAATGGATGATTTGACCATTGTGTAAGCTTAAATTAAATAGGGTTAAGCCTATTTGATTGGAAATCAAGTAGTGAAGAAATGGGTAGGCTTGATCCATATGAGAAAACCACTTACAAATGACCAAAATACCATAATCGGGTCATAGAGTCAAAAACGGGTCAAGGAGCTAAAGGGGGGACCCAACGGGTCGGGTTGACCAGTTTGACCACGGATGACCGTGTGGGCCCTCAATTGAACTAAAGTGTGAGTTAATTCAGCTTGAGTTAGGTTGATTTGAAATGAGTTGGATTTAAGAAATGAGTTGACTCAAACTTAGTGCATTAAAAGTGATGAGTTGGACGAGTTGGTTTAGAATAAAAATATTCCAAGTTAGGTGAGTCAAGAGGAGATGGGAATGAGTTGTAATCTCACACAACAATAAATCAGAATCAATCTCAGCCATTGGTATGAAAGGGTGCTTTGGCAAAGCCAAAAGACACCAAGGTTGGGCGGCACCTTTTCATGAAGGGTTGCATTGGTTCATTTCCCATGTGATGCAATGTTTGGCACCAAGGGGTGCAACGTTTGGCACCAAGGGGTGTCTTGGTTGACACCCAAGATCCACTCGTTTTTAGCAAGGTTAATGAGGGAGGATGAATGGGAGTTTGGGGGCTGAAACTATAAAATAAAAACATTACCATACTTGGCCGTTTTTCACACCAAGGAATCCAAGAATTCCCATCTCTCTCTCCCTCTCTCCAATTCGTTTTCTTGGCTGAACAATAGAGGTTTTTGGCACCAGTTAGTCAAGTATAAACCAGCAAGGAATTAAGGAAAGAAAGAAGAAATAAAAGGGAGAAACCAAGGATCAAAGTCAAGAAGAAAGGCTTGGGAAAATTGGTAAGTTTTTCATTGAGTTTTGTTGAAAAACATGGAACAAGTAGGGTGTGGATTGGGCCATGATCATGGCCGATTACACCAATGATTAACCTTGATTAAATGGAGGTTTATAAATGATTAAGATGACCATTGGGTTCGGCCACCATAGAGGGCCGAACCCCATGTAAAGAGATGGCTTGGTTTTCATGTTTTGAAACATGAAAAACCATGGATTTTGTGGACTGTTTTGGGTTGTACTTAAAGATTCAAATGCATGATATAGAAAGGATTATAAACATGGGTCTGAATGACAAGAAGGCTGAAGTCAACATGGTTTAAATCAATGGTCTAAAAGATGGAAAATATGGACCATAGGGTTCGGCCACTTTGGATGGCCGAACCCCATGAAATTTATTTGTTTAAAGTGATGGTTTTGTAAAACCATGGACTGTTTTGTAGGATCTAAGATACAAGATAAAGGATGTTTAATCTTGGTTTTGGATGGCATAATTCGGCATTGGAATAGCCAAATGCATTAAGGGTCTAAACCTTGGGCAAAGGTGACACAAATTGATAAAATAGATCCTTGGGTTTCGGCCACCTTACATGGTCGAACCCCATGATCTTGTTTGGGTAATTGGATGGTTTTGAAGTGTAAAAACCATACAATATGATACTGATTTTTATATGGTTCAGTGGACATATGATATACGTTAAAAAGGGTCCAAAACATGGGCATAGGGTTCGGCCATCTTGGATGGCCGAACCCCATAAAAGTGTTTGATAAATTGGTATGGTTTTTTTGGAGAGATAAACCATACCAATGGTGGAAATTTTAAGTGATTGTTTTACTGATTTTGGTCGGCCAAGTATAGGGCCGAACCCCATAAAATGACAAATGCTAAGTTGATGATGTTCGGCCATGGGCATGGCTGAACCCCACATGATGTGGATGGGTCGTAGATGTGATTGAATAAGTAAATGATGTTATGACTTGCTGATTGGTATATGGATAAGGTACCGGAAGTCGAACGACGTGCTAGTCGTGACCGGGTGACGCGAAAGAAAGATCAGTTACTGAAGGGATTCTTATGTAGGTTTCCTACCTACTTGTAACCACGGTTTTACCCAGTTTTTCTTATGATACTCTTGTTTTAATATATGTGTTTCAAATGATATATTATGCATTAACAAATGGCATACAGGCATTGGCATCTCATGCATAGTCATGGGATAATGAATGAAGTTCTACAGTGATGGCTACGATGGTACATGATGGGGGTTGCTCATTACATGTACATCGCTTATAGAAGAGATGAATGTTGTTGTAATTTACCTTGTCGGTGCAAGGCACGTCAAGTGATGGCTACGATGGCACATGATGGGGGTTGCTCATTACATGTACATCGCTTATAGAAGAGATGAAGGTGTGTTGTAATTTACCTTGTCGGTGCAAGGCACGTCAAGTGATGGCTATGAAAGTACATGATGGGGGATGCTCATTGCATGTGCATATTTCATAGCATTGTTTTACCTGTTTTGATGATCATGTATTATGATATGTATATGCATGTTTTATATGCTAACATGTGGTAGCCCTGATTCGGGAACCTACTGGGCGCGTTGATCTAACGCCCTAATTCTATCCTCAGAGGAGATTGCAGGTACAAGCAAGGGGAAAGGAAAGGTCATTGACCAAGAGGGGAGCTGAGCCTAAGTGCTTTAATAATGGATTTGGATTACGTTATATTACTGTCATTTGAATACTATTGTTGGACATGTAATAATTCGTTATTTGCTATGGTTTGATTAGGATAATAATATGTGGATGGTTGATCTATGTTAGTTAATATTTAAGACTGTTACTTGCTATCTCGTCTTTCTATTCCGCAATTATCGAGATTATTCCGCATGTTGATGTTAGTTCCATGTGTGATTCACTATCATGGTCTATTCCATGTACACATGGGTGGCCAGTTAAGGTTCAGACTTGGGTAGTCTGAACTTAACTCGCGTCGTGACGCCGCCCGCTCTCTTTCACTCTGTGTTTCTTTCAAAAGAAATTTTCAGACTCTGATTTTCGGAAGGGTGAAAAGGGCGGGGCGTTACAAAATATGGGCCTGGGGATACCTGTACACCCACGACCCTATCCTTTGGGGTGGATACAGAAATATGTGGAGAAGAAAATCACTAGGAAGTGTACCTTCAAATTCATTATCATAGAGAAGTATATCGACGAGGTGAAATGTGAGGTGGTGCCCGGTGATGTGTGTCAAGTAATCCTGGGTAGTCATTATTTGTTGGACCGAGATACTATTTACTATTGGCGATTGTGCAAGTATAGATTTGTGAAGGATGGCAAAGAATTCCATATCAATGCTTGTAAACCACAGTCTACCACCGCCTTGGTTACTACAGATCAGGCTAAAAAATGGTGAATGCTTGCGGGAAGGTTGTGTTACTAATGGTGAAACCACAGGAGGAACCCCCAGCAACGATGACACTCTCTGCAATGTCTCTAACCCCCAAACAACTAACTGAGGTTAAGAAAGTAAAGTTGACTTTCAAAGAGTTATTTTAGGAGGCTCAAGGCTAACCACCAAGTAGGCCTATACAACACGATTTCCAACTAGTAGGAGATGCACCTCTACCTAATATGAGTTTGTAGCACCTCTGTAACTTAGAATGATGAGATTCAAAAACAGATCCAAGAGCTTTTGGAGCAAGGAGTCATCATATCAAGTTGTTCACCCAGTGGATATCAAATGTTGTTGGTGTTGAAGAAGGACAATGGGTGGAGAATGTGCATCGACTAGAGGGCATTGAACAAAATTACCATCAAGAATCGATATCCATTGCATAGGATTGATGATCTGTTGGATCAACTGCAAGGAGCCCACTACTTCACGAAGTTGGACTTGAAATCGGACTACGACCAAGTTCAGGTTCGCAAAGAAGACACCTCGAAGACTACAATCAAAACGAAGTAAGGATAGTTCGAATGGCCTGTTATGCGTTTGGACTATGCAATGCACCCATCACCTTCATGCATCTGATGAATGACACGTTTATTTAGAAAATTATTAAATAAATAAATAAATTAAAAAAATTATAATTTCCTTCGAAAGGCCATACTTGAGCTCCCAAGCGCGAATTTAGCCAAATTTAAACTCGTTGTAATGTCCACAACGAGATCTACATGGCCAAACACAAAGTTTACCAGAATTTGGAGTCAATAGACTCCTCCAAATGTGTGCCCTCGAGTCGGGTCACTACAATTACTACAATTGAGTTTTATAATTTTCAAATTACGGTCGGGTCGTGTTAGAAGGAAAAAAAATCTGCATGGAATTCGGGCCGCACGGAATTTGGTCTAATTGGGTTAAAAAAATTTAAAATGACCCGACCCGAATTCGCATGACCTGACCCACTATGTGTGTGTATATATATATAAGTTATAAACCTTAATCCTCCCATCCTCTCGTGGATGCCCTAAGTATATGTACATGCATATACATATACATATACATATACATATACATATACATATACATATACATATACATATAATATATATATATATATATATATATATATATAATATATACATATACATATACATATAAGTTATTAACCTTAATCCTTCCCCTATCATCTCTTGAAAAAACTAGACAAAACAGTAAATCCTTCTCTACTTCAAAACTTGTGGATGACAATCTTTGTTCTTCGACTGTAAAATTCTCATTGTCGCCTGGTTCGAATAGGTCTTTCTGGCGATATGTCACAATGGTCCCACTTGAAACCCAAATCCTTGACAGAACCAACCCAACACTGCGGTATGTGGATACACTACTAGTCAACATGCAATCTATTACTTTGATCTCTTACTTTTAAGTCCAAGTATAAAATGTCACACATGCTCCTTTATGTGGACTAAACATTCACCATACACTCACTATAACTAAAACACATTTCCATCAGAATTGCATATAAGAAACGAAGTAGTTTTATTACATGACTATTGTGTCTCATCTGGACAAGATACAGGGTTTATTACATTACACAAGTTCATACATACAATATAAAAACAAACATAATAATTCCAACAGCGGGAAATATAAAACAATCTTCATCTCTTTTCTACATCTGGGGTTCATCCAAGCCTTCCTCTCCCAGGTTTCATGAAACGTAAGGGATGTGAGCGAAACACAACCTAGTGAAGAGAAACATTTTAAGCACTCAGAAATCATGTAGTTTGACTATGAGTACAACATCTAACATAGTTATTTTACAATGCATGCTCTTACTTTCTCCAAAATAATACCCCCGCCAATCGTCATCTATGTTACACTAAGTCGCGAATACGTGTCTATACCACCGACAAGTTCATGTTCGGTGCTTCACCAAGTCCGTATATACACCTCGTACTGTGGTTTTCGACAAATCCAGTGCTTCACCAACAGTGTTGAGGTAATTTCATATGCACAGTACATCACTCACGGCATATCAATGCATGGATTAAAACTCGTTCAACCCATTCAATATCTCTATAACGCCCCACCCTTTTTCACTTGCTTTCTCTTCCGAAAATCAGAGTCTATTTTTTTTTTTTTTATAAACGAAGAGTGATAGAGAGCGGGACGTCACGACGCGAGCTAAGTTCGAACTTCTAAAGTCCGACCCTTAACTAGCCAACCCTATGTGTGCATGGACTAAGTCCATGCAAACAGTTCACACATAACAATATTAACATGCGGAATAACATCATAACTGTTGAATCATAACATGCGGAATAATAATAGAACCAAGTTCTATTCCATTCAGATAGCAAAGTACGTCAAGTTCTTAATCATAATTAAAATATCATAATTATCCAAATAAGCATTCAACCATCTAAGTTATTACATGCCCGAAAACTAGTTACTCAAATACATGTCCATAAGTAACTCTATTCAAAATATAAACTAAATCATCCAAGCTCCTATGCTTGGCCCTCCTTGCATTCATTGTTCCCCTGATTTCCTGTGTCATCCACTAGGGTAGAAGTAGGGCGTTAGAACAACGCGCCCAGTAGGTATTCCAATTAGGGCTAACACATGGTTAATACAAAATATATATAATATCATAATGTCCAAAACCATATAAAACGATGCCTGTAACGCCCCGCCCTTTTTCACCCGTTTTCCAAAAATCAGAGTCAATTTTTTTTTTTTTGAAATAGAAGAGTGAGAGAGGGCGCGGACGCCACGACGCGAGTTAAGTCCAAGCTTCTAAAGCCCGACCCTTAACTGGCCAACCTCGCGCGTGCGCGGAACTAAGTCCACGAGAATGGTTCACGCGTGGGAAGTAAGCTCGCGGATTATAGTTATTGCGGAACATGATGATAGAGTCTATCCTACCGGTTTTTAGATAGAAGGGAAGATACAACATTGAATTTACCAAAATGCCCCTATGTTCATGATTATATCACAAAATGTATCGTCCAAAACCATCGCAAGAAACGTAAATTTATACAACCCGACAAGCTAAGTTACTTTAAAATTACATCTCCAAAATGTAAACATAATATAAACTAGGACTGCACTTTCCAAGCTCCTAAGCTTGGCCTCCGGTGTGTCCACCGCTTCCTGCCTCTCCTGCGTCATCAGCTAGGGTAGAAGTAGGGCGTTAGTCAACGCGCCCAGTAGGACTCCGAGTAGGGCTAGCACATGGATTAGTGATACACACATACCGATAAAATAAAGTACAACAAAATAAGCATGTGATGAATGCTATGTCATGGGTGCTTATGTCATGTGTCCCACCCATTATCCGTATGATCATACAATATTCTGTTCCCCATGTTTGCTTCTCGGTCGCCCCAACGGAGCATGGACTCCGGTTATAGCCCTCAGGCTATCCCCATGTCTGATTCTCGGTCGCCCCGACGGAGCATGGACTCCGGTTATAACCCTCAGGCAATCCCCATGTCTGATTCTCGGTCGCCCCGATGGAGCATGGACTCCGGTTTATTTATTTTTTTTCTGCCCATGCCATGCATGAGATGTAGTGCATTATGCTATGTAATATATATGTATCCCATATACTTGACATATCATACATAGTCATATAATGCATAATATTAAAATATAAACCATATGCTTCATAATTTAAAATTCATCATAAGATAAATCATACTCATAAATCCATCATAAGCCAAATCAAAATAATTTAAAACATCATCACATATCCATCGCTTACAAAAAGGTAGGAATCCTACCGAATACCGTGTCGCGTTCCGTTATGCTTCCCGTTCGATAATCCGGTCGCCGATCGCGTACCGTTTGCGACGCCCGACACCTTATTACATTTACCGAATTAGTCCATACATCGTCCATGATTAAGTCCCTAACTTAGCCCATTATCCATTGGTTCTAGACTCATACATAGATCCAATTTTGGCCAAATTTAAAATTCCGATTTGCGAGCCTAAAACGCAGCAACTAATCGCTTTACTTAACCATTCATAATATTTCCATTTTCATGTCCAAGATTCATTCATACTTAGGTCCATTCAATCATGACCTTACAACATAAAATCAGCCACCTAATATTTAATTTTGAAAAATAATTACTCCCACACCTAATTCCACATTTTGGCCTAAGGTGTGGCCCACATATCATTTTTATAAATCCATCAAAATCTAGTATTCTTCTACATTATTTTCCATTTATTAAAGTCACTAATCACTACCCTAAGGTTCACCTTTACGGATACCATTTTCAAAGACTAAGTTTTTTCCCAAAATAATCCAATTTAAAATCACAAAACTTTAATCATTTTGGCCCTTTAAATCAAACTCCTAAGCATTGATACATGCATTTAACCTTAGCCTAAAATTGATCAAAATTTGGGTCATGGGTTCGGCCATACACCATGGCCGAACCCATGATGTTTCTTTCCCCATTTTTCTTGGTTTCAATTACCCATTTAAACATACCTCCAATGAAAATTAAATCATCCATTTAAATCACCATCTTTATTCCATTTAAACATCACATATCATACTTGTAACACCCATACAATCTATCCATTTTTCTTAACCAATTTCTTTACTTTCCCATCATTAAAAATTATTAATTATCACCATAGGGTTCGGCCATACACCATGGCCGAACCCATGGTTCATGGCTCATCATCCATTGATGCCATTCTTAGACCAATGTTTTTGTCCAAAAGACATCCATTTTTTTTTTTTTTAAATCAATAATCCTCATTCATTTTGGCCCTCTAAAAAATATCATACACTTTGTAAATCCATTTAAATTTCATCATTAACCTAACCTAATTTCCATTTTGTTTAACCACATATATAACCCTATTTAGCCCATGAATGACCTAAAACATGGGTCATGGGTTCGGCCATACACCATGGCCGAACCCATGATGTCTTTCCCTCATTTTAACTTGGGTCCTTTATCACATTTAGGTCCATTAGAAGGTCCTTCCATGAGGGGATCTCATCATACACTTAGATCACTTCTTTTCAATCAACACTAACTACACTTATAGTCTATTAAAAAAAACACCAACATTTCCTTATGATTTTCTTATCCTAACATTCCTTTAAAATCACCCATTTTTAATCATTTGAAATCTAACTTCCATTAACCACTCTCCTTAAAACACTAAAATTCAAAATCACTAGTGTTTTCTCATTTACAAACCTAAGTCTCATTTACAAACCTAAGTCTCATTAACCATTCTTCAAAATTTTAAACCTTAACATCTTAATAAATTCATCACCATTATTCACCATGGGGTTCGGCCATGCTACATGGCCGAACCCTATGGTCATCCACTCATTCCATTCTATGCCTTTCAAGGCCATGAAAGATCACCCATATTTTCATGAAATTTCCTTATTCAAAACCTCTTAAAATTTATCAACTTTTAATCAATTTAACATCTTGAAATCCTCATAAAACCATTGATCATTCTCCATACTTTTAAACCTTCAAACCCTAATTAAAAATCATCCAGCATGGCCGAACCCCATGGCCCATTACTCCATTAAAATCCCATTTTCCTATGCTTAATAAAGACTCAAAATTCCATTTTTCCATTTCCTCTTTTCTTAAATCCATTCCTCCATTTTTATCCATTTCTTAGCCTTCCATTTGATGGATTTTAGATCCATGGCCCACAACATTTTTGGCCATGTTTAGTCTAAGAATGGATTCCATATCTTATCTTTAAAAAAATAAACTCTTGTTTAAGAAATTCTTACCGCACCGACGACTCCTCCGGTCTTTCTTTCTTCTTTGTTTTCCTTAGCCCTTTCTCCTTCTTTCTCTTCTTGATGATCGGCTAGATGAGCTTGATCAATGGTGGGACATGCTTGGATTGGCTAAGATAGTGTTAGGTTTAGAGAGAGGGGAAGAGGGGGAGATGATGAAGAATGGTAACTCTTGATCTTCAAGAGTTGAATCCAAGATTCCACCTCTTTTCTTCTCTTCTTCTCTTCTTTTTTCTTCTAAGTTTTCTTCACTTTCTCCTTGCAAGGTGAAAAAAACGAATTTCCTTGTGTGTGTGGAGGGCTAGAGTCAAATGGGTAGTTTGAAATGAGATGGAGGTGGTTGGAGTGGTCTTCACTCAAGCATTAACTTTCTCACCAACTAAGCATGGGTTGGCTTGACTTTGGTGGTGGTGGTTGAGATCCAACCACCATTCAAGCCCATGGTTTTAATTTGTGTTTTCTTGAGGTGGTTTGTGTTTGTAGGAGTGGTTTTGACCACTTAACCATTTGACCATTTTAATCTTAGGTTGATTAACTTAGATCACCTTGATCCCTTGATTAATTTAATTAATCACTTTCTATTTAATTTAATCCCATTAATTTCCCTCCATGATCAACCCATGGTTGACCAAGTCAACCATGGTGGTCGACCCCACTACTCTTGGGTCCACACGCCACCTCCATGGGTGAGGTGGAGGTGGGCCCCATTTGGTCACACCATTTAATCTTGATACATCTTAACTTAGATAATTTTATAATTATCTAATCCATTTAATTTATTTTAATTGGATTACCATTGGGTCCATGACCCAATTATATTCTTGTCTTATCCATTTATCTTAGGGCTTAGTTACCTTGGCCCATTGGGTCCCCTATGGCCCTTTGACCCAAATTGACTATCTTGACCCAATTACTTACCATTGACCAATTAAATGAATTAATTCTAATTCATGGTCTATTGGGTAATCATTGGGCCCATGGCCCAATTAGATTCCCTCTTTGCCCACTTACTTTAGGGTTGGAACTGATTATTTTGATCCATTGGGCCCCACATGGTTATTGGGCCCCCTTTGACCATCATTGACCCGCTTGGTCCTCATTGGCTCATTAAATGGATTTCATCCAATCCATGGCCCAATTGGGTCATCCTTGGGCCATTGTCCCAAAAGTTGGTCCATTGTCCCAAAATTTGGTCCATTTGGCATTTTATTACATCAAACTTCAATTTAAAATGAATAAATGCCAATATATATATATTTATCAAAAATTCGGGTTATTACAATGCCATGCAATGATGACAAATGCAATGAGTCCCACCCATCACATGTACATAAAAGTACCCACCACATAGGTCTTTCGGAAGCCCCGACGGAGTGTGGACCCTCTGGTTTCTTCCTTATGGAAAAGCACATCAAGGTATCCCACATAGGTTTTTCGGACGCCACGACGGAGTGTGGCCCCTCCTGTTACAAATCCTTGACCCCATGCCATGCATGAGATGCCAATGAAACACATGCTATTTTATAACATAAACATAGCATTTAAAATCACCTTTTGAAACATATCCAACACATGCTATTTTATACAAATAAACATAGCATTTAAAATTCACATTTTAAAACATATCCTTTGCAATATAAATTCATCAAAATAAGATAAAACATTGTGCATTCAACCCATGGTTTCAAAGAGGTGGAATCCTACCAAAGATCACTAACGTGTCCTTGTGCTTTCGTCCGGTAACTGCTCACGATCGGACACACCTTGTGAGGTCCCGTTACCTTATAATATAGCAATAAATTAAAATCAAGTCCCACTTGATTTTCAATATTTTAAGTCCATAAACACAATTCTCATGGGGTTCGGCCATACACCATGGCCGAACCCATGATCTTTCAGTTTTGACCATATTTACAATAATGTCATTCTTACCATTTTTATGCATTAATCTGATGATAACCCAATTAATCATCTACGATACATCAAACATTAAGTTCAGCAAACATTCCCCATGGGGTTCGGCCATACACCATGGCCGAACCCATGGTCCCTTATTTTCACTTAATTACCAAAATGTCATTACCTTTATCATTGTCTCTCCATTAATCCAATCACTAACTTAAGTTCATAAAATCCATTCAACTTGATTTATGGGGTTCGGCCACACACCATGGCCGAACCCTAAGATATCTTAATTCCATTTAAATTACAATATTGCCATTCATGGCTAACCTACCATTTTAGCATGTATTTACAACTTTGCCATTACCTTAGGTTTATGTCCAAAACCCATCCATAATATTAATACATAAACTTGATAGATCCATAATTGGTTCATGGGGTTCGGCCAAGCACCATGGTCGAACCCTATGATGTCTAAGTTTCCAAATTTAGCATCCATTTTTCCATAATTAGAAGGTTTCCAAATTTAGCATCCATCCTTCCTAAAATAAACCCTAGTGGGGTTCGGCCATACACCATGGCCGAACCTCACTCATAAAGACAATTATTAAGCCATGAACTTCCATCTATTTTTTTCCATTTAAACCCTTTAAAATCATAAACCTACATCTATGATTTTCATCTTTCAATTCCATTAAAATAACTAATGTCCTTCATGGTTTTCACCCCATAAAATATAACCAATAACCTTCCATTAAAAATCACCAAAAACATCCATTAAAACCATATAATTTATTAACCAACTCCCATGGTTTTTTCCTCATTAAAAATCCATACATTAACCATGTCTTTCCATGCATGGCCGAACCCTATGGTCCATTCGTTCCATTAAACTTAACCATAATCATCCCTTAATTTTTCTTCCATGTTGTTCGGCCATACACCATGGCCGAACCCTATAGTTCCTTATCTTAAAATAAATTTATAAAATACTAACGGGTTCCGCAACTCCTCCAGTTTTCCTTTGCTCCTATTGGTTCTTGCTCTTCCAATCTTTCTCTTCCTTGGTCTTTTCCTCTTGCTGGCTGCCTCCTCTTCCTCTTTGTTTTGCCGAGAATGAGAATTGAGATAGAGAGAGAATTCGGCTATGGTGGTATTGCCGTGCGCCCCTCCCTCCTTCTTTTTAATACCTCCCTCTTGATCCCAACTTAGAAGGTACTAAGATACAATTTCCTTATGTCGTGCGCCCCTTTGTGTTTAACTTAGAAGGTGACATGCGCATAACCCTATACATGGCCTAAGCAATCTTTTAATTTAGACAATTCCCTAATGCCTTGCGCCCCTCTTGTTGCCTTAATTAGATGTTCCCGACCTTCCAATCTAGCAATATCACACGGCCATACAATCTTTATTTAATTAGATATCTTCTTTATTTAATTTTAGACAATTTGCATACCCTTTTTAAATGATCTTATGGGCCTAACCTTGGATTTGGAAATCCCTACACACAGCCATAAACAATCTTCTTGGATATGCACATCTTAAATTCGACCATGCAACAATTATCCTAAGTTCCTTTATTTATCTATGTTGCATTACTAATTAAGTTCAACTCCATTTAATTTTATTGAAACCAATTCCAAAACCGTTGGGTCCTAATTGGGCCAATGACCCAACACATTACCCATATAAGATCCATATCTAATAATTCACAAATTAAATGGGCAATTTTCATATATATTAATAACTTGAAAATCCGGGGTGTTACAATCTCATTTGATTATAATATATTCTCACTCTACTAACATTGATTTCTAAGCCCTCCCGCATAAATTCACAAATAAATCAGCAATTGGTATTTAAAATATACTATGTTGAGAATAAACACAAATTAAAACCCACCAACGGATAATAAACCATCACATACGATAACTCGAAATAAAAATAGATATAGGAGAATTGCATCTGTTATCGTCCACTCTAGTCGGGTACATCTACTCTTTACTCACCGTTTACCATGTACAAGTATATCTCTTGCAATACATCGTTATACACAGATACGTGTGTTCCAATAGGAATTGAGGTTGGAAATTGATCTGCCTCAAGATCTCTAACTGATAAAGCAATCAATCTCTAGGCACAGAGTGGTTTTCGTTCTCTATTTGAGAATGATTAGGCCTCGACATCTCGTACACTCTAAGGTTCACATTTGATATTCAGAAATACATTATCATCCCGTTATGTGTGAACAGTGTCAATATCGTATTCTAATCCCGTTCACATTCTTTCGGTCTGTATAATAACCATGGATCTCCACTCATTACCGTAGGACTGATGGTGTAATAATTCAGTTTAAAATGCAAATATGAGATGCATTTCATAAACGCAGTGTGGTTGAATCTCCTCACTGTAAATTGGATAGTGTTTTTGTAGAACTGTAAAAACGGTTAAAACAAATAAATACAGTGTTCGATAATATCAAAGAGGTACAAATAATCTATCTCTTTATGTTTTTATCATTTTAATCACCCCCTTTAATAAAGAAACCAATACCCGCAAGTGCAAGTTTAAAAGCATAAAACTCGCGTGATAATAATTTGCTTTTAGATACTTCCAACGGTCTTTCAAATGAAAACCAAAAATGACCAAAAAGTCAACAAAATAAAATAACACCGAATATTTGGCGTTTTAAGAAAAATCAGCATTTAAAACACAAATAACCAAAAACTCAATGCCTGTCTTGTATTATAACCGGGTGATCGTTACCAAGATGTATTTGTAACACCTCGGATTTTCAGACTATTATTTTATATGACAATTATTCTTTTAAATGGTGGATTTTAGAATTGGACCTTATTTGGATCAAGAATTGGGCCATGACCCAATTAGGACCCAACCAATGTTGGAATTGGTTTTATTAAATACAAATGGGTTGAATTAATTTAGTGATGAATTATATCTAATTTTAAACAAAAGATTTTTATGGCCGAATTTTGAATGTGAAACCTATAGATTTTGCGCAGGAGAGATATGTGGGATTTTAAATCCACAATGATATGCTAGATATTTAAAAAGGGATGAAATATATATGAAATAAATAAAAGATTAAGCATGGCCGAAATTTGGATAATAATATCCATATTATGCGCATAGGATATTCTAAAAAGGAAGGTAGATTGTTTTAAATTAAATTAAAAGATTATTTGGATTATGATTAAGGTTATGCGCATAGTACTTACTAATTAGAGTTAAAGGGAAGGTTTTAAATTAAGAAGGAGAGGTCGGCAATGACTAAATATGACAAGTGAAAGTCGGCTATGGCTAATTAAAGAGGGAAAGTCGGCCATGGTTAAATAAGGAAGGTTTGACATATGTCCAGTGTTTTGGTTATAACTTTTCACTAAGATATCTGATTGCTTTGATTCTTTTTGTGTTGGAAAGAAAACTTCAAGGGCTACAACTTTGTAGTCTACCATTTTTTCTGATTCGGAAGTTAACAGGGTCGAAACTGAGTTACAATATAGTATACGTGTTAAAAAAAAAAAACGGGAAACACAAGGGGCGCACGGCTAAGAGTTGCTTATCCTAAGAACATTCTAATATTGGATTAAGAAAGGCTATAAAAGGAGAGATCAAGAGGGATACACGGTTTTGGACACCTTTTATTGTTGACTTTATTCCTCTCTCTCCCTCTCTCAATTCATCATTCTCTTCCACACCAAGAGCAAGAGAAGAAAGGGCAGCAACAAGAAGGAGTTCTTGTTTGGAGAAAAGCAAAGGGAAAAGAAAGAAAATTGGAAGAACAAGAAACCAAAGGGGAAAAAGTTAGTATCTTGATTTATAATTTTATGTTTGAAACACAAGAACCATAGGGTTCGGCCATGGTGGTTGGCTGAACCCCACGGAGAAAGATTAAGAGTTGGATTAATGGGTTAAATGTAGAGAAAGAACCATAGGGTTCGGCCATGCATGGAATGATTTTATTTAGTTATTGGGTTTTAAAGATTGAAAACCATGGAGAGTGTTGATTTATTAATTGGGTTTATGTTCCTAGATCTTAAATCATAGAAACCTTTGGCGATTGTATGTTTTAGATTCAAGAAAATCAATGAAAGAATATGGAATATGGGTCGGCCATGGCATGGCCGAACCATGGCTGTTTTATGGCTAATTAAGTGGATCTAAAATAATAAAAAGGAGGGGTGAGGTTCGACCATAGTGCATGGCCGAACCCCACCAAACATTTTATGGATAATAATCGATTAATGTTATGAGTAAAGGTTTTATTGAATCTAAGCTAATGACTAAGATCATGAACCATAGGGTTCGGCCATGGTGCTTGGCGGAACCCCATGGGTTAAGTTTGGAATGTTAGATGGAAATGGTTGCTAAATTTGGAGAGCAATCCAAATATGGAAAGGTTCCAAATATGGTTAGTATTGTTAAAACTAGAAAACATCTAAGTATGGTAAGGATTGCTAAATTTGGAAAGCAATCTAAAAATGGAAGGAATGTGGTTATTTTTTGAAACAATCTATTTTTAGAAAGTATTTCCAATTATGGAAAGGAGGATTGAATATTAAGGAAGTTTCTATTCTTGGAAGTTGTTATTAAAATTAGAAAATATCTACTTATTGACCATGAAGATTATTTATAGAAACTATCCAAGAATGGAAAGTGGGGTTCGATTATGGAACTTGGATTAAATAAATGGATTGGATGCCATGAGTGAGGTTCGGCCATGGTGTATGGCCGAACCCCACTAAGGTTTAGTTTTTGAAAACCTATTTAATTATAGAATTAAATATATGATTTAGGTTCATGTATAATTGTATCAAAGGAGATGGATGATATGAATTTAATGTCATAATTGGAAATTATACACCATAGGGTTCGGCCATGGTGTATGGCCGAACCCCATGGTCCAAATTAAGGGATTAATGGCATCTTTAATTCATGGTTTAAGGGCTGATTTATGAATCAAATTATGAACCTATGTCATGAGTTAGGTTATCTGTAGTTTTAAAATAAAATAAAGGATACAATGTATGTTAGGAATTGATGGAGAAAGGAATGGCAAAAATGTAATTAAACACCAAAGTGGAGAACCATGGGTTCGGCCATGATGTATGGCCGAACCCCATGAATTGTGTTTGATGGACTTATTTGGTTAGGGAAATTTATAAGGTCTAATTATGGAAGATTTAAAGGAAAGAGGAAACCAATGACATTTTTGTAAATATGAGAGAATATTGGACATTGGGCTCGGCCATGGTGTATGGCCGAACCCCATGAATTATTTTATGGGATTATGTGCTTTGGAAGTATGAATGATTATTTGAGATCTAAACAAGAAAGAAGTCTATGGTTAGGCTCAATGGCATTATTGTAATTATGGACAAAAATGGTAGACCATGGATTTCGGCCATGGTGTATGGCCGAACACCATGGGATTTTGCTTATAGACTTAGAACCTTGTAATTAGGTGAGACTTGATGTTGATTTATCATTATATTATAAGGTAACGGGATCTCGCAAGCGGTGCGCGATCGGTGTCGAATCTTGGACGGGAACCCAAGGACTTGTGAACGGTTTTCGGTAGGATTCCACCTCTTTGAAACCATGGTCTATGTACACCTGCTTTATCTTATGTTTTGATGAAATTATGTTTCAAAGGATATGCTTTCTATGTATTTTAATAATGCTATGTTTATTTGTATAAAATAGCATGTGTTGATTACCTTTCAAAAGTGATTTTAATAATGCTATGTTTATTTGTATAAAATAGCATGTGTTGATTATGTTTCAAAGGTGATTTATAATGCTATGTTTATTTGTATAAAATAGCAGGTGTTGATTATGTTTCAAAGGTGATTTGAATAATAATATGTTTATGTTATAAAATAGCATGTGTTTCATTGGCATCTCATGCATGACATGGGGTGAAGGATTTGGTAACCGGAGGGTCCACACTCCGTCGGGACTTCCGAACAACCTATGTGGTATACCTTGATGTGCATTATCCATCAAGAGGGAACCGGAGGGTCCACACTCCATCGGGCGTCCTAACAACCTATGTGGTATACCTTGATGTGCATTATCCATCAAGAGGGAACCGGAGGGTCCACACTCCGTCGGGGCGTCCAAACAACCTATGTGGTATACCTTGATGTGCATTATCCATCAAGATGAAACCGGAGAGTCCACACTCCGTAGGGGCGTCCGAACCACCTATGTGGTATACCTGATGTGCATTATCCATCAAGAAGGAACCGGAGGATCCACACTCTGCCGGGGCATCCGAAAGACCTATGTGGAGGGACTTATATGTACTTGTGATGGGTGGGACTCATTGCATTAGACATCATGACATGGCATGGATTACATGGTTTTATGGCATGGTTTATATGATTTCATGACGAGGTTTGTACGGCCTTTTTGGCACTATAATAATATTATATGTTTTGTACTAACCATATGTTAACCCTAACTGAAATTCCTACTGGGCGCGTTGGACTAACACTCTACTTTTACCCTTTAATGGATGATGTAGGAAACGAGGAAAAACGCTGAACGCGGAAAAGGACAAGCATAGGAGCTTGGAACGCTTTTAGTTTTATATGTTGTTTAAGATACTCAAGGATTTTGTATTTAGAGTATCCAGTTTTCGAAATGTAATAACTTAGATGAATTGCTATAGTTGGATGTCTTTTTGGATAATGATTAATGTGATTTATTTGACTACGTACTTTGCTATCAATGGAATGGAACTTGGTTCTATTATTTTCCTCATGTTATAATTTATTCCGCATGTGTATCGTGTTGTTATGTGTGAACTGTTTTTCTTGGACTTGGTCCATGCACACATAGGGTTGGCCAGTTAAGGGTCGGACTTTGGAAGTTCGGACTTAACTCGCGTCGTGACGTCCTGCGCTCTATCACTCTACTCTATTATAAAAAAAAAAATATACTCTGAATTTACGAGAAGAAGCGAGTGAAAAAGGGCGGGGCGTTACAGTATTTATGTAATAACTCGACCCTTTAAATTAGAAATAACAATTTTTTTAGAATTATTAACTCGGCTTTGTGACCGGTTAATATGATAGGGTACGGAAAAACCTTCCCGAAAAGGAGTATGTGACCCGATCAGAGGTTATTTACTTAGTGATTTAGGCCGACGAAGTTCGGAGGGCATTTTAGACATTACTTAAATGTCTTTTGTTTTACAAATAAAATCATGAATAGTATTTTATAGACCTCTTCAGTGTGAAAGACCACTCTTCTAATATATTCAGACCTTGGAATTCACACACGTATTAAGCTTTTGAGTACGCTACTCAGTGGTATTTTCGGAATTTCACGAGTATTCCTCGAAACGTGTATTTTATATATGCTTTTATCTAAAAGCCCCGACTTTTTAAGATACCCCGTATTCCAAAAATTAGCAAACTCAGATCACATTCGATCTGTATTTTATCAAACTCTTTGACATATTTAGAATGTCGAAAAGGGTATTTTAAACACTAGTTTCGAAGTGTCAAAATCACGGTGATTATAAGCCGTCTGTTTTATTAAAACATTCACTTTGTGAAAAATACCCTATTTTTTGACGTCAAATCAAAAAGTGAACGTTCCACCATAGGAAAACCCCGTGTTCTCAACACACCTGCGGCGTCGAATTTTCACGAGTTAAGGTCTAATATAGACGAACAAAAAAAGGGTAAGGTAACAGTAATTTTTACTGTTACCTGAGATAAGATTTTTTTCATCTTATCTTATCTTATCTTTCTACCGACGGTCTTAACGGCTGAGATATTGCCGACACTTTCAACAGTGAGGGTTGATCCAGCAGATATCCAAACAGTGTTTTTAAACCCTTATAAATAGGTGCAGTGAGTTTAACTTAAAATCACAAATTTACGAAACTTTTTCATTTCTTCTCTGCTGCCAGACGTTACTGTTGCCCAAAAGCAGTTGTCTTAATTTTTTCAGAAGATTTCTGTAAGTGGTTATTTTGAATTAATATTTTTAGTTTGTAGACCTCATTAAGCGGAAGCTAGATATTTAATTTCATAAGAAAATGATTTACGGTGTACTCTATAAAAAATCGGAGAAGAAAATAGAGAAAAATAGAAAAATCTATCCGTAAATAGTGATTTGCGGCGCACTGTGCAGGCCCTAAAGGGTATTTTGGTAATTTGTTAATACGGATGAACAGTGCCCCGTGAACAGTATTTTTCGTGAACAGTATTTTTACGGATGAATAGTGTCCATGAACAATATTTTTTACGGATGAATAGTGTCTGTGAACAGTATTTTTTATGTATGAATAGTGATCGTGAACAGTATTTTTTCGGTGAATAGTGCCCAGGGGCATTTTGGTAATTTTAGATATTTTCGGGGGGTAAAAACGTAATTTTTGGGAAATTTTCAAAAAATGAAATTTATGTCATTTAAGTTTAAAAATACTTGTTTTAGACCACTTGGGGGTTTATTTTTAGCCCGTATTAGGCTCGGGGGCAAAATCATAATTTTTACAAACTTTCAAGAAAGCTCTCTAAATGTATTGTCATGATGTTCCAAACGCTTAGGAGTATAAATTATGGCTATATAGTGTTATTATACGTTGTATTTACACTATTTTCCGTTTTAAACAGATTACTGAAAAACACTCACCGACCGAAGGTGAGGAGATTCAACCACACTATGTGTTTACTAAAATGCATCTCATGTTGCATTCAATATAATGTTTCTTTCACCATTAGCCCTACGGCAATAAGTAGATATCCGTGGTCATATTTATTGACGGAAAGGATGTAATGCGATTAGAATGCGATACCGACACTGTTCACATGTAAAGAGGTGATTATGAGTTTCTACATATGAAATGTGAACTTGAGAGTGTTTCGGGATGTCGAAATCTAGTCATCCTAAAATGGAGTACGGAACTCACTTATTTCTAGAGACTACTTGGTATTGTAATATAGGTGATCTAATGATAGATCAGGTATCCAACAGTGATTCCGATAGGAATATGCATTTTGTGTATAACTGATGTATTGCAGGATAATTAATCTATGCAATAAATGATTAACATAGGGTAAATGTACCCGATTGGAGATAACGGTAACACTTTGTGTTATAACATAACCCGTTGGTGGGTTTTTGATCTGTGTTTAGCTTTTCAGCATATTATATACTGATTTTTGATATTGGTATTATGATTCTATGCGGGAGGACTTAGGAATCTATGTTAGCTGAGTGAGGTTATATGTGTGAGAGATATTACGTGGGTTGACAATTATGTTTAAATCGATGTATTGATGTGCATATTGATTTGTGTACTGTGCATATCAAATTACCTCACACCAATGTATGAAGTACCTAGCTTGTGGAGGGACTGGTATGAGGTGTATTTAAAATACGGGCTGTGTGAAGCACTGAGCATGAATTTGCCGGCGGTGTAGAAAACGTATTAATCGCGGTTAGGGGAGAACCGTAGACATCGTTTGATAGGGGTACCTTTTTGAAATAAAAGACATTTCATGGTAGATAACTGTGATGACATTATTCTCCATGATTTATGAGTGTATAAACTGTTATTTGACAACATGTCTATTATGTTGATAATATGCCTTGTTATCCAGAACTTGCCGTTGTTTTCTCTTCATTGAGTTTGTAAAACTCACACCTCTTACGAAACAGGAAACCAAGAGGACGAAGGACAGGAGGATCATCAGCTGTAGTTTAGGGTGGAGACCCTTTAGCTATCTACCCAAATGTTGGGATTTTATGTTTAACTTAGTAGACATTGTACGTATGAACATGTAATGTAATAAACCCTTTATAGTGTTCGTTTGAAACACTGTAGGATGTAATAAAGTCTACTTCATTTCTGATGTGCAATTCTGATGTTGATAGGATCGATTGATAATAAATGTTAGGTAGATTATGTGTGACATTTTCTATTTGGACTTTCCTAAGAGGTTAAATTATAGATTAAATATTGGTTAGTAGTGTATCCACATACTATGCGTCGAGGTGAAATCTGTCAAGGTTTTGGGTTTTAAGCGGGCCCATGGTGGCCCCTCCATCTGCCTGGGATTTTTACCGGTTAGATATGGCTGGGTCCGAGGCTGCCAAATGTTGGATCCAAAGTTAGTCATAAGAGATGTTAAAGTCCATAAGATTTCCGCAAAGGCTCAATATTGTGTTAGGAAGAAAAAAAACTCACGTCAGTGAGCCCGGAGGGTCGGGGCGTGACAATTGAGACTGGCCCAGCCAATGAGGGGAAAAAGAAAGCAGTATATAATAAGTAGTATACTGTAAATAATAATTAGTTCCCAAGTCCAAACCGAAAGCATAGTAAAGCACAACACCTAATTCAAAGTGGGATAATCTTTTTTGTAAAAGCATTTTATCTCTAAGTTAAATGTATTTAAACATTACAGGACTTAAAATACTCACAAAAGTGGTCGAATACATGAATTTTAAGTCAAAACAATATAATTTTCAATTTTTGAAAATTTTGCAAAAATTATGATTTTGCCCCTGACACTTTTCAAAAATGCCAGAAAAATAGCATATTGGTCAACCAATCGACCTTGCCATGTTCGACTGGTCGAATATGGAGGCCATTTCCTCTGCTTCTTTTCTACGGGTCGAGCAATTTTCCAACAGGTGGAGCAATTTTCCATTTTTCGGGCATTTTCTTGTCCGAGTTTTCTAGAACAAACTAGTAGGAATTTTTTAATGAAACTTTAACCATAGCTTCCTCTTAGCAAGGTCTAAAAATGAAAAATATTAACTGGTGTGAAGAATTACCAGTTGCTTCAGAAATTTTTTGAGGAATCAACCGAAAAACCAACACTGTTGAGTGTTGTTTATGGTTGCAGAAAACAGAAAGAAAGTGAAGAACACTGAAGCACAAGAAAGAAAAGACAGAAGCAGAGAAAGATCGATTTAATCTGATTTTTGAATTTAAAAACCAAGGCCTCGTATTGATAGCCTTCCAATAATCCCACCTGGAGAAACCCAAGCCCTTGGATTCAGTCAGAGAATGCCAAGGGTGAATTTGACCTAGTCAAAACCAAATTCTCATCTTCAACCAAAATATCTTCAAATTTTAAGCAGTTTAAATTAGGTATATTTAGAAAATGTTTTGACAAAATCCGACACTACAGCTGCATTGAGAATGCGGGCTTTAGTGGGTGTGGCGAAGTCGGAATTTTATTTTAATCTAAAAATTCCATCATTTTTCACAAAACCAATATTTTAATAAATGGACGGTCTAAGTTCTCTGATTTTTGAAATCTAATTTCTGATGTTTAAAAATATCAAAATGACATTCTAAGAATGCCAAAGTTTTTGTTCAAACAAAGATTGCCTCTGATAAGCTTTGCAATTTTTCAGATTACGAGGTATTTATCAAATCGGAGCTTTTAGTTAATGCTCGCTTAAAAATCCTATCTCAAGAAATCGTCGAAAAAATCTGGAAATACCACTTAGTGCAATACTCAAAAACATAGATTGCATGTAATTTTCAAGGTCTGATTACATCAGCAGAGTGATCTCATACACTCTGATAGTTTTCAAAGTACTATTAATGATTTTTCATATAAAACAAAGTACATTGTGAAATGTCTATTTTCCCCTCCAGACTTCAACGAGTTGGATCACTGAGAAATCAAACTCAAATTTGGACAAACTTGAGCTTTTCAGGAAGCTCTCTCCACACTCTATGGTGTTAACCGGTCACAAAGCCGGATTAATGGTTCAAAAAAATACCTATTTTTTAAATTAAGGATCGGGTTCTCACACTATAAATCTGGACAGTTCTTCTGCAGATCTGTTTGTTGCCGATGGATGGAGAAGGAGATCCAGGGAATAATCATGTCAATGGTCAGGTCTGCCAGATATGTGGTGAGGATGGCACCACCATAGATGGTGAGCTCTTTGTTGTTGTGACGTCTGTGCATTTCTAGTTTGCAGACCATTTCAATTTTTTTCTCTTATTTTAAGTCACTTTTTTAAATCGAGCTAAATCATCCTTGAGAGCGAGAGGGTTCTTGAGTAACTATGATGGAGAGGACCTCAGTGAGATAGAGCGAAATCTACCGAGAGAGCGAGACCAGTAGCGTCGTTGGGTATTTTATTTTTATTTTAAGTTTTTTTTTTAAATGAGGTTATTTCTCGAACTCAAAGTCAAGTCAGGTCGGGTTCTATAATTCGGATTGTCAACTCGGGTCAGATTCAACCAAGGGTCAGATTCAACCAATTTTTACCAGAATTAGGATTCGATTTATCAAAACCCGATTCGACCCATCCGAGTTTCAGCCCTAACACCAATCTAGGACTTGTTACGTTTCATAAAGCTCAGAGTCGTGTTAGGAGGAGACCGATATCAAAATTGGGATTTTTCAAGTTTTATTTGAAAACCTTAAAAATGGTCGAAATTTTGGTGAGATGAGCTTTAATGATATTTCGGATCTCTTTTGCATTTTAATTTTTTAAAAAGGTTAAACTCGTAATGAGTAATATATTAATTTTAAATATTTAGATTAAGAGAAATGACAATGATTTACCACATTATCATAAAGATATAAAAAATATAATTTGGGAGTAAGTTTAGTTTTTTTTTTTTTTAATTTCTATTTAACTTATTAAATGTAAGATCTCATTAATTCCATTAATAATATTAATCATATACCATATGTATATAAAATGTTTTCTTTTTTAAAGACAACGTAGTTCAAATTCTCAATTTTAAAATTATGATTCATTGTAATATTGTACTTTTGCTTTCAAGTATGAGAAGCTACGGCTTGGTAAAAATTCTTATTTGATTTTATAGTTATCCAACTAAGACAAGATATTTGAAGACAATTGGGAATCCGGGTCCGACAGGGGTTGGTGGAGTACTCAGAAATCACTTCGGCGAAACATCCATTATGTTCAACAAGTCATGGGAGTGAAGGATGCAAATGAAGCAGAAATTCTCAATATAAGGAGAGCTCTTGTTATTTGGAAGGTCTATGGCCAAGGTAATTTGATTATTGAAGGGGATTCAACTAATACTTTTAAATGGACTTCAGGTGTGAAACGTTTGCCTTCGAGATTGACCAATGTGATTAGGGAGGTGAGAGACTTGGCAAGTGGGATGGGTGTTTCCTTTGTCAAATTTGGGCGCTAACGGCGTTGCAGATTTCTTTGCTAAGCTTGGAGTCGACAACCATTGCGAGGGCGTTTTTCTTATTTGAGTTTTTCTTGTGGTCTTCTCTTCATGTTTTTTCTCTTTCTCCTCGGTCTAATTCTTTTAGGCCTTTTCATATACTTGTTTTCCCCTCTCTTAATGAATTTTCTTTGATGACCACAGATATTTGACAATAAACTTGGATTGCAGTTCCAATCTATTGCATACGTCCTAATCTAAGAATTTCCAACTAGGTGAAAAATGTCGAACTTATTAAAGGAAATCTTTTACTCAAATTCTATAGAGGCTAATTGGACAACACATTCTTTTACTATATATAAATATAAAGAGACATTTTATATTACCATTAAATGAATCTTGAATAATCTTCAGTGTGTCTATGGGTAGTGGGCTCACCCGTGGAAGTTTTAAGCTGGGTATCCCATGGCTTCCCACACATAAATTCAAAAAAAAATGTTTGTTTAATAAATAATTGTGATTTGCTTCCATATTAATAAGTAAAAAGTAAATAATATTTGTTGAAAAAAATAAAAATAAGAATGAAATTTTTTTGATTTAGTGAGTTGAAAGAACTTGATTCATTTTATTATATTATAATTTAAAAATAGAGAAAATTTATAAAATAACTAAAATTAGAAAAAAAATCTATAATTAAATTTGATAGTTTAAAAGATATGAATGATATTTTTCACATTAGTATTTAAAAATAGAAAAATTTCTAAAAAATATTTGCAATAAAAGTTTTGACAAATGGACCTCGTGCAAAATGTCTCTTGTTAGTCTTTTAGTTAAACTCCTTTTAACATGTACTTTTCTTTCGAAAGCTTCTGAAAAATTTTAGATACAGTGTTAAATAAATACTCTTCATAGTACGTTTTGTCTAAAATAATTTATAAAACTAATCATCTTCTAATTACAGATACTAAATTTTAAATAATATCTACTCGTCTCATTTGTAGTTGGTCATGTACGTTTCTCAGGATAAAAAATAATAAGTTTAAATATATAAAAATAAAATAAAAATATGGATATTTGCTGACAATACCTCAAAAGTAGCGTTTTTGGGTCTTTACATCTTCAGAAATTAAAATTGAGCCGCCCCCAATTTCCAGCAGGCGCTAGATTATCTAGCCCTCGCGCCCATTGGCATTAGATTATCTAGCGCTAGCATGTGTTTGCCCACCAAGGCCTAGGACCGGCCCTGAGATTTCAGAGGCCTCAGGAGGATTCTTAAAATGGGGCCTTTTGCCTTTATATATACTAAAAAGAAATTATATATTTTTTTATAAAGTGTGAAATATCCAAATAAAATATAAAATTTAAATTTACAACAAAGTATTATTTAAAATTTATTCTTCTCAGATTTTGACATGCAAAATTACTAATTAAATTACTATATTCAAGTTATTTTAACATATCTTTTTCAATAGACAATATTTTTTTATAAATTTATAGTTTTTTCATATTTTATTATTTTTTTTGCAATAAAACACTAAACACCCAAAACAAATCTCCTAATCATGAATCAAGTTCTAACCTATAGTCTATAGGAGAGCAAGAGAGAGCGCAGTAAGAGAGACTGAGAGAGCAGTGAGAGAGCAAAGAGAGGAGAGGTTGCTGCAATAGTCACTTAAAGATTTTATTTGATTAGTATTTTCGAATTTAAAAAATAGAAGGATATAGAGGAATCTGCTAGATGTAAGTTTTCGAGAGTTTCGAAAACTGAAAGAGTCGAATGGAATACAAACTGATGCGAAAATGCGGAATGAAAGACGAACGGGCGTATTACCGAGGAAAAACCAAACGAAGAAAACTCGAAAATCTAAATGCGGAATGGAACTGCACAGAACCTTGAGAAATCGCGAAGAACTGTGAGAAACCTCGCAGAACAGCGAAGAAACCATGCGGAAGCGCGAAGAATCGCGTGTCCTGCGCAAAATCGCGCAGAACGCGGGATGCGGAACCAAGTTCCGCAAGCGGATTCGTGTTTCTGGGCCAGCCTTTTACGGGTTATATGGATATTTGGAGGCCCTAGGCTCCAGCCTACTTTACCTATAGGCAGGGCTGGGTCTGCCAAGGCCCATTTGGCTCGCTTAATTGTGCTTAAACTTTAAAAAATAAACGGGTTTAAAAGTCGAACCTGACCTGTCAAAAAAAAAGAACTTTTTCCAAACCCGTTTATTTAAGTCAGGCTGAGAGAAATGGAAATCTCTTAATTATTATTCATTTTTTTTTTAAATGAAAAGAAGGTAAAAAAAAAAGTCATTAACAAGATTTGAAAATTGGTCACTTATATGAAAAACCCATATCTCTACTACTAGAGTACAATAAATTCTATGCCTTTTTTAGATAATAAATTATATTTATAGAAGAAAAAGCTAATGTCATGTTGCCAAAACGTGTGCCAACGCAGTTAATATACCACTCGCGTTAGAAAATGAGGGCAGCTGCAAAATAGGGACAATTTAGTCGAAATTAAGTCTAACTGGCCGTAAGATGCACCTTGACCCAATTTCAATTTCTTAAGGTATACTTTTCAGAAAAACACTATTTTGAGGTATTTTCAGGAAAATATCCCATAAAAATATTTGATAAATAATTCTTTAAATAATTTTATCATTTTCTTCGAATAGGAGTACGGAAAATGTATTCTTTCGTGATTTTAACTTGGCAGAAAGGGTCCCTCTCTATGCATGAGGAATTCCTTTCAAGTCACGCTGTTGGCACTGGGAAGGGCGTGACGCGAACGTTAATACGTTGTTTACTACACCCATGACAAAGGATAAGAGTAAGGAATCATTCTCATGGGTGTGGCACACCTAGATATAGATTACAAAAAACTAAAACATTTTATTAACCTTTTAGTCCAGCTACTCAATTAAAAGCTCAATTAAGAGCTGGGAGATGGTAGACACTTCAGGAATTTTATAATAAGTCACAATTTATTCTTTTTAATCATGTATTACTTTTATATGATTCAAGGATACAGTGACGTTGTTATTATAAATGATAATGATATCTTTATTATTTCTCTTAAAAGCAACATCTAAGGTAGAAAATAATAATAAAATAAAGAGATCATTGTTGACTATGAACAAATAATGAAAGGAATCGTTGTTTTTATAAATAGAATCTTTTTAACAAACAATATAAATATTTTAAATAAAATTTTAATACAAAACATCATATTTCATTACAAAAAGTTATATAATTTAAATATAAAAGATGTACAAAGAGAAGTGATCCATTTAAAAAAAATATTTTCCAAAATTATAATCAAAATCCTGACTAAATTGCCATTTGGTCTGGGTTAGGTCAGAATAGAATCTGATATCAGAACTAGATATGTTTCATTCCATTTTTCAATTAGATTCGAAACCTTTAATAAAAACTTGAACAAAATTGACATCTAAAGTTGATGTTAGAGTACACAGGACCAAATGACAAACCATTTGAAAGTAGGGCATGAATGATAAATATACTTTAGTAAGAAAAAAATTTACCAAATTTTTTTAACCAGAGTTAAAAGGTCAAAACAGTAAAAAATGATTCTAAAGTGATAACCTTTCCATTAAATTGGAGTGAACCTAGAGAATGAAGTTAGCGATTTTTTTGTTGAAAATATCTCAAAAACTATAATTTTTTATCAAAGTAACTTCAAAAGCCCTCTTGCGCCAGCGCATATTGAAGCCTCCTTTTAAAATGTGCATATGCTCACGAAGTAGTGCATTTAGTCCCATCACCAGCATATATCTGTAGTGCTAGTCAAAACCAACGCATATCTGCAACAGTAGTCATAACCAGCGCATACACTCAGTGATAGTGAAAACGAGCACATATCTGCAACACTAGTCAGAACTAGCGCATAAACTCAATGCATCCAAACTAGCGCTGGTTAAAAGTAGTGCATAACGCTGAAGGTTCAGTGCTAGTCTGAAATAATGCATATTTTCAGCACTAGTCAAAACTAGCTCAATTGTCAGCGCAAGTCAAAAATAGCGTGTAAGTTACCAATCTCAGCACATAGTTCCCAAAATTAATGCATATTTAGGACTCATTAAATATGAATCATGAGCCGTGACTGAGTTGTGGCTGAGTCTTGTGTCTCTAGCAACTGAAAAGAAGAAAATCAAGCTTGGAGACTGGAAGAAATGCAGATGGAAGCTATACATCACAAAGAAGAAGAACTCTATGAATGCCAATCAATACAGGTAAAATGGACATTAAGACAGACATTGAAAAACCTTATAACACCGGTTTAAAATTAATAGACTTCTAGGTTAATAAATTCACCCTATTTGTGAAAAAGCTCTTGCAATCTATCAAATATGCCATATCAAATTATGAGCAAACTTTGTGCAAGGGTGAAATGAGCAAAAATGTAATGACCCGACCCAAACTAGTAGGTCATAATTCACTTAGAGTCTAATCGGGTAGAATCTATTGGATAATTCTAATTAATTAGCCTGATTATTGCTTTAAATTGTTTGAATCTGTAACGCCCCTCCCTCTCCCACTAAGATCAAAGTGATATAATATGAATATTTCCATGGAGAGGAATCAGCATCACGACGCGAGCCGAGTTCGAGCTCGAAGACCCGACCCTCGACTGGCCCACCACAGCACATGGGTGGATTGAAATCCACAATAACGTTTGCACATGCTAGAATAAACAGTGGAATTTAAAACATTTATGTATGATCGCACATAAAAGCAAATTAAGGATCCTCAAAAGTCTAATACATTAAACCAAATGCATAAGGTAAAGATCTAGGAGTTGAAGTTATCACATTTCCAAAATGAACTGATCGTACATGAAAATGACTATTTTACCCTTATATTTGGATTAGTTAACCCTTGTTTTGTGTGTTTGAGGATATGTTTAATGGGATTTTGGAAGTTTTGCAGGATTTAAAGGGAAATACAAGATATGAGAATTCAAATGGTGAAATTTGCAATTTATGGGTATAAGTTAATATTTTTGGAAAGTTGAAATCTTTAATAATTATTTTACCACAATTTTAGGGTTTTATTTCTAATATATTTAATTTCAAATCCATTTATGAGAGTTTGGATTAATTTAGTCATTTTCATAATTGAATATAAGTGGTAAAATTATTTATTAGATTTTTCATAGTTTGAAAAACCCAATTATTAAGCTCAATAAGAAAAAGAAACAATACTTCAAGGGCTTCAGTATTTTGTCTCTAACATTCCACTCGGATGTCCGATTGTGTTATTTCTTGTTGCGTTGGAAATAATACTTTAAGGGCTACCATTTTGTAGTTTATTAAATTTTGTTATAACAGAACTGAGTTGCAAGGTGGTACATGTGTAAAAAATGGGATTTTGCACTCACTTTCCTTATACGAATTTACTATTTTTTCTACCTCCTTGCCTCCTTTAAACTATTCCATATTTAACACAAACCATATCAACCCTCCAAGTGTCCTTTGCTTTATTTAAATCTTTAAATCCAAGTCATTCATTCCACCTCCTTTCATTTATAAATACTCCCTCTCCCATTGAGAAAACTAAACTAGGCCAAGGAATTAAGAGTCGTGCATAGGAGAGAAGCAAAAAGAGAAAGAAGGATAAGCAGTGGCTAAGGAAGATTCGACTCTACAGGGTATTTAGGTTGGTACTTTTTGTAATTTTCCTAGTTATTGTTCTTCTTGTATTCTTTTATTCAAAAAATTCCATTGATTTGTAATTCAATTTCATTTTTTAATGATAAAGTAAAGGTGTGTTGAAATATTAGTCTATGGTTTTCCAATTATTTAATATATATATTATGATGATTTTATTTTATTTTAATTCTTTTTATAAAATACATGTTGGATCTAATACTAGATTTTTCAAATTAGATGCACTGGAATATTTAGAATAAATTGACTTCATTCTTCGATCTAAGCCTTTTGTTTTCAGGATTGCACTAAAATATTTAAATTTGGAGAGAAAGTTTAAATTCTATTTATTCTAAGGTTTAATTTGAGAAATTTTTAATTATTAAATTCATGGGTTTTATAATGGGAATTTTAATTGATGAAAAATTTGAACTTAGGTTTAGTAATTTACATGAGCTCCGTATGTTAGGCTGTTGTTTTATTTTTAAAATATGGAAAATAATACCTACTTGATTTGTTGAGCCAGTTCAACTGTAAATATGTATAGAGGTAGTTTAGTTGTTTTAAATTTTATTTTTATTTTTAAAATTATAAAAACTCATCAAATTGGAGAACTAGGTTGGTAATTAAGCAATTGCATCTTAATTTTGTTTTATAAGTTAGATTAAAATTATTTAATATTTTTAGATTAAATCCGCCATCTTAATTCAAGTTCACAAATTTTAATTTTCCATTTTGTTTTCTATTATTAGAATGTTTCTAAATTAAATTTAAAATACATTGATTAGAGAAATAATTCCATATTCATGATTTATCTCCATATTTTCTAAATTTCTAAAATTACATAATTAAATGGTCTATTTTTCACGGGATATATTTTCCTAAGTTCTAATGCGTTTGACCTCGCATTCAATCGCTATACTATCTAATGGTTCGTGCGTTTGTGAGTTATAAATTTAAAATGTGCACAAAAAGTTTTTGGCGTCGTTACCGGGGAACTTAAAAAATCGCCATTGAATTATTTATTTTTGGAAATAATGTTAATTTAGAAATATCTATTTTGGCAACTCTTTAAAACTAGAAGTTTCTATTTTCTTAGAAACTCTAATTTTAAAAGGTTACTTTATTTAGAAGTTTCTAAAAATAATAAAAGTAAGGAGATTATCTAAATTTGGAATCACTGCTAAATTTAGAATTTTTATTTTATTTTTGGAGACTTCTACTTTTAGAAACTTGCAAAAATAGCTAGTTTCTTTTTTAACATTTTCTATTCTTAGAATTTTAATCTAATTGAGTCACATTCTATTTTTAGAAAATGGATCTAAATTTGGAAGGTTCCTAGTTATGGGTCTAAAAAAACATCATGATACAACTTTGGATTTTAATGGATTATTAATTTTGATTAATTTGGTGGATGTTAATTTAGAAAATTTTTATGGTCCTTAATTTAATTTAGAGTTCTTAATTAGGTTCCAATCATTTAATTTCCTCCACTTGTTATAACATTAGGAAATCACATTTATTTTAGGAACATGCATATTTTATGTGATTAAATGCTTCACCATAGTTTTGAGTTTTGTTTTGTACAGCGGCTTTGAGAATTCTTGCGGAAAAAAAAATAGCTGAAAAATAAAAATTGCGCTTGCTAATAAATAAAAACAAAAAGATAAAAGCCAAGATACGCGCATTCAATCTGCTTCTTTAAATTTTTTATTTTCATGCAGTCGTATAGATTTTATTAGGTTGTCTCGCATTTATTTGCATAAAAAAAAACAAAAAGATTGCATATTAATTCTTTCATGCATTTAGGTTGTTAGTTCATGCATTATGTTTAAATTGTTTCCTTATTAATCTTCATATGTTTCCTTGAATATTGCCCTGGTAAGTGAGCGCTTGCATTCACAAAAAAAAAAAAGAATTCCATAAAAGATTAGTAAAATTGGTTCATGCATTATATGTTAAAATCAATCTAGAACCATTGTTTAGGGCTGTTCATGCTCATTCAGGACCATCTTTAACTCAGTTATTTTTAGTTCACCGCGTGAATAGTTTTGCTTCGAGCAAGGTGTCTAGGCTAGTTTTATCACCAAAGTGTAAACAACCGAAAGGATAAGTGAAAGCTTAAGTAGATTGCTATTGTGCTCCTCCACTTACCTGGAAACTTACCTAGCCGTGCTTGTGGTTAAACTCTCCTCGGAGGCTAAAATTTTTTGGAAAGGAGATTAGGAGCAGTCTAGAGTCTAGGATCTGTGTGTCAGTCTAGGTTTATGGCATATTTTGTGTGGATTTGATTGAATGTCAATGATCATGTTTGCATATGAATTATTGGTGTCGTGACTCTAACAATCGCTTGGTTTGAGTTACGTTTTCAGTCGATTTACCAATCGTTGCGTTCGGAG
>CM023532.1:75941237-76006447 GCA_013350335.1 Chimonanthus salicifolius | reverse complement strand
TTTTTTGGTGTTTGAAGATAGGATTGTTTTGGTTTCCCCTCTTTTGACCCCTTTGACCATGATTAGATTAGTTTAGTTAATTTAATTAATTTGATCATTAGGCTAAGTTAATTAATTCCCACCTAATTTAATTCTATTAAATTCCCCTATGAAATCCACCCATGGTTGACCAAGTCAACCATGGTGGCCGGCCCCACCAATTCTTGGTCCACACGCCACCTTACTTGGTGAGGTGGAGGTGGGTCCCATTGTACCATGTCACCTTGGTCAATTCATCACTAACTTAGGTGATTCAAATTTCATTAAGCCCATTCCAACTAGTTGTATCACCATTGGGCCCATGGCCCAATTACATTTATCCTTACCCATTTATCTTAGAGCTTACATATCTTGACCCATTGGGTCCCAAATGGGTATTGGACCCAATTTGACCATCCTTGGCCCAATTGACCATTATTGACCCCTTAAATGAATTTAAAACCAATCCATAGTCTATTGGGCCTTACTTGGGCCTTTGTCCAAATTTTGGTCCATTACTATTGATTCCATCAATTTTCCCAATTTCCATCATTAAAAAATAATATCCACCTTTATATTAATTTACAAATTCCGGGCCGTTACATCCTTAATTTAAAACCTTTCCTTAATTCCATTTTTATTTAGATTAGATAATTTCCTTGGTTACCATCTTATGCGCATAACATATAGATTTAATCTAAAATTCAGCCATGCATAATCTCACTTGATTTTTGAACATTTTCTTAAGATATGCAAATCCAATTTAATTAAGAAAGTCCCTCTTCAAATATTCTAGCATATCATCGTGGATTTAAAAATCCCATATATCTCTCATGCGCATAATCTATGGATTTCACATTCAAAATTCGGCCATAAAATCTTTTATTTAAAAATTAGATATAATTAATCACTAAATTAATTCAACCCATTTAAATTTTAATAAAACCAATTCCACCATTGGTTGGGTCCTAATTGGGTCATGGCCCAATTCTTTATCCATTTAAGATCAAATCTAAAATTCACAATTGAAAATGGATAACTTTCATAAAAATAGTAAATTGAAAATCCAAGGTGTTACACGTCTTGCGTTCATCATTCCCCAGATTTCCTGTATCATCAACTAGGGTAGAAGTAGGGCGTTAGAACAGCGCGCCCAGTAGGTATTCCAGTTACATCTAACACGTGGTTAGTACAAAACATATATAATCGTAATGTTAAAAACCATATAAATCCATGCCATGCATGATGACAAATGCAATGAGTCTCACCCATCACATGTACATAAAAGTACCCACCACATAGGTCTTCCGAACGCCCCAGCTGAGTGTGGACGCTCCGGATTCTTCTTGATGGAAATCACATCAAGGTACCGCACATACGTTTTTCGAATGCCCCGAAGGAGTGTGACCCCTCCGGTTACAAATCCTCCACCCCATGCCATGCATGAGATGCCAATGAAACATGCTATTTTATAACAAAACATAGCATTAAAATCACCTTTTAAAACATATCCAACACATGTTATTTAAACAAATAAACATAGCATTTAAAATTCATATAAAGCATATCCTTTGAAACATAAATTTCATCAAACATAAGATAAAAAAAGTGTACATAAGCCCATGGTTTCAAAGAGGTGAAATCCTACCAAAGACTGCTCATGAGTCCTTGCGCTTCCGTCTAAGAATCGATCACCGATCGCGCACTGCTTGCGAGATCCCGTTACCTTATAATATAATAACCAATCAAAACAAAGTCTCACTTGATTTACAACATTTAAAGTCCATTAACCAAACTTGTGGGGTTCGGCCATACCCATGGCCGAGCCTCACCCTTTTTGTTCATTTATTCCATTAATTACCAAAATGCCATTGGTCTAAACCTTTGTTAATATTCTATTTATTTTAATCCAAAATACATAACCCTAGGTCCGCCAAACAATTCCCATGTTTAGGTCCAAAATCATAGATCATAAACATCTAAGTTCTCCAAATAATTCCTCATGGGGTTCGGCCATACACCATAACCGAACATGACCTTTCATTTTTAACCTTTAATTACCACTTTGCCATTATAAGAAAATCCATAAATAGCAAGTCCATAACAAGAAGCTTTTCTAATTAATCCCCATTTTTTCAAAAACAATCCATTCTTTCCATTCTTAGATCCTTTCTAAATTAAACTCCACCTTCCATTTAAAAATATTTATAGACATACATTTATAGAAATTGATTCATAGAGTTCGGTGCATGTCCAACTTTCTAATCATATTACTTCCCATAAATAAATGTTTTCCAATTTGGCAACCTCCTTCCAAAATTAGATAATTTCATAAATTAGAAACCATCTTTCCATAATGGATGCTTTCCAAATTTAGCAACCTCCTTCCAAAATTAGATAGTTTCCTAAATTAGAAACCATCTTTCCATAATTGGATGCTTTCCAAATTTAGCAACCTCTTCCAAAATTAGATAGTTTCCTAAATTAGAAACCATGTTTCCATAATTGGATGCTTTCCAATTTTAGCAACCAAAATCCATCTACCATTCAAAAACTGTAACGCCCCGCCCTTTCTGAGATTCAGAGTCTAACCTTTTTTTTTCTATAATATAACACCGGAAGAGGGCGGAAGACGTCACGACGCGAGCTAAGTTTCGGACTTCCAAAGTCCGACCCTTAACTGGCTACCCATGTGTGCATGGACTAAACCCATGATAACAAGCCACACATGGAACTAAACAAGTTATGCAGAATAAACTAGACTAACTGCGGAATTAAACTGAATAGATAGCAAGTACCAGTCTCAATTATTTAAAACAGCTTAATCCAACCATCCATTGTCAATATCATAAACAAACCATAACAAGGTATCAACTTATTACATGTCCACAAAATATAACTCAAAAAACAGTAATAAAGAAATCCCAATCATCATTCAAGCGCTTAAGCTTGGCTCCCCTCCAGGTCCACGACCTTCTCTTTCCCTTTTCCTTTTCCTGCATTATTCTCTAAGGATAGAATTAGGGCATTAGATCAACGCGCCCAGTAGGTTTCCGATCAGGGCTACCACATGGTTAGCATATAAAACATGCATATATATCATAGTACATGATAATCCATAAAACATCTGAAAACAAATACTATGTATATGCACATGTAATGAGTCCTACCCATCACAAGTCTACATAGCCATTATCTCAAGAAACTCTTACATCAAGGTATTCTGGAGTAGTCCTCATTTCCTCCGGATGGGTAAGCCAGAGTAATCCACAGTTCCTCTGGGTAGGGTGCTTATGTCAAGTTAATCTAGAGTAATCCACATTTCCTCTGGATGGGATGCTTATGTCAAATTAATCCAGAGTAATCCACATTTCCTCTGGATAGGATACTTATCGTTATGTTGTTCCATTCCCATCACCCCATGCCATGCATGAGATGTCAATGCATTGTATATCATTTGTAAATATATAACTCATCATTCAAAACCACATTTGAAACATAATATCAAATACAACATATCTCATAAAAACATGATAAAACCAAATCATAATTGTGGTTACAAGTAGGTAGGAAACTACCGAAGATTAGCTTCGGTGTTTGTTCTTTTTCACTTGATCATGACTCGCACGCCGTTCACGTTCCGTTACCTTGTTTATACAACCAGCAAGGTCAATACTTGATCTTCTTGATTTCTAGTCAAGTTTAGGTCTCATATACGATCTTGTGGGGTTCGGCCTATACCCTGGCCGAACATCACCAACTTGGAATTTAATCTTCCTTTCCATTTGATAAATACTTCACACTTCAAACATGTCTTGGTAGGGTTCGGCCATACACCATGGCCGAACCATACCACCTTGGTTTAAACCCCTTTTCATGTCCTTTTAATCTTTTTCTACATATTTACAAAACTGCCATTGCTACCCATACATAATTACATCATGCTTAAACTTTAAAACCAAAATCATTTCGATGAAATTGATTCATAAAACCCATAATCATGGTCCATGTATGGCCGAACCCTATGGCTTTCACATTTGAATCTCTATGTCATAACTTAGCCATAGTAACTCATGTTTCGGCCATCGACCCATGACTTGTCCAAATGTTCACTTGGAACCATTTTGACATACTTCATATTGTTCCATGATCTTCAAATTTGAAACCCTTTGATTCAACAAACAATCCATATAAAATGGTCCATGGGGTTCGGCCATACACATGGCCGAACCCAATGGTTCCCTTGGTTTAATGATTCCATCCTATGTACTTAACTTAGGCTCTACTCTTAATCATAAGAACCATATGATTCAGCCATCCAATGGCTGACCCAAAACAGTACCCATATCTCCATTTTAATCACATAGAAAACCCCATAATATTGCATGGTTTCTATCCCCTCAAAACCATTACAAATCACCATAAATTATCCACACCATTCATGGGGTTCGGCCATCCTAATTGGTCGAACCATATGGCCTATAATTTTAAACCTTTTAACATGTAATTTGTGTCTCATTAAAACATATAAAAACCACCATAGTATTTGTATGGTTTGTAGACTTCAAAACCATCAACTAACAAATAAATTTTCATGGGGTTCGACACCTTGATGATGCATTTTTTACCATTTTAAACAACCTTTACCCAAGATTAAATTCCTTGATGCATTCGCCATTCCATAGCCCAAAACATGACACTCCAATCCATGATTAAAACCTTTTCATCATGCATCATAAGTCTAATTTAAACATCCAAAACAGTCCATCATTTGCATGGTTTTAACTTACAAAACCATCAACATGACCATAACATTTCATGGGGTTTGACCACCAAGGTGGCCGAAACCCTATGGTTCATGTTTTCTATCTTTTAAACATCAATATACCTACTCCATACCCTTGGTAGATTTGGGCCAACCCATGGCCAAATCATGTTTCATTTATCCCATTTTATTAAACAAAAATCCATGGAAATACTTACCAAATTTCCAAGCTTTTCTTCTTGCCTTTGCTCTTTCCTTCTTCCCTCTTGTTTCCTTCTTTTTTTAGCCTCTCTTCCTTTGCTGATTACACGTTTGATCAATTGGTGAAAACACCACTAGCTGGTTCGGCCAAGAGAATGAGTTTGGAGAGAGAGAGGTAGATTTCTAAGGTTTCTTGAAGACAAATTCGGCCAAATGGATGGTCTACCTCTTTTGTAAATCAGCCACTAAATCCATGCATTTTCCTTATAACTCTTGATCAAACCAATGGGATATTTGGTGCCAACCAAGGTACCCCTTGGCATCAACCAATGCAACCTTTGGCAACCCCATGTATCTCATCCAATCCCCATACTTTTCATTTAACACTTTGCATGGAAGCCCACACCACAAGTCCCCAACGTGTGGGACTTGTCTTGTGTGGCTTGAGACCCATGCACCTCTTCCATCTCCCCCTTTAACTCACTAATTTACAGCCCCTTTGATTTCCATTTTTGACTCACCCCAACTCACAAGCCCAACTTACCACAATAAATGACACTCATTTAATGCACTTGAGTCAACTCAATTCTTAATTCAAAACCAACTCAATTCAGTCCCACTCAACCTGATTTAATTCACAATTGAGCTCATTTGAGGGCCCACACGGTCAACCATGGTCAACATGGTCAATCCGACCCATTGGGTCCCCATTTAGCTTGTTGACCCTTTTTGACGCCATGACCCATTTATGGGCTGTTTTAGCCATTTGCATTTGGTTTTCACATGTGCATCAAGCCTATCCATTATGCTCCACTTAATTTCCAATCAATTCAGCTTAACTCCATTACATTTGGGCTCACACAATGGTCTAATAAGTCCATTATGATCCTTGGGTCCAATTGGGTCCTTTGACCCAATTAACCATATTGACCCAATTTGATGTTCATTACCCATTCATGATAAATTGGCCCTATAATATGTTCATATGATCTTAATTTGAACAATGGACCCCACCATTTCCTCATTTACAATCACATTTATTAAATTCACCAATCCAGTGGCATTTTCGTACATATTCATATTATTGAGAAATTGGGGTGTTACAAAAAACATCTCCATGGGGTTCGGCCATACACCATGGCTGAACCCTATGGTTCTTAATTTCTTTCCATGACCATAACTCCATAATTTTCTTCCATTAATTCCATAATCTAATGCATTAACATTATCAAAACTCCATAAAATTCATGAACATATTTGGTGGGGTTCGGCCATACACCATGGCCGAACCTCACCCCCTTTTCTTCCATTCCTTTGATTTTATATCTTAGCCATAATCAAATCATGGTTCGGCCATGCAATGGCCGACCCACATCCCTAACCATATCTCCATTAAAATCCTCTTAAACATAAGTATAAATCCATTATCTTCATACTTGAAACCCCATAAATTTATTAACAACTTCCATGGTTTTTTTTTTCATTCAAACATCATTAAATAAACCATGTGCTTCCATAATTAATCATGGGTTCGTCCATACACCTGGCCGAACCCTATGGTTCTTTTCTTTCCCTTTTTTAAAAAATCAATCAACACCCAATCTTATTTCATGGGGTTCGGCCAAACATCATGGCCGAACCCTATGGTTCTTTATCTTTAAAACAAATTTATAAATAAGATACTAACCATTTACGCAACTCCTTCGGTTTTTCCCTGTAACACCCCGCCCTTCTCGCATCGAATATTGGAGTCTATTTTTTTTTTAAAATATCAGAGTATGAGCAAGAGCGGAATGTCACGACGCGAGCTAAGTCCGAACTTCCAAAGTCCGACCCTTAACTGGCCAACCCTATGTGTGCATGGACCAAGTCCAAGAAAACAGTTCACACATAGCAATACGATACACATGCGGAATAAATCATAACATGTGGAATTATAATAGAACCAAATTTCCATTTCATTGATAGCAAAGTACTTAGTCAATAATCACATTAATCATTATCCAAATAAAACATCCAACCATAACAAATTCATCTAAGTTATTACATTCCAAATTCTAGATACTCTAAATACAAGTTCATGAGTATCTTTAACAAATTATAAGTAAAAGCGTTCCAAGCTCCTATGCTTGTCACTTTCCGCGTTCACTGTTTTCCTCATTTCCCTGCATCATCCACGAAAGGGTAAAAGTAGGGCGTTAGTACAACGCGCCCAGTAGGAATTCTAGTTAGGGTTAACACATGGGTTAGTACCAAAAATCCAGATATAACATATATCAAAATCAGGGGTAATAAATCATAATATAATCATAAAACATGATATCCAAAATAGGGTATGATAATAGAGAATCCAATCATACCGATAAAACCCAAAACCTTGCATGATAAATAAAATCATAATCATGCCGATTCAATGCCATACCATGCTATCACATGCAATGAGTCCCTCCCATCGCAAAATATAGGTTATACTCTTGATGGAATTCTCCTCATCAATGTATCTTCCTGGTGGAATTCTCATCACCAAGGTCTTCTCTCTTGATGGAATTCTCCTCATCAAGGTATTTCTCACAGTTGCCTTACGGACATTCCGATAGAGTGTGAGCTCCGGTTACTTAGTATCCTCTTGATGGGATTCTCATCATCAAGGTATCCCCCACTAGTGCTTTACGGTCGCCCCGATGGAGAGTGGGTCTCCGGTTACCTGTCATCCCTCCCATGCCATGCATGAGATGCAAATGTCCATATGCTATGCAATTATACAAATCATAACATTTAAAAGCTCATATTTAAAACACATGCTATTTTATCAAATAAACATAGCATATAAAATCACCATTTGAAACATAACCTTTGCTATAAAATCATTAAATTAAGATAAAAACAATGTATGTAAACCCATGGTTTCAAAGAGGTGGAATCCTACCAAAGACCGTTGACGCGTGCTTGCGTCCTTTCGTCCAATAATCAATCGCCGATCGCGCACCACTTGCGAGATCGCCGTTACCTTATAATATAATATTAAGTCAACACCAAGTCCTACTTGATTTGCAATATTTAAATCCATAAACCATACTTGTGGGGTTCGGCCATACCTATGGCCGAGCCTCACCCTTTTTGTTCATTTATTCCATTAATTACCAAAATGCCATTGGTCCAAACCTTAGTTAATATTTTATTTATTTTAATCCAAGTACATAACCCTAGGTTCGCCAATCAATTCCCATGTTTAGATCCAAATACATAGATCCTAAACATCTAAGTTCTCCAAATAGTTTCTCATATAATTACCTTATTGCCATACAAGGCTAAACTCCCATCTTTAACAGGTATTTACAATTTTTGCCACTCATGGCTTACATAACCCATAGTTTCTTTTAAAAAATTTCACCCTGTTACATGGTCCATAATAATTTCTCAACAAATTAAGTTTATACTTAGAAAGTCCACATTTAGAAACTTTCCAATTTCATTAACCAACTTCCATACTTAGAAATTCCCTAAAATGGAAACTTTCTAAATTTATCATTTCCCAATCTTGGATCCAAAATTCCAAGTTCTTTCCATAAATAGGTCTTTTCTAAATTAAAGGCTTTCCATTTTAATCCTACCTTCCAAAAACAATTAACATACTTTAAAAATGCCATTACAACTCCATGGGGTTCGGCCATACACCATGGCCGAACCCTATGGTTCATAAGGTTCTCTTTTAAAATCCATACATAGTATTCAATGTCTTTCATCATTCACACTTCCATAAATAATAGTTTCCAAACTTAATCTCCACCTTTCCATAATTGGAAGGTTTCTATAATTAAACTCCACCTTCTATTATTAGAAGGTTTCCATATTTTACCATCCAAAATTGGAAGCTTTCTAATTTAGCCAACTCCTTCCAAAATAGAAACTTCCCAAATTAGTAACCATTTTCTATACTTAGATAGTTTCCAATTTAGCAACACTTTCCATAATGGGATGCTTTCCAATTTAGCCACCCCTTCCATACATGGAAGCTTTCTAAATTTAGCAACCTTATTTCCAAAATTAGAAGCTTTCTAATTTTAGCAACACTTTCCATAATTGGAACCTTTCCATACTAATCCCCATTCCAAAAACAACCCCATAGGGTTCGGCCAAGCACCATGACCGAACCCTATGGTTCATGACCTTCCTCAATGGTTTAAATCCATTAAACTCAACCACCAATTCATTACATATTTGGTGGGGTTCGGCCATACACCATGGCCGAACCTCACCCCTTCTTTTCATTAGTATGGATCAAAAAATTAGCCATAAAACAATCCATATTCTTTCATTGATTTCTTGAATCTAAAACCGACCACCATCAAAGGTTTTTTATGATTTAAAATCTAAGATCATAAACCCAATGAATAAATCAACACTCTCCATGGTTTTCAATCTTTAAAACCCAATAACTAATCATATCTTTCCATGGGGTTCGGCCATGTCATAAGGCCGAACCCTATGGTTCTTTTTCTCCATTTAATCCATTAATACTCATCACCAATCTTTCTCCATGGGGTTCGGCCATGCACTATGGCTGAACCCTATGGTTCTTTTGTTTCAAAGGATAAAATTATTAAGCAAGATACTAACCTTTTCCCCTTTGGTTTCTTGCTCTTCCAATTTTCTTTCTTTTCCCTTTGTTTTTCTCCAAACAAGAACTCCTTCTTGTTGCTGCCCTTTCTTCACTTGCTCTTGGCGTGGAAGAGAATGATGAATTGAGAGAGGGAGAGAGGAATAAACTCAACAATAAAGGATGTCCAAAACCGTGTATCCCTCTTGATCTCTCCTTTTATAGCCTTTCTTAATCCCACATTAGAAAGTTCTTAAGATAAGCAAACCTTAGCCGTGCGCCCCTTGTGTTTCCCCTTTTTTTTCACACGTATACTATATTGTAGCTCAGTTCTGACCTTGTTAAATTCTGAATCAAAAAAAGTAGTAAACTACAAAGTTGTAGCACTTGAAGTCTTCTTTTCAACGCAAAAAGAATAAAAGCAATAAGATATAGGAGTGAAAAGTTATAACCAAAACACTGGACATATGTCAAACCTTCCTTATTTAACCATAGCCGACTTGCCCTCTTTAATTAGCCATAGCCGATTTTCCCTTGCCTTATTAAGACCTTCCTTTAATTATTATTAGCAAGTACTATGCACATAACCTTAATCATAATCGAAATAATCTTTTAATTTAATTTAAGACAATCTACCTTCCCTTTTAGAATATCCTATGCGCATAATATGGATATTATTATCCAAATTTCGGCCATGCTTAATCTTTTATTTATTTCATAGATATTTCATTCCTTTTTAAATATCTAGCATATCATTGTGGATTTAAAATCCCACATATATCTCATGCGCAAAATCTATAGGTTTCACATTCAAAATTCGGCCATAAAATCTTTTGTTTAAAATTAGATATAATTCATCACTAAATTAATTCAACCCATTTGCATTTAATAAAACCAATTCCAACATTGGTTGGGTCCTAATTGGGTCATGGCCCAATTCTTGATCCAAATAAGGTCCAATTCTAAAATCCACTATTTAAAAGAATAATTGTCATATAAAATAATAGTCTGAAAATCCGAGGTGTTACATTCCCAGTTGTTCTTTACTCCTCCAATCCTTTTCCTTCTTCTTGATTTTTCCCTTTTGCTGGCTGCCCTCTTTCCTTCTTGTTGTATTGCCGAGAATGAGGGATAGAGAGAAAGAAATTCGGCTATGGTGTGTAAACCATGCGCCCTTTGCTACCTCTTCTTTTTATAATCTTCCTTTGGTCCCATAATTAGAAGGTGCTTAAGATAGGCAACCCCCTTTAGGGCCGTGCGCCCATTGTACTAGTTTAGTAATTGTCGATCTCCCCTTCTTATTTTAAAACCTTCCCTTAATCCTATCTTTAAATTTCGGCCATGCACACTTATCTAATTTTCTGAAGATATTTTATCATATCTATGTGGATATGAAAATCCCACATAAACCTATGCAACTCCTAAAATCTTTCATCAATTTCTTCCATGCGCATATCTTTAGATTTATTATCTAAAATTCGGCCAAGGCAATCTATATTAATCTTCTCCATGCGCATAATCATGGATTGCATTAACTAAATTAATTCAACCCCATTTAATTTTAATGAACACTATTCCACAATAAATTGGGTCTTAATTGGGCCAATGCCCCAACTCTTTGTCCAGTTAAAATCCATATCTAAAATTCACAAATTAATGGATAATTTTCATATAAAATCATAAATTGAAAATCCGAGGTGTTACATGAAGTGTAACACCTCAAAATTTTCAATTAATTATTTTGTATGAAAATAATCCTTTTAAATTTGTGAATTATTAAATAAATGTGCATGGCCGAATTTTAAATAATAAATCTAAGATATGCACATGGAAGAAATTGATGAAAGATTTTAGGAATTGCATAGGTTCATGAGGGATTTTCATATCCACATAGATATGATAAAATATCTTGAGAAAAATTAGATAAGTGTTCATGGCCGAAATTTAAAGATAGGATTAAGGGAAGGTTTTAAAATAAGAAGGGGAGGTCGGCAATTACTAAACTAGTACAAGGGGCGCACGGCCCTAAAGGGGGTTGCCTATCTTAAGTACCTTCTAATTATGGGACCAAGGGAAGATTATAAAAAGGAGAGGTAGCAAGGGGCGCATGGTTTACACACCATAGCCGAATTTCTTTCTCTCTATCTCTCATTCTCGGCATTCACATCAAGAGAAAAGAGGGCAGCCAGCAAGAGAAAAAAATCAAGAAGAAGGAAAAGGATTAGAGGAGCAAAGAACAATCGGGGAAAAACCGAAGGAGTCGCGTAAACGGTTAGTAGTTTGATTTTATAATTTTTGTTTAAAAAGAAAAGACCCCACCCAATATGTTCATGAATTTTTATGGGAGTCGTTGATAATGTAATATGATGATTGGAGGGGTGAGGTTCGGCCATGGTGTATGGCCGAACCCCATCAAATAAATTTATGAATTTGGGGTTTTCTTAGGCATTGAATTATATGGACCTAAGGTTAATAATTTTAATGGAAGTTTGAATGATGGAAATAATTATGGGTTTATGTTCTTAAATTTCAGATCATGGAAACCTTTGATGGTTAGGTGGTTTGGATTTAAAAAGAGGAAAAGAATGGAACCATAGGGTTCGGCTATGGGTATGGCCGAACACCATGGAAAGGATATTGATAAAAAAATTAATGGATTTATATGAATGGTCAAGATTGTGAACCATAGGGTTCGGCCATGGTGTATGGCCGAACCCCATGGAGTTGATTTACCAAGTTAGAAAGTAAATGAAAAAAAGATGGATTTGTCTCCAAGGGTGAGGTTCGGCCATGGTGTATGGCCGAACCCCACTAGGGTTTATTTTTGGAAACCTTTTTATTTATGGAAGGTTGTATATCAAGAAAGTTTCAAAAATAGAAGGAGGAGATTAAAATAGGAAAGTTTCTATTTTCGGAAGGTGGAAACTAAATTAGAAAGTTTTAATTTAAGAACTTTCTAATTATGGAATCTAAATTTGGAAGCTATCCAAGTATGGAAAGTTGCATGCTAATTTTGGAAGCTTTTATTTATGGAAACCTTCCAATTATAGAAGGGTGGATAAATAAGTTGGAAACTTTCTAATAATGGAAGAATTGATGATTAAGTTAGAAACCTTCTAATTATGGAAGGGTGGATGATTAATTGGGAAACTATCCAATTATGGATTGGCTAAAAATGGACGATGATGGAAAAAGGAAACTTAGACATCATAGGGTTCGGCCATGGTGCTTGGCCGAACCCCATGAATTAATTCCATGGGTTAGGTTTATGTTTTAATGAATGGAAGGACAGAAATAATTAGATAATGGCAATTTGGTAATAAAGGCCAAAATGGACGATCATGGGTTCGGCCATGGTGTATGGCCGAACCCCATGAGGCTTATTTTATGGACCCAAGATGGAATTAAGATGTCATAGGGTTCGGCCATGGTGTGTGGCCGAACCCCATGAATCAAGTGGAATGGATTGTATGGATTTAATATGATGATTGGATTAATGGGGGACTTAAACCTAAGGTAGTGGTAAAATTGTAAATAGCGCCTAAATTGAAAGATCATGGGTTCGGCCATGATGTATGGCCGAACCCCATGAGATGGTTTGTGGATCAAACATTGACTTAGGCAATTTTTTCAATGATTGAAAAGATGGGATTATGGAATGATAGCCATGGATGGCATTTACGTAAATAAGTGTGAAAATGGTAAGCCATGGGTTCGGCCATGGTGTATGGCCGAAACCCATGGGGATTGGTTTATGGACTTAAAAGTTGTAAATAAAGTGGGACTTGGTTTTGATTTATTATTGTATTATAGGTAACGGGATCTCACACGGCGTTTACGATCGTGAGCGGTTACTGGACGAAAGACGCAAGCACACGTTAGCGGTCTTTGGTAGAATTCCACCTCTTTGAAACCATGGGTTTATGTACACTTGTTTTATCTTATGTTTGATGAAATTTATGTTTCAAAGGATATGCTTTAAATGAATTTTAAATGCTATGTTTATTTGTTTAAATAGCATGTGTTGGATATGTTTTAAAAGGTGATTTTAAATGCTATGTTTATTTGTTTAAATAGTATATGTTGGATATGTTTTAAAAGGTGATTTTAAATGCTATGTTATGTTATAAAATATCATGTGTTCAATTGGCATCTCATGCATGGCATGGGGTGGAGGATTTGTAACCGGAGGGGTCACACTCTGTCGGGGCGTCCGAAAAAACTATGTGCAGTACCTTGATGTGATTTCCATCAAGAAGATTTCGGAGGGTCCACACTCTGTCGGGGAGTCCGAAAAGACCTATGTCGGGGGTACTTTTATGTACATGTGATGGGTGGGACTCATTACATTTGTCATCATTGCATGGCATGGATTTATATGGTTTTTGACATTACGATATTATTATATATGTTTTGTACTGACCATGTGTTAGCCGTAAGTGGAATACCTACTGGGCACGTTGTTCTAACGCCCTACTTCTACCCTAGTTGATGATACAGGAAATCGGGGGAACGATGAACGCAAGACGGGCCAGGCATAAGAGCTTGGATGATTTAGTTTATTATTTTAATAAAAGTTACTCATGGATTTGTATTTGAGTATCTAGATTTCGGACTGTAATAACTTAGATGGATGGATGTTAATTTTGATAATTATGGTATTTGAATGATGATTAAGGACTTGACGTACTTTGCTATCTGAATGGAATAGAACTTGGTTCTATTATGATTCCGCAATTTTTATGTTATGATTCCGCAGGTTTGTATTGCTATGTGTGAACCATTTTCGTGGATTTGGTCCATGCACACATAGGGTTGGCCAGTTAAAGGTCGGACTTTGGAGTTCGGACTTAGTTCGCGTCGTGATGTCCCGCACTCTGTCACTCTACTCTGTTATAAAAAAAAATAGACTCTGAATTTACAGGAAGAAGCGAGTGAAGAAGGACGGGGTGTTACATGAAGTCCAAGCCTGCAGTCAGAAGCCCGTGAACAAAGTCAAATAGTGTACCAGTCCATCAAAGAGCAAAAGTCCAAGATAGAACCCAATGAATACGAATGGTGTAATCTAAAATTAATGTTTCTAGTGGGGTCTGTTTAACTGGAAAATGCCAAGTGTCCAATGGAGAAAGTTCCTAGATTTCGCATGAGGCCTAAAAGGATTGCGAACATCCATATGAGACACTGTATTGTCCATGGTGTGTTGTGATAAGGATTGGATCTTCTGCAGACAATTTATATGGAGAAAAATCATCTATGAACCTAGACACAATGAAGGCTAAATTCAAAAAGGAAATAGATTTAGATGGATTGAATTTCTCAAGGAGAAAAACTCTCAAAAATCCAATTGAAGAATCGTTGGAGCCAATTTGGGAAGGAGATATGGGCTTATTTTAGAGAATATAAGGAAATAAACAAAAATTGATGAAAAATACTGCGCATGGGCCCTAATTGCTATCTTTGGAAAATATGTGTAATCTACCACTAATTTTTGAAATTATTGTAAAAATATTATATCTCAAATCTGACTATGAGAGTTTGGATTATGATAATCTAATTTGAATGTTTGACTGTCAATGTGGTAAATTCACGACACTAGCACCAGTGGGCCCACTAGTCAAGCTTGAAGTCCAAACCTGCAGTCAAAAGCCCATGAACCAAGTCTAACAGTGTACCCATCCATCAAAAAGCAAAAATCGAAGATATAAACAAATGAATTTGCATAATGTAATCTAAAATTTATGTTTCAAATGGGGTCTGATTAACTAGAAAAATGCCAAGTGTCTAATGGAGAAAATTCCAAGCTAAATTCACATGAGTCATAAAAAGATTGAGAACATCCATATGAGGCACCGTGGAATTCAGCCATGGTGTGTTGTGATAAGGATTGGATCTTCTGGAGACAATTTAGATGGAGAAAAATCCACTATGAACCTGTACACAACGAAGGCTAAATTAGAAAAGGAAAGAGATTTATATGGATTTGAATTGATTGAGGAGAAAAACTCTCAGTTGGAGCCAATTTGGGAAGGAGATGTGCGCATGTTTTGGAGAATACATGGAAATAAGCTGAAATTGATGAAAAATACGGCGTGCACGTCCTAATTGCTAAAATTAAGTGTAATTTACCATTAATTTTGGAAATTATTATAAAATTATCATAACTCAAATCCAGCTATGAGAGTTTGGTTTATGATAATATGATTGAAGCTTTGATTGTCAAAGTGGTAAATTCACTACACTAGCATTAATGGGCCCACTTGTCAAGCCTGAAGTCCAAGCCTGCAGTCAGAAGCCCATGAGCGAGGTCCAACAGTGTACCAGTCCATCATAAAGTCCTAGATAGAACCCAATGATTTTGAAAGGTGTAATCTAAAATTAATATTACAAGTGGGGCCTGTTTAACAAGAAAAATGCCATGCGTCCACTGGAGAAAATTCCAAGCTAAATTCTCATGAGGCCTAAAATCATTGAGAACATCTATATGAGACACTGTGGAATTTGGCCATGGTGTGTTGTGATAAGGATTGGATCTTCTGAAGACAATTTAGATGGAGAAAAATCATCTATGAACTTGGACACAATGAAGGCTAAATTCAAAAATGACAGAGATTCAAATGGATTTAAATTTCTCGAGGAGAAAAACTCTCAAAAATCCAATTGCAAAATAGTTGGAGCCAATTTGGGAAGGAGATATGTGCTTACTTTAGAGAATATAAGGAAATAAAAAGAAATTGATGGAAAATGCGACATGTGGGCCTTAATTGCTATTTTTGGAAAATGTGACTTATTTACCACTAATTTTGGAAATTATTGTAAAAATACCATAACTCAAATCCGGCTATGAGAGTTTGGATTATGGTAATCTGATTTTAATTTTTTATTGTCAAAGTGGTAAATTTACAGCACTAGCACTAGTGGGCCCACTAGTCAAGCTTGAAGTTCAAACCTGCAGTTAGAAGCCTGTGAGCCAAGTCCAATAGTGTACCAGTCCATCAAAAAACAAAAGTCCAAGATAGATACCAAGGAATACAAATGGTGTAATCTAAAATTGATGCTTCATGTGAGGCATGTTTATCTAGAAAAATTCCAACTATCTAATGGAGAAAATTCCGAGCTAAACTCGCATGAGGCCTAAACAGACTCAGAACATCCATATGAGCACTGTGGAATACAACCATGGTGTGTTGTGATTAGGATTTGTTCTTCTGGACACAATTTAGATGGAGAAAAATCCTCTTTGAACATGGACACAATGAAGGATAAAATAAAAAAAGATAAAAGAGATATAGATGGATTTGAATTGCTTGAGAAGAAAAATTGTAATGCCCTAACCCGATGGTGGGCCCAGAACGCTGCTAAATTTTTTTTTATCCTTAATAACTCCTAACTGGACTGGATCAATTGTTAGGCCCAGAAATAAATATTACACATGCTCTTTACATGTGGATTTAAACATGTATCATATATTCGCATATACAAATACATATTTCACAAACAAATATCTCCATTTATTCGATCGAAGTTAAGAATGAAAACAGAACAATTTACACATGCTTAGATTTATAGTACCACAGACGGTACTAAAATCAACATAACATCATTTACATGAAAATAAATATAATAAACATATTTCCCGTCATCGGGAGATACAATTGACTGCAAATGTTCCCTCATCTTAAGTCAGCAGTGAAGGTTCCTCTTCCGCAGTTGGCAACCCTGCAATGTAAGGGATGTGGGCTCTAAGCCCAGTGACGAGATCTTAAAATAACACATTCATCAACACGTATAGGTTAAACAATATAGTCTAATCATACTAACAATAATGGTCTACTCTTACCATTTTACAATCATAGTTATCTACTCATGAATGGTCTATTTTACCATACTTACCAATTTACCATAAATGGTCTCATGTACCATTTATCTTACCTGAATTCATAATTGGTCTATTATACAAATTTATCAAGTTCTACCACTCCTATACCACTGTCATACTGTTGTCCAGCCACTGACCTACCACTGTCATATCACTGCCATATCACTGACATACATTGCCATACCAATGTCCAATGGTTTCGAATATCATTCATCATACTTCAAATCATAATTGGTCAATTATACCAATATTTCAAGTCATCTGTGTTACTGCCATGCCACCGTAACGCCAAAGCACTACATTGACTATAAATGCATTAAGTCCCAACATGGTCAAAATACAGAATCTTACAAGAACATCTCCTACACACCTGGGCCGGTACTGACACACCTGGGCCAGTAGATACAAACCAACACACCTAGGCCGATAATCGACACACCTGGTGTAACACCCCAGATTTTCAAGTTATTTAAATATATGAAAATTTGCCATTTAATTTGTGAATTATTAAATATGGATCTTAGATGGGTAAAGTGTTAGGTCATTGCCCAATTAAGACCCAACGGTTGTGGAAATGGTTTCAATTTAAAATTAAATGGGGCTTAAATAAATTAGCAATGCATTATGTCTTAGCCGAATATGGGGTATGCAAATCCATGAGTATGCGCATAAGGGATCATGGAAAGATTTTAAGAATGAGATAGATTGTTTATGGCCGTGTGTGACATTGCATATCTAGGATATGCGCATGTGCTAGAATATCTTAAATAAGGGATTGCTAAATAATAAGATGTCTAAAGATAAATATAGATGGCTTGGTCGCATGAAGAGATATGAATATCTAGGTGATGCACATAAGATCATTTTAAAGAGGCAACAAGGGGTGCAAGGCAAGGGCTAGATTGGAAGGTCGGCAACATCTAATTAAGGCACAAGAGGGGCGCACGGCCCTAAGGGGAATTGTTATCTTAGCACCTTCTAAGTTGGGACCAAGGGGATGTTATTAAAAAGTAAGAGGCAAGGGCGCATGGCAACACACACACCATAGCCGAATTCTCTCTCTCTCTCAAGTCTCATTCACAGCAAGAACAAAGAGAAGGAGAAGGCAGCCAGCAAGGGTGAATGATCTAGGAGGAGAGAAGGAGAAGGATTGGAAGAGCAAGAACAACCGAAAGAAAATCGGAGGAGTCGGGAACCGGTAAGTAGTTTTGATATTTTTGTTTAAGATAAGGAACCATAGGGTTTGGCCATGGTGTATGGCCGAACCCCATGGAAGGAAATTGGATGATCATGGTATTTAATTTAATGGATGGAAATTGGGAGATGATCATGAACGTTGGGGTTTAATAAAAAGGATGAACCATAGGGTTCGGCCATGGTGTATGGCCGAACCCCATGGAAGGTCATTAGAGAATGATAATAGATTTAAATGATGGAAAAATTATAGATGTATGCTTATGATTTTTAAAAGGGTTTAAATGGTTTAAAGAGAAGTTGTTGAACCATAGGGTTCGGCCATGATGAAGGGCTGAACCCCATGGAGGAACTTTTATTTCTATGGGTTAGAAACCATGGAAAATTATATTGTTTTAAAAGAGTTTAAATGGAAGCTTGGAGGATCATGGGTTCGGCCATGATATATGGCCGAACCCCATGAGGTCTTTTATGGATTTAATTTACTAAGGAATTTTTATTGGATGAATAATTTTTAGAAAGAAGATTATGAACCATAGAGTTCGGCCATGGTGTGTAATAGCCCGGAATTTTTAAATCAATATATATGTGGCTATTATTTATTTTAATGATGGAAATTGGGAATTTTGATGGAATAGGGCCCAAGTATGGTCCCATGGACCATGGGTCAGATGAAACTCATTTAAATGGTCAATGATAGTTAATTGGGCCAAGGATGGTCAAATTGGGCCCAATACCCATTTGGGACCCAATGTTCCAAGTGGATTTAAGCTCTAAGGTAAATGGATAGGAGGAAATTTAATTGGGCCATGGGCCCAATGGTGATCCAATAAGAGGAATTGATTGAATTGGAAATTAAACCACCTAAGTTAATGATGAAATGATCAAGGTGACATGGCCGAATGGGGCCCACCTCCACCTCATCAAGTGAGGTGGCGTGTGGACCAAGGAAAAGGTGGGGCCGACCATCATGGTTGACTTGGTCAACCATGGATAAGTCAAGGGGAATTAAGGAGGATTAAAGTGGATTAAGTTGATTAAATTATTTTAAATCATCTAAGTTAATATTAATTGGACCTAAGTAACATGGCCGAATGGGGCCCACCTCCACCTCACCAAGTGAGGTGGCGGGTAGGCTAGGAGTTGGTGGGGCCGGCCACCATGTTGACTTGGTCAACCATGGGTGGATTTCATGGAGGAAATTTAATGGAATTAAATTTAATGGGAATTAATTAACCTAAGTTAAGGATCCAATTAATTAATTAATTAAGTTAGTCAAATGGGTCAATGGGGAGTCAAAAGGAATAAGTCAAGTGGTGGTTTTATCTCACCCAAACCACCCAAGGAAACACAAATAAAACCATGGGCTTAGGATGGTGGTCTCATCTTAACCACCCCCACCCAAAGCATGAGGACCCATACCCCCCATGATGGATGGTCAATGCACTTGATGGAAGACCAAACCACCTAGCTAAGGACACCCAAAACCGTTGGGCTTGGTGGTGGTTTCATCTCAACCATCACCACTAAGACATGGGAGCCATGCTTGGTTGGTGGATGGGCATCATGGAAGAGTGTAGTCTAAGAAACCAAAATGAGATGGTTTTCATCTCAGCTCTCAATCTCACTCCCATCTCTCTCTCTCTCTCCCTCCCTCTTCCCCTCCCTCTCATTGCCGATCCATGCCCTAAGGAAAAGAAGAAGAAAAACTTAGAAGAAAGGAAGAAAAAGCTCAAGTGTTGGCCGACCACATCAAGACCAAAAGACATTTTCCTCATCCTCTCCTCCCTTACCTCTCTCAAACCTATCCCTACCTTAGCCGAACCCAAACCTTGGAGACTCCATCTTGATCTAGCACATCTTGGCCGAACATCAAGGAGAAGAAGAAGGAGAAAGGGCTAAGGAAATCAAGGGGAGAAAAAGAGAAGCCAGATGGTAAGTGTTCTTAAACGAGAGGTTACATTTTTTTAAAAGATTTAAAAAGAGATCATGAAATCCATTTTTCTTGGATTGGATGGTGGCCAAAATATCATGGGCCATGGATCTAAAATCCATCCAAGGAAAGGATGAGAAATGGATAAAATAGGAGAGATAGATTAAGAAAAATAAATGGATATTAAGGACACTATGTATTAAGATTTAATTAAGCATGGGAGTATATTTTAAAGGAACCATGGACCATAGGGTTCAGCCATGTAGTATGGCCGAACCCCATGGAAGGTGATTAGGAGATTTTAATGGGGTCTTAAAGAATGGAAACCATGGAATATGACTAATGTTTTTAAAGGTTTTGAATGATTAAATGTTAGTGATTTTTTAACGGGGTTTTAAATGAGAAAATCATGGGAGATGTAAATGATTTTTAATGGCCTCAAAAATGGTAGATGGGGATGAACCAAGAACCATGGGTTCGGCCATGGTGTATAGCCAAACCCTATGGTGATGTTTTAGTAATTTTAAAGGGGGTTAAAATATGGAAATTGATGGAGAAGGTTGATAGTTTTTAAATGGACTTTAAGTATAGCAAATAATGTTTTTAAAGGGGATAGAAATAATGGGAAAACATGGACCATGGGGTCGGCCATGTTGCATGGCCGAACCCCAGGGGGAGATTTTGGTGGATCTAAGTGTGCTTGGATCATAGCGATAATGAGAAAAGGTTAGTGGAATTAATGGACCTTAAGTGTGGTTAATATTGACCAAAAAGTGATGATTTAAATGCATGATGTAAACCCCCTCATGGGAGGGTTTATTTTGGATCTAAATGATGTAAATAGGCCCAAGGAAAGATAAGAAGAAGGCATCATGGGTTCGGCCATCGTGTATGGCCGAACCCATGACTCATTTATGAGTCATTTTTGGGCTAAGATTAAGGTGTATGTATGTGCTCAAATTGATGGGAATTAGATTAAGTAATGGCTGTTTTTAATGTTTTCATGTCATGGTGGATGGATCATCAGTGGATCCAAATTTTATGGATCAGTCATGAGTCTAAGGATGGAAAATAAAATGAGAACTTAACCATGGAAGAAGAGTGGCAAAATGGTAAATATAGGCCAAAATCAAGAACCACCATGGCCGAACCCCATGGAGGATGATCATGGACTTAGGTATGTTTAAAGATGACCTTATGTATGGTTAAATGAAGCATAGGTTACTGGATTTTAAACCCACTTGTAGGTCATTTTATGGGCTAAATTTGGAATTATACATGTATTTAGATGAATGGAAATTTGGCTAAGTTAAGGGCTGACTTTTAATAATCTTGTAACATGGTTGATGGATCATTGATGGATCCAAGTTATGGATCAGTTATGGACTTAAGTGTGCATGGTTAAATAGGTAATTAGCCATGGGAAGGAGTAGCGGCAAAATCGTAATTATGGCCAAAAAATGAAGATCCATGGGTTCGGCCATGGTGTATGGCCGAACCCCATGGGGGATGTTGGTGGACTTAAGGGCTCTAAATAATAACCTTATTTGCTGATTTATGGAGCATAGGTTACTGATTTTTAGACTCATGTAATTAAAATAATTAAATGGATTCAATGGGGGCCACAAAACCTAGATAGTGAGGTTGGGCCATGGGGTATGGCCGAACCCCACTAAGGTATGATTAATGGGCTTAGAAATGGTTAAAAACATGGGCTAATTATTCATATGTAATAAGGTATCGGACATCGCAAGCGGTGCGCGTATCGGTGACAGAATTATCGGACGGAAACGTAAAGGGACATTAGTCAGTATTTGGTAGGATTCCAACCTTATTGTAAGCCATGGATGATGTGTGTATGGATGTGTTATTAATTTATTTTAGTAATCATGTGATATGTTTAAGATGGGTTTTTATGGCTATGATTTAAATATTATATGGCATATTGCATTTACAATGATTTAAATACTATATAGCATATTGCAATTACATCTCATGCATGGCATGGGCGGGAAAATAAAGGAACCGGAGTCCATGCTCTGTCGGGGCGACCGAGAAGCAAGTATGGGGATATCTTGATGTGTTGAGTTATAACCGGAGTCCATGCTCCGTCGGGGCGACCGAGAAGCAAGCATGGGGATATCTTGACGTGTTGAGTTATAATCGGAGTCCATGCTCCGTCGGGGCGACCGAGAAGCCAGCATGGGGATACCTTGATGAGGCTTTGCCATCAAGGGGGATTTTACATATGATTGGAAAAAGGACATTGTACAATGGTAATGGATGATGGGTGGGACTCATGACATAAGACACCCATGGCATGGCATTCATTTTATGGTTTTCATTATATTATTACATATGTGCTCGTTATCACTAATCCATGTGTTGGCCCTACTCGGAGTCCTACTGGGCACGTTGTCTAATGCCCTACTTCTACCCTAGCTGATGATATAGGAGATGGCAGAAACGGAGGACATGACAGGAGCCAAGCGTAGGAGCTTGGGGAAGCAGGCTAGATGATTTACTTAAATTTATTTTGGAATGTAATTTGAGTAACTTAGCTCGTCGGACTGTAATAATTTATATTTCTGCTATGGTTTGGACTTTACTTTTGGTTGTTATCCTTTTGAGGTAATTTAGTAATTTAAATGATGTAACTTCCTTGCTGTCTAAAAATTAGTAGGATAGACTCTATTATAATTTCCGCATTAAGTTATATTCCACGAGCTTACTTTCTACGTGTGAACCGTTTTCGTGGACTTAGTTCCACGCACACGTAGGATTGGCCAGTTAAGGGCCGGGCTTTAGAAGCTCGGACTTAACTCGCGTCGTGACGTCCAGCGCCCTTTGTCACTCTTTATTTTCAAAAAAAAAAATAGACTCTGATTTTAGTGAAAAAGGGGCGGGCGTTACATGGTGCATGGCCGAACCCCATGGAGTTGGATATTAATTTAGAAAGGATCTAAGGATGGTTATTAAATTAGAAACTTTCTAATTATGGAAGGAACCTTGATCTATGGATTCAAGTATGGAAGATGATGAAAATGGAAAGTTAGACATCATAGGGTTCGGCCATGGTGCTTGGCCGAACCCCATGAACCAATGTTATGGGTCGGTTTTGGCCATAAACCTAAGGTAATGGCAAAGTTGTAAATACATGCTAACATGGAAGGTTAGCCATGAATGGCAATATTGTAATTTAAATGGAAATAAAGGACCATGGGTTCGACCATGGTGTATGGCCGAACCCCATGAACTATGTGTTGGATTATGTGTTTGGATTAAAGAACTATGTATGGATTATTTTGGAACATAAGCAAGATAAATGGCTATGGATATGTATAATGGCAATATGGTAATTAAGTGAAATCAATGGACCATGGGTTCGGCCATGGTGTATGGCCGAACCCCATGGGGAATGTTTACTAAACTTAGGGTTGATGTATATTAGATGATTAATGGGTTTATGATTAGATTAATGAATAAAAGTGGTTTGAACGGCATAAATGTAAATATGGTCAAAAAATGAATGACCATGGGTTCAGCCATGGTGTATGGCCAAATCCCATGGAGACTGTTTTGATGGACTTAGGGTTTATGTAAGTGGGATTAAAAAAAGGGAAGTGATCAAATGTTTAACTTAGGGGTTATTGATTAATAAACCAAAGAAAGAAATTAAAACAAAAGGGGTGAGGTTCGGCCATGGTGTATGGCTGAACCCAACAAGTTTGGTTTATGGACTTGGACATTGTTGTAAATCAAGTGAGACTTGGTTTTAATTGATTGTTATATTATAAGGTAACGGGACCTCACAAGGTGTGTACGATCGTGAGCGGTTACTGGACGAAAGACGCAAGGACACGTTAGAGGTCTTTGGTAGGATTCCACCTCTTTGAAACCATGGATTTATGTACAATGATTTTATCTTGTTTAGATGAATTTATATTGCAAAGGTAGGTTTCAAAATGTGAATTTTAAATACTATGTTTATATGATAAAATAGCATGTGTTGGATATGTTTCAAAATATGAATTTTAAATGCTATGTTTATATGATAAAATAGAATGTGTTGGATATGTTTCAAAATGTGAGTTTTAATGCTATGTTTATATGATAAAATAGCATATATTTCATTGGCATCTCATGCATGGCATGGGGTGAAGGATTTGTAACCGGAGGGGCCACACTCAGTCGGGGCGTCCGAAAAACCTATGTGGGATACCTTGATGTGCTTTTTCATCAGGAAGAAACTGGAGGGTCCACACTCCGTCGGGGAGTCCGAAAGACCTATGTGGGGGTACTTTTAAGTACATGTGATGGGTGGGACTCATTGTATTTGTCATCATTGCATGGCATGGTTTATATGGTTTTTGACATTATGATATTATTATATTTGTCGTGTACTAACCATGTGTTAGCCCTAATTGGAATACCTATTGGGCGCGTTGTTCTAACGCCCTACTTCTACCCTAGTGGATGACATAGGAAACCAGGGGAATGATGAACGCAAGGAGGGCCAAGCATAGGAGATTGGATGATTTAGTTTATATTTTGAATAAAGTTACTTATGGACATGTATTTGAGTAATTAGACTTTGGACATGTAATAACTTAGATGGTTGGATGTTTATTTGGATAATTATGATATTTTAATTATGGATACAGACTTAACGTACTGTGAATGGAATAGAACTTGGTTCTATTATAATTCCGCATGGTTTGATTTTATTTTCGCATATTGATATTGTTATGTGTGAACTATTTTCATAGACTTAGTCCATGCACACATAGGGTTGGCCAGTTAAGGGTCGGACTTAAGAAGTTCAGACTTAACTCGCGTCGTGACATCCCGCTCTCTATCACTCTTGTTTATAAAAAAAAAATAGACTCTGATTTTCGGAAAAAATAAAGAGAGTGAAAAAGGGTGGGGCGTTACACCTGGGCCGATAATAGTTCAGTAGTTGAGGGTACGTGGAGGTAATATCAATATCATAAATGCTCAAGTTCTTATATTGGAGCATCTTATCAATAGTATCAACTTCATACTTCAGTCTTCATCATAACATGATGTTCAAGTTCTCACACCGAAGAATATAATTATCACTATCAACTTCATAGTTCAATTTCTTATCATAATATGATGCTCAAGTTCTTACATCGGATAGTATCATCATCAATATCGAGACCATGCATGATAAACATCATTAGTAATAATATGAACATATCTTATCAATATATATATCAAGTCTAGGCATATATGATGGAGATGTGCATCCTATGTTGAGTGGATAAACTTTTAAGGATTAAGTTTGAAATAGCTATATTAGGATTATTTTAAAAATAACTCCATTAGATGACAAATTAAGAGAAACTTGTTTGTGATGGTTTGAGAATGAAAGTAGAAAACCAGAGACAGCTCTAGTATGTAGAGTTGAGAGTTCTAGGTAAAGGTTGGGTGGACCACTTAAAATGTGGAAGGATTGGATAAAGAAAAGCACGATAGATAATGGAGTGATTGATTACATGGTTTATGATAGGGTCACATGGAGAAGTATAACTTGAAAAACAGACCCTAGATAGATAAGATTTTGGCTTTGATCAGGAGTCATTGCTATTTGATACTTCTTTTCCCTCAACCCCAATTTTCAATTATGGATCCATGTCATGCAATGAGTTTTAGTTTAACTATATACAGAGAATCAATAGATTTGATCATTGATTGGTGCTTGGGATGTTGTGAAGTCTTCTACATTATAACCAATTTGAGGCTTTTGTAAGCTAAGTTTGAAAAGTTAACATAGACTATGATGTTACTCAATTACCACACCCATGTTATTTGATACTTTTATGGAGTTTAATTTCTTGTTTGCATGTTACTACATTCATCCATGTGCATGTGTGTGAGGTTATTGTGGTCATGCATTGCTAGTATGCTTATTTTTTTTGAAATGGAAAACAAGTTAAATGATTGTATTCACACTTAACTCATGCAGACCTTTATTTTATTCTATAGTTTAAGCTAGAGGAAGTCAATGGTATCATGAATGACTTCGATGAACCGGGGTACCTTGCCCCTACTGGCTTTATACCTCGGGGGTACAAAGTATATGGTAATTCAGGGAGAGTCTGGAGCTGTTATTCTCAGAAATAAGGTAATGACTTGTGTCTCACACTTTTCGATGATTACTTTCAATACCTAGGTATCAATCATTTTAGGTTTCTACCATGATGTTTTAGATGTTAAAATTTTTTGGTATGTTCAAAACTTTGAAGTGTGTTGAACATTTCCTGAAGTTTGTCAAAGGTCTAAATCTTAAATAGTGTTTAGCTTGGACCATGGATTATGTATGTTAATAATGCACCATGCTTGCTCCCATTCAAATATAACCCATGCTATATCTTTCGGGAAAAGGGTCAGTTATCTATTTGTAGGACCTTGATGGCTTTCAGTATTGCAAAATTGCTGCTTCCATAGGTGTGATGGGGTTGGTAGCCTTTCCTGAGCCTAAGTTGTAACACCCCGCCCTTTTTACTCGCCGAAAATCAGAGTCTATTTTTTCTTTTTAAACAAAGAGTGAGAGAGAGCGGGATGCCACGACGCAAGCTAAGTCCGAGCTTCCAAAGCCCGGCCCTTAACTGGCTAACCAAGCATGTGCGTGGATTAAGTTCACGAAAACGGTTCACACGTACTAAGGCTAAGCTTGAGGAATTAAACATAATGCGGAATTATAATAGAGTTTTATCCTATCAATTTTAAATAGCAAGGAAGTCCATCACTTAATAATAGTAATCACCTTAACCTTAAAATGTCCAAAATAAAATTCCAAACCATAGCAAATAGTCTAAAATTATTATAGTCCCAACAAGCTAATTACTCAAATTACATGTCCAAAATGTAAACTTAATAAAATAGATCTAGCTCATCCAAGCTCCTAAGCTTGGCTCCGATCGCGTCCTTCGTTTCGTCCATTTCCTCTGTCATCATCTAAGGTAGAAGTAGGACGTTAGACAATGCACCCAGTAGGTACTCCGAGTAAGGTCAACACATGGGTTAGTATAAAAAAAATTATATAGATATAAATAATATCAAAACCATGCAAGTCAATGCCATGCCATGGGTGTCATATGCCATGAGTCTCACCCATCATCCATATCACAATCACATAGTATCCTCTTGATGGATAATCCACATCAAGGTATTGTCATGAATCCCCGCGAATGCCTTATCGGTCGCCCCGAACGAAGCGTGGACTCCGGTTACAATTCAATAGTATCCCTCTTGATGGATAATCCACATCAAGGTATCCCAACGAATGCTTTATCGGTCGCCCCGAACGGAGCATGGACTCCGGTTACAATTCAATCATACATCCCTTGGATTCAGTGTGGATTCCTCCCCACGGTTGTTTTATAGGAAAACCGAATGGAGCGCGGACTCCTCTCATTGGTTCCCTCCCATGCCATGCATGAGATGCAAGTGCAAACATGCTATGTAATAAAAAACATCATAGCATTAAAATCCCATCATTAAAACATATCATTTGATACCAAAATAATTCAAGAAAACATCACATATACATATTCCATGGTTTTCAATAAGGTAGGAATCCTACCAACGACCAAATATCGTGTCCTTGCATTTTCGTCCAAAAACCGTTCACCTCTCACGTCAAGCCGATCGCACACCGCTTGTGAAATCCCATTACCTTATTACATATAAATAAATCAAACCAATGATCCATTTGATTTCCAACCATCCCTACATCATCCTATGTCATTTCCATTTACAACCATTGTCTTTTATCCGGTTAAGTCCCTTAAGAGGTTTCCATCATACCTTAGGACTGAAATATGTTTATGTCCACAATCATCTATGAGTGGGGTTCGGCCATACAACATGGCCGAACCTCACCCTTTTGATTTTGACCTCTCCTTTAGTCCTTGTTATTTTAACCAATAGTTAATCACTTACTTGATAAAACAGCCTAGATCCATAGAGATATCATCTTCATCATACACCTAGGTTCATAAAAAGTCCTTCATGGGGTTCGGCCATACAACATGGCCGAACCCATGGTCCTTTATTTTTTTATTCAACGTGGGTCCAAGATCATTCCATCTTTTGATTTATTAACCAATCACATAACTAAGTCCTTTTACATTAATAAAAACCCTAAGTCCATAAAACATTCTCCATGGGTTCGGCCATACAACATGGCCGAACCCATGGTCCTTTCATTCCATCATCCTTTCATTTTAACCCTTATTTCTTAGCTTGATCATTCCATCTCTTAAACATACATAGATCTACAAATGGTCCATCAAAATGATTCATTAACATACCATAAATCGATAATAAATCCCTCCATTCCTTAGCTTGATCATTCAATCTCCTATACATGCATGGATCTACCAAATGATCCATCAAAATGGTTCATGGGGTTGGGCCATATTGATGTCTCATTTTCATCCTTCCTCTCTTAAATCACTTACAACATATTAGATTCCACAAATATCATGCATGGGGTTCTGCCATACAACATGGCCGAACCCATGGTTTTTCATCCCCATTTATTTCTTAGTTTATTGGCCATGGTTCATCATGAAAAATGTATAAAAATACATAAACATACTTCCACCATTTTCATCCTTTTAAAACCCATTAAAATCACTAACACACTTCCATGAGTGTCATCCTTTAAAACCCATTAAAAATCATTAACATACTTTCATGGTTTTCATCCTTTAAAACCCATTAAAATCACCAACATACTTCCATGTGGTTCGGCCATACAACATGGCCGAACCCTATGGCCCTTTATTTTCCCTTACAAATCACATACCCATGATTGTATCCTTTGATGGGGTTCGGCCATACATCATCTAATCCCTTTTTAGTTCTCATATGGTCCATGTATAAATCTAGGGTTTGGCCATGCAAGGGCCAAACCATGACCTTTGATCATTCTCCATTCTTTCTATTGAACATGCATGAGGTCCTTATGCATGTCAAGATTAGGGTTCGGCCATGCAAGGGCCGAACCATATCCCTTGACCATTTCTCATGTTTAGTCATGCATGTTGACATAAACCATATATACATTGTGTCCTTAGTAATCCATCTTACCCATTAAGGTTTTGTCCATTTTTTCCATCTTATTCCTTGGATGGATTTTAAATCCATGGCCCATAACATTTTGGCCAACTTTCCAATCTGAAATGGAATGTTCCTTTAACCTCTTCCAAATTAATAAAATCTTGTCAAGTAATACTTACTGATTCCGCGACTCCTCCGTTTTCTTTCGTTCCGCCTTGCTCCTCCGATCTTTTCCTTCCTTAATCTTTTATTTCTCCTCCTTGATCTTTGGCCAAGAGTGAGCTTGAGAGGGAGAGGGTTCCAGATGAAAAAACCAAAGAGATGGTTCTGCCTTGGTGAAGGTTTGAGAGAGGGAGAGGGGGAGAGAATGGAAAATCCCTTAGTCTTTTCCTTGTCTTGTGAGAGAGGTCGGCTCTAGGGTTTTTGTAAGAGGGAGAGGAGCTGAGATAGAAAACTTCTAAGTCTTTTTCTTTGTCTTAGAGGGGAGGTTGGCCAAGTTTGAGAGAGGGAGAGAGTGAGAGAGTGAATGAGATGGAAAGCTAACCCTTTCCATCTTGTCTAGGGTTTCCTTGGGTAGGACTCCACCCTCATCAATGTGGAGTCTTCCCCATGAGTCCTTTGACCAAACAAGGGAATGCATGCCCTCCACATGGCACACACCACCTTCAACAACGGTTTTGGCTTAGTGGTTTGCATGAGATGGAACCCCCACCTCTCATTTGACCAACCATGAGAATGCTTGCCCTCCACATGGGTTCTTTGTCTAGCCAAGAGGGTGCATGCCCTCCACATGGCATACCACCCCCATCTCCAACAGTTTTGGCTTAGTCGTTTGCATGAGATGGAAAACCACCCACCTCCTTTGATTCACTCCATCTTTTCATCTTCCATGTGACTCACCCCCATTTGACTCACTCCATTTAAATGCAACTCAACTCCTAACTCAAGCATTACAATTTATTTCCATCTAACTTAGGTGATTTAATTAAATAATTTAATTCAACTCACTTCACTTGATCCTCTTTAATTCACCATGAACTCACCCATGGTTGACCAAGTCAACCATGGTGGTGGCCCCACTTGTGCCTTAGTCCACACGCCACCTCACTTGATGAGGTGGACTTGGGTCCCACTTGGCTATGCCACTTGGATAATTCCTCATACACTTGCCTCCTCACTTGATGAGGTGGACCCCATGCCTTTGATCTTAATTGGGTCCATGACCCGATTAAATCCATTCCTTACCCATTTACCCTAATCACCAATCTATCTTGACCCATTGGGTCCCAATTGGGCATTTGACCCAATTGACCACATCGACCCAATTAAATAGAATTAATCCTATCCATGGTCCATTGCCCTAACTTTGGTCCATCTAACATCCATTCCATCCATAAATCCTAATTTTTAACAATTAAAATAAATAATAACCAATATATTTATTGAATTGAGAATCCGGGCTATTACATAAGCTTGTTTGTATTATCCACATGGAAAATGTAACGCCCCGCCCTTTTTCACTCTCTTTTGCTTTTCGAAAATCAGAGTCTATTTTTTTTTTAATAAATAGATAGCGATAGAGAGCGGGACGTCACGACGCGAGCTAAGTCCGAACTTCTAAAGTCCGACTCTCAACTGGCCAACCCTATGTGTGCATGGACTAAGTCCATGAAAACGGTTCAGACATAACAATATAGACTTGCGGAACAAAATCATAACATGCGGAATTATAATAGAACCAAGTTCCATTCCATTCAGATAGCAAAGTACATCAAGTCCTTAATCATCATTAACATAACGCAATCATCCGAATAAACATCCAACCATAGGAAATCATCTAAGTTATTACACATCCGATGTCTAGTTACTCAAATTACAAGTCCATAAATAACTTAATCAAAATATAAACTAAAATCATCCAAGCTCCTATGCCTGGCCCGTCTCGCGCTCATCATTTTCCTTGTTTCCTGTATCAACCACTAGGGTAGAAGTAGGGTGTTAGAACAACGCGCCCAGTAGGTATTCAATTAGGGCTAACACATGGTTAGTACAAAACATATATAATATCATAATGTCCAAAACCATATAAAACAATGCCATGCAATGATAACAAATGCAATGAGTCTCACCCATCACATATACATAAAAGTACCCCCACATAGGTCTTTCGGACGCCCCGACGGAGTGTGGACTCTCCGGTTTCTTCCTAATGGAAAAACACATCAAGGTATCCCACATAGTTTTTCGGACGCCCCGACGGAGTGTGGCCTCTCCGGTTACATATCCTTCACCCCATGCCATGCATGAGATGCCAATGAAACACATGTTATTTTATCATATAAACATAGCATTTAAAATCACAATTTGAAACATATTCCTTTACAACATAATTTCATCAAAAATAAGATAAAAAAATTGTACATAAATCCATGGTTTCAAAGAGGTGGAATCCTACCAAAGACCACTACGTGTCCTTGCGCTTTCGCCTGGTAACCGCTCACGATCGTACACACCATGTGAGGTCCCGTTACCTTATAATATAACAATCAATTAAAACCAAGTCCCACTGGATTTACAATAATGTTTAAGTCCATAAACACAATCCTCATGGGGTTCGGCCATACACCATGGCCGAATCCATGATCTTTCATTTTTACTTATATTTACAACAATGCCATTCACGGCTAACATAACCCATAATCCAATCTTTTCCTCCATTAACAAATGCCTAAGTCCATGTCTTGATCCACAAATCCATCTCATGGGGTTCGGCCATACATCATGGCCAAACCCATGATCTTTCAATTTAGGCGATATTTACAAGATTACCATTGATTCCATCAACTTATGTTTGAGTTCTAAAACATAGGTCCATTAATTCTACATAATTACCATATTGCCATCCAAGGCTATAATTTCATTATTCTCACCCTTCATCCCTTCAATCATTAAAAACCATAAATCATTCCCCATGGGGTTCGGCCATACACCATGGCCGAACCCATGGTCTATCATTTTCAAACCTTCCACTCATTAACACATACACATAATAGATCCATAATTGGTTCATGGGGTTCGGCCAAGCACCATGGCCGAACCCTATGATGTCTAACTCCCAATTATCTACATTGCATCCATTATTAGAAGGTCCATAATTAGAAAGTCCACTTTTAGCAATTCCATTCTTGAATCCATAATCCAAGGTTCTTTCATTTTTGATCCAAAAATCCATATTTAGAAACTTTCTAATTTAATCTCCACCTTCCATTTTAATCAATTAACATACATTAAAATACCAATCCAACTCCATGGGTTTCTTTAATTTCCTCTTGAACATTATTTAACTATGATCTAAATACGTAAACATAATTCCATAATTATTCATGGGGTTTGGCCATACCTCATGGCCGAACCCATGGTCTAAGGATTTTCACAAAAATCATCCATTAAAACCCTTCTAAAATTAAAACCACAACTCTATGATTTTGATCCTCCAAAATTCCATTAAAATTACCAAAGTCTTTCCATGGGGTTCGGCCATACAACATGGCCGAACCCTATGGTTCATCATTCCATTAGTTAGATCCATTAAAAGTATTAATATCTTTTCCATGGGGTTCGGCCATATACCACAACCGAACCCTATGGTTCCGTTTTTTTTTCCTCTTTCAAATCCAATCATAATATTCCAACCATCCATGGTTTTCAACCCATCAAAGTACACAATATCTTTCCATTAAATTATACTCAATCATCTCTCAATCTTCTTCCATGGGATTCAGCCATACACCATGGCCGAACCCTATGGTTCTTTTCTTTTAAACAAAAATTATAAAATCACTTACCGGTTCCGCGACTCCTTCGGTTTTCCCTCGGTTGTTTTTGATCTTCCAATCCTTTTCCTTCTTGATCTTTCCCAAGCCGAGATTGATCTAGATTATGTCGTGCGCCCCTTGTGCTTGCTGCTCTCTCTCTTTTCTTGATTTATGAATGCCGTGAATGAGACTTGCAAGAGAGAAAGAATTCGGCTATGTGTGTGTGTATTGCTGTGCGCCTCTCCTTCCTTCTCTTTTATAGTTTCCAATTGGTCCAATATTAGAAGGTGCCTTAGTGCCGTGCGCCCCTTGTCTATAAGTTAGAAGGTGCCGACCTTCCAATCTCAACTAGGAAAGGACTCCTCTTTGCGCCTCACTCATGGATTGCATAACTCCCACTCTGCCATGCATCCTATCTTCTTTTATCTACCTTCCAATCAGTCCAATCCATAATTAGGAGGTGCCATGCGCCCCTCTTGTTTCCCACTTTGGAGAGTCCTAATTAGAATAGGACATGCGCCCATTATAATTTAGCAATTACCCTATTATTATTCCTAACAAAGAAATGACTCCTTTTTAGAGATACGCCAACTTATCCTCATGGATTGCGCATATCCCATGGATATGGATATGTCACACACGGCCAAACAATATCCCATTCCTTATTTATATAATATTGCATTACTAATTAAATTCAGCCCCATTTAATTTATTGAAACCAATTCCACAACTGTTGGGTATTAATTGGGCAATGACCCAACACTTTACCCATACAGTATCCAAATCTAATAATTCACAATTTAGATGGGTAATTTTCATATAAATTAATAACTTGAAAATTCGGGGTGTTACAAAAAAGCCCTTTTGAAGCCCCTTTTTCTTTTTATGTTAAAGCCCAAGCCTACCTGTAATGGCCCAGATCAACGAAATGGTTATTGAAATGATAGGATAATGATAAATAGTATGAATCGTACGACTTTATGTTTTTCGATTCACAATTCACACCCCTAGACCGATTTTGATACAATTCGAGTTTGACAATATTGGATAAAATTGGAGGATGCCATACACTTAAAGCATTGAGAATATTTTTAAAATTCCATGCTCACAAGGTGTTTGATAACATGTTTGAGTGAATGTTGGTTTGTGTACATTCTGATGTATAGTTGGGTAAGGTTATGGTTTGACCTCCTTATGCCTATGTATGAATTTCCATGATTTGAAAAGGAACTTGATATAATGGTTAGATTAAGTGATATGGGTGAGTTAAGGTCAAGTATCTTAGAACCCCGGCGGGTTAACTTGTGCTATAATGGGGATAGGCTAGCATGATTGAGAATGCATGGAATGCAATGTAAATGCTAAGAAAGCCTTATTTGATTTCCCCAAAGTAAATGTATGACCACTCCCTAATGTCAACCCAAATGTGAAAATGATGAACTATGGTTGATCTGATCCACTATGTGGTATGTAGGCAATTGAGAACATTGTGCCTCAACTCGATCAAAAGATGCATTGTGTCTCATCCATTTATATTATGGATGATGTAAGATGTTGAGCATATGTGAAGGGTGGAAAATGATTGGTGGGATATACCTTCCCTAATATAGACACTAGATGTTGGATCCCTCGAAGGCGGCCCGAAGTGGTTATGATGCCTTTGGAGTCTCGATATGCTGAAATAAATTATGTCTGTTACATGAGTAGAGCCCAAAATGGCAAGAAAATTGTGGAAATTCTTAAGATGGACAAATGAGGAATATGTCACTAAGATATATGTGACTAGGTCACTTGATTGGTGGGATATACCTTCCCTAATATAGACACTAGATGTTGGATCCCTCGAAGGCGGCCCGAAGTGGTTATGATGCCTTTGGAGTCTCGATATGCTGAAATAAATTATGTCTGTTACATGAGTAGAGCCCAAAATGGCAAGAAAATTGTGGAAATTCTTAAGATGGACAAATGAGGAATATGTCACTAAGATATATGTGACTAGGTCACTTGATTATATTGAGACGTGGTACGGATGTGTCCCTCACATGATGATTATATTGAGACGTGGTATGGGTGTGTCTTTCACATGATGATTATATTGAGACGTGGTACGGGTGAGTCTCTCACGTGATGATTATATTGAGAAGTGGTATGGGTGCGTCCCTCACGTGATGATTATATTAAGACGTGGCATGTGAGCGTCCCTCACGTGATGACTATATTGAGACGTGGTACGGGAGAGTCCGACGTGATGATTATATTGAGACGTGGTACGGGTGCGTCCCTCACGTGATGATTATATTGAGACGTAGTACGAGTGCGTCCCTCACGTGATGATTATGTTGAGACGTGGTATGGGTGTGTCCCTCACGTGATGATTATATTGAGATGTGCTACGGGTGTGTCCCTCACGTGATGATTATATTGAGATGTGATACAGGTGTGTCCCTCATGTGGTGATTATATTGAAATGTAGTACGGTTGTGTCCCTCATGTGATGATTATATTGAGATGTGGTATGGGTGCGTCCCTCATGTGATGATGTTTGAGGCGCGGTATGGGTGTGTCCCTCACGTAATATTGATGATTGAGACGTGGCGTGGGTATGTCCCTCATGTAATGATAAGGTTATGCCTTAGTCCGTTGAAAAAGGAAATTGTCCGCTCAGTAGATCATTGTGTCTCATCTTTGTACAACTAAAAAGATGAGAAAAGTATATAAATTCCATGAGTAAGGCCTAGAGTAGCCGTGAGACCGTGAGAGCCTTAATATGAACATATGGAGACTATGGCATTGAGATGTATATGTGACTAGATCACTTGATATTGAGACGTGGTATGCGTACATCCCTCACGTGATTATGATATTTGATTGCCCGTTCCAGAGAGGTATTTGAGACGGTGGCATCGGCTAGAGGGACTTGGTCCAGTAGGGTTACCGTTGAGGAGTAGGTCTCTTTCATGTTACGCGCTGAAGGGCGCTCTCACGATTATTTGTGGTTGCCATTGAGGAGTAGATGCCTCACATGCTCTCACGGTCATTCTGCACACTTGGTGTGCGTGGTTGTGCAGGGCTATATACTGGTTTGCGTATTGGGGGTGGTACTAGCTTTGTAAGGCGAGGTCCGACCACTTTAAAGCTTGACTGAATCACCCATGAGGTGAAGGGATGCAGGGCGAGGTAGATTGATCCTCCAGTCGCGAGTCTCCTGCTTAGTAAGTCATCGGCCCTAAGTCTTGCTAGGGGTCATGGTATGCTTATGATATGATATTGTTGCCACAATCACATTGTAATTCATATGAGTGTTCTTCCTATGGGTAGAAGATCTCATGATAGATGATTTTTCCCTAGATGAGTTATTCCTATTATATTTATGGATGGTTTATACCCATGGATAGATGATACTCACTGATGGAGTGTTACCAAGATGGATCATTATATCCATGGATGATGGTTTCCATGGTGGTTTGGATTCATGCCTAAATGTTGATCCCATGGTAGACGTATTGGTCTTATGTTAGACATGTTGGTCCCATGGTAGATGTATTGGTCTTATGGTAGATATGTTGGTCCCATTGTAGGTATTGGTCTTACGGTGGACATGTTGATCTCATGTTAGACGTATTGGTCTTACGGTGGACATGTTGGTCCCATGGTAGACGTATTAGTCTTACGGTGGACATGTTGGTCCCATGGTAAACGTATTAGTCTTATGGTAGACATATTAGTTATACGGATGTATGAGTTATACCCATGGATGATTAATCCACTCAAGGGAATTTCCCATGGATGGTTATTCTTACGGAGGGCATTGATTCCATAGAGGATTGGACCCATATTTAGAGTAGTGTCCGTGAGGAGTGATGTAGTACTTGTGTATGGGTGTCCCATGGTTGAAGGTTAACCCATGAGTGGCATTGACTCATTGGTTGACGGTGTTCCCATGGTTGGTATAGACCCGTGATAGATGAGATCTATTCTAATGATCAGGCCCACGATTGGGTAATTAGAATGTCTTGATGTGACATATTGAATAGCACGGGATTAGAGCTTAGGCTCAATTTCCCCGAGGACTGTGTGTATGGTGTTTGAAACTCTGTTGAAAGCATGGGATTATTTTGGATCGCAATAGGGTGAGCATAATTTTGAGTGAGGTTGGCACCTCCTCTAGCCACCAGATTTAGGCAACTAGTATTTAGACCGTACTTCAGATGGGGTGACCAGAGTGATATTATAACATGAGCTTGACCCATGAGGCTTAGATTCACGTGGACCCTGAGTTGTGAGGTGTTGGATTTGGTTGGACTTAGAAAGGTCGTGAGGAAATGATTAAGCTCCCGAGTGGAAAACTTTGGAATTCCCCTAGAACCGTATACAAACCACTTTGTGAGGTGTAGATGATCTTGTCTCCCCATTGGAACTCCCTAGTGTAGTAGATGTACTCCTTGTTGGAGATTGATGTGTGATATCTTTTGAGGAGTATACCCTCGTGTTAGTGATTCTTTACTTTCCTAGCCTCGTGTTGGGAAATTGTAAGCATGAGATCGGAGATAGATTCGTCTCAAGCTTCCTCCCTCTCTCAGATTTTCTCTCCCCAAAAGTAATCCTCTCGCTCTTCCACCTTCATTGATATGTTATTGGGGTATTCATGGGTGGAATGGAGCTTGGAAGTGATGTTTATGTGGGAAGGAGAAGTATCCATGGATTTGACTAGGGATTTGGTGATTAAAGCTTTGCATGGTTTAGATTATCTCTGTTATGAGATGATATCATGATTTGCATAGCCCTCCCTATATCCCATTCCATTTAGAACCATGTGGTAAGTGTAGACATGGTTGGGATTTTGCTTTAGTGGTGTATTATATCGTGATTGGAGTGGGGAAAACAACATGCAATTGGCTATCTAAGGAATTAGACCCCTTCCATGGACGGACATCTGTGAGTATATTGTAGCGCTTTCTACATTTCTGTGTTAAGCTGTTTTGAGCTGTTTTGCATAGGCCAAGTTTGTACGTGATTTTTGAGCCAATGAGCTTGTGTGCTTTTGATGTTGGTGATTGTCTATGGCGAGCCGATTACAGGTTGGAGTTAATACCTGACTGAGGTATGCCTAGGATTACTTTTGTGCACAGATGAGATGTGCTTAGTGGTGATAAGGACTTCGTGTGCCGCAAAGGTGGCTTAGGTTGCATGAGTACTCGTGAAGCGATGGCACACTTTTGGAGTTTCGTGACCACCACTGTTAGAAAACACATTTGTGTATGGTCGAGACATGATTTGTTGGAAAAGTATTAATCTTCAGATAATTAATCGTAGAGCGCCGAGAGTTAGTTATCTCTCATGCTTGGGATTAGATTATGGGTATCTCGGACTCTTCAATATTGTTGTTTGGAGGTCTGTGAGACTCTTAGTTTGGTAGAGTACCTTGATGAGATGTACCCAAATTTGGTATACCCTATGTTGAGTTGTAGGATCATGTTGCCATTTGTGGATGTTAGTTTTGGTTCGAGATGTCGATCTTAAGTGTGCTGAGACACTACTTCACTTATGAGCCACGGGAAAGGGCCATGTATTTGAGTGATGAGCCACCCCGTATTGTCCACGTGTGATGTATATTGTAGTCGACATTGCCAAATGAGTTATTGATATTTGTTTACCACGTGTTGAGCTGCAATACGAGAGCCATTATGTACGCATTATTGCATTGTCTACATGTGACGTGAACCTGTTGATGGCTTAGTAGTCAAGTCCAGAGTGACTTGTGATCAATGGCTACCTTTAGAGGATCTTTTGGGTGAAGCTCTACAAGACTTGTGAGTGTTGAGACCATGCCCAGAGCCTTAGAATGATTGAATTTCGGGGACGAAATTCTTTTAAGGGGGGTAGAAAGTAATGGCCTAGACCAACAAAATGGTTATGAGAATGATATGATAATGATAAATAGTATGAATCATACGATTTTACGATTTTCGATTCACGATTCACACCCCTAGACCGATTTCGATACGATTCGAGTTTGATAACATTGGGTAAAATTGGAATATGCCATATACTTAGAGCATTGGGAATATTTGTAAAATTTCATGCTCACAATGTATTTGATAACATGTTTGAGTGAATGTTGGTTTGTGCACATTCCAGTGCATAGCTGGGTAAGGTTAAGGTTTGACCTCCTTATGCCTATGTATGAATTTCCATGATTTGAAGAGGAACTTGATAAAAGGGTTCGACTAAGAGATATGAGTGAGTTAAGGTCAAGTGTCTTAGAACCCCAGGGGGTTAACTTGTGCTACAATGGGGATGGGCTAGCATGATTGAGAATGCGTGGAATGCAATGTAAATGCTAAGAAAGCCTTTTTTTATTTCCCCAAAGTAAATGTATGACCACTCCCCAATGTCAACCCAAATGAAAATGATGAACTACGGTTGATCTGATCCATTATGTGCTACGTAGGCAATTGAGAGCATTGTGCCTCAGCTCGATCAAAAGATGCATTGTGTCTCATCCATTTATATTAAGGATGATCTAAGATGTTGAGCATATGTGAAGGGCAGAAAGGATGATTTGCTACTTGGCCGCAATGGTAGCTTCAATTTTCAACCCTTTTCCACAGGAAAATAAAGGAATATTTTATTGCATCCCAAAAATTCTCCGTCAATCTACCGATTACATATCCTTATATAAGAAAATAAAACACAAAAACGCTATGTTAGAGCCGACCCTCCAATCTAATCTCAGAAATTACATAATTTGGAAATAGAAAAAAAAATATCAACTTCCTAAGTTAGAAATAACTGAGTATAGCTAATACTAAAATCGTTACACTATCGAGTCTTCAAACAACTACAACTATAATGCATTCCCACACGTGTTGGGGACTTGATGACAGCTAGGCCTGAGTTGCCACAGTTGGACCTGAGTTGTGGGCATGGCCTGGTTTGCTTTGGCTTGGGCTTAACTGGCTTAAGTAGATTAGGCCTAATCGACCATGATGGACTTGTGAGTTGGGTTCGGACCTGGGCATAGATCGAAGATGCAATTTTCTTTATTTCCATAGATGTCTGCATTAGAATGAAAGGTCGTCGATTTAAGCAGGGAGTTCACCATTTTCTCCACTTTTCCATGGTACGCTTCGGGCTCCCTACCTTTGCAATAGTTGTGTGCAAGGTCATATTAGTTTAGGCATCAAAGACCAAAGCCTTACGAACACCGGGTCAGTCATCTTCCAGTGGTAGGAAGTAGGAAGATCGCTACTGTTGTGTCTTAATTTTACTCGCAAGCGTACGAACCATTTATAATATAGCAGTGTGAGTGCCAGGTCAAACCCAATGGAATTACAGAAAATATATCTATAAAATATTCACAATTATTTATCAATTAATTAATGTAAAATCTAACTTTGAAACTTATGTTGGTGTTTCTAATTAGAAAACAAAGAACTGATTTAGATCTAACATAGACTTTAATAAATATTGGTTAATCTAAACTCGAGTCTAGTTATTATTCAGATCCTGAAGTTTTGAGAAGAATAAAGAATAAAAAAATTAAAGAATAAGAATCAAAGAATTTTTAAGAATAAAGAATACATGAATTGAAATAACGAATCAATTAAAATAACTAGATCTAATAATTTTACATAAGATACACTTGAATTGGATCTAAGAAAAATATCAAAAAGACATTAATTTTCCAATTTTTATTTATAAAATGAAGCCTAGACATGGAGCTCACGTAAACTGGATATATTTGTATTAATGTTTACAATTATTTTAAAGATTAAATCTATCGATTTCATTAAAGTACTCATCACAACACGGACCTTAGCTTTGAATGATAATGATAGACCTCTCTCTCAATTCTAAATTTTCATCACATTGTTACGAATAAAGGGCTTAGAAATCAAAGTAGGGGATCACCCAAAAATGGACCTTCTAATTGGATGATAACGATAGGCCATTATTTCAACTCTAAGTTTTCATCACACTCTTAAAATAAGAACCTTAGAAATTAAAATAGGGGATCATCCAAAAATTCTTGTTCACCCAATAAAGTCATCTGTAGAGTTACTTCTAGAAAATTAAAATATACACAAGCACAAACATATATCAATTGGAAAACCATAATCTAAATATTTCACTACACTTCGATTTCATTCATAAAACTAGAGTTTGAATTACAATACATGGATTTGGAATCAAAGAAATACAAGAAAAAAATGAAAAATGAAAATTAAATGCAAACCATGAAACATTGGGTCTCTTTCGATTTTTCCATGGTTTCTTCTGTCTCTCCTTTCCTCCTACTATGGTCCACGCCTAGCTCTGATAACTTCTATGTCCAAATTCGAATTTTACTGCTGTCCCATTGAATCTATTTAAAGGATTTTGGGATGGAATGGATGCTTGATATTGGTTAAGTTTTATTGGAATAAAGAATGGAGATTTAATCAATTTAAATGGAGAGGCTTGGGGAATGACTAGGGTTGTGTAATGTTTTGTAGTTTGAATTGGATGGGGTATGCGCATGAGAGAGAGAAAAGATAGGGTAAAAATCGTGTGAGGGTGCAAGTGATTGGTTTGGAGACTTAGTGCAAAAACTTAGGAGTTATGCACATGCATGAGGTGGACATGAATGTACAATGGATTGTTTCATGCGAATGGGAGGATTTGGGATGAAGCGGCAATAGAAGGAATGATAAAAATTTTGGGTCTTCCATTTTAAGCACAAATCCTTGCAATTTTTTTCTAGATTTTATACTGATATCACATACTTTCCATTTGTATCTACAAAACTCACAAACTATATTAAATGCACCTAATATGTACAAAATTGAGAGCTTACTAGTTCAATAATTAGGGGGAAAATTGTCATTTTTCAAGTCTCAACAGATCCCCAAACATATATTTTGCTAGTCCTCGAGCAAAACTAGCCTGAAAACTAAGGATGGAAATTCAAAAACCTAATCTATTCATAAAACTACACCACTTTTGTTGGTACTCTCGATTGCATTTAGCCTATGCAATAAGCCTTTAAACCCCTAGAAAAACCCTAGTGGACGAGTTGTAGTCTCGTGACGGGTTGTACTAATGATACCCACAAACATCAACATCTTTAGCAATAACACGTAGACAAATGATCTAAACATCATACAACACTAGAATTAATTTTAAAAGGCTTATACCCGGAGTGTAGTGTGTGATAGCCAATATTAAGATAGCCTTCTTTTTCCAAAAAAGACAAGTTTTATAACCACCAGCGAAAAATGTGTTTTGACTTCAAACCTCACCAGATATATCTCTCAGAAAGACTACGCTCAGAGGTTTGGGTTTATTTTCTCTCAAAGGTATATGTGCGTGTAGTTTATGTATTCAAATCAAAATATCTCTCATATGTATTTAGCAAACACGGTACATATCAAAGAAAATAAATAGATCTCATGAATGGATGCCACTTTCCTGAGAATGTTGAGTCATACACCATCATTTTTCCTCCTCCATTCTCCACATGAACCACCATATTTAGACTTAAGATCAATAGGACTTCCTAATAGAATGAAACGTGGCTTAGGATCAGGGAATATCAAAGAAGGATAATAAGGCTCTAAAAATACTTTGAACAGAAAAAGTTAGAGGTCTTCATGATATTGAATGTGATATTTTCCTTTATTTTTTTCTCAGCACTTTTCAAAGTATTTTTTTTTCTCTGTTTTTTTTTTTTTTTTCACATCCTTCTTTGATGTCTGGATGTTCCGTTTCTTTTTTTCTTTTCAAGTGCCTTTTTCTTAGAGTACCATCCCAATTTTTTTATCTCCAACCTTTTCTAGATTCTTAGAATAGGTCACAGATATTTAATTGAGGCTAAAACTCCATGTCCGGAGTTGAGAATGGTAAACATGGTTAGTCAATAAAATAGGCAATATAGGCTCAACTGCGGAACTATCAAGATAAAATGACCAAAAATAGGTAGGCTTGAATGTTCAAATGATCCAAAAATGGCCTACATCATATCCTAAGTTTCAACAGGTGATTTCGTTGCTTCAAATAAATTAAGAAAAATTTCAAGTGTAATTGTAATACCTGCCCCAGAAGGGGTTTATAATGTAGAGAAGAAAAACTCCTACATTGCTAGTTGTATTAGAAATTCTTTGGTATATAAATGGCAGCCTTCCTCCTTCTAGCATAAGGCCTTTTGGGAGAAATAGTGGGTTGGCTTGCCAAAGCAAAGCCGTGCTGGTCCGTGTGTAGGCCCAAAGTAGACAATATTGTGCTAGCGAGACGAGTCGTTATAAATGGTATCAAAGCAAGGTTCAACTCTTTGCCTGAGGGTGTGGGCTTGGTTGTTGTGTATGCAGAGCCGGTGACGGCTCTGTCTTTAAGGGGATAGATTGTAAGACCCCACCCTAGAAGAGGTCTATAGTGTCGAGGAGGAAAACTCCCACATTGCTAGTTGCATTAGAAATTCTCTAGTATATAAATGGTATCCTTCCTCCTTCTAAAACAAGACTTTTTGGGAGAAACAGCGAGTTGGCTGACCAAAGGAAATTCGTACGAGCCCGTGGGCCCAAAGTAGACAATATCACAATGGGATCAGGTCAGTTGGCCACAAGTGGTATCAGAGTACGGTTCAACATTCGAACTGTTTGGGGCCCTCTATTGGTGTGATGTGACCGAGTCAAGGACGGCTCTGGTTTTAATGGGGTAGATTGTGATACCCAAACATCATCATCCTTGCTTGGCGGCAATGGGAAAAAAAGTCCCATACCACTTGGCAGGTAGATGGGGTGAGAGAATTTAAAAGGGCAGCACTCCTCTCACGGCCTTTGGGCCTGGCCATGTGAGCCAAGGTCCGAAGCAAAGCGGTGAGGGGTCGTGGAGCCCAAAGCGGACAATATTGTACTGAAGAGACGGGTCGTTCCATTTTTGGAAACTTTATAAATTTAGCACTATGGGACCCAATTATTATTATTTTTTTTTGAGAGATTGATTTGAAAGCTTGTTGACTGAAAGCTTGAATTTCGGCCTATTTTTCTTTGCGATTGTTAAGTGAGGGATTCAAATACTTTCATGTGTATTTTTATTGCTAAATTCCTATGAGATTATAATCTGTGTCTTGAAATGCATAAATGTTAGGTTTAGAACAAAAGGACTGAGAATTATTTGATTTAACGGTAAAGTCTTGTGCACCTCACAGAACGTATGGGGAAAATTTATTTTTGGCTAAGTGTTTAAGCCAGTGAGTGATTCAGTCAGCCTGGATTGGTGTTCATACCGTTACCATGTTGGAAAACCCAGATATGCATTCAAAAGCTAATTTGGATTGGTTTTATGTTATGGTTGGAACTTTTGGTGTTTATGGATGGATCATGATAAGCCATATTTTTGTTGAACCTTGATTTTTACACATGTTCATATGGAATTATATGTGTTTGGAATTATAATTTAAAATTGCTAAATTATTGAGGTTTGGTTCATTATGGCATATGGTTACGTTGATTAAATCTCCTTATTTTATTGGGTCATGGCATTCATGCAAGGATTATAATTTGTTATCATGCAGGAGCATCCACATTTTTTGTGGTTGGGTGTTGGAAATTTTGGGTAGTTAGCCTTTGTGATTTTTGTTGGTGACTTTTGAGTTAGAGACCAACAAAGGGCCGGTTAGGTCGGATTGTTCCTTGGACTGCTACCGGTAAATTCATGTCCTTGGATTATTTCGTGTTGGCGACTTTTGAGTCAAAGACCAACAGAGACCAGTTGGGTCAAATTGTTCCTTGGACTACTGGGGACCGGTTAGGTCATGTCCTTGGATTATGTTGTTAATGACTAGAGGAGATGAGCCTCTACAACCATCAACGTAAGTTGTCGGCCGATGAGGGTTGCGCTACAGGTCATGCCTATGCTGGTGACTGAGAGGCAGTTACGTCGTTTGACAAGCCGGTATTGGGTGGTACGCTGTAGCGGGCAGCTTAGATTTGTGGCTGATGAGCCAGGTCTGTGGACCATGTTTTTGTGCGCACAGAAGTTTGGATGATGGCATGAGATTGGGATTCATTCATCATCTTGGCATTTTGCATTACATGCATTATTGGCATCTTATTTTATTTTATTACCTTGATCTATATGGAATTCATGTACAATTGTATAGCATGCTTTTATTTGTTTCTTTCATTGGGCATGGAGCTCATACCCCTAAGTTTCAGGAGTTTTTTTGGAGTTAGATCAGGGAGCGACGCAGAAACAGGACTACACCTTTTAGCCATTAGATGCCGGTTGTAGGTTATTTATTTTATAATAGAAACTAATGGTTTAGTTGATTTGGTTCATTTGAGGCACTTTAAGTATCATTTAGGATTGTTATAATTTCAATTGATTTGAGTGCATGGGCAACACCATGGAGTTGAAGGATCCTTTTGGACACTGAAGGATGTAGTGGAAAGAATGTACCAAGAGTTGTTCGTCGATCGAGGTTGGTACCCTATCTAAAATTTCATGATGAAATTTCTTTATGGGAGGTAGGTTGTAGCACCCCCACATAAAAATCCCACGTCGGTTGGGAACTTGGGTGGTGGGGCTTTATTTGAGAAAGGTAACCTTCCCCATTGTGAGGCCTTTTGGGCCTGGCCATGTGGGCCAGGGTCCAACGCAAAATCGTACGGGCCCGTGGGCCCAAAACGGACAATATCACAATGGGATTGGGTTAGGTCATCACAGTACTAACTCAAATTTGATGTCGTTCTCAATAATATGACCAAGACATAAATAATGAGATCAACAACGATTTAATAAGCTTAACAAAAAAAATTGGAATTTACTTATAACCCTTAGAAGAAAGGAATGGCTCTAAAGCTTACTGAGCTTAAGTCTCCACTAGAATTTCTCTGGTAATCACTCAACTCATGAATATTTTTCTTTTTTAGACTATCACTAGTATGGCTTATGCAAAGGAGTTTCCAGGTATAAATCCTATAAAAATCTTTCCGGAAAAGTATGTTATAAAGATTTTTATTTATGTCTTAATGCTAAAAATACGACTTTTTTTACGTAAAGATATTTCTTCTTAAACTAAAGTTGACAGTCTTTTCAGCCCCAAGGAGTCTCAGTCTTCACTTACTCTTCCCTTAAAATAGTAAGTTTGTCCCTTTTTCCCTTTTTTTCTAGGAGTTTTTTTTTTATTGGACTCAAGTGTAACCCTTCAATACCCCCAAACTTAAATCGAACATCATCCTCAATGTTCCTTAATCTACAGTGATCAAGTACAAATCAGAAAGATTTCAGAACGGTGTTTATTCAGGTTTAGACTTACCTGTGAGGACTCACAACGCAACACCTAAAAACACACCAAACAAAAATCTGAAACTAGACTGACTCGATGAAAACCTAAACTAGACACTAAGAACTCAGACCGACTCTGACATAGACAGATGGGTAGGTGGGTTTGGGTGATGGATAGGAGAATATGGGTGAGTGGGTGAATGGGTAAATAGGTAAATGGGTGGATGGGTAAATATGTAAATGGGTGGATGGGTAAATGGGTGGATGTGTAAATGGGTAAATGGGTAAATGGGTGGTGATAAGGGTGGACTATCGATATCTATGACTGGGTTGACCGAGCCCCAGACGCAATGATCGATGTACTAACGGGAAGTGTAACTCGAACCAAGCAATTGGTGGAGTCACGAGACCAATGAGACATCCACAAACACAGTCATTCACGCTCAAACAAAGTCACACAAAATATGCCTAAAATTTTCGAACTTCACTAGAAAATTCGAATTTATTGACTTACTAAAGGGACCCTAAAATCTAGATTGCTTCTAATCTTTTCTCAAGAAAATTTTAAGCCTCTAATAGAAGTTTAACCACAATCACGGCCAGGTGAGTGGGGGAGCACAGATGGCATCTCGTCCCAACTTATCCTAAGACGTGCTCGACCTCACGCCTTGGTGACAGAACTAGCCTTAGACACCGTGATTGAAGAAAAAACTAAGACTGGTGATCCAAAATTAACGGAACTAAAGAAGGTCCTAGTGAGCATGACAAACTCAAAAATCTAACTAATGGTTTCTAAATTGATTTTATTTGGGAAGTGCATGAACCATTTCTATTTACTAATTTTTTTTATTTTTCTATCTTTTGTGAATGCAATCCTAAATCTAGCAATGCAATACTCAAAGCAAATATCCAAACAACAAACAAACAACTAAATTAATGCATGAAACTAGTAACCTAAATGCATGATCAAATTAAATATGCAATATTTTTTTATTTTCTTATGCAAAATAAATTCAAGCACCCTAATCAATTCTATATAAATGCATGAAAAGTTACAAGTAAAGGAAAGTGATTGAGGCACTTACCTTGGCCAATGTAGTGTATTTTCCAGAAATCTTAACTCGCGATTGTTAAAATCCTTGTAAAATAAAGCACACAAGCCTAGTTGAAGATTTTGAATCTTAAAAATGCATGAACCTAACTAAATGCAAATTCTTAAAATTCTACAACTAGCAAAGATATTAAAATGGACTAATAAAAATTAAATTGCTATGTCAAAATAAAAAATATTTTTAATTTTCCAAAGTATTCGCCAACATTCAATAGTCTTCAAATTAAATTCCAAGAATTGAAAATAATCATATCATGAACACAGATTCATGGAATAAAATTTGAAAATAAATATTTTTATGATCATGAAATTTCAAGTTTCAAAATAAAATTTTAAATTAAAAATTGATAAATACTTGTGAATACCGTAATTCCTCGGTAACGGTGCCAAAAACTTATTGTGTCTTAAATTTACTCGCAAGCGTACAAATTGTTACTGCCTCGGCTTGGCCAAAACCTTATGTTTGTCGATTCCATGACTTGGAAAGAAGCGCTTGCCGAAAGCTTGAAGACCCAAGATGATCAAGAGTAAAGATCATGCTCCAATGGATTAAAGCTCATCGTTACGGCAATTAGAAAACAGGTATGTTGGCCATAGATGACTTTAGGTGGTACCCACACCTTAAAGAAGACTATCCCTAGGATTAGTGGATCAATTGGTTAAATCATAAAAAACCTAGAGATGAAAGTTGACAGTGAATTGGAAACCAACTTGGAAATATGTATTTGGTTTCACTGCCAGCTCGACCAGTCTTATCTCACCGACCCCTCGGTGCAGTCAGGATCTACCCATCGTGGTCAAAGACTGGTCGGCCCAAATGGCATTAGGTTGTGGAACATTAAACTGTCATTCTGGGTTTGCCTCTGATCGAGAGTCTCGTATGCACCGACCCCTCGATGAAAGGCTGAAACGACCCCTCGTGATCAACGACTTGTCGATCAAGATCTTGAGTTCTGAAACTTTGAACTCGTGTGGACTCACAAAAAAACAAACATGTCGGCATTCCAAGACCAATCGAGAGATATAGGACCAACTCCTCAGTAATGGGCGACAAGTCGTTCTGGGTAACATGTTTCTAGAGATGAAACTACTGTCAAGCATGTTTTGATCCAGAATGAACCTCTCGTATGGACCGACCTCTCGGTACCACAAGTGTCGACCATCGGCGACAATGATATTGTCGACCGGGAAAGAATATTACCGTTAGGAGTGCACTTAATGCACAACGGTCGGAAATGTAACGGTAACATTTCTAGTCACCGACTTCTCAGTGCGATAGACATGTCGGTACATTACTGTTACTTCAACTGGTTGTCTTCTCTATATAAACCAATATTTATGCAACCAGTTGGTATCCTTCGGTCGGATCAGTTACACCCTCATCTTTATCAGTGGGCTTAACAAATGCCAACAGAAGGATCACTCTCTCTCTCTCGTGCTTACACTAAGGGAATCAAATACAACCAATCAAATGGATTGAGTTGTGAGAAAGAGAGGAAGGATGAAAACTCATAAACAACTAATCTAAGGATTGAGTTTGAAAGTGAGAAGGATAGAACCATAAACTAGGAAACCTTTGGTAGAATCAGTTTCCTTGACACCCTGACTGTGATTGCTAAACGACAGAGGGGGAGCATCGGCATAAATGGGTGGGATCTCAAAAATGCACATATCAGAAGGAAGAGCTTCAAAGGCAAGTGCTTCTTTGTTTTAATTTTATTTAAAACCTTTGTTCTGAAATGGATTAAGGGGAGGTACCCCGAAATCACTATAAAAAATTCTGGAGCAGTGTCTTTTGCACATAGGTGGGTGGAACTCCCGGCCAGATGGATAGGTGGAAGTCTTATTCGACAGTGGTGGGTGAAATTCTCAGCCGATTGAGTGAGGTGGAATTCATACTCTAATTGTGAGGGTGTAAGTCCCTACTTCGTGAATTTGGGGGATAGCTCAAGGTTGAGTGAGTCCTAACTGTGGATGTAGTTTGGCTAACTGAACCACTTTAAATTGGCATTGTGGTGTTTGATCAATGCGTGTTTGTATTTATATTTTTAAGTACTTTTTTAACATGCATCACTTTGTATATTGATTATCTCATTATATACAGCACAAGCATCGATAATCAAAGTTTATGTAAAGGGTCACAATCTTAGTGTGATCGCTTAATGAAATTATCACACTAAACAAATCTCTTGATAAACATTCTGTTGCACTTTAAATCCAGAAATTTGTAAACACCATGAAAGATGGGATTGACCTATTCAACCTCCCCCCCCCCCCCCCCCCCCCCCCCCCCCCCAAACTCTCCTCCCTTCCCTCTCTAGTGTCAGTCACGATGTTCTAGCACATTGAAAATGAAACTTTCAATACGAACCATTTATAGTATAGCAGTGTGAGTGCGAGGTCGAACCCAATGGAATTATAGAAAATATATCTTTAACATATTCACAATTATTTATTAATTAATTAATATAAAATCTATTTTTGAAACTTATGTTGGTGGTTCTAATTAGAAAACCAAGAAATAATTTAGATCAAACATAGACTTTAATAAAAATTGGTGAATCTAATTTCGAGTCTAGTCATTATTTAGATCTTTGAGTTTTGAGAAAAATAAAGAATAAAAGAATTAAAGAAGAAATAATCAAAGAATTTTTAAAGAATAAAGAACACATGAATTAAAACAAAGAATCAATTAAAATAACTAGATCTAATAATTTTACATAGGATACAATGGAATTGGATATAAGCAAATATCAAAAAGACATTATTTTTCCAAGTTTTATTTATAAAATGAAGAATAGACATGGAGCTCACATAAACTGACTACATTTGTATTCATGTTTACAATTATTTTAATGATTTAATCTATGGATTTCATTAAAGTACTCATCACAACACAAACCTTAGATTTGAATGAAAAAGATAGGCCCCTCTCTCAATTCTAAACTTTCATCACACTTTTAATAATAAGAGCCTTAGATAGCAAAATAGGGGAACACCCAAGAATGGACCTTCTAATTGGATGATAAAGATGTCTCCATATTTCAACTCTAAATTTTCATCACACTCTGAAAATAAGAGCCTTCGAAATTAAAATAGGGGATCATCCAAAAATTCTAGTTCGCACAATAGATCCGTCCATAGAGTTTCTTCTAGAAAATAAAAATAAACACAAGCACAAACATAGATCAATTGGAAAACCATAATCTAAATATTTCACTGCACTTCAATTTCATTCATAAAAATGGAGTTTGAATTACAATACATTGATTTGGAATCAAAGAAATAGAAGAAAACAATGAAAAATGAAAATTAAATGCAAACCTTGAAACATTAGGTCTCTGTCGATTTTTCCATGGTTTCTTCTCTCTCTCCTTTCCTCCTCCTTTGGTCCACGCCTAGCTTTGATAAATTCTAAGTCCAAATTCTAATTTTACTACTGTCCCATTGCATCTATTTATAGGATTTTGGGATGGAATGGATGGTTGAGATTGGTTAAGGTGTATTGGAACGAAGAGTGGAAATTTAATCAACTTAAATGGAGAGGGTTGGGGAATGGCTGGGATTGTGTAGTGCTCTGTAGTGTGAATTGGATGGGGTGTGCACATGAGACAGAGAAAAGATAGGGTAAAAATCGTGTAAGGGTGCAAGTGATTGGATTTGGAGACTTAGTGCAAAAACATAGGAGTAATGCACATGCATGAGGTGGACACGAATGTACAATGGATTGTTTCATGCGAATGGGAGGATTTGGGATGAGGTGGCAACAGATAGAATGCTAGTGTTTAGGAGTTGTGATCGTATGACTTGGAGTCAAGGGCAAGATTTCTAACTTTTTGAAAAGTGTATGTATGGGAAAGGTTTTAGGAATTTGTATGCGCATGGATGGACTGGAAATAGGGATTGAGTTTGATTAGACCTAGGTTTTTGAATGAATGGCTATAATCAAAATAGGTTTAAATCTAATGGATCTTTCATGGATAGTTAAGATGGATTATGCAAATGATGAGGTTATGCATGGAGGGTTGTGATTTAAAGGTCATCCTAGATTAATACTAAAATGGATGATCTAGATCTAACATGCAAAATGTATGAGATGGATTAGGGAAGGTGGCTCTAGCGTTTTCCTAATGTTTATGCATGGATGAATGGTTTAGATGAAGAGATGATGAAATGGATGGTGGATATGCATAGATAGGGGTGTGTACATAGAATGGACTTAGGGTGAATTCGAACGTGGGTAATTGGATCTCAGGGTTTAGAGCATTTGGGCCTCTAATGAATTCTGGACTTTTGAGCACATGGACTTTCGCTTACACTCTAGGCTAGCCCAACTGTGAATTGCGCATGGTATACTTAGCCTTGCCCAATGTTTGGTTTTTGAATTTCAGTGATTGGCCCAATTTGGAGTGGATCTTTGGCCCGTGGATTTACTCTTCTCTAGCGTCTTGAATTGCAACTTCTCTCTAGAATTAAAATAATTAATTCACCACTTGAATTCTTAAAATTATTGAATTAATCTAGACTCTTATACTTCGATCTAGATTATTCAATTTACAATAATATCCCTAAAAGTGGTTAGAAATTAATTATAAAAATTCCGGGTCTTCCATTTTAAGCACAAATCTTTACAATTTCTTCTGGATCTAAATTGATTTCACGTACTTTCCATTTTTATCTACGAAACTCACAAACAATATTAAATGCACCTAATATGTACAAAAATTAGAGCTAACTAGTCCAATAATCAGGGGTAAAGTTGTCATTTTTCAATTCTCAACAGCAACAACAATAAAAGAAGGAGGGAAGACACACAACCTAGTCAAAAAACCCCATATGGGCAACAACAATCATCAGATGGATGAGGTCAGGTGCAGTCATATAACTGCAAGCAGTGGGGACATGTGACCAAGGTATGCCGTCAGCCTAGAAGGCATCCTCAGCAACAGGTAGAGCAGGAGTGCTATAATTGCAAGCAGTCATGTCATATATCTCGATTTTGTTCTCACAAGACTAGACCTTCTCAGCATACTATGACAGCCCCTATTATTAAGTCAGTTCCTGGGACTCGAGTGGTACAGAGTGACGTCTGGCATGTACCCAAGCAGGGTGTAGGACATGGACATTCGAAGACTTAGGTTCGAATCTATGCTATTTCTCCACAGGACAATGAGACTATAGAACCAAAAGTCATGCAAGGTATGCTTTTATTGTTTGGTACTTGGGCTAGAGTGTTATTTGATTCTAGAGCTTCACATTCTTTCATATCTAGCATGCTTGCTGGTCAGTTATACTTGTGCATTGAGGGGGTAATTGATCTTTTGTTTATTACGACACCAATGGGGCAAATGACTAGAGTGACTCGAATCTACCGGTCGTGTGTGTATGACCAGGTTTGAGGCCGTTCTAGGGATGGACTGGCTATCTATTTATCGAGTTACCTTAGATTGCTTTCGGAAATGAGTAGGTTGCTCACCCACCGGAGTCACCTTTAGTGAAAATTTGAGTACCTCTCTTGGACCATGTTTGGTGAAGACTAAGTTGTTCGGTCAAGTAGCCAGTAAGGGTTGGGAGAATTCAATTCCTTCAGGAATAAACATGCCCAGAGTAGTGTGTGACTTTCTAGATGTATTTCTGAACAAGTTAAAAGTCACCCCGGCATCTCCTTGGGGTGTGCCAACTCTTTTTGTTAAGGAGAAAGATGGCTCCATGAGACTTTGCGTTGACTATATGCAACTGAATAAAGTCACCATCAAGAATAAATATCCATTCCCTAAGATTGATGATTTGTTTGATCAATTGAGAAGATCCTGATATTTCTCCAAAATAGATATTCGGTCAGAATATCACCAGTTCAGAGTTGGAGATTGTGATATAGCTAAGACAATTTCTCACACTAGGTTTGGTTACTATAAGTTTGTTATGCCATTTGGTGTGACTAACGCTCCTGCTACTTTCATGGATTTGGTGAATAGAATCTTTAGACCATATCTAGAATAGTTTGTGAAAGTCTTCATGATGAAATTTTGATCTATTCCGCAACTGAGGCATATCGTAAAAAAGCACTTGACAACTCTACTTCAGTTGTTCAGAGATCATTAGTTGTATGCTGAGTCAAGCAAGTGTGAGCTTTGTTAACAGAAGTCCAATATCTAGGCCATGTGGTTTCAACTAGTGGCATAGTAGTGGATCCTACTAAAGTAGAAGTCATACTAAAGTGGGAGAGACCTCATAGTGTGTTTGAGATCTGCAGTTTCTTGGGTTTGACATGCTATTATCGACGATTCATTTAAGACTTCTCGAATCTTGCAACTCAAATGACCAAGTTGACAAGTAAATGTGCTAAGTTTGTGTGGGTAGAAACTTGTGAGCAAGCTTTTCTAGAGTTGAAGAAAAGATTGATGACTTTCAATTGTTGATCATTCCAGAGAGGGACCTTGGATATGTCGTGTTAGTACCCCGGCTTGCCGAATACCTATGTTTGTCGATTTCATGACTCGGGAAGAAGAACTTACTAAGAAAATTGAAGACTCAAGGTGATCAAGAGTGAAAATCATGTTCCACCATATTATAGTTCATCGCTATGGCAATCACAAAACATGTATTTAACCATAGATAACTTTAGGTGGTACCCATAAGGACTATCTCTAAGCTTAGTTGAACAAATGGTAAAACCGTAAGAAGCCTAAGAGAGGAAGTTGAACAGTGAACTTAGAAATATGAATTAAGTTCACTGTCAGCTCGACCAGTCGTTCTCACCGACCCCTCGGTGGAGACAAGATCGACCCATTGTGGTCAAGGACTGGTCGGCCAGATTGACAAAGGTTCTGGTTCATAGAACTGTTATTCTGGGTATGCCTCTGAGCTAGAGTCTCGTATGCACCGACCCCTCGGTGATGAACTTAAGGACCCCTCGTGGTCAACGACTCGTCGATGATAACTTATGTGTTCTGGAACTTAGAACTCAAGTGGACTCTCGAAGAAACAGACATCTCGATAATTTAAGACCGATAGAAAGTACCAGGACCTCGGTAAAGGGCGACAAGTCGGTCTGGGTATGACTAGTTTCTGAACTTGAAGCTCTGTCAGCATGGTGTTGCCCTAGACTGAGCCTCTCGTATGGACCGACCTCTCGGTACCATAACATCGACCTATTAGTGACACCGACATGTCAACCGAAAAGTAATTATACCGTTGAAAGTGCAATTAATGTGCAACGGTCAGGTGGTTGAACGGTAATAAATATGAACACCGACCCATGGGTACCACCGACCTGTCGGTACTGGACAGTTTGAAAAACTATTATGACTCCTCTATAAATATGAGTGTTGTGTGATCATTTAATGATCTTCCTAGAACTGAGAAATTCACACACTCTAAGTAACGATCAACTCTCTTGTGCCTACACTTACGAATCAAATATAACTAATCCATTGATTGAGTTTGAAAGAGAGAAAGAGGGGAGAATAAAAAGATACAAACTAGAAAAGATATCTGTAGAACCTGTTTCCTAGTCACCCTGAAATTGTGATTGATTTACGACGAATACAGGGAGGAGTGTTGGAACACATTGAGTGTGATATTTGAAAAGCATACATCTTCGAGAAAGAGCTTCAAAGGCAAGTGCTTCTTGGTTTTAATTTTTTTTTTAAAAACTTTTATCTCGAAAGTGGATTAAGGAGGATTGGCTCCGGAGCCACTATAAAAAACTCAAGAGCATCGTCTCTGCCCACAGTAGTGGGTGGAATTCCCAACCGATTGAGTGAGGTGGAATTCCTACTCTAATTGTGAGGGTCTAAGTCCCCACTTAGTGGATTTGGATTTAGTTCAAGATTGATCGAGTCCTAATAGTGGATGTTGATTGGATAACCGAACCACTATATATCTTGTGTCCTTGTGCTTATGGTGTTAGAGTTAATTTCTTGTGTTGATTACTTAATCATATTTGCTAACACAACATATTTGATTGTTATTTTCATTGCACTTAATTAATCTATCAAGTAATTTTTTAAAAGGACCAATGATTTCTGATTGACCTATTCAACCCCCCCCCCCCCCCCCCCCCCCCCTCGCCCTCCCTCTAGGATCAATCGTGTTCTAGCACTAAAGGGAACTCTCATGTTGTGTATTGTGACGCCTCCCAAGAATGAGCCTTATCACACATTCTTAGCTACGATCTTATGAAATAAAATGAATGGTCACTAGAAGATCTCATTTCACCTATTTATTTTAATTTTCTATAATTAAATTACAAAATCCATGTTATTTCCATAATAGAGTTTTTATAAATTAAGTATAGATTTCTATAATTAATTTTAACTTCTAATAAATTTTAAATATTTATTTGAATTTTTGTAATTAATTGTTCTATTACAGTAACTTCGACAAGCAAATAGTCCATTGGTTTAGTTGAACTTTTGATAAAAGACATCTAAATTTCAACTTCTTCATCCTAGGTTTGTCCTTCATTGCAAGCAAAAAGAGTTTATTGGTGATGATTTAACCCAGGATGAGTTCTTCACAGGTTAAGAGAGATGATGAGGACATCCCCTTAGGCAATGTTGAAGACAATCCAAAGGAATTTGAAAAAAGAGATTTCTCAATTGGTATTAAAAGTCCATGAAATATTTGATCGCTCAAAGAAAGGCCCTTGAAGGAAGATTGTATGCCAAAATGTGATTCATTAGAAGGCCCATAGCGTTGATATATGGATCAAGGCCCTATTCCATGTATTTGGGTTTATAGAAGTCCAATTTTGATGCTTATTTGCGAAGGACAAAATGAAGGAATTGCATTCCACCTCCTCAACAAGCACCTATATAAGATTCCTTTTATCTTGGCATGCAAGAAAACAATACTGGGAAGTCCTTGGGCGCCACATCCTTTCTTTCTGTTTTGTTTTTTATTTATTTAGATGATGTAATAAATAAGTCATGCTTAAGTCATTGGGCACATTGCAAAATAGATTGTTTTCAGAATTAGGGCAAACCTAGCAAGAATAGTGTAGCATGGGCGCCTAACCCTTTGGGAATTTTCTTATATTTTTTATTTTGTACTCGAAACACTATCTATAATTCCTTTTGTCTCCTCTTGATGGGTTGAATTTTTTTTTTTTTTTTGTGTTTTCTTGTCATTTAATTTTGTAAGTTAATTTGTTTTTCATTATAATTTACAAGAATTAATATTTTGAAGTCCTTTATATGTTCAAATTCTTACAAGAATACATGCCTAGGTAAGATTTTAACCCTTTTTAATTTCCTTTGAAAGTGATAATTAACTTCAACTTCACTATAGAAAAGTTGGGTTATCCCCGCTAGAAACTGAGAAAATTGTATTCATTAAAGAAGTCTATTACACATATATATATAGCATCTAGCCGACCCTAGAGCTATTTGACTTAAATCCAAACTCTAATTTAAACGAAACTTGAAACCTAATTACACATAAACTAACATATTCTAACATTCTCCCTTAAACTCAAGTGACTCACTTGAGTTTACAATTATAGAACAAAAAAAAAAAACTAATAACTGGATAAACCAAGTGTCGACTGATGCCATCTAGCCATCTAATTGAGTGGAAGCAAATCAATAGTGAAGACATGCCGACTAAGCTAACCAAAACTGAACCAATGTTCCACATACGCTGCAAGTTATAAAACAGAAGCGTAACTTACTCCAACTCTCCCTCCTTCCTTCCACTTGCTGCCAAAAGACCGAAAGAAAATGTCCAAAGTCACTTGCAAAAAGGTATAGAAGATTGCCAAGATCCAATGCCAATGCGCCAATACTAATGCCAATGCCACTACCAATTTCAATTCCAAAGAACATAAAGTATGTTCGGTGCAAATAGAGACTGTAAAGTGTGAGAAAGCTGCAAAGTGAGAAGATAAAAAGAAACCAAATCCTCCAAATTGTGGTTGTAAGCAAAGGAGACAAAAGATACCCATGTAAAATCAAATCTGACAAAAAAAAGAGTCAAAGTTAGAGAGAGACATGGTACCAATGCAAAATCAAATTTACCGAAAGAGAGAGACAAAGGCAAATACAAAACTGGACTAGAAAGGGGCTGAGTCAAAGTCCAGTGACAAGAGGAAGACAAGAGAGAAGCAAATGCAAATCGATCGAAGGAGAGGATAAAAATCAAGATCGATCAAGATCCATGAAAAAGACAGAGACAAAGAGAAGAACCAAGACACACACCCCTTCGTCCTTAAATTTTCAAATCATGGCGAAGGATAGACTAGTCGGAGGAACAAACATGTCGCTACTTTTCTAAATCAGAACACTGTCTGAAAAGGGAAAAATCGAAAGGATAGACCAATTGGGTCAAAATACCCAATCAAGATTCAAGTGTAGGTCCACCTCATCAAGTGAGGTGGCATGTAAATGAAATGGCTAAGTGGGACCCTAAATACCACGTGGTTCATGGTCAGCTAAGCCATGGTTGACTTGGTCAACCATGGGTGATTTCAATAGAGTTGAGTTGATGAATGAGTTCCAGTGGGATAAATAATGCTTGAGTTGGAAAGTGAATTCACATGAGTTGAGAATTTATTAATGTTGAGTTCAAGTCCTTGAGTTGGAAATGAGTTCATTTAAGTTAAGTTGAGTTGAATTGAAGTGAGTGGAGTGGGAAGATGGAGGGTTTCCATCTCAAAGTAGGAAACCCAAAAGGCATATCCAAGGTGTACACGTTGGGGAGATGGAGGGTTTCCATCTCATGGTGGAAACCTAAGGGACACACGTTGGAGGTGAATGGGTGCCTTGGTGTAGACCAAGGGACACCTTGGTTGGCCAATAGTTAAGATGGGAGGGTTTCCATCTTGAATGCACATGTTGGAGATGGAGGGGTGTTCCATCTCAAATGGTGTCTTGGCCAAGACAAGGGACACTTGGGAAGACACCATCATTATGAGGAACTTGGAGGGTTTTGGTTGTTACAAGGGGCATAACCCAAGAGACACCACACCTTGGCCGATCCATCTCTTCACAACCAAGAGATTTCCTTTCTTCATCTCTCCCTCTCTCTCTCTCAAGCTTGGCCGACCTCTAATTAAATAAGAAAAGACTTAGAGTTTTCTATCTCAACTTCTCTCCCTCTCTCAAACCTCTTCCTTGGCCGAACCATCTTTTGGGGGTTTTCATCTTAGACCTTCTCCCTCTCAAGCAACACACATTGGCCGAAGATCAAGGAGGAAGAAAAAAAAGACTAAGGAAGGAGAAGATCGGAGGAGCAAGGAGGAACGTAAGAGATCGGAGGAGTCGTGGAATCGGTATGTATGGTTTATAAATTAAAAGGAGGTTAAGGGAACATTCCATATAGATTGGAAATGGTTGGCCAAAATGTTAGAGGCCATAGATTTAAGATCCATTCTGTAACACCCGGATTTTCAAAATATAAATATTTACGGAAATTACCCATTTAATTTGTGAATTTTAGATATGGACCATAGTTGGGTAAAGTGTTGGGTCATTGCCCAATTAAGATCCAATGGATATGTTATAAGGTTCAATTTAAAATAAATGGGTAAGATGTGTTTAATTGGGTCAAGATTGTTTATTTGGGTCAAATGCCCAATTGGGACCCAATGGGTCATGTTCAACTTGGATGACCACCAAGTTAGTTCAATTTAAATTAAATGGGGCTGAATTAAATAATAATGCAATATGTCTAAAAATTAAATATGGATTGCTTGGGGCGTGTATGCGAGGTGGACATGGAAAGATTTTAGGAATTGGAAGATTGCATGCGCAAAGAAGATAATGATGAAAGATTTTAGGAGTTGCATAGACCGCATTAGGGATTTCCATATCCAAGGTTATGCGCATAATATCATTTTAAAAGGGGTATTTCCCTTGATTAAGAATGGCATTAAGGCAATGACTTACATAAAAATTACAAGGGGCGCATTGGCATATTCTAAATAGAGGACTTTCCAAAATAAGAAAGGGGCACACGGCATTGCTAAACAAAGGGGAACAAGACACTTTCTAAGTTGGGATTAATTGGAAGTAATAAAGGAAAGGCAAGGAGGGGCGCATGGCACCTTCCAAAACTAAACACAAAGGGGCGCATGGCACTTGCTATCTTAGAGAGACAAAGGGCACACGGCAATTGCCATTTCAAACAAGATTGGCCGAGTGGAGGTTTTAAACAAGGGGTGCACGGCAACTACTATCTTGACACCTTCTAAAGATGGAACCAATTGGGAGTTTTTATAAGAGAAAGATAAGGGGCTCACGGCAATACACCATAGCCGAATTCTTTCTCTCTCAAGTCTCATTCTCGGTAATACATCAAGAGAAGGAGAAGGTAGCCAGCAAGAGGGAAAAATCAAGAAGAAAGGAGAAGGATTGGACGAGCAAGAACAACCGAAGGAAAACCGGAGGAGTCGCGGAACCGGTAAGTGATTTGATATTTTTGTTTAAGGATAAGGAACCACCATGGCCGAACCCCATGGAACAAGATTAAGGGATGAATGTTAATATTTTTTATTGGATTTAAAAGAGGAGGTATGGAACCATATGGTTCGGCCATGGTGTATGGCCGAACCCCATAGAAGAAAATGAACGGAAAATTATGTCGTTGTTAATGAACCGTTTGATGGAAAAATATGGAAGGTTGTTGGTTATTTTATGGGATGAAAACCATGGAATAATTATATGGTTTTAAAAGGGTTTAATTGATGTTCAAGAGGAAGTAAGGAACCATAGGGTTCGGCCATGTGGTATGGCCGAACCCCATGGTAAGAATATTGGGTAATTTTAAATGGTAGTTTGTTGGTAATGGTATATGATTTTGGAAGGGATTAAATGGAGACCATGGAAAAATATAGATGGACTTATTATGGTGATTGATTAAATGGAAGATCCATGATTAATAATTTTTAGAGAGAATATTATGAACCATAGGGTTCGGCCATGGTGTATGGCCGAACCCCATGAAGGTGTATTGGTATTTTTAGTGTATGTTAATTGATTAAAATGGAAGGTGGAGATTAAATTAGAAAGTTTCTAATTATGGATTTTTGGATAAAAAAGGAAAGAACTTTGATTTATGGATCCAAGTGTGGAAATTAATATAATTGGAAAGTTTACATCATAGGGTTCGGCCATGGTGTTTGGCCGAACCCCATGAATCAAGTCTTTGGTTCAATTATGGACTTATTATTATTAAATAAATTTAGAAGGAGGATGGAACCATGATATCATGGGTTCGGCCATGGGGTATGGCCGAACCCCATGAACCAATTTTTATGGGTCTTGAATGGACCTAATATGATTAAAGAAATGGAGGGTTTTATTTATAGTTCTATGATTGTGGATCTTTGGTGAATCCATATATGTGATGTCTAAAACTATGGACCATGGGTTCGGCCACGTGGCATGGCCGAACCCCATGGAAAATTATTTGGTGGACTTGGGATTTTTATGTCACGGTTAATTGATCATTTATGGAGCTATATTAAGGAATCGGTTATGGATCATTTTAAGGGGTTAATTGGAGTGTTATGCGTGATTAAATAAATGAAAGGACCTATGTTTGGAATCTAAACATAAGTTATTGAAGGCAATGGAAAAGTTGTAAATACATGCCAAAATGGAGGATCATGGGTTCGGCCATGGTGTATGGCCGAACCCCATGAGGTTTCCTTTATGGACTTGATTGGTTAAGGAATTTATATAGGGTCTAGTTATGGCAGATTTAAATGAATGGAGGTAATGGCAATTTTGTAAATTTCGCTTAAAATTGAAAGATCGTGGGTTCGGCCATGGTGTATGGCCGAACCCCATGAACTTATTAATGGGCCAATTATAGGCCTTTGTATAATTTAAATGAATGGTCTACCAAACCAAGGGATGAGGGGTTTTATTTTATGAATTATGAACCAATCATCAAATAATGTTATGGATGAGTTTTGGACATAAACCTAAGAGAATGGCATTATTGTAAATATGGTCATAAATGAAACACCATAGTCGAACCCCATGAGGATTGTGTTTATGGACTTAAACATTATTGTAAATCAAGTGGGACTTGGTTTTAATTGATTGTTATATTATAAGGTAACGAGACCTCACAAGGTGTGTACGATCGTGAGCGGTTACCGGACGAAAGACACAAGGACACGTTAGCGGTCTTTGGTAGGATTCCACCTCTTTGAAACCATGAGTTTAATGTACATTGTTTTTATCTTGATTTGATGAATTTATATTTGCAAAGGATATGTTTCAAAATGTGAGTTTTTAAATGCTATGTTTATATGATAAAATAGCATGTGTTGTATATTTTTCAGATATGAGCTTTTAAATGCTATGATTTGTATAATTGCATAGCATGGGAGGGATGAACGGTAACCGTCAGGGCCACACTCCGTCGGGCCGTCCGAAAAACCTATGTGGGATACCTTGATGAGGAGCTTTCCATCAAGAGGACACTGTATGAAATGTAATCGGGGATCCACACTCCGTCGGGGCATCCGTAAAACAATCGTGGGGGAATACCTTAATGAGAAGCTTTCCATCAAGAGGATACTATGTATGAAATGTAATCGGAGATCCACATTCCGTCGGGGCATCCGTAAAACAATTGTGGGGGAATACCTTGATGAGGAGCTTTCCATCAAGAGGTTACTATGTGTTTGTGATGGGTGGGACTCATTGCATATGATAACATGGCATGGCATTGAATCGACATGATTATGATCTTTATTATCATGCAAGTTTTTGGTTTTTATAGGTATAATTGGATCTCTATTATCATACACTGTTTTGGATACGATGCTTTATAAGTATGGTATGATTTATTATAATTGGATTTGATATATATTATATCTGGATTTTTGGTACTAACCCATGTGTTAGCCTGGGCGTGTTGTTCTAACGCCCTACTTCTACCCTAGTGGATGATACAGGAAACAAGGAGAACGATGAACGCGAGATGGGACAGGCATAAGAGCTTGGAGGGTTATAGTTTATATTTTGTTTAAGATACTCATGGGCTTGTAATTTGAGTATCTAGAATTCGAATTGTAATAACTTAGATGAATTTGCTATTGGATAATTAATTATGAAGAAAGACTTGACGTACTTTGCTATCTGAAATGGAATAGAACTTGGTTCTATTATGATTCCGCATGTTATGATTATAATTCCGCAGTTTTGATATTGCTTCGCATGTTTGATATTTTCATGTGTGAACTGTTTACATGGACTTAGTCCATGTAATGCCCGACCCTTTTTCACCCGCTTTCCGAAAATCAGAGTCTATTTTTTTTTTTGAAATAGAAGAGTGAGAGAGGGCGCGGACGCCACGAAGCGAGTTAAGTCCGAGCTTCTAAAGCCCGACCCTTAACTGGCCAACCCTACGCGTGCGCGGAGCTAAGTCCACGAGAACGGTTCACGCGTAGGAAGTAAGCTCGTGGATTATGATTATTGCGGAACATGATAATGGAGTCTATCCTACCGGTTTTTAGATAGAAGGGAAGGTACAACATTGAATTTACCAAAATGCCCCTATGTTCATGATTATATCACAAAATGTATTGTCCATAAGTAACGTCCAAAACCATCGCAAGAAACGTAAATTTATACAACCCGACAAGCTAAGTTACTTTAAAATTACATCTCCAAAATGTAAACATAATATAAACTAGGACTGCACTTTCCAAGCTCCTAAGCTTGGCCTCCGGTATGTCCACCGCTTCCTGCCTCTCCTGCGTCATCAGCTAGGGTAGAAGTAGGGCGTTAGTCAACGCGCCCAGTAGGACTCCGAGTAGGGCTAGCACATGAATTAGTGATACACACATACCGATAACATAAAATACAACAAAATAAGTATGTGATGAATGCTATGTCATGGGTGCTTATGTCATGTGTCCCACCCATTATCCGTATGATCATACAATATCCTGTTCCCCATGTTTGTTTCTCGGTCGCCCCGACGGAGCATGGACTCCGGTTTGTTTATTTTTTTCCTGTCCATGCCATGCATGAGATGTAGGTGCATTATCCTATGTAGTATATAGATAGACCATATTCGATATACCATACATAGTCATATGATGCATAATATTAAAATATAATCCATGATACTATCATGTAATTCATAAGTTAAAACCCATCATAGTGCAAGTCCCATAAATCATAAATTATAATCATAAATCCATAATAAGCCAAGTCAAAATAATTTAAAACACCATCACATATCCATCGCTTACAAAAAGGTAGGAACCCTACCGATTACCGTGTCGCGTTCCGTTACGCTTCCCGTTCGATAATCCGGTCGCCGATCGCGTACCGTTTGCGACGCCCGATACCTTATTACATTTACCTGATTAGTCCATACATCATCCATGATTAAGTCCCTAACTTAGCCCATTATCCATTGGTTTTAGACTCATACATAAATCCAATTTTGGCCAAATTTAAAATTCCGATTTGCGAGCCTAAAACGCAGCAACTATCCGTTTCATTTATTCATTCATAATATATCCATTTTCATGTCCAACCCACATAGGGTTCGGCCATGTACCATGGTCGAACCCATGGTCCTTCAATGTGGCCACAAATTACGTTTTGCCACTCCTCTTCCATGGTTAAGTTACCCCTTTTATCCATGCATATTTAAGTCCATAATTGACCCATAAACTTGGACCCATTTATAATTTCTTAATCATGACATAACATCATAAAATCAGCCATCTAGTTTAATTAAATTTGTAAATATTTAATCCCATATATAATTCCATACCTAGCCCATAATATGGCTCCCAAAGGGGTCATGGGTTCACTTTTATTGGTGCCATTTTCAAAGACTCATATTTTGTCCCAAAAATAATCCATTTCAAATATCACAAATCTTCATTCATTTTTGGCCCTTTAAAACAACCTCCTAGGCATTGATACATGCATTAACCTTAGCCTAAAGTTGATCAAAATTTGGGTCATGGGTTCGGCCATACATCATGGCCGAACCCATGATGTTTCTTTCCCCATCCTTCTTGGTTTCAATTACCCATTAAACATACCTCCAATGAAACTTAAATCATCCATTTCAATCACTATCTTTATTCCATTTAAACATCACATATCATACTTGTAACATCCATTTAAATTTCATCATTAACTTAACTTAATTTCCATTTTGTTTAAGCACATATATAAACCATACTTAGCCCATGAATGACCTAAAACATGGGTCATGGGTTCGGCCATATACCATGGCCGAACCCATGATGCCTTTCCCTCATTTTTAACTTGGGTCCTTTAATCACATTTAAAGTCCATTAAAAACCACCAACATTTCCTCATGATTTCTCATTTTAACAATC
>CM023532.1:75867691-75941137 GCA_013350335.1 Chimonanthus salicifolius | reverse complement strand
AGTACAGTTGTCCCTCCTGATTGCACATTCGCACATATAGTCTAACTACTCATGCAAAGGTGGAGTAGCCGGAGTATACTCAGGCGAGCCTATCTCCCCTACAGACTCTTCTAGGTTTGGGACATCTCCCATTTCCTCTTCAGGAACAGCTCCAACGTGGTACTCGGGCGAAGCTACTTCCACGTCCTCATTAGGTGCAACTTCATTGGCGAAGTTTGGAACACTAGAATCATCTTAAAAAACAGATCGATCGGATAGCTAGGGGTCCCCTTGTCCCAACTCGGAGTACTCTACATTGTTTGACATGTCTGTATCACAAAACAGGAAAATGTCAAAAACAATTGCAGTTCTAAGTCAAAAACAAGTCTAATTAGGTTGTAACCCATCACAGTCCTAGAGTTTGAGCCGAAGCTCTGATACCAAGCCGTCATGCCCCGACCCAAAAGGTGGGCCCGGAACGAGACTAATTTTTTTTTTTTTTTAAATTAAACTAACTCAAGCATTCTAACTGGGCCAGATCAATAGTTAGGCCCGAAGGTCACACATGATCCCAACATATGGACTCAAACATATACCATAAGCCTGCCAAAACAATCAATAATACAACATGCACGCATAATTCCAACACTGAATTATCATTAAAACATCATTAGAGTAATTACGGATACATGGTAGTTTTTAATACATCACATGAAAACAGAGTAAGTACCACACTCGGTGCTTTACAAAAACAAATGGTTCAAGAACTAGAAAGCAAAGACAAGGGTATTCCCTCAGTGGGGATCCCAAAGCAACGTCGCAACTTATCCACTCTAAGCTTCAAACAGAGGGTTTTCCTCTTCAGGTTCATCTCCTGAAAGGTAAGTGGGGTGAGCTAACTAGTCGAGTGAAGGAAATATAATAGTGCAGTTTTAAGTAAACAACATGTTAGTGAAATAATCAACGGTTGCAATAAAATATCTCATGCTTGATAACAAACTCAAGTACAATCTCATTGTCATTTCACATTTCATCATCTTTTCCAATATTGCTGTCATCCAACGTAACGCCTACATACTACGCTGAGACCATCGTATTAAGTCCCGACACGGTCAAAATATATCCTTCCAAGTACATCTCCGGCTCTCACATAGCCGATATTGACATCCTCAAATCAGCAACTGTCGACACCCATGGTCCAATAGACGTAAACCATCTCACACACATGGCCGATATTGGTTCAATAGTCGAGGGTACGTAGAAGCAGTATTACACATTTCATATGACTGACATCATAGCATTCACTATTTCCATAAGCACTTCTTACAACAATACATCATGTCTAGGCACATGAGTGGGTTCATTAAACTTGAAACCACGCATTGCTCAAGATTCATCTTAATAAAAACTTGTTTACACCTACTGCAAAGTTAAGTTCCCTCACCGTAAATGTGTGGTATCGAGGTCTCTGTTCAAACAAGCAAACAAGTGCACAATCATTAACAAGTCAACATACATAGCATCAAATACATACACACAAGTAGTATTTTCGAAATCATATTTATTTTTCCAAAAATATCCAAGATAAATGGAATTGAGTCTCCTACTTGGTTTCTAACCATTTTAAGTTACAATAATCCACAATATATAAATAATAAGGTGCTCAGTCCAAAACTCATATTGTCTTCTAGGCATGACTAGATTGACTTATTGAGTTAGGTCTAGATTCTCGGGTCACTTCTCAGTTGTCTTCTGGATAGGACCAGATTTGACATTTTGAGTAAGGCCTCGAGGTCACTCAGTGCCCGATAAATATAGCGTCGGCCTTGAAGTGAAATCACTCAGTGCCCGACCAATAGAGTCGGCCTAGAAGTGAATACAATAGTAGATACACTATAGTAATAAGAGAAGAGAGTTAGTACATTTTTAATTTATTAATGGGGTATAACAATCACATGCAACATCAAGCAAACAAACAATAATTCACATCTAAAAACTGGGCCCCTTGGAACAAGCCTCGGAACCAAGTACTGTGGCTTCGGATCATCCGAACCACTGCCTAAGCTAGTCACTGACCTCAGACTGAGGGTCTGACTTCGGATCATCCGGAGATCCTTCCGAACCGATAAAATCCAAAAAACTAGTCTCCGTGGGTCTGATGTCTCAGATCATGCCGAGTGAGGCTCGGATCGTCCGAGTAGGTTCGGTCCTTCCGAACTCGGCTCGGAACATCCGGGCGAGTCTGGCTAGCCTCGGGTGCTTCTAGGCTTCGGGTGAAGATCGGAATGTCCGAAGGGTTCCTTTCGGACCGTCCGAAGGGTGTGACCCTCGGACTGTCTGAAGATCGACTCTCGGACCATCCAAGAGCGTCTTCCTCCACTGTCTGCAATAGTAGACAATGACGGGTAGTCCCTGTGTGAAATACGAATTAGGAAACAATGGGTTTTCTGGACTCGATTTTCACATCTAGCCGGTCAGATGGACTCCTCTATGAGTCCTTTTTCCATATGGAGTGATTTTAAACTTTGAAACTCATTAAGCCAACGGATTTTAAACGAAACCCACACTAGTACAAAAAAACCTATGATTTTTCTTAAACTTCAAAATGGTTTTACGCACTCAAAACATGGCCAAAACTGGTTTTTCTTTATTCTAAACCGACTGGAATTAAAAGAGGAACACAGTGGTTACCTTCATTGGAGTTCCTGGATTGAAAATCCAGTCTTTTGAAAATCTTTCCTTTAAGGCTACGGTAACTGAAAATTGGGAATCAGAGAGGGTGATCAGCTGGTTTTCAATTAGCTGGATGAGAGAGTGAGAAGAGATGAAGATTTGATGGGAGGGAGAACAGCTGATCTGAGGGCCATTTTATAGAAATTTGCCTGGAAGAAGTGGCCATCGAGCCACTGCATGCAGTTGCTGCCGACGTCCCAAACAGTTTAACCACTGGTCAGTCGTTTGGTTGCAAATCAGCCCCTCCAAACTTTTGATTTTGCAAATAAGTCCTCTATCTGATAAAAAGTCGATTTTTAACTAAAACCTGATTTTAAAAGCTCAAGAATTTTAATCCATCCTTACAGATAAGTTGGGTATTAAAAACTTCAATAATCATAAAAATTTGGAGATTTAAAACTCACTAAAAACCATTGATTTAAATAAAAACCATTATTTAACACTATTTACATGTTTTAACTTGTGTTAAATAAAACAATTTAAAATGCTCATTTTTGGGTTTGAAACAATAACTTAACTAGATCATACTTAAAATGGTCTAACATACTATACTTGTTTCAAAATTTATCTCATTTCGAAAACCATTTAAAAATATCTATTTTCCCCTTTCGGGGTTTTGACAGACGGTTTTAAATACTATTTTCTGAAAATAAAATTATTTTAGAATCAGAAATAGGAATCCTTGATTAAGGAGAATAATATCATCTAATAATAATCACATAATAACACAATTTATAAAACAATAACAATAAGCGGTAAATTACCATTTTGCCCCTCCAGCTGGACAAGCTGGATCACTGAGCTTTTAAGCTCAGATTGGGCCACACCTGGGCTTTTCTCAAAGTCCTAACAGTAATCTTCGAGATTAACCGGTCTAAGAAAGATTATTAAGCTAAACTACGCCTAATCTGGGTCAGGGTATTACACTTATCATATATGTACTTATATTTTATATATAAAATAAATTATTACTTTTACTTCTAAAAAAACTTACCATGATATAAATTTGAATTTTAAACATTTATTTTAACTTAAATTGTGTATTTTTTACATCCTTTTACAAATTTGTTGGTATTCCTTATATATAAGTTATAGTTTCAAAACTATAAAAAAGTACTTTACTCTTTTGATTTGCACAACTATGCATTAATATTGAGTGCTTTTTATTTTTGCTTTTATATATTTTTTTCTGCTTCATAATCATATAATTATATTATTATTTTTATCCATAATCTTTATTCAGTACTACTACTAATAATTATTATTTACTATCTAACACAATAGCGTGTGTTATGGTATCCATGGTGAAATCCTTCGGTGTTGGAATGGAAGGTGTGCGTAAGATATTTCATGGAGGAAGAATAAATGAAATTTCATACTCTTTTAATCATGTAATTTTTGCCTTCATCATCATCTTTTTTTCATATTAGCTCATCCACGTACAATCAAAGTTTTTATGTAAAAAACCCTTTAACAATCCATTTATAATCATATGGCATCATCGAAATGATTTCTTCTCTCAATGGATTCATTTGTTTACCGTATACAATTACAATGATAAAATAATATTAAAGTACAATTTTACAAAATTCAATTCAAATTTTATCGGAGTCCATGCTGTCTTGAATTATTACAATAAGGTCATGTCTTGATCCTTAGTTTTGTATCTAAATAAGTACTTGTAATATATTTTTACTGATTTTCTCATTAATGTTTTTAGATAGCATATTATATAGAGTTCACTTGGAGGTCAATCTCACTTAGAAAATAACTTTTATGGATTAGTAACATCTCAAAAACCAACTAAGATAGGCAATCAGAGTAGTAGATTTTAAAGCTAAAAAATCAACGATGGTAATCAATCTCAATTTTAATCCAATGTAATTGATCATGTTAGCCCTGATTATGATGAAATTAAGAGTATGCGAAGTGCATAATATATAATTAATTAGAAAAAGAAAATGAACGAAAAAAACTGTCTCAAAAGAGTACTTCACAAGTTCACAAAGAGGAAATCATGTTCTACAAGTATAAATAATTTTCAAAAGGAAGTTGATCTTTAGGCAACACAGTGAAAATACCTTTTTTCTATACTTCTATAAAAAATTGGGAGATTTTAAAGAATTATAGAAAAATTTGAGGCTTTCTTCCAAATAAACTCAAAGCATACGGACCATTTGAAAAAAAAAAAAAATCATTTCTCACTATTATCAAAGTATTTATTCAACTCTTCAAAATTAATTTTATTAATTTCTTTTTAATTTTAAAATTAATTCCTAACTGTTAGAATATATATATATATATATATATATATATATACTTGTAAAGATATTCAATGTTTTGTAATGTATATATATATATATAACTTGTAAAGATATCCAATGTTTTGTAATGTACTGGCAGCATTTATGATGACCCTTTCACATGTTGATTAAGAAATATAATGCTCTTTCTTGTTGCGTTTTTCACGATCTCTGCTTGCTTGTTATTGCATAGGCAAATAAAAAAGTGGTAGTTACAGCCTCAAACTCACTCTTTCTAGCGTTTATCATGACACTTAATTTATTATTAGAGGATAAAAATTGCAAGGGTTGAAATTTGGATCATTCATTTTAAAATTGAGATGTTATATATTCCTAAATATTTCAAAATACTAACCGGGCCATCTTGTAGATGACTCACTCCGCGACTAATAAATTAGTAACTCACGTGTCTTATTTTTCTAGTGTTGCTCTTTTCAACTTCAACCTAAAACCTCTAGTATAATATTAAAAGTTTAGGGCAACTAAACTATCAGTTATATTGAAACTTAAAAAATTATATTTTATTCGTCATTAATTTAATATAATATTAATATCACATAGTCAGTGTTAAGTTAATCCATTTAATATATATAAATTACACATTAGTTTCGAGTTATATTAAACATTAATTCTATTAGAGGTTGGTGAATTTCTTTGTATTATTATCTATTTATTGAAGTCGAATATAAGTCAAGTTGTGTTCAGTATAAGTAACTTTAATTAGAGGTCGGATATATTTGTTTTTTTTTTTTTTTTTGAGGTCCTGAGGTATCCAAGCGTAGCACCCGACTAGTCCTCCAGAGTGTGTGAAAACCCCTCTATCTGTACACACCATGTAAATCGATGGAACCTTACTCTATACATATTCTCATGGGAGGTGACCCTTCATTGGAGCTCCCATGGTTTGAATCCAAGACTTCCCTCTAGAGATCTTTCTCCCAAACCAATTGGAATATAACCCCTTGGGTTCGGATATATTTGTTTATGTTTCGCCAGAACATTTAAGTTGTAACATTTATCTATTTGAGATCATACATATGTGTTCATAAGTTAGCATGATTTGGATATGCTTTCCTATACAACTCCCACGTGTCATGAAGGCAATTAAATATTTGTAGATTGAGTAGAGACAAGTAACATATTATTTATCAATGGAAGGTGAAAATCGATTAATTAAGAATTTAATCCATAGATTTATTTTTATCAATTCATCAAATTATTAATAGCAAACATTATCAATGAAAATTGGAAAATTAAGTTTTTTAGACTTTAAACATAGATAAAAGTAAGCTTGCCTTCGCTATACATATTATACAAATACACCATTAAGTGTAACAAATTATGCATCCATAATTTAAGTAATATTATTCTCACTCGGATATTTATTTAACAAGCATAAAGTTGATGTATAGATCTAAATCATTTATGACCTAACGATGTGATGATGATAAACAAATTCAAATAAAAAGTACAATAGTTGTTTAATAAGAATAAAAGTAATTTATAAATCTCAATCATTTCTTACTTAAAGATGTGAAGAAAATGGTGGATAAATAAATTCAAATTAAAGGTATTAAAATAATATGCTCGGATGTGCCAAGCCCATTCATATATATATATATATATATATATATATATATATATATATATATATATAATTTTTTTTTTTTTTGGAGATGTATATGATATGTTAAATGAGTGGATTAACTCTGAAATATAGAGTTAAAACTTAAAAATGAACGCGTTTAGAATAGTTTAAAAGTAACTCTAATAAACAACAATTTGAGAATTTGAGAGAAATATATTTGAAGTGGTTTGTTCATGTAAGTAGAAGACTAAATATGACTCTTGTATGTAGAGTTGATAGACTACATATTACACCAAGAAAGAGGATAGGTCAATCTCTATGAAACTGGAGGGAAGAGATAAAGAAAGATATGTAAGATTGTAGTGTGGATGATGATATGATTTATAATAGTATTATAATAGTATCAAATGGAGAATTAGAACTTATAAAGCCAACCACGATAGATGGGATTTTTGGCCTATAATGATGATGATATGTAGATGTAAAACAACAATTCCCTAAACTGCCTTATTTGAAGTACTTCCATGGGACACACATTAGCCCCGTTGGGTTGATTGGTTGTGATAGTCTTAGTTTGAATAAGATACCTATAAATTGTTATTTATTTCAATTAAATAAATGAAGCCATATTTTTAACATCGATCTCCTTTATTTTATGGGAATAAATGAACGATCGATTTGACTTATAATGGAGTCAAATTGAGTAAGGATGGACTTTACTTGGAGTCTATTATTGTAAGGTAGGGAAATGGTGTGATTAAGGTTATAATGAGCCTTATAAGACTATCACCCCATGAAAGTTTGATAAGGTAACCCACTTAGGAAAACAAAAATAGTTACACACAAGATACACGTGCCTGAGATTGCAAGAAATTTGAAAAAGTTGAGAAATAGAATGCATAGCACCTATCGAACCTAATATGGACTTGATGGCTGACTTAGATTCGAACCCATTGTTGCTTTCCCTTTTATTTTCATACATGGACAAGATGTAAACTTTTATTGTTAGTCCATGAACTCCTAGCTTCAAAAGATTAAAAATTTAGCCATAATTAGGGGCTTCAAGTCAAATTTAACTGGCAAGAATTTAGCTATTGCTTTAAGAAATTGTTAAACTTAGAGAAAATCCACGACAAAATTCATATAATTGAATGTTTTGTATTTGTTGAACATTGAAATATTACATTTTTACTCTTCATTTTTCTGTCAGTTAATCTTCAATTTTGTATATAATGATGCATTTAATATAGTTTGTCAGTTTTGTAATAAAAAATAAAAAGTTCAGGAAAATCAAGTTAGAATAAGAGAAGATTGTAAGCTTAGAGCTTTAAAGAGAAGTCCTAGAATTATTATAATTATTTTATGTCACTTTCTACGATTTTCATGTAAATTAATTAATCTAGATCCAGTTATGAGAGTCTCTGATTAATTAATAATTTTTAGATTTAAAGTGGCTGAATAATTATTTAATTCTAGAGGTTAAAAGTTGCAATCCAAGTGCCAAAGCCTGAATTTCATGTCATTGGGCCAAGACTCAGTTCAAGTGGGCCAAGCTATCCTCCACAAAGCTTCAATGGGCCAAGCCACATGCAAGCCCATGCGCATTTCACACTCTGGGCCAGGCCAGTGTGCAAGCTCAGTCCAACTAAGGCCCAAGCTTTCAAATTCAATTCAAATGAGCCTGACTTGAGATCTAGATCCAAATCCAAAGCCCAAAGTCCAATGAACTCCATGGTCCATGTTTGAATTTACCTAAGTCCAACCCAACTACCTATGTCCAAAACCCATAATCCAACTTCACATCCAAACCATCCAATTTCCATCTTAGATCGTAACCTTCCATCTCACACACCAAATTAGGTCAAACCTTAGATCCACCATCAAATCTAACACATCCATTCATTTATCATTAGATCTAGGTCATCCATCATCATCATCTTAACCTTAGATTAGTGTTCATCCATGCATCACCTATTAATTATTGCGTTCATTTCATGCATTGATCATCTTAGTCATTAGATATTAGGTAATCTAATCTCATTCACTCATTCATCTCTTAGAAACCCAAGAGCCTCCACATGCATCCATCACATACACACATTATCTTAGATTTAGGTCATGCATTTCATCATCCATTTAAGATCCACCTATGCATCTAATTCCTCCATCAACCATCTACCCATTCCTATAATTATTTTACCCAAAATACCTTAGAACCATTAGATCAAAACCCATTTAATCTAAGCCATCCATTCATAAACCCTACGCTATGAACAACTTATAATTCAAGCTAGCCTCCATGCGCATTTTACACATCATCATCCAATTCCAAAGTATCCCACACGATTTTCTCAATCCCAATCCGATCCATTCGAATTTCACACCTTGTGCAACCCTAAAATCCAAGCTTAAATCCCCATCATCCGTTCCTATTTAGATCCAATCCAGTCCTTTGATTTCCCACCTTAAACCTTAATTTAATCTAAGCCATCCATGTCTTTTCAAAACCCATAAATACCCCATTACCCCAAGGGTAAAATTCGAATATGACTTGGAATTCAAGAGGGCTAAAGGCTGGAGCAAACAAGAAGATAGGAGCACCATACAAATTTACAAGTGAGAGTTGTAGATTTTTATTTTTTATGTTGTCTTTTTTGTATTTAATTTATAAAACCTTGTACTTTAATTCTTCCATTTAATAAAGTGAAGCATTAATTTAGAACCTTGGAACATCCAATTTCTAAAATACTTTTATGATTATTTTTTTTTAATTTGAAGACCACAACTTTTATTTATTTGATTAAACATGAGCGTATGCAATAGTTAGGATCTTGATTGTAAGACTTGAATCATGATTACTAAGGTTTTGATTAATTAAATTAAAAAGTTGTGAATCTTGTTTTATTAATAAATATGAAGTGTATTTTAGATCTTTATGTGAATTTCAGATCTAAGCCTTTATTTTGTTTACACATCTTGGTGATTAATGGTCTATTCCAAACAACCAACCTTCACGTTACTGTACATTTAATTTCAGTCATTTATTTTCATGCAATTTAATTCTATGCCTTTTAATTATGTTAAATCTCATGTTTGTTGTGTAATAATTGTTTTAACCCAAATCTTGTATAATCTAATCTTTAATTCTTCAGTTCATTCTTTAATTCTTTGATTCTTTTTCTATTAAATCACTCTCTCTCAAAGATCCATTCAATTAAAGTTAGGAATATGTGTAAATAATTTTGTAACTTGAAATCCTAATCATGACTAAGGTTAAAATTTAATTTACCATATTAGAATAAGAAATCACACATCTTATTTGCTGATTTTCCAAATTAGATGCATGACTCATATAATGATTCAATTTCTTATGAACAATTCATTTTTAGAGGACATAAATTTAAATTCATATACTTTGAGATTTTCTATTGGGTTCGACCTCCCTCTCACATTACTATACTATAAATGGTTCGTGTACTTGAGAGATTTACAAATTTAAAACGATCAACAAGTTTTTGGCGCCGTTGTCAGGGAAAATCATTAAACTATGTTCTCTTTAAAAATTAATTATTTTTATGAAAAATTGTTATTTTTGGAAAGTTCTTTTTTTGGCAATTTTTTAAAAATGGAAACTTTTTCTATTTTTGGAAAATTACCTTAAATAAGAAATTCTTAAAAATCTCAATTATTTGAATCAATTATTTTTGGAAATTTTTCTATTTTTAGAAAAATCTATTTTTGGTAATTGATCTATTTTTGGAAACCTTCCAATTTTAGAAAAATTTCCAAACTTAGAACTTTTCTAAAATTGAGAACTTCTATCTAACTTATAAAATCTTCAAAATAAGATGTCAAATCTTGGGAATCATGGAATAAAATTTTAATTTGGTGAACTTTAATTTAACTTCCATAATTTTGTCATAGTTTGAAATTCTTGTTTATAGTATATCACATCTCCTTCTTTAATTATAGATTAGGAACAATTCTTTTAGTTTAGGTATCATGCATTCTTCGACTTAGACTCTACACCACAGTTTGCTTGTGTTGTTTTGCAGGATGCACGCTTGGAAATTGCTGGAAAACATGAAAGCTAGGCTAAGGTGAATGCCTAATCATTTTATTTTAATTTTCACTTTTATCATGCATTCATATAGAAATTTTCTAGGGTGTTTTTTAATTCAATTGCATATTTAAATTGCTCATGCATTTTACGATGTTAGATTCATGCATTAGTTTAGATTTGTTTTATTAATGTTTTTCATATTTGCTTAATGTTTGTGTGGTAAAGTAGGATTGCATTCACAATATTTAGAAAAATAAGATAGTAAAATGGTTCATGCATCTTCTACTAAAATCAATTAAGGAAGCATTAGGATAGATTTTTAGGGTTTCATGCTCATTAAGAACCTTTTTAATTCAAATCAATTTTTGGAACCAATGATTAGTTCATCTTCAAGAATGGTGTCTAAGGTTTATTCTGTCACCAAGGCATTGCGGTCGGCATGACCTAAGGATAAGGTGGGAAGAGATGCCGTGTGCTCCCCCACTTACCTAGGAACTTACCTGGCCATCTTGTGGTTGAACTCTCATTGGAGATTTAGATTGTTTGGAGAAAAAAGTAGGAGCAAGTCTAGAGACAATTTTTAGGGTCTTATTAGCCAATAAAAAATTTGATTGCATTAGTGCAATTTAAATTTAGATCTAGGCATTTTCTTGTGTGAATTTGTTTTAGCGTATATGATCGTGTCTGTAAATGTATCATTGTTCATGTAACTCCTCCAATCGCTTGGTTAGAGTTACATTTCCCGTCAGTACATCGATTTGAGGCTTTTGTTGCGTCCGGAGCTCAGTCCAGCTCAATGATAGACATAGACGATTCACCTACTTCACCATCATCATCAACCTCATCTACTCCTCCATCATCACCCATGGCAGACGAAATTGCGGAGAAAACTCTCCAAGATTACTTCTCACTAGTCACAGCCAATACACCATTAGGTATAGTTGTACCTGCAACTAATGTTACCTTTGAACTTAAGCCAGGAGTTTTACATCTACTACCAGTCTTTCATGGTCTTGATAGAGAGGATCCGTACCTCCATGTGAAAGGATTCTTAGAGATCTGCACCACAATTAAAATCCAAGGAATCACTGATGAATATATTCGACTTCGATTATTTCCTTTTTCTCTAAAAGAAAAAGCGAAATCATGGCTAAATACTTTACTTGCGAATACCATCAGCACTTGGGATTAGCTAGTTAATAAATTTTGAATAAGTTTTTCCCAGTATAAAAAACAAATGCTCTCAAGAAAGAAATGGTAAACTTCAATCAAAAGGAGAGTGAACAATTCTGTGAAGCATAGGAAATATTCAAAGAAATATTAGCAAAATGCCCCCACTATGGTTTTGAAATGTGGAGACTTGTCCAATTTTTCTATGATGGTTAAACAAATCAATCCGTCAAATGGTCGAGTCTATGAAAAATGGGGACTTTTTGAAGCTAACTGAAAACAATGGATGGACATTCCTTGAAACATTGGCAAAAATTCTCAGCGATGGGATTTTTCTAAGAAAGATATTCTACCACAAACCTCAAGGAAAAGGAGTTTGTACAAAGCCAGTAGTGATTTTGACGTTAAGTTAGCAATTGCAAACCTAACGAAAAAAGTCGACTCATTAGTAATGACTCAGGCAATGAATCCATAAATATGAACAAATGCTGAATTTTGTGTTATGTGTTCTAGTCCAGGACACCGCTCAAAATTGCTCTTTCTTAGAATCAAATTTTGAGTGTTCAACTGAACAAGTAAATGCATTCAATAATTTTAGAAGACATCAACGAACCCCGTTATCTGCTACATATAATCCTAATTGGCGAAATCATCCCAATTTTTCTTGGCGACAGAATCAATCTCCAATAAATCAAAACTTTCCTCAATATCAAAATCAGTCATTTCGACCACTTTCATATCAGTCACCACCTCAAAATCAGTCATACCATCCACCCCAGCCAAATCAGTCAAATCGGTCTTATCCTTTACAACAACGTAAACCTTCGATTGAGGATACGTTGCAGCAATTCATGCAATCTACCCAGCAGGCTATGTACAAGCTTGAAACACAGCTTGGACAATTAAACCACTGCTATTGGTGATAGGGAACAAGGCAAATTTCTCAGTCAAACTATTCCAAATCCTAAGGGATAGTATGAAGTTTTATCATCCAAACCAGACGATATTCAATCAATTACTACCTTGAGATCAGGGAAACAGTAGATAACAAAGTGGAAATGCCTAAAGAATCAATCAATGATGAATCAAGCAATCAGATAACTAACTGAGTTCAACCCGTGTCCAAAATCCATCGAATTTATATGCTAAGAAAACATTTTCACCAAGGGCTCTATATCCTCATAGATTATCCGCAAAACAAAAGATACCTTATGGTGACATACTAGAGGTTTTTAAGTATGCCAGCATCAATTTCCCTCTATTGGATGCCATCAATCAAGTACCTTCGTATGCCAAAATTTTCAAAAACCTATGCACGGTGAAACGGAGAACCAATGTTCCCACAAAGGCTTTCCTAGCAGAAAATGCAAATGCACTGCTCCAACAAATATTTCCAATCAAACATAAGGATCCTGAATGTCCAACCATTGCTTGTCCAATTGGTACATACACAATTGACAGGGCCTTATTAGATCTTGGAGCTAGTGTCAGTCTATTGCGATATTCTCTCTATGAACAATTAGGTTTGGGAGAATTGAAACCCACTTCTATCACACTACAGTTAGCTGATCGCTCAATAAAAATTCCCAAAGGTTTGATAGAAGACGTTCTACTTAAGGTTGACAATTTCTACTTCCCTGTAGGTTTTGTAGTATTGGATACACAATCAACTTAGGACGATAATGGACATATCCCAATCATTCTGAAGACCATTTCTGGCCACTGCAAAAGCAGTGATCAATTGCCAAAATGGTATGCTTAGATTATCATTTGGAAATTTGACAACTGAACTCACTATTTTTGGCCTTTGTCGAAAACCTCTCTACATGGATGATCCATGCAAGGTTAACTTAATTCAGAGTTCAGTTGATGAATTTTTCCTTCACTCCATATGCAATGATCAATTTGAAAAATCACTATCTAACTTAGACAATGATTTAAATTTCAATGAAGTGAATGTTATCACCAAATTTGAACCTCTTTCTGTCAATCCATCTGTGTCAGTCCCATCTATCGTGAAGCTACCAAAATTAGAACTCAAAGCTCTTCCTAAAACACTCAAATATTCATATCTTAGACCTTCAAACACATTTCTAATTATCATAGCTTCAGACTTAACTTCTGAGCAGGAGTCTAAACTTCTGACTATTTTAAGAGATCATTGTGAAGCTATAGGATGGTCCATTGCCGATCTCAAAGGAATTAGCCCTTCTGTGGTCATGTACAAAATTTATCTAGAAGAAAATTCCAAAACATCTAGGGAACCACAGAGACGGTTAAATCCATCAATGTAAGAAGTAGTGAGAGTTGAAATTTTGAAACTTCTTGGAGCTGGAATCATTTACACAATTTCAGATAGTGCATGGGTAAGTCCAATCCAAGTTGTCTCGAAAAAGTCTGGTGTCACGGTAATAAAAAATGAGGAAAATGAGTTAGTTCCAACACACGTTCAAACGGGTTGAGTTTGTATTGATTACTGAAAACTGAATACTGCCAACCCTCTTCCATTCATTGATCAGGTGCTTGAACGTTTAGCCGGTCATGCGTCCTATTGTTTCCTTGACGGTTATTCCGGCTACAACCAGATCTATGTTGCTCCTGAAGATCAGGAGAAAACAACATTCACATGTACATTCGGTACGTTCGCTTATAGTCGTATGCCTTTCGGATTGTGTAATGCACCTGCCACTTTTCAGAGGTGCATGATCAGTATTTTCTCCGACATGGTAAAATGTTTTCTAGAAATTTTTATGGATGATTTCTCAGTCTTTGGATCAACTTTTTACCAGTGCCTGCACCATCTAACCTTTGTGTTAGTCAGGTGCAAAGAAAAGAACTTACTACCCAATTAGGAAAAATGTCACTTTATGGTGAAATCAGGCATAGTACTTGGGCACATAATCTCAGAAAAAAGGAATAGAAGTGGATAAAGCCAAAATTAACCTGATCTCTAATTTACCAAAACCACAAACTATTAAAGAGATTAGTCATTCTTAGGTCACGTTGGCTTTTACAGAAGGTTTATCAAAGGATTCAGTGACATATCAAGACCTCTCTATAGACTCCTGACCAAGGATACTGTTTTCAATTTTGATGAAAACTGTGTCACAGCCTTTGAAAAATTGAAAACTACTTTGACTTTTGCTCCAATCATACAGCCACCTGATTGGTCAGTACCTTTTGAAATTATGTGCGAGGCCTCTAACTATATAGTAGGAGTTGTGTTAGGACAAAGAATGAACAGATTACCTCAGTTATCTACTATGCTATCAAAACGTTGAATGGCGCTCAACTTCATTATTCCACCACGGAAAAAGAGCTATTAGTAGTTGTATTTGCGCTCGACAAATTTCGATCTTACTTAGTAAGTTCGAACATCGTTATTTATTCATATCACGCTGCACTCAAGTATCTTCTTTCTAAGAAAGATGCTAAGTCACGCCTGATCCGATGGATACTTTTGCTACAAGAATTTGATATTGAAATTTGGGATAAAAAAGGTTTCGAAAATGTTGTAACACCTCGGATATTCAATTTATTATTTTTATGAAATTTATCCATTTTCAATTGTGAATTTTAGATTGGATCTTATTTGGATCAAGAATTGGGCCATGACCCAATTAGGATTCAATAAATGGTGGATTTGGTCTTATTAAAAATTAAATGGATATGAATTAATTTAGTGATACATTTAATTAAAAGATTATGCATGGCCGAATTTTAGATATTAAATATATATGTTATGCGCATGAGATAATTAAAGAAGGAACTATGGACGCATAGTACTTTCTAAATAGGGATTAAGGAAAGATTTAATTAAGGAGAGCAAGTGAGGTCCGCAATTGCTAATCCAAGCAAGAGGCCAGACGGCATTGCCATCTAAGGCAAGGGAGGGGTACATGGCACCTTCCCCATTTGGATTAAATGGAAGCTTAAAAGGAGAGACAAAGAGGGGGTGCACGGTTTTTACAATCCCATTGCCGAGTTTTATTCCTCTCTCTCCCTCTCTCAAGTCCTCTCTCACGCCAAAGAGCAAAGAGAAGAAGAAGGTAGCAACAAGAAGGTGGTTCGGCCAGCAAAGGTAAAGGAAAAGAAAATTGGAAGAACAAGAAACCAAAAGGAAAAGGTTAGTATCTTGATTAATAATTTTATGTTTGAAACACAAAGAACCATAGGGTTCGGCCATGGTGTTTGGCTGAACCCCATGGAGGAACATTGGTGAGGATTTAATGATTTAAATGGAGAAAAAGAACCATAGGGTTCGGCCTTAGTGCATGGCCGAACCCCATGGAAAGACTTTACTAAGGCCGAACCCCATGGAAAGACTTGATTTAATTATTGGGTTTTAAGATTGAAAACCATGGAGACATTTGATTGATTTCATTGGGTTTATGTTCTTAGATTTTAGATCATAGAAACCTTTGATGATTGTCGGTTTTAGATTCAAGAAGACAATGAAAGAATATGGAATATGGGTCGGCCATGGCATGGCCGAACCATGATTTTTTTTTATGGCTAAGTGATTGGATCCATACTAATGAAAAGAAGGGGTGAGGTTCGGCCATGGTGTATGGTCGAACCCCACCAAATATTTTAATGGTTTGGTGTATAATTTTAATGGATCTAAACCATTGATGAAAGTCATAAACCATAGGGTTCGACCATGGAGTAGTTTTTGGAACGGAGATTAAATATGGAAAGCTTCCAAATTTAGAAAGAGTTGCTAAATTGGAAAGCACTCCAATTTTAGAAAGAAGATTTCTAATCTAAGAAACAATTCCAATTGTGGAAAGTGTTGCTAAAATTAGAAAGCATCCAAGTATAGAAAATGGTTGCTAAATTTGGAAAGCAATCTAAATATGGAAGGAAGGTTATTATTTTTGGAAACCTTCTATTTTTGGAAGGTGTTTTCATTTATGGAAGGAGGTGGCTATGTAAAACCCCAATTTCTCAATGAGATGGATAATTACGAAAATGCCCCTGGATTGGTAAATTTATTAATTATGATGTTAAATGAGAAAATAGTGGGGTCCATTGCTCAAATTAAGACCCTATGAGCACATTATAAATGTCAAATTTGATTGGATGGGTAATGTACATCAATTTGGGTCAATATGGTTAATCGGGTCAAAGGACCCAATTGGACCCAATGGGTCATAATGGACTTATTAGACCATTGGGTGAGCCCAAATTTAATGGGGTTAAGCTGAATTGATTGGAAATTAAGTGGAGCATAAATGGGTAGTGTTGATGCACATGTGAAAACCAAATGCAAATGGCTAAAACAGCCCATAAATGGGTCATGTTGTCAAAACGGGTCAAGGAGCTAAATGGGGACCCAATGGGTCGGGTTGACCAAGATTGACCACGGTTGACCCTGTGGGCCCTCAAATGAGCTCAATGGTGAGTCAAATCAGGTTGAGATGGATTGGAATGAGTTGCATTTAAATTAAATGGTTGGGTTGACTCAAGTGTAATTAATGTATGGTATTTAATGTGGTGAGTTAAGCCATTGAGTTAGGTGAGTCAAAATGGAAATCAAAGGGGCTGTAAAATCAGAGAGTTGAAGGGAATATAAGGAGGTGTCTTGGTCTCAAACAAACCAAAACAAGTCCCACACGTTGGGGACTTGTTATGGTGGTTTCCATGCTAAGTTTTAAATGGAAATGCATGGGAATTGGATGAGATACATGGGGAGCTGAATGGTTGCATTGGCTGATGCCAATCGGTGTCTTGGTTGTTCCAAGTGACCCTTTGGTTTAATCAAGAATTTATGAGGGAAATTGAGAGGTTAAGTGGCTGATTTACAAAAGAGGAAGACCACTCATTTGACCGATTTTCACACAAGGAAAATCCTAAGAATCCTCATCTCTCTCCCTCCCTCCAAACTCTTTCTCTTGGCTGAACCAGCAGTGGTGATTTCACCAATTGATCAAGCATAAACTAGCAAAGGAAGGGAGGCTAAGAAAGATAGGAAGTAAAGAGCAAAGGCAAGAGGAAAAGCTTGGAAAATTTGGTAAGTATTTCCATGGGTTTTGTTTAATAAAATGGGATAAATGAAACATGATTGGGCCATGGGTTGGCCGAACCTATCAAGGGTTAGACCTTGGTTGGTGTTTCATAAAAGTGATGAAAAATGTATCATTGGGTTCAGCCAATTTGGATGGCCGAACCCCATGAAAAGAATGGGTTTATTTGGATGGTTTTTGGTAAGATAAACAATGGACTGATTTTAATGTTACATTTAGAACTAAGTTGCATGTTTTAAAAAGGTTTAAACGATAGAATTCAGTGCCATGTTTTGGGCCATGGAATGGCCGATTGTATCAAGGAATTTAACCTTGGATAAAGGTTGTGTATAATGGTAAAAAAAAAATACCATTGGGTTCGACCACCATGATTGGCCGAACCCCATGAAATTCATTTGGTTAGGCTATGGTTGGGAAGTCCACAAACCATACCGGTGGTGGAAGTATTTACATGTTTTAATTAGGTCATGTTATGCTGAATTTATCAATGGTTTGAAACATGATGATGTGGTTGAAAATGATGGAAACTTAGAGCATTGGGTTCGGCCACCATGGATGGCCGAATCCCATGAAAGAATTTGATGTATGATGATGGTTTTGAGAGATAAAAACCATACATTACCATGGGGTTTTTATGTGATTTAAATGAAGATAAATTTACTGTTTTTGGTCGGCCAATATATGGCTGAACCATGTTAATGTTATGGTTAAGTTGCTGATTTAAATCATGGATAGATGATGGACTAATTGAATCAAGAGAACCACATGGCCGAACCCCATGGACTGTTTTTGGATGGTATGATTGGATTAAATCATATTGGAAAACTATGATTTGTTTTTTATGCTTTTGATTTAAGAATTACCTAGGTTTAGTTATGGATTTAATATTAAGTTGATCAACCATGATATAAGATGGAATGTGGGGACGAAAATCAGATTGGTGAGGTTTGGCCATGTGGTATGGCCGAACTCCACTAATGGTCATTGGTGGCCTTAGTGTGTAGCTAATTATGTGATTAAAGATGTGTGAAAGAATGATTTAAAGGATCAAATAAAGATGGTGAGGCTTGGCCATGTGTATGGCCGAACCCCACCAAGGTGGTTTAGTTATGGTTATTGATGTTTAAGGAAAAGATTAGTCTCAATGGCATAATGGTAATTATGGATGAAATGATCAAAGATGGAATGATCATAGGAGTGGATGTATAGACCCAAACCAAAGTGGTATGGTTCGGCCATGTTGTATGGCCGAACCCTACCAAGGTTTTATTTGGAGGTATGGTTTAAGTGTATGGTTGTAATTATATGAAAGAGAGACCAAATGGTAAATAGGTGAGGTTCGGCCATGGGGTATGGCCGAACCCCACATAGTGCATTTTTGGGACTTAGACCAAGTTGGAATTACATGATGAATGTTTGATTTGCTGCTATGTAAATAAGGTATCGAGATTTGCATGAACGGCGTACGAGTCGTGAACGGGTGATGATTAAGAAAGATCGAACACTGAAGTGAATCCTCAGTAGGTTTCCTACCTACTTGTAACCACAGTTTTATCTTGGTTTTTATGAGACTCATGTTTATTTTATTGGTTTTGAATGATGGATATTATTTACATGTTTTATATATACATTGGCATCTCATGCATGGACATGGGATGATGATTGTGGAAACCGGAGCCCACACTCCGTCGGTATGCCCGTGATGCAACTGTGGGGTCTCCTTATGCAATGAGGGTCCCGCCAGGAGGATTATCTGTCGGTTATGGACACCGGAGCCCACACTCAGTCGGAATGCCCGTGATGCGACTGTGGGGCCTCCTTAGGCGATGAGAGTCCCGCCAGGAGGATTAATATGTTGATATAAGACACGTCAAGTGATGGCTATATGTATGTGTGATGGGGTGGGGCTCATTACATTTGCATACATACATAGCATGGTTTTATGTGTTTTTGATAATCATATATTTGATATATGCATGATTTATAATCTAACCATGTGGTAGCCTTGATCGGAAAACCTACTGGGCGCTTTAATCTAACGCCCTAATTCTATCCTCAGAGGAGAATGCAGGAACAAGGAAGGGGAAAGAGAAGGTTGATGACCAGGAGGGGAGCCAAGCGTAAATGCTTGAGTGTTGGATTTGATTTATAATTGTTGTTATTTGAATACATTTTTATGGACTTGTAATAATGTAGTTATTTGCTATGGTTTGAGTATGCCTTGATGAATCTTAATTTGGTTTAAGTAATCTGAAAATAATGACTTGTGCCTTGCTATCTATTCAGTCTAATTCCGCAATTAGTCTAGTTTATTCCGCATAACTTGTTTAGTTCCATGTGTGATTTGTCTTTCGTGGGTTTAGTCCATGCACACATGGGTGGCCAGTTAAAGGTCGGACTTGAGTAGTCCGGACTTAGCTCGTATCGTGACGCCGCCCGCTCTCTTCCAGTGTTATTCTATTATTATTTTTTTTAAAAAAAAAAAAAAAATAGACTCTGATTTTCTCGGAGAGGGCGGGGCATTACATGCTAAAATTAGAAGCTACCTAATTATGGACTTTCTAAATGAGGATTTTGGAAACCATAGGGTTCGGCCATGGGTATGGCCAAACCCCATGGAATTGGTTTGGTATTTTTAGTGTAAATAAATATATGGTTATTAATTTATAAAGTAGAGATAAGATTGGAAACAAAGGTATCATGGGTTCGGCCATGTGCATGGCCGAACTCCATGAATCAAAATTGTGGGTTAGGCTCTGTGTTTTGTAAATAAAGTAAAGGATACAATGTATGTTATGGATTGATGGTGAAAGGAATGGCAAAAATGTAATTACACGCCAAACTGGAGAACCATGGGTTCGGCCATGATGTATGGCCGAACCCCATGAGTTGTGTTTGATGGACTTGTTTGGTTAAGGAAATTTATAGGGTCTAATTATAGTAGATTTAAATGACTGAGGTTTAGATCAATGGCATTTTGGTAATTAATGGGATAAATGAACAAAAAGAGTGAGGCTCGGCCATGGGTATGGCTGAACCCCACAAGTTTGGTTAATGGACTTAGAACCTTGTAATCAAGTGGGACTTGGTGTTGATTTATTATTATATTATAAGGTAACGGGATCTCGCAAGCGGTGCGCGATCGGTGATCGAATCTTGGACGGAAACGCAAGGACTAGTGAACGGCCTTTGGTAGGATTCCACCTCTTTGAACCATGGCTTATGTACTTAGTTTTTATCCTATGATTGATGAAAATATGTTTCAAAGAATATGCTTTATTATCGAATTTCATATGCTATGTTTTAACTTGTTTAAATGGCATGGATTGGTATGTTTCAAAATGTGATTTTAAATGCTATGTTTATGTTATTAAAATAGCATGTGTTTTCATTGGCATCTCATGCATGGCATGGGGTGGAGGACTTATAACCGGAGGGGTCACACTCCGTCGGGGCGTCTGAAAAACCTATGTGCGGTACCTTGATGTGATTTCCATCAAGAAGATTCCGGAGGGTCCACACTCCGCCGGGGCGTCCGAAAGACCTATGTGGTGGGTACTTTTATGTACATGTGATGGGTGAGACTCATTGCATATCTGTCATCATTGCATGGCATGGATTTTACCTGGTTATATATATTATGTTATAATATATGCTTTGTACTAACCATGTGTTAGCCGTAATTGGAATACCTACTGGGTGCGTTGTTCTAACGCCCTACTTCTACCCTAGTTGATGATACAGGTATTCAGGGGAACGATGAACGTAAGACGGACCAGGCATAGGAGCTTGGAAGACTTATTTTACTTGTTTTGAATAAAGTTACTCATGAACTTGTATTTGAGTATTTGGATTTCGGAATGTAATAACTTAGATGGTCGAATGATTTATTTGATAATTACGATGTTTTAATTATAGACAAGGACTTGACGTACTTTGTTATCTGATTGGAATAGAACTTGGTTCTATTATGTTTCCGTATTTTGATGTTATGATTCTGCAGATTATGATTTTTATTCCGCATCTTGATATTGCTATGTGTGAACCATTTTATTGGACTGTGTCCATACACACATAGGGTTGGCTAGTTAAGGGTCAGACTTTGAAGTTCGGACTTAGCTCGCATCGTGACGTCCCGTGCTCTATCACTCTACTCTGTTATGAAAAAAAAAATATACGCTGAATTTACGGGAAAAAACGAGTGAAAAAGGGTTGGGCGTTACAAATGTAGTAACAGACCATTTGTCTAGACGGTAACTGAGATCACTGAAGATAACCATCCTATCACTAAGTTTCCCTGACGAACAACTCATGTCCCTTTCGTAAGTCTCATAGTTCACAAACATTGTTAATTATCTTGTGACTAGTCAAATGCCTCCTCAATGGACTAAACAAGATAAAGTTAAATTCTGGCACAAGTCAAAAATTTCATCTTGGATTATCCATATCTGTTTAAGCATTGTGCGGACTAAATTATTCATCGTTGTGTTCTTGAAGAAGAATATCAAAGTGTCATAAGTTTCTGTCATGATCAATCCTGTGGAGACCATTTCAGTGCTAAAAAGTCAACTGCAAAAATTTTGCAGTGTGGATTTTACTAGCCCTCCATGTTTCGTGATACCCGTACCTTCTGTGTTTCATGCGATAGGTGTCAAAAATTAAGAAGTATATCCTGCCGAAACATGATGCCTTTAAACCCAATCTTAATTGTTGAACTTTTCGATGTTTGGAGCATTGATTACATGGGACCATTTCCTAAGTCTTTTGGCAATCTATATATCCTCGCAGGAGTTGATTATGTATCATAGTGGGTGAAGAAGTGGCATACAAAACCAATGATCACAAGGTTGTCACTCGTTTCTTGAAAGAAAATATCTTCTCTAGATTTGGCATTCCACGAACTATCATCAGTGATGGTGGTAAGCATTTTTGTAATCGCCCATTCAAAATGATGAAATCATATGGGGTGATTCACAAAGTAGCTACCCCCTATAACCCTCAACAAGTGGACAAATGGAAATATCAAATAGAGAAATCAAACATATCCTTGAGAAAACAGTCAATCCATCTCGGAAGGACTGGTCTTCCAGACTCACTGATGTACTATGGGCTTATCGAACTGCGTTCAAGACACCCATAAGAATGCCACCCTATCGCTTAGTGTATGGAAAGACTTGTCATCTTCCAGTCGAAATAGAACACAAAGTCTATTGGGCAATCAAGCATTTCAATTTTGCTCTAGACTCGGCTGGACAACTCAGAAAGTTTCAATTAGCAGAGTTGGAAGAAATCAGAAATGAAGCTTTTGATATGGCTAGAAAGTACAAAGACCGAATGAAAGTCTTTCATGACAAACACATTCTCCGAAAAGTGTTTATTGTTGGTCAAAAGGTCCTATTGTATAATTCTAGGTTGCATATTTTTCCTGGAAAATTGAAATCCAAATGGTCCGGTCCATTCATTGTCACAGCCATATTTCCACATGGTACCATCTAGATCAAGCATCCTAGAAATGGTCATCCTTTCAAAGTCAATGGTCAACGTTTGAAACCATTTTTAGAGCCCTACACTCCAGAAGGAGCAGAGGAAATTATTCTCATTGATCCAATTTACCAAAACTGATTTGCACATCCATTATCCTCCCATTTACACAATCCCATTTACCCTTACCCACTCATCTCTACTCAGAGCCACCAGCCCATTTGTCTATGTCTGAGTTGGTCTAAGTTCGTCAGAGTCGTCAGTGTCTAGTCGTTATTTTTCTCGAGTCTAGTTTTTCTTTGAGTCAATCTAGCCTAGAAGTCAGTCATTTCATACCACGGTACAACTCATATTTAGATTGTTCGTTTTTAAGATATTTCTTTGTTTACACCTGGCCAGTGTAGATTAGGGAACATTGAGGACAATGTTCAATTCGATTTTGGGGGTACTAAGGTCATTCATTCATTTTTCATAAAAAATTCTTAGGGGAGAGTAAATTCATAATTGAGACCCCTTAGAAAAAATATTCAGCATCCTTCTTTGTCTTTGTGACCAGCAGACGTTAAAGAACTAGATAAAAGTCATGCACATAGACGGTCCAGTTTTCGTTTTTACATTGTGTCAGTCTAGAACACAAGTTCCCCTAGACTTGTGTAGGAAAATCATTTCCTTAGCTATGAGGGTGAGGAAGCTGGAAATCTAAAAGGATCAACCCAGACCTCTATGTGGTTAAAGCACTCTCGCTGTAAAGAGGAAAGCTAAGAGGCTAGGTATCTGTCACAAATGCGGATATTGGAATTGTAATGGAATAAGATCAGATTATGGAGTCCGCTATGAGACAGCAGTAAGTAGACTTGTAGGGAACCAACAAATCTATGTAGACCAATGCAAGGGCAGAATAAGTCCAGAAAGACTGAGACGCCTTGAACTCCAGAGAACTATTGATTTCCGACTAAGTACTTACAAACGTTTTGACAATCTGACGTTAGCCGAGTCATAATCTTGTTTAGACAAAAATAGGCAAAATCATTTGAGAGAAGAGTAAGTGAGGACTGAGACCTTGGAGCTTAAACACTGCCAATTTTTAGTTTGAAAAAGATTACCCGTGTCTTGACAATCTGACGTAAAAAGAGTCACAGTTTTAGCATTGATACTTAGATAGAGATCTTTATATCTTACTTTTTCGAAAAAGATTTTATACGATTTATTTTTGGAAACCATTGTACACAGCCATAGTACGTTTAGTCTGGAAAAGAAAAATATCCACGAGTCGAGTAATCACTAGAGGAATGCCAGTGGAGACTTAACCTAGTGAACTTTAGAGCCATTCTTTCTTCTGAGACTTATAAGTCAATTCTATTTTTTTTTTTATAGCGCAAATAAGTCGTTGTTGATCTCATTATTCTTCATCTTGGTCATATTACTAATAACGTCATCAAAATTGAGTTATTACACCTGAAATTTTTTGGAATTTATTTGAAACAAGGAAACCACCTGTTGAAACTTAGGATATGATTTTGGCGATTGTTGGATCGTTTGATCTAAAAAGCCCACCTATACTTTGTCATCTTATCTTGATAGTTCCCCACTTGAGCCTTATATAAGCCTACTTTCTTGACTAGCCATGTTTACCATATCCAACTCGAGTTCAGGATTATGAGCCAATAAAAACTTATCCATGACCTATTCTTAGAAAAGGTTAGAGATGAAAAATTAAGGGATGGTACTCTAAAAACAAGGGCACAAGAGAAGAAAAGAACAAGAAAAATAAAAAGAAAGAAAATATCAACCAAAAAGGGAAACATCCATATACCACAAAAAGGATGTTAAAAAAAAAATACTTTGAAAAGTGCCGAAAAAAGAAATAGAGGAAAAAATCCCATTCAGAATCATGAAAACCTCTAACCAATTCAAAGTATTTATCTTTAGAGCCGTCTATCCTTCTTTGAGTTGACTCAATCCCAAGCCACGTATCGTCCTAAAAGGAGGTCCTATTGATCTTAGGTCTAAATAGGGGGTTTAAAGTAGTGAATAAAGGAAGAAAAATGATGGTATTTGACTCAACGTTTTCAAGAAATTTGCATCTATTCATGAGATCATTCATCTTCTTTAATATGAGTCGTCTTTGATACTTTGATTTTGAGTACATAAATTCTGCTCACATATACTTGAGAGAAAATGAACCCAAACCTCTGAGTGTTAATTTTTCTGAGAGATATGTCCAGTGAGGTTTGCAGTCAAAACGCATTTTCCAACGGTGTGAACAAAACTTGGATCGATTTGGAAAAAGAGCTATATCTTAATGTTGTCTAAGCACACACTACACTCCATGTATAAGCGTTGTAAAATGAATTTTAGAGTTGTATGATGTCTAGATCTCTCATCCTTGTGTTCTTGTTAAACATGTTGATATTTGTGGGTATTATCACTGAAAGCCCTCACGAGATTATAACTCGTCCACTGGTGGTGAGTTAGGGGTTTAAAGGCTTGTTGCATGAGTGAAATGCAATCGAGAGTACCAGCGAAAGTGGTTTAGTTTAAGATTTTCATTTTATTCAGTTCGGCTAGAATAGGATTTCTGTGTGTCTTTAGAATTTCTAAGTTTTAGTTTTGATCGAGGACTAGCAAAATCTGAGTTTGGGGGTATTTGTTGAGCATTGAAGTATTACATTTTTACCCCTGATTAATCGGTCAGTTAATCAATTTTGTGTATAATGATGTATTTAATATAGTTTGTTAGTTTTGCAGTCAAAAATGGAAGGTTCAGAAGAATCAAGTTAAAACAACAGAAGATTGCCAGTTTAGAGCTTTAAAGAGAAGTCCTAGAATTATTATAATTATTTTATGTCACTTTCTCATGTAAATTAATTAATTTAGATCCAGTTATGAGAGTCTCTGATTAGTTAATAATTTTTAGATTTAAAGTGGCTGAATAATTATTTAATTCTAGAGGTTAAAAGTTGCAATCCAAGTGCCAAAGCCTGAATTTCATGTCATTGGGCCAAGACTCAGTTCAAGTGGGCCAAGCTATGTTCCACAAAGCTTCAATGGGCCAAGCCACATGCAAGCCCATGCGTATTTCACACTCTGGGCCAGGCCAGTGTGCAAGCTCATCCAACTAAGGCCCAAGCTTTCAAATCCAATTCAAATGCGCCTGACTTGAGGCCTAGATCCAAATCCAAACCCAAAGTCCAATGAACTCCATGGTCCATGTTTGTATTTACCTAAGTCCAACCCAACTACCTATGTCCAAAACCCATAACCCAACTTAACATCCACACCATCCAATTTCCATCTTAGATCTCAACATTCCATTTCACACACCAAATTAGGTCAAACCTTAGATCCACCATCAAATTTAACCCATCCATTCATCTATCATTAGATCTAGGTCATCCATCATCATCATCATCATCATCTTAACCTTAGATTAGTGTTCATCCATGCATCACCTATTAATTCTTGCGTTCATTTCATGCATTGATCATCTTAGCCATTAGATATTAGGTAATCTAATCTCATTCACTCATTCATTTCTTAGAAACCCTAGAGCCTCAACATGCATCCATTACATAGACACATTACCTTAGATTTAGGTCATGCATTCCACTATCCATTTAAGATCCACCTATGCATCTAAACCCTTCATCAACCATCTACCCATTCCTATAATTATTTTACCCAAAATACCTTAGAGTTATTTGATCAAAACCCATTTACTATAAACCCTCCATTTATAAACCCTAAGCTATGAACAACTTGTAGTTCAAGCTAACCTCCATGCGCATTTTACAAATCATCATCCCATAATTTTTGCAACCTAAAACCTTTCCATGCACTTAGACTAAAAACCATCTAGATACATTCCTAAGATCCAACACACCTCATCATCCAATCCCAAGTATCCCACACGATTTTCTCGATCCCAATTCAATCCATTCGAATTTCACACTTTGTACAACCCTAAAATCTAAGCTTAAATCCCCATCATCCATTCCCATTTAGATCCAATCTAGTTCTTTGATTTCCCACCTTGAACCTGTAACGCCCCGCCCTCTCCGAGAACTTAGAGTCTAATTTTTTTTTTAAATACTAATAATAGAATAACACAGGCAGAGAGCAGGCGGCGTCACAACATGAGGTAAGTTCGGACTTCCTAAGTCTGACCCTTAACTGGCCACCCATGTATGCGTGGACTAAACCCACGATAACAAACCACACATGGAACTAAACAAGTCATGCGGAAGGAACTAAACAAGTCATGCGGAATTAAACTGAATCAAGTCTCAATTATTAAATAACTTAATCCAAACATCCATTGTCAATATCATAAACAAACCATAGCAAGGGTATCAACTTATTACATGTCCATAAATGAAATCCAAATATCAGTAAATTATAAAAATCATTCCAACATCAAGCTCTTAAGCTTGGCTCCCCTCCTGGTCATCGTCCTTCTCTTTTCCCTTCCTTGTTCCTACATTATCCTCAGTAGGTTTCCGATCAGGGCTACCATATGGTTAGCATATAAAACATGCATATATATTATAGTACATGATTATCAATAAAACATCTGAAAACAATGCTATGTATGTAAGTGCATATGTAATGAGTCCCACCCATCACCAGTATACATAGCCATCAAGTTATTTCGCAGTATTCTTTCATTGGAAATCTCACGATAAGGTAATCCTCATTTCCTGTGGAAAGACACTTCATCATTGAGTTGTTTCACAGTGTTCTTTCATTGGGACACTCACGATAAGGTAATCCACAGTAATCCTCATTTCTTGTGGAAAGACACTTCATCATTGAGTTGTTTCACAATGTTCTTTCATTGGGACACTCACGATAAGGTAATCTACAGTAATCCTCATTTCCTGTGGAAAGACACTTCATCATTGAATTGTTTCACAGTGTTCTTTCATTGGGATTCTCACGATAAGGTAATCCACAGTAATCCTCATTTCCTGTGGATAGAGTTCCAGTTTCCCATAGTCATCACCCCATGCCATGCATGAGATGTCAATGCATTGTATATCATTTGTAAATACATAACTCATCATTCAAAATCACATTTGAAACATAATATCAAATACAACATATCTCATAAAAACATGATAAAACCAAATCATAATTGTGGTTATAAGTAGGTAGGAAACCTACCGAAGATTGGCTTCAGTGTTTGTTCTTTCTTAAGTGTCGCCCGTTCACGACTAGTGCGCCGTTAAAGAGATTCGTCACCTTGTTCACATAAACCATGAATCAACTTTAATCCCATGTATTTATTTTGATCGGGTTCGGCCATACAACATGGTCAAACCACATCATCTAAGTTTGGTCCCTCATTTCATCTCTTGATTGTTACCCTTATTCACAAAACTGCCATTGCTACCAATACTTAGTTATATCATGCTTTTAACTTTAAAAACCACCAATTATTTCCATGAAATGGATTCATAAAACCCATAGACATGGTCATGGGGTTCGGCCATACATATGGCCGAACCCTATGGCTTTCTCATTTGAATCTTTTCGTCATAACTTAGCCATAGAAACCCTATGGTTCGGCCATGAAATGGCCAACCCATATCTTGTCAATTGTTCACTTAGAACCCTTTTAAATACCTCATATTGTTCCATAATCTTCAAACTTGAAACCCTTTGATTCAACCAAAATAGTCCATATAAAATGGTCCATGTTACTCACCATCATTTCCATCCTTGAACTCCATATGAGATGGTCCATGGGATTCGGCCATACACATGGCCGAACCCAATGGTTCCCTTGGTTCAATGGTCCCATTCTACGTACTTAACTTAGGCTCTACCATTTTAAATCACATAACATCCCGTAAAATGACCTATGGGGTTCGGCCATTCACATGGCTGAACCATATTGGATGCAATTCTTCCAATAACTGTACATAATTTATCTACTGCATCTTAGCCATAAAAACAACAAGGTTTAACCATCCATTGTTGACCCCATAACAATTACTTAATTCCATTTTTCAATCCTTTAAACCATGTCAAACCATACCATTTATCAATAACTTTCATGGGGTTTGGCCATCCAAAGTGGCCGAACCCTATGCTCTAAATTTCCATCATTTTAACCTCCTCATCATACTTTACATCATTAATTAATTCGGCCACAACATGACCTAATTAACACATGTAAAAATCACCATGGTTTGACATGGTTTTTGACCTTTAAGAACATCAAACCAATTCACTCTTTTCATGGGGTTCGGCCAACCAAGATGGCCGAACCCAATGACATATTTTTTTATCCTTTTTAAGAAATCTTATCCAAGGTTAAATTCCCTGATGTAATTGGCCATTCCATGGCCCAAAGTATGACACTTAAGACCATGATTTAACCTTCCAAAAACATGCATCCTAAGTCTAATTTAACATCTTAAACAGTCCATGGTTTTATCTTACAAAAACCATCCAAATAAACCCATTCTTTTCATGGGGTTCGGCCATCCAAAGTGGCCGAACCCTATGATCCATTCTTCATCTCATTTATGAAGTACCATCCAAGGTCTAACCCTTGATGGATTCAGCCAAATAATGGCCAAATCATACTCCCTTCTACATTTTTATTTAACCAAATACTTATGTAAAAACTTACCAATTTCCTTGCTTGTTCCCTCTTGCTTCCTTTCTTTCCTTCCTCCTTAATCTCTTGCCGAAATGGTGCTTGATCTATGGTGAAACACAGCAGCTGGTTCGGTCCAAGAAAAGATGTTCTTGAGAGAGGGAGAGGGAGAGATGGAAACCAAATTCTTCAAGGTGTAATCGGCCAAGTGTTGGTGTTATTTCCTTTTGTTAATCAGCCCTTTGGATCCTTCATTACCCTCATTAATCTTCCTCAAACCAATGGGATATTTGGTGCCAACCAAGGCACCCCTTGGCACCAGCCAATACAACCTTTCAGCATGTATCTCATCCAATTCCCATCCATTTCCATTTAAAACTTAGCATGGAAACTACCATTACAAGTCCCCATCGTGTGGGACTTGTTTTGGTTTGTTTGAGACCAAGACACCTCCTCATATTCCCTTCAACTCACTGATTTTACAGCCCCTTTGATTTCCATTTTGACTCAACTAACTCAATGGCTTAACTCACCACATTAAATGACACTCATTTAATGCACTTGAGTCAACTCATTTCTTAATTCCAAACCAACTCAATTCAGTTCCACTCAACCTGATTTAACTCACCATTGAGCTCATTTGAGGGTCCACACGGTCAGCCATGGTCAACAAGGTCAACCCGACCCATTGGGTCCCCATTTAGCTTGTTGACCCGTTTTGACGCCATGACCCATTTATGGGTTGTTTTAGCCATTTGCATTTGGTTTTCACATGTGCATCAAGCCTACCCATTTATGCTCCACTTAATTTCCAATCAAATCAGCTTAACCCCGTTAAATTTGGGCTCACCCAATGGTCTAATAAGTCCATTATGACCCATTGGGTCCTTTGACCCAATTAACCATTTTGACCCAATTGATGTACATTACCCATCCAATCAAATTTGACATTTATAATATGCTCATAGGGGCTTAATTTGAATAATGGACCCCATTATTTCCTTATTTACAATCACATTTATTGAATTCACCAATCCAGGGGCATTTTCGTAAATATTCATCTTATTGAGAAATTGGGGTGTTACAGTACCTTGATTTAATCCAAGCCATTCATCTCTCGTCAAAACCTATAAATACCCCATTACCCCAAGGGTAAAATTCGAATATGACTTGGAATTCAAGAGGACTAAAGGTTAGAGCAAAAGATAAGAAGACAGGATCACCATGCGAATTTACAAGTGAGAGTTGTAGATTTTTATTTTTGATGTTGTCTTTCTTGTATTTAATTTATAAAAGCCTTATACTTTAATTTTTCCATTTAATAAAGTGAAGCATTCATTTAGAACCCTGGAACATCCAATTTCTAAAATACTTTTATGATTATTTTATTTTTAATTTCAAGAACACAACTTTTATTTATTTGATTGAACATGAGCGTATGCAATAGTTAAGATCTTGATTGTAAGACTTGAATCATGATTACTAAGGTTTTGATTAATTAAATTAAAAAGTTGTGAATCTTGTTTTATTAATAAATATGAAGTGTATTTTTGATCTTTATGTGAATTTCAGATCTAGGCCTTTACTTTGTTTACACATCTTGAGTGATGGACGGTCTACTCCAAACAACCAACCCTTATGTTACTGTACATTTAATTTCAATCATTTATTTTCATGGAATTTAATTCTATACCTTTTAATTATGTTAAATCTCATGTTTGTTGTATAATAGTTGTTTTAACCCAAATCCTGTATAATCTAATCTTTAATTCTTTAATTCTTTGATTCTTTTTCTCTTAAATCACTCTCTCTCAAAGACCCATTCAATTAAAGTTAGGAAGATGTGTAAATAATTTTGTAGTTTGAAATCCTAATCATGATTAAGGTTAAAATTTAATGCACCATATTAGAATAAGAAATCACGCATCTTATTTGTTGATTTTCCAACTTAGATACATGGCTCATATAATGATTCAATTTCTTAAAAACAATTCATTTTTAGAGGACATAAATTTAAATTCATATACGTTGAGATTTTCCATTGGGTTCAACCTCACTCTCACATTACTATAATATGAATGGTTCGTGCAGTTGCGACATTTACAAATTTAAAACCATCAACAGTATTCTAAGACTTGTAACAACAAAAGAAAACAAAATCAAGTCACCTTCATCTAAATATGGGATTGTTAGGATATATTAGTTTATGTGTAATTAGGTTTCTAAGTTTGGTTTAAATTAGAGTTTGGGTTTAAGTCAAATAGCTCTAGGGTCGGCTAGAGGCTATATATGTGTAATAGACCTCCTTAATGAATACAATTTCTTAGTTTCTAACATGATATCAGCCAAGCTACGGTCATGACTAGAGAGAAAACCACCTTTCGAGATTTTCTTTTCTCTCCCTCTGCCGGAGTACTATCGTTAGCAGAGGGACAGGACGGTATGCATTTGCTTTGTCTTGCACTGTTTGAGTTTGACTTTCTGCCAAGTGTTGTCGTTTTCTAGATCTGAAATCAAAGCGTGTGCCCTTCTTTTTTCATTAGATCAATTCAGATCCGTTCGTCAGACCTCTTTGTTTTCTTGACTTAGAGATCTGCTCTTGACCTCTCTGATTTTAACAGATCTTGTGAAACCCAGATCTGCCAGATCGGGTCTCTCTTATTTGCATGTCGATCGTCTCCTTCTTTGACTGCCATTGCTGTTTTCTGCCCTTTCCTCAGCGCTTACGAAATTGCCATTATTTGCTGAGGGTTGTTTGCAGATCTGCCCTTTGCCCTTGGCGCTGCTACTGTCTTCTCCGTAAACCCTGATCGCTCGTCTCTCTTCTTCTGTCAACGTCGATGGGCACTAGTCTACCCAGATCTCGCATCCGCATCTACATCATCAACGCCCTTTCTTTGCTTTTGAAGTGACTAAGCAGCCAGATATGATTTCAGATCCTTGCATCGACATCCCTTTCCGCCCAGATCTCGCCCTGATATCTTGCCTTGTTTTCCCACCTTTGCCTTCTCTCTGCTCTGTGATAGGCCTTTCCTCACAGAGAGACCATGAAGGTGTAATGGCCTGGAATTTGTAAGTAATATATATGTGTTATTATTTATTTATTTTTATGGTGGAAATTGGAAATTGGATGGAATAGATAGTAAATGGATCAAAATGTGGACAAAGGCCCAACTAGGGCCCAATGGATTATGGATTGGATTTAAGTTTACTTAAAGGGTCAATGTTGGTCAATTGGGCCAAAGATGGTCAAATTGGGCCCAATACCCAATTGGGACCCAATGGATCAAGATGATGTAAGCTTTAAGGTAAATGGGTAAGATGAAAATGTAATTGGGCCATGGGCCCAATGGTGATCCAATTGGAATGAATTGAATGGGTTCAAATCACCTAAGTTAATTTGAAGTTGACCAAGGTGATATGGTCCAATGGGACCCACCTCCACCTCACCAAGTCGCGTGTGGACCCAAGGTTTGGTGGGGCCGACCACCATGGTTGAATTGGTCAACCATGGGTGGATGTATGAAGATGATTTAAGTAAATGGAATTAAGTTAAAGTGAGAATTAATTAAATTAACCTAATGATCTAATTAATTAGTTAATTAAGTTAAGTGAAAGGGGTGGTCAAATGGGAAGATAAACTCTCCATTGTAAACAAGAAAAAAAACGTTGGCTAGTGGTTGGGTCAAAAAGCATGAGAAATATCTCATGTGGGGTTGGTGGGAGAAGTTAATGTAAAGTTGTTTTAACCAATCAAAAGGAGATGACTTCATCTCATCTCTCAAGTTCCATCCTCATTTCACTAGTTCCATCTCTTTCACTCTCCCATTGCCGTCCCACACTAGGAGAAGAAAGAAGAAGAGAAACCATGGAGGAAAGAAGAAAAGAAAGCTAAGAAGAGAAGAAAAAATTCAAGTAAAGGCCCACCACTCCAAGATCAAAGGTTGGGATCTTATTTCTCACCATCTCCTTTTCTCTCTCTCTCAAGCAAACCCTACCTTGGCCAATCCTAAGCTTGGAGGCTTTCACCATTGATCAAACATCTTGGCCGACCAAAGATCAAGAGGAAGGAGAAAGGAGGCTAAGGAAACTGACGGGAGCGAAGAAAATCGGAGGAGACGACGGATTGTAAGTATTTTCTAAAACAAGAGATTTGGATTTTTAGGGTTTAAGATTTGGGATTCATTTTTGTTAAAAATTGGTGGTGGTTAAATGACCATAGGCTTTGGATTTTAAATCCATCAAATGGAAGGATGGAAAGTGGACAAAACCCTAATGGAAAATTAGGGTGAAGAAAAAAAAAATGGACTAAGGACATTGTGCAATTAAGTTAATTATGCATGAAAATGTATGGATTTTGAGGGGATTAATGGACCATAGGGTTTCGGCCATGTAGTATGGCCGAACCCCATGGTAAAAGGGTTGATGAATTTAATTAGGGTATGTAAGAATGGAAGCATGGAGAATGGTTTAGGGTTTTAAGTGCTAAATGATTAAAATGTTGGAAAATTTAAAGGGGTTTAAATGAGGAAAAATCAAGGAGTGTGTGAATGATTTTTGTGGCCCCAATGAGACATAGAAGATGATGGATCATGAACCATGGGTTCGTCCATGGTGTATGGCCGAACCCTATAGTGATCAATGGTGGATTTAATGGTTATGAATAATGGAAAAATAATGGGAAATGTTGGTGGTGTTGATGGACCTAATGTTGATGGTTGTAATGGGAATGTGGCTAAGTTAATGTGGTTTAAGATGGTGGTTGAAAGGTGTAAATTAAATCCCTTCATGGAAGGGCTTATGATGGGTTCAAATGTGGGAATAGGCCAAAGAAAATGGGATAAAGACATCATGGGTTCGGCCATGGTGTATGGCCGAACCCATGACCCAATTGTGGGTAAAATTATGGATTAAAATTTGGTATTATGTGTGGGAGAAATGAATGAGAGTTAGAGTATTTAAATGCCTAATTTTTCTAGTGTTGTTATATTATGGGTAATAATACATCAATGGACCCATTTTGTGAACCAATTAAGGCCTAAGATTAATGTGTATTTGTATGTTAGGTTAATGGAGTTTTAAGTAAATTAAATGGCTAATTTTAATGGTCATGTGCCATGGTTGAATGGGTCATTAATGGACCTAAGTTAGAGATCCAGGTTTATGATCAATTATGAACTTGGTTAGGCAAGGGTGAATGAGAAATTAACCATGGAGAAGGGGTAGTGGCAAAATTGTAAATAATGGCCAAATTCAAGAACTCCATGAGAAATGATCATGGACTTAAGTGCAATTATGGTAACCTTAAGTATGTGATTAATGGGCTTAAAAAGGTTAAAAACATGGACTAATTATTAATGTATAATAAGGTACTGGACATCGCAAACGGTGCGCGATCGGCGACCGGGTCTATCGGACGGAAACGAAAGAAGGAACGCTAGTCGGTATTCAGTAGGATTCCTACCTTTTTGTAAGCCATGGATTGAGTGATGGTTTCTTTGAATTATTTTGGAAATTATATGGTTTGTTTTAAGATGGGTTTTGGATTAAGTATTATGTGATGGTTTACCTTTGATCTATTTTGGTAATCATGTGACTAATTCAAGATGGGTTTTGGATTAAGTATTATGTGATGGTTTAACTTTGATCTATTTTGGTAATCATGTGACTATTTCAAGATGGTTTTTGAATTAAGTATTATGTGATGGTTTACCTTTGATCTATTTTGGTAATCATGTGACTATTTCAAGATGGGTTTTGGATTAAGCATTATGTGATGGTTTACCTTTGATTTATTTGGGTAATCATGTGATTATTTCAAGATGGGTTTTGAATTAAGTATTATGTGATGGTTTACCTTTGATCTATTGTGGTAATCATGTGATTGTTTTAAGATGGGTTTATCACTATGATTTATATATATTACATGGCATGTGGCATATACATCTCATGCATGACATGGGAGGGATATGGCGTGGGAAGGATGAAACGAAACCAAAGTCTATGCTCCGTCGGGGCGACCGAGAAGCAATCATGGGGATATCTTGATGTGTTTCATCCATCAAGAGGGATATTATGAGACATAACCGGAGTCCATGCTCCGTCGGGGCGGCCGAGAACAGGCATGGGGATAGCCTAATAGGCTATAACCGGAGTCCATGCTCTGTCGGGGCGACCGAGAACAGGCATGGGGACACCTTGACGAGGCCTTGTAGTCAAAGGGGATATTTTATGATTGGATATATCTTGACGAGGTTTTTCAGTCAAGGGGGATATGACATCATGATGGCGGGGATGATGGGTGGGATTTCATAACACAGGCACCCATGGCATGGCATTCACTTTATAGTTTCATTATATGATTGTCTACCAGTTTTCACGATATTATTATCTTTATGGTTGTGATCACTAATCCATGTGCTAGCCCTACTCGCAATCCTACTGGGCACGTGGTCTAACGCCCTACTTCTACCCTAGCTGATGACACAGGAGATGCCAAAAAAGAAGGACGAGACGGGAGCCAAGCTTAGGAGCTTGGGGAGATAGACTACTTAGTTTATTCAAGTTTACTTTGGAAATGTATTTGATAGCTTAGCTCAGCGGAATGTAATATTTTAGATTAATTGCTATGTTTTGGATTTTATTGTGGATATTATGTTGTTGAGGTATTTTGGTAATTAAATGAATATATCTTCCCTGCTATCTCAAATTTGTAGGATAGTCTCTATTGTTAATTCCGCACTTAGTTTTAATAGTCCGAAAGCTGGCTTTCTACGTGTGAACCATTCTCCGTGGACTTCGTTCCACGCACACGTAGGGTTGGCCAGTTAAGGGTCGGGCTTTAGAAGCTCAGACTTAACTCGCGTCGTGACGTCCGCGCCCTTTGTCACTATTGATTTCAAAAAAAAAAAAAATAGACTCTGATTTTTGGTGAAAAGGGGTTGGCGTTACAGAAGGTCAGACCCCAGATCTGCAAAAAGCAACGAAAGAGAAGAAAAAACAGATCCAGACAGATCTGCCTCCCTTGCAACACACCACATCTTGTTTCACAGCGCCTTTGTCGTCCTGTTCCTTTCGACCCAATTCTGTCATCTCTTCTCGAATTTAAGCGCCTGACCAACGCCTATCTTCGCTCGAAGTTCTCACCACCCAGCACTACAGTCATCTCCGTTACCCAGATTTGTAGTCTCGCCCTCAGATCCGCACTGCTAGCAGCGTTTTGTCTTCACCAGATCCCGATCTAGCAACTACCCCACTTCACATGTCCATCATAGGACCTGCCACACCCAGCCTGAACCAGGCCTCTGCCCATTGCAGCCTTCGCAGTCGAATCGCTTCGATCCAGACCCTCCATCATTGGTCAACTAGCGCTAGTTCGCCATTTGCATCACTACCTGATCTGTATCTCTGCACGATCTGTTGCAACTTCTGCTCGAACTGGTTGACTCATCATATCAGCCCAGTCGATTTATCTTGTGATTTGAAGCCTCTGCATCTCAGAACCTAGTGCAACACAGTGAATTTCTGCTCCTCTGCTACCTTCTTCGCTTGTCTACTTCCATAGCAGATTTCGTCCACACCACGATCTTCTAGCCTCTCATCGCTAACGGAAGAGTGTCTTTGCTTTTAGTTGATCCACAGTGCTCGAACCCCTTTTGCTTGGCCTCACATGGAAGTTAGATCTACTATGTTCATTCCTATTGACATTTGTGGTTGCCCTGATTGAATGTTTTCCCTCTTTGCCGTTTACATCTGATTGAGTTTGCTTTATTCTTGCATCTCATACTGCTCATCTCTTCTCCCGTCTGAATCTGAGAAATCATCTTTGTTAGTGCCTCGGTTTGGCCAAGTCTCTATGTTTGTTAATTCCATGACTTGGAAAGAAGCACTCGCTGGAAGCTTGAAGACCCAAGATGATCAAGAGTAAAGATCATACTCCACTAGATTGAACTTCATCGTTATGGCAATCACAAAACATGTACTATTGCCATAAATGACTTTAGGTGGTACCCACACCTCAGAGAGGACTATTCCTGGGTTTAGAAAAACAAATGGTTAAAATCATAAAAAGCCTAGGGAGGATGCTAGACAGTGAATTGGAACCCAACTTGGAAATATGTATTTGGTTTCACTGTCAGTAAGACCAGTCGTTCCCACCGGCCCCTCGATAGAGACATGATCGACCCATCGTGGTCAAGGACTCGTCGGCCAGTTTGACAAAGGTTCTGGAATATTGAACTGTTATTCTGTGTATGCCTCTGAGCATGAGTCTCGATGCACCGAGCCCTCAGTGAAAGGCTGAAATGACCCTTCGTGGTCAACAATTCCTCGATCATGATCTTGAGTTCTGAAATCTTTGAACTCATGTGGACTCTCGAAGAAACAGACATATCGGCAATCAAAGACCGATCAAGAGTACCAAGACCGACCCCTCGGTAAAGGGCGACAGGTCAATCTGGGTAACAGGCTTCTAGAGATGTAACTACTGTTAAGCATACTTTGCACCAAATGAGCCTCTCGTATAGACTGACCTCTTGGTACCATAAGTGTCGATCCATTGGCAACAACGACATGTCGACCAGGAAAGAATATTACCATTGGGAGTGCACTTAATGCAAAATGGTCGGGATTGTAACGGTAACATTTCTTGTCACCAACCTCTCGGTGCAACCGACCTGCCGGTACATTACTGTTACTACAACGGGTTGCCTTCGCTATATAAACCAATCTTAATGAAGCCAGTTGGTATCTTTCGGAAGGATCAGTTGGACCCTGATATTCACCAGTGACCTTAAACAAGGGCCAACAAAATGATCACTCTCTCTCTCGTGCTTACACTAGGGGAATCAAATATAACCAATCAGATGGAGTAAGTTGTGAGAGACAGGGTGGAAGAAAACTCCTAAACAAACAATCTGAGGATTGAGTTTGAAAGTGAGCAAGAGAGAACCATGAACTAAGAAACCTTTGGTGAAACAAATTTCCTTGACACCCAGGACTGTGATTGCTAAACGACGGCTAAGAGGTGGAGCATCGGTATACATGGATGGGATCTTGAAGAAACACACATCAAGAGAACGAGCTTCAAAGGGAAATGCTTCTTGGTTTTAATTTTATTTTAAAACCTTTGTTTCGAAAGTAGATTAAGGAAGCATGGTTTTGGAACCACTATAAAAAATCTGGAGCGTTGTCTCCGACACAGTGGTGGGTGGAACTCCCAACCAAATGGATTTGTGGAATTCCTATTTGGCAGTGGTGGGTAAAATTCCCAGCCGATTGAGTGAGATAGAATTTCTACTCTAATTGTGAGGGTGTAAGTCTCCACTTAGTGGATTTTGGGGATAGCTCAAGGTTGAGCGAGTCCTAACAGTGGATGTAGGTTGGCTAACTGAACCACTTTAAATTGATGTTATGGTGTTTGATCCATGTGTGTTTGTATTTAGTATTTAAGTACTCTTCTTAACACACATCACTTTGCATATTGATTATCTTATTATACACATTGTGCACAAGCATCAATAATCAAACCATATGTAACGGGTCATAATCTTAGTGTGATTGCTCAATGAAATTATCACACTAAAAAAATCTCTTGATGAACATTCCACTTCATCTTAAATATTCAAGAAATTTGTAAACACCATTGAAAATGGGATTGAACTATTCACCCCCCCTCTCTCTCCTCCTCTTCCTCCTCCTCCTCCTCCTCTTCTAGGGTCAATCGGGTTGTTCTAGCTCCAAAGGGAGCTTTCAATCTTCTACGGTCTACACCTACTTCTGGTATTTGTTCTATCTCTAGTATGCTGCCTTGCATTGTCTGCCTTTGCCACTTTGTTTTTTGTGGTATCTGTTTGCTTCCGCTCGAAAAAAAAAAAAAAAACAAAAGTTATGATCAGTTTGTCCCTGCATCTGAGTTTAGTTTGTGAGAATGCCCTTGGTTCTTCTCTTTGTCTCTGTCTTTTTCATGGATCTTGATCGATCTTGATTTTTATCCTCTCCTTCGATCGATTTGCATTTGCTTCTCTCTTGTCTTCCTCTTGTCACTGGACTTTGACTCAGCCCCTTTCTAGTCTAGTTTTGTATTTGCCTTTGTCTCTCTCTTTCGGTAAATTTGATTTTGCATTGGTACCATGTCTCTCTCTAACTTTGACTCTTTTTTTTGTCAGATTTGATTTTACATGGGTATCTTTTGTCTCCTTTGCTTACAACCACATTTTGGAGGATTTGGTTTCTTTTTATCTTCTCACTTTGCAGCTTTCTCACAATTTACAGTCTCTATTTGCACCGAACATACTTTATGTTCTTTGGAATTGAAATTGGTAGTGGCATTGGCATTAGTATTGGCGCATTGGCATTGGATTTTGGCAATCTTCTATACCTTTTTGCAAGTGACTTTGGACATTTTCTTCCGGTCTTTTGGCAGCAAGTGGAAGGAAGGAGGGAGAGTTGGAGTAAGTTACGCTTCTGTTTTATAACTTGCAGCGTATGTGGAACATTGGTTCAGTTTTGGTTAGCTTAGTCGGCACGTCTTCACTATTGATTTGCTTCCACTCAATTAGATGGCTAGATGGCATCAGTCGACACTTGGTTTATCCAGTTATTAGTTTTTTTTTTGTTCAATAATTGTAAACTCAAGTGAGTCACTTGAGTTTAAGGGAGAATGTTAGAATATGTTAGTTTATGTGTAATTAGGTTTCAAGTTTGGTTTAAATTAGAGTTTGGATTTAAGTCAAATAGCTCTAGGGTCGGCTAGATGCTATATATATATGTGTAATAGACTTCTTTAATGAATACAATTTTCTCAGTTTCTAACGGGGATAACCCAACTTTTCTATAGTGAAGTTGAAGTTAATTATCACTTTCAAAGGAAATTAAAAAGGGTTAAAATCTTACCTAGGCATGTATTCTTGTAAGCATTTGAACATATAAAGGACTTCAAAATATTAATTCTTGTAAATTATAATGAAAAACAAATTAACTTACAAAATTAAATGACAAGAAAACACAAAAAAAAAAAAAATTCAACCCATCAAGAGGAGACAAAAGGAATTATAGATAGTGTTTCGAGTACAAAATAAAAAATATAAGAAAATTCCCAAAGGGTTAGGCGCCCATGCTACACTATTCTTGCTAGGTTTGCCCTAATTCTGAAAACAATCTATTTTGCAATGTGCCCAATGACTTAAGCATGACTTATTTATTACATCATCTAAATAAATAAAAAACAAAACAGAAAGAAAGGATGTGGCGCCCAAGGACTTCCCAGTATTGTTTTCTTGCATGCCAAGATAAAAGGAATCTTATATAGGTGCTTGTTGAGGAGGTGGAATGCGATTCCTTCATTTTGTCCTTCGCAAATAAGCATCAAAATTGGACTTCTATAAACCCAAATACATGGAATAGGGCCTTGATCCATATATCAACGCTATGGCCTTCTAATGAATCACATTTTGGCATACAATCTTCCTTCAAGGGCCTTTCTTTGAGCGATCAAATATTTCATGGACTTTTAATACCAATTGAGCAATCTCTTTTTTCAAATTCCTTTGGATTGTCTTCAACATTGCCTAAGGGGATGTCCTCATCATCTCTCTTAACCTGTGAAGAACTCATCCTGGGTTAAATCATCACCAATAAACTCTTTTTGCTTGCAATGAAGGACAAACCTAGGATGAAGAAGTTGAAATTTAGATGTCTTTTATCAAAAGTTCAACTAAACCAATGGACTATTTGCTTGTCGAAGTTACTGTAATAGAACAATTAATTACAAAAATTCAAATAAATATTTAAAATTTATTAGAAGTTAAAATTAATTATAGAAATCTATACTTAATTTATAAAAACTCTATTATGGAAATAACATGGATTTTGTAATTTAATTATAGAAAATTAAAATAAATAGGTGAAATGAGATCTTCTAGTGACCATTCATTTTTATTTCATAAGATCGTAGCTAAGAATGTGTGATAAGGCTCATTCTTGGGAGGCGTCACAATACACAACATGAGAGTTCCCTTTAGTGCTAGAACACGATTGATCCTAGAGGGGGGAGAGGGGGGGGGGGGGGGGGGGGGGGGGGGGGGGTTGAATAGGTCAATCAGAAATCATTGGTCCTTTTAAAAAATTACTTGATAGATTAATTAAGTGCAATGAAAATAACAATCAAATATGTTGTGTTAGCAAATATGATTAAGTAATCAACACAAGAAATTAACTCTAACACCATAAACACAAGGACACAAGATATATAGTGGTTCGGTTATCCAATCAACATCCACTGTTAGGACTAGATCAACCTTGAGCTAAACCCAAATCCACTAAGTGGGGACTTAGACCCTCACAATTAGAGTAGGAATTCCACCTCACTCAATCGGTTGGGAATTCCACCCACCACTGTGGGCAGAGACGATGCTCTTGAGTTTTTTATAGTGGTTCCGGAGCCAATCCTCCTTAATCCACTTTCGAGATAAAAGTTTAAAAAAAAAAATTAAAACCAAGAAGCACTTGCCTTTGAAGCTCTTTCTCGAAGATGTATGCTTTTCAAATATCACACTCAATGTGTTCCAACACTCCTCCCTGTATTCGTCGTAAATCAATCACAATTTCAGGATGACTAGGAAACAGGTTCTACAGATATCTTTTCTAGTTTGTATCTTTTTATTCTCCCCTCTTTCTCTCTTTCAAACTCAATCAATGGATTGGTTATATTTGATTCTTAAGTGTAGGCACAAGAGAGTTGATCGTTACTTAGAGTGTGTGAATTTCTCAGTTCTAGGAAGATCATTAAATGATCACACAACACTCGTATTTATAGAGGAGTCATAATAGTTTTTCAAACTGTCCAGTACCGATAGGTCGGTGGTACCCATGGGTCGGTGTTCATATTTATTACCGTTCAACCACCCGACCGTTGCACATTAATTGCACTTTCAACGGTATAATTACTTTTCGGTTGACATGTCGGTGTCACTAATAGGTCGATGTTATGGTACCGAGAGGTCGGTCCATACGAGAGGCTCAGTCTAGGGCAACACCATGCTGACAGAGCTTCAAGTTCAGAAACTAGTCATACCCAGACCGACTTGTCGCCCTTTACTGAGGTCCTGGTACTCTCTATTGGTCTTAAATTATCGAGATGTCTGTTTCTTCGAGAGTCCACTTGAGTTCTAAGTTCCAGAACACATAAGTTATCATCGACGAGTCGTTGACCACGAGGGGTCCTTAAGTTCATCACCGAGGGGTCGGTGCATACGAGACTCTAGCTCAGAGGCATACCCAGAATAACAGTTCTATGAACCAGAACCTTTCTCAATCTGGCCGACCAGTCCTTGACCACAATGGGTCAATCTTGTCTCCACCGAGGGGTCGGTGAGAACGACTGGTCGAGCTGACAGTGAACTTAATTCATATTTCTAAGTTCACTGTTCAACTTCCTCTCTTAGGCTTCTTACGGTTTTACCATTTGTTCAACTAAGCTTAGAGATAGTCATCCTAAGATATGGGTACCACCTAAAGTCATCTATGGTTAAATACATGTTTTGTGATTGCCATAGCGATGAGCTATAATATGGTGGAACATGATTTTCACTCTTGATCACCTTGAGTCTTCAATTTTCTTAGTAAGTTCTTCTTCCCGAGTCATGAAATCGACAAACATAGGTATTCGGCAAGCCGGGGTACTAACACGACATATCCAAGGTCCCTCTCTGGAATGATCAACAATTGAAAGTCGTCAATCTTTTCTTCAACTCTAGAAAAGCTTGCTCACAAGTTTCTACCCACACAAACTTAGCACATTTTCTTGTCAACTTGGTCATTTGAGTTGCAAGATTCGAGAAGTCTTAAATGAATCGTCGATAATAGCATGTCAAACCCAAGAAGCTGCAGATCTCAAACACACTATGAGGTCTCTCCCACTTTAGTAGGATCCACTACTATGCCACTAGTTGAAACCACATGGCCTAGATATTGGACTTCTGTTAACAAAGCTCACACTTGTTTGACTCAGCATACAACTAATGATCTCTGAACAGCTGAAGTAGAGTTGTCAAGTGCTTTTTTACGATATTCCTCAGTTGCGGAATAGATCGAAATTTCATCATGAAGACTTTCACAAACTGTTCTAGATATGGTCTAAAGATTCTATTCACCAAATCCATGAAAGTAGCAGGAGCGTTAGTCACACCAAATGGCATAACAAACTTATAGTAACCAAACCTAGTGTGAGAAATTGTCTTAGCTATATCACAATCTCCAACTCTGAACTGGTGATATTCTGACTGAATATCTATTTTGGAGAAATATCAGGATCCTCTCAATTGATCAAACAAATCATCAATCTTAGGGAATGGATATTTATTCTTGATGGTGACTTTATTCAGTTGCATATAGTCAATGCAAAGTCTCATGGAGCCATCTTTCTCCTTAACAAAAAGAGTTGGCACACCCCAAGGAGATGCCGGGGTGACTTTTAACTTGTTCAGAAATACATCTAGAAAGTCACACACTACTCTGGGCATGTTTATTCCTGAAGGCATTGAATTCTCCCAACCCTTACTGGCTACTTGACCGAACAACTTAGTCTTCACCAAACATGGTCCAAGAGAGGTACTCAAATTTTCACTAAAGGTGATTCCGGTGGGTGAGCAACCTACTCATTTCCGAAAGCAATCTAAGGTAACTCGATAAATAGATAACCAATCCATCCCTAGAACGGCCTCAAACCTGGTCATACACACACGACCGGTAGATTCGAGTCACTCTAGTCATTTGCCCCATTGGTGTCTTAATAAACAAAAGATCAATTACCCCCTCAATGCACAAGTGTAACTGACCAACAAGCATGCTAGATATGAAAGAATGTGAAGCTCTAGAATCAAATAACACTCTAGCCCAAGTACCAAACAATAAAAGCATACCTTGCATGACTTTTGGTTCTGTAGTCTCATTGTCCTGTGGAGAAATAGCATAAATTCGAACCTAAGTCTTCGAATGTCCATGTCCTACACCCTGCTTGGGTACATGCCAGACGTCACTCTGCACCACTCGAGTCCCAAGAACTGACTTAATAATAGGGGCTGTCATAGTATGCTGAGAAGGTCTAGTCTTGTGAGAACAAAATCGAGATATATGACATGACTGCTTGCAATTATAGCACTCCTGCTCTACCTGTTGCTGAGGATGCCTTCTAGGCTGACGGTATACCTTGGTCACATGTCCCCATTGCTTGCAGTTATATGACTGCACCTGACCTCATCCATCTGATGATTGTTGTTGCCCATATGGGGTTTTCTGACTAGGTTGTGTGTCTTCCCTCCTTCTTTTATTGTTGTTGCTGTTGAGAATTGAAAAATGACAACTTTACCCCTGATTATTGGACTAGTTAGCTCTGATTTTTGTACATATTAGGTGCATTTAATATTGTTTGTGAGTTTCGTAGATAAAAATGGAAAGTACGTGAAATCAATTTAGATCCAGAAGAAATTGTAAAGATTTGTGCTTAAAATGGAAGACCCGCAATTTTTATAATTAATTTCTAACCACTTTTAGGGATATTATTGTAAATTGAATAATCTAGATCAAAGTATAAGAGTCTAGATTAATTCAATAATTTTAAGAATTCAAGTGGTGAATTAATTATTTTAATTCTAGAGAGAAGTTGCAATTCAAGACGCCAGAGAAGAGTAAATCCACGGGCCAAAGATCCACTCCAAATTGGGCCAATCACTGAAATTCAAAAACCAAACATTGGGCAAGGCTCAGTATACCATGCGCAATTCATAGTTGGGCTAGCCTAGAGTGTAAGCGAAAGTCCATGTGCTCAAAAGTCCAGAATTCATTAGAGGCCCAAATGCTCTAAACCCTGAGATCCAATTACCCACGTTCGAATTCACCCTAAGCCCAATCTATGTACACACCCCTATCTATGCATATCCACCATCCATTTCATCATCTTTTCATCTAAACCATTCATCCATGCATAAACATTAGGAAAACGCTAGAGCCACCTTCCCTAATCCATCTCATACATTTTGCATGTTAGATCTAGGTCATCCATTTTAGTATTAATCTAGGATGACCTTTAAATCACAACCCTCCATGCATAACCTCATCATTTGCATAATCCATCTTAACTATCCATGAAAGATCCATTAGATTTAAACCTATTTTGATTATAGCCATTCATTCAAAACCCTAGGTCTAATCAAACTCAATCCCTATTTCCAGTCCATCCATGCGCATACAAATTCCTAAAACCTTTCCCATACATACACTTTTCAAAAAGTTAGAAATCTTGGCCTTGACTCCAAGTCATACGATCACAACTCCTAAACACTAGCATTCTATCTGTTGCCACCTCATCCCAAATCCTCCCATTCGCATGAAACAATCCATTGTACATTCGTGTCCACCTCATGCATGTGCATTACTCCTATGTTTTTGCACTAAGTCTCCAAATCCAATCACTTGCACCCTTACACGATTTTTACCCTATCTTTTCTCTGTCTCATGCGCACACCCCATCCAATTCACACTACAGAGCACTACACAATCCCAGCCATTCACCAATCCTCTCCATTTAAGTTGATTAAATTTCCACTCTTCGTTCCAATACACCTTAACCAATCTCAACCATCCATTCCATCCCAAAATCCTATAAATAGTTGCAATGGGACAATAGTAAAATTAGAATTTGGACTTAGAATTTATCAAAGCTAGGCGTGGACCAAAGGAGGAGGAAAGGAGAGAGAGAAGAAACCACGGAAAAATCGACAGAGACCTAATGTTTCAAGGTTTGCATTTAATTTTCATTTGTCATTGTTTTCTTCTATTTCTTTGATTCCAAATCAATGTATTGTAATTCAAACTCCATTTTTATGAATGAAATTGAAGTGAAGTGAAATATTTAGATTATGGTTTTCCAATTGATCTATGTTTGTGCTTGTGTTTATTTTTATTTTCTAGAATAAACTCTATGGACGGATCTATTGTGCGAACTAGAATTTTTGGATGATCCCCTATTTTAATTTCGAAGGCTCTTATTTTCAGAGTGTGATGAAAATTTAGAGTTGAAATATGGAGACATCTTTATCATCCAATTAGAAGGTCCATTCTTGGGTGTTCCCCTATTTTGCTATCTAGGGCTCTTATTATTAAAAGTGTGATGAAAGTTTAGAATTGAGAGAGGGGCCTATCTTTTTCATTCAAATCTAAGGTTTGTGTTGTGATGAGTACTTTAATGAAATCCATAGATTAAATCATTAAAATAATTGTAAACATGAATACAAATGTAGTCAGTTTATGTGAGCTCCATGTCTATTCTTCATTTTATAAATAAAACTTGGAAAAATAATGTCTTTTTGATATTTGCTTATATCCAATTCCATTGTATCCTATGTAAAATTATTAGATCTAGTCATTTTAATTGATTCTTTGTTTCAATTCATGTGTTCTTTATTCTTTAAAAATTCTTTGATTATTTCTTCTTTAATTCTTTTATTCTTTATTTTTCTCAAAACTTAAAGATCTAAATAATGACTAGACTCAAGATTAGATTCACCAATTTTTATTAAAGTCTATGTTTGATCTAAATTATTTCTTGGTTTTCTAATTAGAACCACCAACATAAGTTTCAAAAATAGATTTTATATTAATTAATTAATAAATAATTGTGAATATGTTAAAGATATATTTTCTATAATTCCATTGGGTTCGACCTCGCACTCACACTGCTATACTATAAATGGTTCGTATTGAAAGTTCCATTTTCAATGTGCTAGAACATCGTGACTGACACTAGAGAGGGAAGGGAGGAGAGTTGGGGGGGGGGGGGGGGGTTGAATAGGTCAATCCCATCTTTCATGGTGTTTACAAATTTCTGGATTTAAAGTGCAACAGAATGTTTATCAAGAGATTTGTTTAGTGTGATAATTTCATTAAGCGATCACACTAAGATTATGACCCTTTACATAAACTTTGATTATCGATGCTTGTGCTGTATATAATGAGATAATCAATATACAAAGTGATGCGTGTTAAAAAAGTACTTAAAAATATAAATACAAACACGCATTGATCAAACACCACAATACCAATTTAAAGTGGTTCAGTTAGCCAAATTACATCCACAGTTAGGACTCACTCAACCTTGAGCTATCCCCCAAATTCACGAAGTAGGGACTTACACCCTCACAATTAGAGTATGAATTCCACCTCACTCAATCGGCTGAGAATTTCACCCACCACTGTCGAATAGGACTTCCACCTATCCATCTGGCCGGGAGTTCCACACACCTATGTGCAAAAGACACTGCTCCAGAATTTTTTATAGTGATTTCGGGGTACCTCCCCTTAATCCATTTCAGAACAAAGGTTTTAAATAAAATTAAAACAAAGAAGCACTTGCCTTTGAAGCTCTTCCTTCTGATATGTGCTTTTTCGAGACCCCACCCATTTATGCCGATGCTCCCCCTCTGTCGTTTAGCAATCACAGTCAGGGTGTCAAGGAAACTGATTCTACTAAAGGTTTCCTAGTTTATGGTTCTATCCTTCTCACTTTCAAACTCAATCCTTAGATTAGTTGTTTATGAGTTTTCATCCTTCCTCTCTCTCTCACAACTCAATCCATTTGATTGGTTGTATTTGATTCCCCTAGTGTAAGCACGAGAGAGAGAGAGAGTGATCCTTCTATTGGCATTTGTTAAGCCCACTGATAAAGATGAGGGTGTAACTGATCCGACCGAAGGATACCAACTGGTTGCATAAATATTGGTTTATATAGAGAAGGCAACCAGTTGAAGTAACAGTAATGTACCGACATGTCTATCGCACTGAGAAGTCGGTGACTAGAAATGTTACCGTTACATTTCCGACCGTTGTGCATTAAGTGCACTCCTAACGGTAATATTCTTTCCCGGTCGACAATGTCATTGTCGCCGATGGTCGACACTTGTGGTACCGAGAGGTCGGTCCATACGAGAGGCTCATTCTGGATTAAAACATGCTTGACAGTAGTTTCATCTCTAGAAACATGTTACCCAGAACGACTTGTCGCCCATTACTGAGGAGTTGGTCCTATATCTCTCGATTGGTCTTAGAATGCCAACATGTTTGTTTTTTTGCAAGTCCACACGAGTTCAAAGTTTCAGAACTCAAGATCTTGATCGACAAGTCGTTGATCACGAGGGGTCGTTTCAGCCTTTCATCGAGGGGTCGGTGCATACGAGACTCTCGATCAGAGGCAAACCCAGAATGACAGTTTAATGTTCCACAACCCAGTGCCATTTGGGCCGACCAGTCTTTGACCACGATGGGTCGATCCTGACTGCACCGAGGGGTCGGTGAGATAAGACTGGTCGAGCTGGCAGTGAAACCAAATACATATTTCCAAGTTGGTTTCCAATTCACTGTCAACTTTCATCTCTAGGTTTTTTATGATTTAACCAATTGATCCACTAATCCTAGGGATAGTCTTCTTTAAGGTGTGGGTACCACCTAAGGTCATCTATGGCCAACATACCTGTTTCGTAATTGCCGTAACGATGAGCTTTAATCCATTGGAGCATGATCTTTACTCTTGATCATCTTGGGTCTTCAAGCTTTCGGCAAGCGCTTCTTTCCAAGTCATGGAATCGACAAACATAAGGTTTTGGCCAAGCCGAGGCACTAACAATTTGTACGCTTGCGAGTAAATTTAAGACACAATAAGTTTTTGGCACCGTTACCGGGGAATTACGGTATTCACAAGTATTTATCAATTTTTAATTTAAAATTTTATTTTGAAACTTGAAATTTCATGATGTTCATAAAAATATTTATTTTCAAATTTTATTCCATGAATCTGTGTTCATGATATGATTATTTTCAATTCTTGGAATTTAATTTGAAGACTATTGAATGTTGGTGAATACTTTGGAAAATTAAAAATATTTTTTATTTTGACATAGTAATTTAATTTTTATTAGTTCATTTTAATATCTTTGCTAGTTGTAGAATTTTAAGAATTTGCATTTAGTTAGGTTCATGCATTTTTAAGATTCAAAATCTTCAACTAGGCTTGTGTGCTTTATTTTACAAGGATTTTAACAACCGCGAGTTAAGATTTCTGGAAAATACACTACATTGGCCAAGGTAAGTGCCTCAATCACTTTCCTTTACTTGTAACTTTTCATGCATTTATATAGAATTGATTAGGGTGCTTGAATTTATTTTGCATAAGAAAATAAAAAAATATTGCATATTTAATTTGATCATGCATTTAGGTTACTAGTTTCATGCATTAATTTAGTTGTTTGTTTATTGTTTGGATATTTGCTTTGAGTATTGCATTGCTAGATTTAGGATTGCATTCACAAAAAATAGAAAAATAAAAAAAAATAGTAAATAGAAATGGTTCATGCACTTCCCAAATAAAATCAATTTAGACACCATTAGTTAGATTTTTGAGTTTGTCATGCTCACTAGGACCTTATTTAGTTCGGTTAATTTTGGATCACCAGTCTTAGTTTTTTCTTCAATCACGGTGTCTAAGGCTAGTTCTGTCACCAAGGCGTGAGGTCGAGCACGTCTAAGGATAAGTTGGGACGAGATGCCATCTATGCTCCCCCACTCACCTGGCCGTGATTGTGGTTAAACTTCTATCAGAGGCTTAAAATTTTCTTGAGAAAAGATTAGAAGCAATCTAGATTTTAGGGTCCCTTTAGTAAGTCAATAAATTCGAATTTTCTAGTGAAGTTCGAAAATTTTAGGCATATTTTGTGTGACTTTGTTTGAGCGTGAATGACCGTGTTTGTGGATGTCTCATTGGTCTCGTGACTCCACCAATTGCTTGGTTCGAGTTACACTTCCCGTTAGTACATCGATCGTTGCGTCTGGGGCTAGGTCAACCCAGTCATAGATATCGATAGTCCACCCTTATCACCACCCATTTACCCATTTACCCATTTACACATCCACCCATTTACATATTTACCCATCCACCCATTTACCTATTTACCCATTCACCCACTCACCCATATTCTCCTATCCATCACCCAAACCCACCTACCCATCTGTCTATGTCAGAGTCGGTCTGAGTTCTTAGTGTCTAGTTTAGGTTTTCATCGAGTCAGTCTAGTTTCGGATTTTGTTTGGTGTGTTTTTAGGTGTTGCGTTGTGAGTCCTCACAGGTAAGTCTAAACCCGAATAAACACCGTTCTGAAATCTTTCTGATTTGTATTTGATCACTGTAGATTAAGGAACATTGAGGATGATGTTCGATTTAAGTTTGGGGGTATTGAAGGGTTACACTTGAGTCCAATAAAAAAAAACTCCTAGAAAAAAAAAGGGAAAAAGGGACAAACTTACTATTTTAAGGGAAGAGTAAGTGAAGACTGAGACTCCTTGGGGCTGAAAAGACTGTCAACTTTAGTATAAGAAGAAATATCTTTACATAAAAAAAGTCATAAATAAAAATCTTTATAACATACTTTTCCGGAAAGATTTTTATAGGATTTATACCTGGAAACTCCTTTGCATAAGCCATACTAGTGATAGTCTAAAAAAGAAAAATATTCATGAGTTGAGTGATTACCAGAGAAATTCTAGTGGAGACTTAAGCTCAGCAAGCTTTAGAGCCATTCCTTTCTTCTAAGGGTTATAAGTAAATTCCAATTTTTTTTGTTAAGCTTATTAAATCGTTGTTGATCTCATTATTTATGTCTTGGTCATATTATTGAGAACGACATCAAATTTGAGTTAGTACTGTGATGACCTAACCCAATCCCATTGTGATATTGTCCGTTTTGGGCCCACGGGCCCACATGATTTTGCGTTGGACCTTGGCCCACATGGCCAGGCCCAAAAGGCCTCACAATGGGGAAGGTTGCCTTTCTCAAATAAAGCCCCACCACCCAAGTTCCCAACCGAAGTGGGATTTTTATGTGGGGGTGCTACAACCTACCTCCCATAAAGAAATTTCATCATGAAATTTTAGATAGGGTACCAACCTCGATCGACGAACAACTCTTGGTACATTCTTTCCACTACATCCTTCAGTGTCCAAAAGGATCCTTCAACTCCATGGTGTTGCCCATGCACTCAAATCAATTGAAATTATAACAATCCTAAATGATACTTAAAGTGCCTCAAATGAACCAAATCAACTAAACCATTAGTTTCTATTATAAAATAAATAACCTACAACCGGCATCTAATGGCTAAAAGGTGTAGTCCTGTTTCTGCGCCGCTCCCTGATCTAACTCTAAAGAAACTCCTGAAACTTAGGGGTATGAGCTCCATGCCCAGTGAAAGAAACAAATACAAGCATGCTATACAATTGTACATGAATTCCATATAGATCAAGGTAATAAAATAAAATAAGATGCCAATAATGCATGTAATGCAAAATGCCAAGATGATGAATGAATCCCAATCTCATGCCATCATCCAAACTTCTGTGCGCACAAAAACATGGTCCACAGACCTGGCTCATCAGCCACAAATCTAAGCTGCCCGCTACAGCGTACCACCCAATACCGGCTTGTCAAACGACGTGACTGCCTCTCAGTCACCAGCATAGGCATGACCTGTAGCGCAACCCTCATCGGCCGACAACTTACGTTGATGGTTGTAGAGGCTCATCTCCTCTAGTCATTAACAACATAATCCAAGGACATGACCTAACCGGTCCCCAGTAGTCCAAGGAACAATTTGACCCAACTGGTCTCTGTTGGTCTTTGACTCAAAAGTCGCCAACACGAAATAATCCAAGGACATGAATTAACCAGTAGCAGTCCAAGGAACAATCTGACCTAACCGGCCCTTTGTTGGTCTCTAACTCAAAAGTCACCAACAAAAATCACAAAGGCTAACTACCCAAAATTTCCAACACCCAACCACAAAAAATGTGGATGCTCCTGCATGATAACAAATTATAATCCTTGCATGAATGCCATGACCCAATAAAATAAGGAGATTTAATCAACGTAACCATATGCCATAATGAACCAAACCTCAATAATTTAGCAATTTTAAATTATAATTCCAAACACATATAATTCCATATGAACATGTGTAAAAATCAAGGTCCAACAAAAATATGGCTTATCATGATCCATCCATAAACACCAAAAGTTCCAACTATAACATAAAACCAATCCAAATTAGCTTTTGAATGCATATCTGGGTTTTCCAACATGGTAACGGTATGAACACCAATCCAGGCTGCCTGAATCACTCACTGGCTTAAACACTTAGCCAAAAATAAATTTTCCCCATACGTTCTGTGAGGTGCACAAGACTTTACCGTTAAATCAAATAATTCTCAGTCCTTTTGTTCTAAACCTAACATTTATGCATTTCAAGACACAGATTATAATCTCATAGGAATTTAGCAATAAAAATACACATGAAAGTATTTGAATCCCTCACTTAACAATCGCAAAGAAAAATAGGCCGAAATTCAAGCTTTCAGTCAACAAGCTTTCAAATCAATCTCTCAAAAAAAAATAATAATAATTGGGTCCCATAGTGCTAAATTTATAAAGTTTCCAAAAATGGAACGACCCGTCTCTTCAGTACAATATTGTCCGCTTTGGGCCCCACGACCCCTCATTGCTTTGCTTCGGACCTTGGCTCACATGGTCAGGCCCAAAGGCCGTGAGAGGAGTGCTGCCCTTTTAAATTCTCTCACCCCATCTACCTGCCAAGTGGTATGGGACTTTTTTTCCCATTGCCGCCAAGCAAGGATGATGATGTTTGGGTATCACAATCTACCCCATTAAAACCAGAGTCGTCCCTGACTCGGTCACATCACACCAATAGAGGGCCCCAAACAGTTCGAATGTTGAACCGTACTCTGATACCACTTGTGGCCAGCTGACCTGATCCCATTGTGATATTGTCTACTTTGGGCCCACGGGCTCGTACGAATTTCCTTTGGTCAGCCAACTCACTGTTTCTCCCAAAAAGTCTTGTTTTAGAAAGAGGAAGGATACCATTTATATACTAGAGAATTTCTAATGCAACTAGCAATGTGGGAGTTTTCCTCCTCGACACTGTAGACCTCTTCTAGGGTGGGGTCTTACAATCTATCCCCTTAAAGACAGAGCCGTCACCGGCTCTGCATACACAACAACCAAGCCCACACCCTCAGGAAAAAAGTTGAACCTTGCTTTGATACCATTTATAACGACCCGTCTCGCTAGCACAATATTGTCTACTTTGGGCCTGCACACGGACCAGCACGGCTTTGCTTTGGCAAGCCAACCCACTATTTCTCCCAAAAGGCCTTATGCTAGAAGGAGAAAGGCTACCATTTATATACCAGAGAATTTCTAATACAACTAGCAATGTAGGAGTTTTTCTTCTCTACATTATAAACCCCTTCTGGGACAGGGTATTACAATTACACTTGAAATTTTTCTTAATTTATTTGAAGCAACGAAATCACCTGTTGAAACTTAGGATATGATGTAGGCCATTTTTGGATCATTTGAGCATTCAAGCCTACCTATTTTTGGTCATTTTATCTTGATAGTTCCGCAGTTGAGCCTATATTGCCTATTTTATTGACTAGCCATGTTTACCATTCTCAACTCCGGACATGGAGTTTTAGCCTCAATTAAATATCTGTGACCTATTCTAAGAATCTAGAAAAGGTTGGAGATAAAAAAATTGGGATGGTACTCTAAGAAAAAGACACTTGAAAAGAAAAAAAGAAACGGAACATCCAGACATCAAAGAAGGATGTGAAAAAAAAAAAACAGAGAAAAAAATACTTTGAAAAGTGCTGAAAAAAAATAAAGGAAAATATCACATTCAATATCATGAAGACCTCTAACTTTTTCTGTTCAAAGTATTTTTAGAGCCTTATTATCCTTCTTTGATATTCCCTGATCCTAAGCCACGTTTCATTCTATTAGGAAGTCCTATTGATCTTAAGTCTAAATATGGTGGTTCATGTGGAGAATGGAGGAGGAAAAATGATGGTGTATGACTCAACATTCTCAGGAAAGTGGCATCCATTCATGAGATCTATTTATTTTCTTTGATATGTACTGTGTTTGCTAAATACATATGAGAGATATTTTGATTTGAATACATAAACTACACTCACATATACCTTTGAGAGAAAATAAATCCAAACCTCTGAGCGTAGTCTTTCTGAGAGATATATCTGGTGAGGTTTGAAGTCAAAACACATTTTTCGCTGGTGGTTATAAAACTTGTCTTTTTTGGAAAAAGAAGGCTATCTTAATATTGGCTATCACACACTACACTCCGGGTATAAGCCTTTTAAAATTAATTTTAGTGTTGTATGATGTTTAGATCATTTGTCTACGTGTTATTGCTAAAGATGTTGATGTTTGTGGGTATCATCAGTACAAGCCCTCACGAGACTACAACTCATCCACTAGGGTTTTTCTAGGGGTTTAAAGGCTTATTGCATAGGCTAAATGCAATCGAGAGTACCAACAAAAGTGGTGTAGTTTTATGAATAGATTAGGTTTTTGAATTTCCATCCTTAGTTTTCAGGCTAGTTTTGCTCGAGGACTAGCAAAATATATGTTTGGGGATCTGTTGAGACTTGAAAAATGACAATTTTCCCCCTAATTATTGAACTAGTAAGCTCTCAATTTTGTACATATTAGGTGCATTTAATATAGTTTGTGAGTTTTGTAGATACAAATGGAAAGTATGTGAAATCAGTATAAAATCCAGAAAAAAATTGCAAGGATTTGTGCTTAAAATGGAAGACCCAAAATTTTTATCATTCACTTCTATTGCCGCTTCATCCCAAATCCTCCCATTCGCATGAAACAATCCATTGTACATTCATGTCCACCTCATGCATGTGCATAACTCCTAAGTTTTTGCACTAAGTCTACAAACCAATCACTTGCATCCTCACATGATTTTTACCCTATCTTTTCTCTCTCTCTCATGCGCATACCCCATCCAATTCAAACTACAAAACATTACACAACCCTAGCCATTCCCCAAGCCTCTCCATTTAAATTGATTAAATCTCCATTCTTTATTCCAATAAAACTTAACCAATATCAAGCATCCATTCCATCCCAAAATCCTTTAAATAGATTCAATGGGACAGCAGTAAAATTCGAATTTGGACATAGAAGTTATTAGAGCTAGGCGTAGAGCATAGTAGGAGGAAAGGAGAGACAGAAGAAACCATGGAAAAATCGAAAGAGACCCAATGTTTCATGGTTTGCATTTAATTTTCATTTTTCATTTTTTTCTTGTATTTCTTTGATTCCAAATCCATGTATTGTAATTCAAACTCTAGTTTTATGAATGAAATCGAAGTGTAGTGAAATATTTAGATTATGGTTTTCCAATTGATATATGTTTGTGCTTGTGTATATTTTAATTTTCTAGAAGTAACTCTACAGACGACTTTATTGGGTGAACAAGAATTTTTGGATGATCCCCTATTTTAATTTCTAAGGTTCTTATTTTAAGAGTGTGATGAAAACTTAGAGTTGAAATAATGGTCTATCGTTATCGTCCAATTAGAAGGTCCATTTTTGGTTGATCCCCTACTTTGATTTCTAAGCCCTTTATTCGTAACAGTGTGATGAAAATTTAGAATTGAGAGAGAGGTCTATCATTATCATTCAAAGCTAAGGTCCGTGTTGTGATGAGTACTTTAATGAAATCGATAGATTTAATCTTTAAAATAATTGTAAACATTAATACAAATATATCCAGTTTACGTGAGCTCCATGTCTAGGCTTCATTTTATAAATAAAAATTGGAAAATTAATGTCTTTTTGATATTTTTCTTAGATCCAATTCCATTGTATCTTATGTAAAATTATTAGATCTAGTTATTTTAATTGATTCGTTATTTCAATTCATGTATTCTTTATTCTTAAAAATTCTTTGATTCTTATTCTTTAATTTTTTTATTCTTTATTCTTCTCAAAACTTCAGGATCTGAATAATAACTAGACTCGAGTTTAGATTAACCAATATTTATTAAACTCTATGTTAGATCTAAATCAATTCTTTGTTTTCTAATTAGAAACACCAACATAAGTTTCAAAGTTAGATTTTACATTAATTAATTGATAAATAATTGTGAATATTTTATAGATATATTTTTTGTAATTCCATTGGGTTTGACCTGGCACTCACACTGCTATATTATAAATGGTTCGTACGCTTGCGAGTAAAATTAAGACACAACAGTAGCGATCTTCCTACTTCCTACCACTGGAAGATGACTGACCCGGTGTTCGAAAGGCTTTGGTCTTTGATGCCTAAACTAATATGACCTTGCACACAACTATTGCAAAGGTAGGGAGCCCGAAGCATACCATGGAAAAGTGGAGAAAATGATGAACTCCCTGCTTAAATCGACGACCTTTCATTCTAATGCAGACATCTATGGAAATAAAGAAAATTGCATCTTCGATCTATGCCCAGGTCCGAACCCAACTCACAAGTCCATCATGGTCGATTAGGCCTAATCTGCTTAAGCCAGTTAAGCCCAAGCCAAAGCAAACCAGGCCATGCCCACAACTCAGGTCCAACTGTGGCAACTCAGGCCTAGCTGTCATCAAGTCCCCAACACGTGTGGGAATGCATTATAGTTGTAGTTGTTTGAAGACTCGATAGTGTAACGATTTTAGTATTAGCTATACTCAGTTATTTCTAACTTAGGAAGTTGATATTTTTTTTTCTATTTCCAAATTATGTAATTTCTGAGATTAGATTGGAGGGTCGGCTCTAACATAGCGTTTTTGTGTTTTATTTTCTTATATAAGGATATGTAATCGGTAGATTGACGGAGAATTTTTGGGATGCAATAAAATATTCCTTTATTTTCCTGTGGAAAAGGGTTGAAAATTGAAGCTACCATTGCAGCCAAGTAGCAAATCATCCTTTCTGCCCTTCACATATGCTCAACATCTTAGATCATCCTTAATATAAATGGATGAGACACAATGCATCTTTTGATCGAGCTGAGGCACAATGCTCTCAATTGCCTACGTAGCACATAATGGATCAGATCAACCGTAGTTCATCATTTTCATTTGGGTTGACATTGGGGAGTGGTCATACATTTACTTTGGGGAAATAAAAAAAGGCTTTCTTAGCATTTACATTGCATTCCATGCATTCTCAATCATGCTAGCCCATCCCCATTGTAGCACAAGTTAACCCCCTGGGGTTCTAAGACACTTGACCTTAACTCACTCATATCTCTTAGTCGAACCCTTTTATCAAGTTCCTCTTCAAATCATGGAAATTCATACATAGGCATAAGGAGGTCAAACCTTAACCTTACCCAGCTATGCACTGGAATGTGCACAAAACAGCATTCACTCAAACATGTTATCAAATACATTGTGAGCATAAAATTTTACAAATATTCCCAATGCTCCAAGTATATGGCATATTCCAATTTTACCTAATGTTATCAAACTCGAATCGTATCGAAATCGGTCTAGGGGTGTGAATCGTGAATCGAAAATCGTAAAATCGTATGATTCATACTATTTATCATTATCATATCATTCTCATAACCATTTTGTTGATCCGGGCCATTACTTTCTACCCCCCTCAAAAGAATTTCGTCCCCGAAATTCAATCATTCTAGGGCTCTGGGCATGGTCTCAACACTCACAAGTCTTGTAGAGCTTCACCCAAAAGATCCTCTAAAGGTAGCCATTGATCACAAGTCACTCTGGACTCGACTACTAAGCCATCAACAGGTTCACGTCACATGTAGACAATGCAATAATGCTTACATAATGGCTCTCGTATTGCAGCTCAACACGTGGTAAACAAATATCAATAACTCATTTGGCAATGTCGACTACAATATACATCACACGTGGACAATACGGGGTGGCTCATCACTCAAATACATGGCCCTTTCCCGTGGCTCATAAGTGAAGTAGTGTCTCAGCACACTTAAGATCGACATCTCGAACCAAAACTAACATCCACAAATGGCAACATGATCCGACAACTCAACATAGGGTATACCAAATTTGGGTACATCTCATCAAGGTACTCTACCAAACTAAGAGTCTCACAGACCTCCAAACAACAATATTGAAGAGTCCGAGATACCCATAATCTAATCCCAAGCATGAGAGATAACTAACTCTCGGCGCTCTACGATTAATAATCTGAAGATTAATACTTTTCCAACAAATCATGTCTCGACCATACACAAACGTGTTTTCTAACAGTGGTGGTCACGAAACTCCAAAAGTGTGCCATGGCTTCACGAGTACTCATGCAACCTAAACCACCTTCGCGGCACACGAAGTCCTTATCACCACTAAGCACATCTCATCTGTGCACAAAAGTAATCCTAGGCATACCTCAGTCAGGTATTAACTCCAACCTGTAATCGGCTCGCCATAGACAATCACCAACATCAAAAGCACACAAGCTCATTGGCTCAAAAATCACGTACAAACTTGGCCTATGCAAAACAGCTCAAAACAGCTTAACACAGAAATGTAGAAAGCGCTACAATATACTCACAGATGTCCGTCCATGGAAGGGGTCTAATTCCTCAGATAACCAATTGCATGTTGTTTTCCCCACTCCAGTCACGATATAATACACCACTAAAGCAAAATCCCAACCATGTCTACACTTACCACATGGTTCTAAATGGAATGGGATATAGGGAGGGCTATGCAAATCATGATATCATCTCATAACAGAGATAATCTAACCCATGCAAAGCTTTAATCACCAAATCCCTAGTCAAATCCATGGATACTTCTCCTTCCCACATAAACATCACTTCCAAGCTCCATTCCACCCATGAATACCCCAATAACATATCAATGAAGGTGGAAGAGCGAGAGGATTACTTTTGGGGAGAGAAAATCTGAGAGAGGGAGGAAACTTGAGACGAATCTATCTCCGATCTCATGCTTACAATTTCCCAACACGAGGCTAGGAAAGTAAAGAATCACTAACACGAGGGTATACTCCTCAAAAGATATCACACATCAATCTCCAACAAGGAGTACATCTACTACACTAGGGAGTTCCATTGGGGAGACAAGATCATCTACACCTCACAAAGTGGTTTGCATACGGTTCTAGGGGAATTCCAAAGTTTTCCACTCGGGAGCTTAATCATTTCCTCTCGACCTTTCCAAGTCCAACCAAATCCAACACCTCACAACTCAGGGTCCACGTGAATCTAAGCTTCATGGGTCAAGCTCATGCTATAATATCACTCTGGTCACCCCGTCTGAAGTACGGTCTAAATATTAGTTGCCTAAATCTGGTGGCTAGAGGAGGTGCCAACCTCACTCAAAATTATGCTCACCCTATTGCGATCCAAAATAATCCCATGCTTTCAACAGAGTTTCAAACACCATACACACAGTCCTCGGGGAAATTGAGCCTAAGCTCTAATCCCGTGCTATTCAATATGTCACATCAAGACATTCTAATTACCCAATCGTGGGCCTGATCATTAGAATAGATCTCATCTATCACGGGTCTATACCAACCATGGGAACACTGTCAACCAATGAGTCAATGCCACTCATGGGTTAACCTTCAACCATGGGACACCCATACACAAGTACTACATCCCTCCTCACAGACACTACTCTAAATATGGGTCCAATCCTCTATGGAATCAATGCCCTCCGTAAGAATAACCATCCATGGGAAATTCCTTTGAGTGGATTAATCATCCATGGGTATAACTCATACATCCGTATAGCTAATATGTCTACCATAAGACTAATACGTTTACCATGGGACCAACATGTCCACTGTAAGACTAATACGTCTACCATGGGACCAACATGTCCACCGTAAGACCAATACGTCTAACATGAGATCAACCTGTCCACTGTAAGACCAATACCTACAATGGGACCAACATATCTACCATAAGACCAATACATCTACCATGGGACCAACATGTCTAACATAAGACCAATACGTCTACCATGGGATCAACATTTAGGCATGAATCCAAACCACCATGGAAATCATCATCCATGGATATAATGATCCATCTTGGTAACACTCCATCAGTGAGTATCATCTATCCATGGGTATAAACCATCCATAAATATAATAGGAATAACTCATCTAGGGAAAAATCATCTATCATGAGATCTTCTACCCATAGGAAGAACACTCATATGAATTACAATGTGATTGTGGCAACAATATCATATCATAAGCATACCATGACCCCTAGCAAGACTTAGGGCCGATGACTTACTAAGCGGGAGACTCACGACTGGAGGATCAATCTACCTCGCCCTGCATCCCTTCACCTCATGGGTGATTCAGTCAAGCTTTAAGGTGGTCGGACCTTGCCTTACAAAGCTAGTACCACCCCCAATAGGCAAACCAGTATATAGCCCTGCACAACCACGCACACCAAGTGTGCAGAATGACCGTGAGAGCACCCTACAGCGTGGAGCATGTGAGGCATCTACTCCTCAACGGCAACCACAAATAATCGTGAGAGCGCCCTTTAGCGCGTAACATGAAAGAGACCTACTCCTCAACGGTAACCCTACTGGACCAAGTCCCTCTAGCCGATGCCACCGTCTCAAATACCTCTCTGGAACGGGCAATCAAATATCATAATCACGTGAGGGATGTACGCATACCACGTCTCAATATCAAGTGATCTAGTCACATATACATCTCAATGCCATAGTCTCCATATGTTCATATTAAGGCTCTCATGGTCTTACGGCTACTCTAGGCCTTACTCATGGAATTTATATACTTTTCTCATCTTTTTAATTGTACAAAGATGAGACACAATTATCTACTGAGCGGACAGTTTCATTTTTCAACGGACTAAGGCACAACCTTATCATTACATGAGGGACATACCCACACCACGTCTCAATCATCAATATTACGTGAGGGACACACCCATACCGCGCCTCAAACATCATCACACGAGGGACGCACCCATACCACATCTCAATATAATCATCACATGAGGGACACACCCATACTACATTTCAATATAATCACCACATGAGGGACACACCTGTATCACATCTCAATATAATCATCACGTGAGGGACACACCCGTAGCACATCTCAATATAATCATCACGTGAGGGACACACCCATTCCACGTCTCAACATAATCATCACGTGAGGGACGCACTCGTACTACGTCTCAATATAATCATCACGTGAGGGACGCACCCGTACCACGTCTCAATATAATCATCACGTCGGACTCTCCCGTACCACGTCTTAATATAATCATCACGTGAGGGACGCTCTCATGCCACGTCTTAATATAATCATCACATGAGGGACGCACCCATACCACTTCTCAATATAATCATCACGTGAGAGACTCACCCGTACCACGTCTCAATATAATCATCATGTGAAAGACACACCCATACCACGTCTCAATATAATCATCATGTGAGGGACACATCCGTACCACGTCTCAATATAATCAAGTGACCTAGTCACATATATCTTAGTGACATATTCCTCATTTGTCCATCTTAAGAATTTCCACAATTTTCTTGCCATTTTGGGCTCTACTCATGTAGCAGACATAATTTATTTCAGCATATCGAGACTCCAAAGGCATCATAACCACTTCGGGCCGCCTTCGAGGGATCCAACATCTAGGGTCTATATTAGGGAAGGTATATCCCACCAATCATTTTCCACCCTTCACATATGCTCAACATCTTACATCATCCATAATATAAATGGATGAGACACAATGCATCTTTTGATCGAGTTGAGGCATAATGTTCTCAATTGCCTACATACCACATAGTGGATCAGATCAACCGTAGTTCATCATTTTCACATTTGGGTTGACATTAGGGAGTGGTCATACATTTACTTTGGGGAAATCAAATAAGGCTTTCTTAGCATTTACATTGCATTCCATGCATTCTCAATCATGCTAGCCTATCCCCATTATAGCACAAGTTAACCCTCCGGGGTTCTAAGGTACTTGACCTTAACTCACCCATATCACTTAGTCTAACCATTATATCAAGTTCCTTTTCAAATCATGGAAATTCATACATAGGCATAAGGAGGTCAAACCATAACCTTACCCAACTATACATTAGAATGTACACAAACCAACATTCACTCAAACATGTTATCAAACACCTTGTGAGCATGGAATTTTAAAAATATTCTCAATGCTTTAAGTGTATGGCATCCTCCAATTTTATCCAATATTATCAAACTCGAATTGTATCAAAATCGGTCTAGGGGTGTGAATTGTGAATCGAAAAACATAAAGTCGTACGATTCATACTATTTATCATTATCCTATCATTTCAATAACTATTTCGTTGATCTGGACCATTACAGGTAGGCTTGGGCTTTAACATAAAAAGAAAAAGGGGCTTCAAAAGGGCTTTTTTGTAACACCCCGAATTTTCAAGTTATTAATTTATATGAAAATTACCCATCTAAATTGTGAATTATTAGATTTGGATACTACATGGGTAAAGTGTTGGGTCATTGCCCAATTAAGACCCAACAGTTGTGGAATTGGTTTCAATAAATTAAATGGGGCTGAATTTAATTAATAATGCAATATTATATAAATAAGGAATGGGATATTGTTTGGCCGTGTGTGACATATCCATATCCATGGGATATGCGCAATCCATGAGGATAAGTTGGAGTATCTCTAAAAAGGAGTCATTTCTTTGTTAGGAATAATAATAGGGTAATTGCTAAATTATAATGGGCGCATGTCCTATTCTAATTAGGACTCTCCAAAGTGGGAAACAAGAGGGGCACATGGCACCTCCTAATTATGGATTGGACTGATTGGAAGGTAGCTAAAAGAAGATAGGATGCATGGCAGAGTGGGAGTTATGCAATCCATGAGTGAGGCGCAAAGAGGAGTCCTTTCCTAGTTGAGATTGGAAGGTCGGCACCTTCTAACTTATAGACAAGGGGCGCACGGCACTAAGGCACCTTCTAATATTGGACCAATTGGAAACTATAAAAGAGAAGGAAGGAGAGGCGCACGGCAATACACACACACATAGCCGAATTCTTTCTCTCTTGCAAGTCTCATTCACGGCATTCATAAATCAAGAAAAGAGAGAGAGCAGCAAGCACAAGGGGTGCACGACATAATCTAGATCAATCTCGGCTTGGGAAAGATCAAGAAGGAAAAGGATTGGAAGATCAAGAACAACCGAGGGAAAACCGAAGGAGTCGCGGAACCGGTAAGTGATTTTATAATTTTTGTTTAAAAGAAAAGAACCATAGGGTTCGGCCATGGTGTATGGCCGAATCCCATGGAAGAAGATTGAGAGATGATTGAGTATAATTTAATGGAAAGATATTGTGTACTTTGATGGGTTGAAAACCATGGACGGTTGGAATATTATGATTGGATTTGAAAGAGGAAAAAAAAACGAAACCATAGGGTTCGGTTGTGGTATATGGCCGAACCCCATGGAAAAGATATTAATACTTTTAATGGATCTAACTAATGGAATGATGAACCATAGGGTTCGGCCATGTTGTATGGCCGAACCCCATGGAAAGACTTTGGTAATTTTAATGGAATTTTGGAGGATCAAAATCATAGAGTTGTGGTTTTAATTTTAGAAGGGTTTTAATGGATGATTTTTGTGAAAATCCTTAGACCATGGGTTCGGCCATGAGGTATGGCCGAACCCCATGAATAATTATGGAATTATGTTTACGTATTTAGATCATAGTTAAATAATGTTCAAGAGGAAATTAAAGAAACCCATGGAGTTGGATTGGTATTTTAATGTATGTTAATTGATTAAAATGGAAGGTGGAGATTAAATTAGAAAGTTTCTAAATATGGATTTTTGGATCAAAAATGAAAGAACCTTGGATTATGGATTCTAGAATGGAATTGCTAAAAGTGGACTTTCTAATTATGGACCTTCTAATAATGGATGCAATGTAGATAATTGGGAGTTAGACATCATAGGGTTCGGCCATGGTGCTTGGCCGAACCCCATGAACCAATTATGGATCTATTATGTGTATGTGTTAATGAGTGGAAGGTTTGAAAATGATAGACCATGGGTTCGGCCATGGTGTATGGCCGAACCCCATGGGGAATGATTTATGGCTTTTAATGATTGAAGGGATGAAGGGTGAGAATAATGAAATTATAGCCTTGGATGGCAATATGGTAATTATGTGGAATTAATGGACCTATGTTTTAGAACTCAAACATAAGTTGATGGAATCAATGGCAATCTTGTAAATATCGCCTAAATTGAAAGATCATGGGTTTGGCCATGATGTATGGCCGAACCCCATGAGATGGATTTGTGGATCAAGACATGGACTTAGGCATTTGTTAACGGAGGAAAAGATTGGATTATGGGTTATGTTAGCCATGAATGGCATTGTTGTAAATATAAGTAAAAATGAAAGATCATGGATTCGGCCATGGTGTATGGCCGAACCCCATGAGGATTGTGTTTATGGACTTAAACATTATTGTAAATCCAGTGGGACTTGGTTTTAATTGATTGTTATATTATAAGGTAACGGGACCTCACAAGGTGTGTACGATCGTGAGCGGTTACCGGGCGAAAGCGCAAGGACACGTAGTGGTCTTTGGTAGGATTCCACCTCTTTGAAACCATGGATTTATGTACAATTTTTTTATCTTATTTTTGATGAAATTATGTTGTAAAGGAATATGTTTCAAATTGTGATTTTAAATGCTATGTTTATATGATAAAATAACATGTGTTTCATTGGCATCTCATGCATGGCATAGGGTGAAGGATATGTAACCGGAGAGGCCACACTTCGTCGGGGCGTCCGAAAAACCTATGTGGGATACCTTGATGTGTTTTTCCATTAGGAAGAAACCGGAGAGTCCACACTCCGTCGGGGCGTCCAAAAGACCTATGTGGGGGTACTTTTATGTACATGTGATAGGTGAGACTCATTGCATTTGTCATCATTGCATGGCATTGTTTTATATGGTTTTGGACATTATGATATTATATATGTTTTGTACTAACCATGTGTTAGCCCTAATTGAATACCTACTGGGCGCGTTGTTCTAACGCCCTACTTCTACCCTAGTGGTTGATACAGGAAACAAGGAAAACGATGAGCGCGAGACGGGCCAGGCATAGGAGCTTGGATGATTTTAGTTTATATTTTGATTAAGTTATTTATGGACTTGTAATTTGATTAACTAGACATCGGATGTGTAATAACTTAGATGATTTCCCATGGTTGGATGTTTATTCGGATGATTGCGTTATGTTAATGATATTAAGGACTTGATGTACTTTGCTATCTGAATGGAATAGAACTTGGTTCTATTATAATTCCGCATGTTATGATTTTATTCCGCAAGTCTATATTGTTATGTCTGAACCGTTTTCATGGACTTAGTCCATGCACACATAAGGTTGGCCAGTTGAGAGTCGGACTTTAGAAGTTCGGACTTAGCTCGCGTCGTGACGTCCCGCTCTCTATCGCTATCTGTTTATTAAAAAAAAAATAGACTCTGATTTTCGAAAAGCAAAAGAGAGTGAAAAAGGGCGGGGCGTTACATTTTCCATGTGGATAATACAAACAAGTTTATGTAATAGCCCGGATTCTCAATTCAATAAATATATTGGCTATTATTTATTTTAATTGTTAAAAATTAGGATTTATGGATGGAATGGATGTTAGATGGATCAAAGTTGGGGCAATGGCCCAAGTATGGTCCAATGGACCATGGATAGGATTAATTCTATTTAATTGGGTCGATGTGGTCAATTGGGTCAAATGCCCAATTGGGACCCAATGGGTCAAGATAGATTGGTGATTAGGGTAAATGGGTAAGGAATGGATTTAATCGGGTCATGGACCCAATTAAGATGAAAGGCATGGGGTTCACCTCATCAAGTGAGGAGGCAAGTGTATGAGGAATTATCCAAGTGGCATAGCCAAGTGGGACCCAAGTCCACCTCATCAAGTGAGGTGGCGTGTGGACTAAGGCACAAGTGGGGCCGGCCACCATGGTTGACTTGGTCAACCATGGGTGAGTTCATGGTGAATTAAAGAGGATCAAGTGAAGTGAGTTGAATTAAATTATTTAATTAAATCACCTAAGTTAGATGGAAATAAATTGTAATGCTTGAGTTAGGAGTTGAGTTGCATTTAAATGGAGTGAGTCAAATGGGGGTGAGTCACATGGAAGATGAAAAGATGGAGTGAATCAAAGGAGGTGGATGGTTTTCCATCTCATGCAAACGACTAAGCCAAAACCGTTGGAGATGGGGGTGGTATGCCATGTGGAGGGCATGCACCCTCTTGGCTAGACAAAGAACCCATGTGGAGGGCAAGCATTCTCATGGTTGGTCTAATGAGAGGTGGGGGTTCCATCTCATGCAAACCACTAAGCCAAAACCGTTGTTGAGGGTGGTGTGTGCCATGTGGAGGGCATGCATTCCCTTGTTTGGTCAAAGGACTCATGGGGAAGACTCCACATTGATGAGGGTGGAGTCCTACCCAAGGAAACCCTAGACAAGATGGAAAGGGTTAGCTTTCCATCTCATTCACTCTCTCACTCTCTCCCTCTCTCAAACTTGGCCAACCTCCCCTCTAAGACAAAGAAAAAGACTTAGAAGTTTTCTATCTCAGCTCCTCTCCCTCTTACAAAAATCTTAGAGCCGACCTCTCTCACAAGACAAGGAAAAGACTAAGGGATTTTCCATTCTCTCCTCCTCTCCCTCTCTCAAACCTTCACCAAGGTAGAACCATCTCTTTGGTTTTTTCATCTCGAACCCTCTCCCTATCAAGCTCACTCTTGGCCAAAGATCAAGGAGGAGAAAGAAAAGATTAAGGAAGGAAAAGATCGGAGGAGCAAGGTGGAACGAAAGAAAACGGAGGAGTCGCAGAATCGGTAAGTATTACTTGACAAGATTTTATTAATTTGGAAGAGGTTAAAGGAACATTCCATTTCGGATTGGAAAGATGGCCAAAATGTTATGGGCCATGGATTTAAAATCCATCCAAGGAATAAGATGGAAAAAATGGACAAAACCTTAATGGGTAAGATGGATTACTAAGGACACAATGTATATATGGTTTATGTCAACATGCATGACTAAACATGAGAAATGGTCAAGGGATATGGTTCGGCCCTTGCATGGCCGAACCCTAATCTTGACATGCATAAGGACCTCATGCATGTTCAATAGAAAGAATGGAGAATGATCAAAGGTCATGGTTTGGCCCTTGCATGGCCAAACCCTAGATTTATACATGGACCATATGAGAACTAAAAAGGGATTAGATGATGTATGGCCGAACCCCATCAAAGGATACAATCATGGGTATGTGATTTGTAAGGGAAAATAAAGGACCATAGGGTTCGGCCATGTTGTATGGCCGAACCCCATGGAAGTATGTTGGTGATTTTAATGGGTTTTAAAGGATGAAAACCATGAAAGTATGTTAATGATTTTTAATGGGTTTTAAAGGATGACAATCATGGAAGTGTGTTAGTGATTTTAATGGGTTTTAAAAGGATGAAAATGGTGGAAGTATGTTTATGGATTTTTATACATTTTTCATGATGAACCATGGCCAATAAACTAAGAAATAAATGGGGATGAAAAACCATGGGTTCGTCTATGTTGTACGGCAGAACCCCATGCATGATATTTGTGGAATCTAATATGTTGTAAGTGATTTAAGAGAGGAAGGATGAAAATGAGACATCAATATGGCTGAACCCCATGAACCATTTTGATGGATCATTTGGTAGATCCATGCATGTATAGGAGATTGAATGATCAAGCTAAGGAATGGAGGGATTTATTATCGATTTATGGTATGTTAATGAATCATTTTGATGGACCATTTGTAGATCTATGTATGTTTAAGAGATGGAATGATCAAGCTAAGAAATAAGGGTTAAAATGAAAGGATGATGGAATGAAAGGACCATGGGTTCGGCCATGTTGTATGGCCGAACCCATGGAGAATGTTTTATGGACTTAGGGTTTTTATTAATGTAAAAGGACTAACTTATGTGATTGGTTAATAAATCAAAAAATGGAATGATCTTGGACCCACGTTGAATAAAAAAATAAAGGACCATGGGTTCGGCCATGTTGTATGGCCGAACCCCATGAAGGACTTTTTATGAACCTAGGTGTATGATGAAGATGATATCTCTATGGATCTAGGCTGTTTTATCAAGTAAGTGATTAACTATGGGGATGTTGATTTAAGAAATAATGGTTGACCATTGGTTAAAATAACAAGGACTAAAGGAGAGGTCAAAATCAAAAGGGTGAGGTTCGGCCATGTTGTATGGCCGAACCCCACTCATAGATGATTGTGGACATAAACATATTTCAGTCCTAAGGTATGATGGAAACCTCTTAAGGGACTTAACTGGATAAAAGACAATGGTTGTAAATGGAAATGACATAGGATGATGTAGGGATGGTTGGAAATCAAATGGATCATTGGTTTGATTTATTTATATGTAATAAGGTAATGGGATTTCACAAGCGGTGTGCGATCGGCTTGACGTGAGAGGTGAACGGTTTTTGGACGAAAATGCAAGGACACGATATTTGGTCGTTGGTAGGATTCCTACCTTATTGAAAACCATGGAATATGTATATGTGATGTTTTCTTGAATTATTTTGGTATCAAATGATATGTTTTAATGATGGGATTTTAATGCTATGATGTTTTTTATTACATAGCATGTTTGCACTTGCATCTCATGCATGGTATGGGAGGGAACCAATGAGGGGAGTCCACGCTCCATTCGGTTTTCCTATAAAACAACCATGGGGAGGAATCCACACTGATTCCAAGGGATGTATGATTGAATTGTAACCGGAGTCCATGCTCCGTTCGGGGCGACCGATAAAGCATTCATTGGGATACCTTGATGTGGATTATCCATCAAGAGGGATACTATTGAATTGTAGCCGGAGTCCGAGCTTCGTTCGGGGCGACCGATAAGGCATTCGCGGGGATTCATGACAATACCTTGATGTGGATTATCCATCAAGAGGATACTATGTGATTGTGATATGGATGATGGGTGAGACTCATGGCATATGACACCCATGGCATGGCATTGACTTGCATGGTTTTGATATTATTTATATCTATATAATTTTGTTTATACTAACCCATGTGTTGACCTTACTCGGAGTACCTACTGGGTGCGTTGTCTAACGTGCTACTTCTACCTTAGATGATGACAGAGGAAATGGACGAAACGAAGGACGTGATCGGAGCCAAGCTTAGGAGCTTGGATGAGCTAGATCTATTTTATTAAGTTTACATTTTGGACATGTAATTTGAGTAATTAGCTTGTTGGGACTGTAATAATTTTAGACTATTTGCTATGGTTTGGACTTTTATTTTGGACATTTTAAGGTTAAGGTGATTACTATTATTAAGTGATGGACTTCCTTGCTATTTAAAATTGATAGGATAAAACTCTATTATAATTCCGCATTATGTTTAATTCCGCAAGCTTAGCCTTAGTACGTGTGAACCGTTTTCGTGGACTTAGTCCACGCACATGCTTGGTTGGCCAGTTAAGGGCCGGGCTTTGGAAGCTCGGACTTAGCTTGCGTCGTGGCGTTCCGCTCTCTCACACTCTTTGTTTAAAAAGAAAAAATAGATTCTGATTTTCGGCGAGTAAAAAGGGCGGGGTGTTACAACTTAGGCTCAGGAAAGGCTACCAACCCCATCACACCTATGGAAGCAGCAATTTTGCAATACTGAAAGCCATCAAGGTCCTACAAATAGATAACTGACCCTTTTCCCGAAAGATATAGCATGGGTTATATTTGAATGGGAGCAAGCATGGTGCATTATTAACATACCTAATCCATGTTCCATTCCATGGTCCAAGCTAAACACTATTTAAGATTTAGATCTTTGACAAACTTCAGGAAATGTTCAACATACTTCAAAGTTTTGAACATACCAAAAAATTTTAACATCTAAAACATCATGGTAGAAACCTAAAATGATTGATACCTAGGTATTGAAAGTAATCATCGAAAAGTGTGAGACACAAGTCATTGCCTTATTTCTGAGAATAACAGCTCCAGACTCTCCCTAAATTACCATATACTTTGTACCCCCGAGGTATAAAGCCAGTAGGGGCAAGGTACCCCGGTTCATCGAAGTCATTCATGATACCATTGACTTCCTCTAGCTTAAACTATAGAATAAAATAAAGGTCTGCATGAGTTAAGTGTGAATACAATCATTTAACTTGTTTTCCATTTCAAAAAAAATAAGCATACTAGCAATGCATGACCACAATAACCTCACACACATGCACATGGATGAATGTAGCAACATGCAAACAAGAAATTAAACTCCATAAAAGTATCAAATAACATGGGTGTGGTAATTGAGTAACATCATAGTCTATGTTAACTTTTCAAACTTAGCTTACAAAAGCCTCAAATTGGTTATAATGTAGAAGACATCACAACATCCCAAGCACCAATCAATGATCAAATCTATTGATTCTCTGTATATAGTTAAACTAAAACTCATTGCATTACATGGATCCATAATTGAAAATTGGGGTTGAGGGAAAAGAAGTATCAAATAGCAATGACTCCTGATCAAAGCCAAAATCTTATCTATCTAGGGTCTGTTTTTCAAGTTATACTTCTCCATGTGACCCTATCATAAACCATGTAATCAATCACTCCACTATCTATCGTGCTTTTCTTTATCCAATCCTTCCACATTTTAAGTGGTCCACCCAACCTTTACCTAGAACTCTCAACTCTACATACTAGAGCTGTCTCTGGTTTTCTACTTTCATGCTCAAACCATCACAAACAAGTTTCTCTTAATTTGTCATCTAATGGAGTTATTTTTAAAATAATCCTAATATAGCTATTTCAAACTTAATCCTTAAAAGTTTATCCACTCAACATAGGATGCACATCTCCATCATATATGCCTAGACTTGGTATACATATTGATAAGATATGTTCATATTATTACTAATGATGTTTATCATGCATGGTCTCGATATTGATGATGATACTATCCGATGTAAGAACTTGAGCATCATATTATGATAAGAAATTGAACTATGAAGTTAATAGTGATAATTATATTCTTCGGTGTGAGAACTTGAACATCATGTTATGATGAAGACTGAAGTATGAAGTTGATACTATTGATAAGATGCTCCAATATAAGAACTTGAGCATTTATGATATTGATATTACCTCCACGTACCATCAACTACTGAACTATTATCGGCCCAGGTGTAACGTCCCACCTTTTTTCACTCTCTTTATTTTTTCCGAAAATCAGAGTCTATTTTTTTTTTTATAAACAAGAGTGATAGAGAGCGGGATGTCACGACGCGAGTTAAGTCTGAACTTCTTAAGTCCGACCCTTAACTGGCCAACCCTATGTGTGCATGGACTAAGTCTATGAAAATAGTTCACACATAAAAATATCAATATGCGAAAATAAAATCAATCCATGCGGAATTATAATAGAACCAAGTTCTATTCCATTCAGATAGCAAAGTACGTTAAGTCTGTATCCATAATTAAAATATCATAATTATCCAAATAAACATCCAACCATCTAAGTTATTACATGTCCGAAGTCTAATTACTCAAATACATGTCCATAAGTAACTTTATTCAAAATATAAACTAAATCATCCAATCTCCTATGCTTGGCCCTCCTTGCGTTCATCATTCCCCTGGTTTCCTATGTCATCCACTAGGGTCTGTTTTTTAAGTTATACTTCTCCATGTGACCCTATCATAAACCATGTAATCAATCACTCCACTATCTATCGTGCTTTTCTTTATCCAATCCTTCCACATTTTAAGTGGTCCACCCAACCTTTACCTAGAACTCTCAACTCTACATACTAGAGCTGTCTCTGGTTTTCTACTTTCATGCTCAAACCATCACAAACAAGTTTCTCTTAATTTGTCATCTAATGGAGTTATTTTTAAAATAATCCTAATATAGCTATTTCAAACTTAATCCTTAAAAGTTTATCCACTCAACATAGGATGCACATCTCCATCATATATGCCTAGACTTGATATATATATTGATAAGATATGTTCATATTATTACTAATGATGTTTATCATGCATGGTCCTCGATAGTGATGATGATACTATCCGATGTAAGAACTTGAGCATCATATTATGATAAGAAATTGAACTATGAATTGATAGTGATAATTATATTCTTCGGTGTGAGAACTTGAACATCATGTTATGATGAAGACTGAAGTATGAAGTTGATACTATTGATAAGATACTCCAATATAAGAACTTGAGCATTTATGATATTGATATTACCTCCACGTACCCTCAACTACTGAACTATTATTGGCCCAGGTGTAACGCCCCACCTTTTTTCACTCTCTTTATTTTTTCCGAAAATCAGAGTCTATTTTTTTTTATAAACAAAGTGATAGAGAGCGGTAT
>CM023532.1:75475165-75867591 GCA_013350335.1 Chimonanthus salicifolius | reverse complement strand
GTCACGACGCGAGTTAAGTCTGAACTTCTTAAGTCCGACCCTTAACTGGCCAACCCTATGTGTGCGTGGACTAAGTCTATGAAATAGTTCACACTAAAAATATCAATATGCGAAAATAAAATCAATCCATGCGGAATTATAATAGAACCAAGTTCTATTCCATTCAGATAGCAAAGTACGTAAGTCTGTATCCATAATTAAAATATCATAATTATCCAAATAAACATCCAACCATCTAAGTTATTACATGTCCGAAGTCTAATTACTCAAATACTGTCCATAAGTAACTTTATTCAAAATATAAACTAAATCATCCAATCTCCTATGCTTGGCCCTCCTTGCGTTCATCATTCCCCTGGTTCCTATGTCATCCACTAGGGTAGAAGTAGGGCGTTAGAACAACGCGCCCAATAGGTATTCCAATTAGGGCTAACACATGGTTAGTACACGACATATATAATAATATCATAATGTCAAAAACCATATAAACCATGCCATGCAATGATGACAAATACAATGAGTCCCACCCATCTCATGTACTTAAAGTACCCCCACATAGGTCTTTCGACTCCCCGACGGAGTGTGGACCCTCCGGTTTCTTCCGATGAAAAAGCACATCAAGGTATCCCACATAGGTTTTTCGGACGCCCCGACTGAGTGTGGCCCCTCCGGTTACAAATCCTTCACCCCATGCCATGCATGAGATGCCAATGAATATATGCTATTTTATCATATAAACATAGCATTAAAACTCACATTTTGAAACATCTCCAACACATTCTATTTATCATATAAACATAGCATTTAAAATTCATATTTTGAAACATATCCAACACATGCTATTTTATCATAAACATAGCATTTAAAATTCACATTTTGAACCTACCTTTGCGATATAAATTCATCTAAACAAGATAAAATCATTGTACATAAAATCCATGGTTTCAAAGAGTGGAATCCTACCAAAGACCTCTAACGTGTCCTTGCGTCTTTCGTCCAGTAACCGCTCACGATCGTACACACCTTGTGAGGTCCCGTTACCTTATAATATAACAATCAATTAAAACCAAGTGTCACTTGATTTACAACAATGTCCAGTCCATAACCAAACTTGTTGGGTTCAGCCATACACCATGGCCGAACCTCACCCCTTTGGTTTTAATTTTCTTTCTTTGGTTTATTAATCAATAACCCCCTAAGTTAAACATTTTGATCACTTCCCTTTTTTTAATCCCACTTACATAAACCCTAAGTCCATCAAAACAGTCTCCATGGGATTTGGCCATACACCATGGCTGAACCCATGGTCATTCATTTTTTGACCATATTTACATTTATGCCGTTCAAACCACTTTTATTCATTAATCTAATCATAAACCCATTAATCATCTAATATACATCAAACCTTAAGTTTAGCAAACATTCCCCATGGGGTTCGGCCATACACCATGGCCGAACCCATGGTCCATTGATTTCACTTAATTACCATATTGCCATTATACATATCCATAGCCATTTATCTTGCTTATGTTCCAAAATAATCCATACATAGTTCTTTAATCCAAACACATAATCCAACACATAGTTCATGGGGTTCGGCCATACACCATGGTCGAACCCATGGTCCTTTATTTCCATTTAAATTACAATATTGCCATTCATGGCTAACCTTCCATGTTAGCATGTATTTCCAATTTTGCCATTACCTTAGGTTATGGCCAAACCGACCCATAACATTGGTTCATGGGGTTCGGCCAAGCACCATGGCCGAACCCTATGATGTCTAACTTTCCATTTTCATCAACTTCCATACTTGAATCCATAGATCAAGGTTCCTTCCATAATTAGAAAGTTTCTAATTTAATAACCATCCTTAGATCCTTTCTAAATTAATATCCAACTCCATGGGGTTCGGCCATGCACCATGTAACGCCCGCCCCTTTTTCACTAAAATCAGAGTCTATTTTTTTCCTGAAAATAAAGAGTGACAAAGGGCGCGGGACGTCACGACGCGAGTTAAGTCCGAGGTTCTAAAGCCCGGCCCTTAACTGGCCAATCCTACGTGTGCGTGGAACTAAGTCCACGAAAACGGTTCACACGTAGAAAGTAAGCTCGTGGAATATAACTTAATGCGGAAATTATAATAGAGTCTATCCTACTAATTTTTAGACAGCAAGGAAGTTACATCATTTAAATTACTAAATTACCTCAAAAGGATAACAACCAAAAGTAAAGTCCAAACCATAGCAGAAATATAAATTATTACAGTCCGACGAGCTAAGTTACTCAAATTACATTCCAAAATAAATTTAAGTAAATCATCTAGCCCGCTTCCCCAAGCTCCTACGCTTGGCTCCCGTCACGTCCTCCGTTTCTGCCATCCTCTGCATCATCAGCTAGGGTAGAAGTAGGGCATTAGACAACGTGCCCAGTAGGACTCCGAGTAGGGCCAACACATGGATTAGTGATAACGAGCACATATGTAATAATATAATGAAAACCATAAAATGAATGCCATGCCATGGGTGTCTTATGTCATGAGTCCCACCCATCATCCATTACCATTGTACAATGTCCTTTTTCCAATCATATATAAAATCCCCCTTGATGGCAAAGCCTCATCAAGGTATCCCCATGATGGCTTCTCGGTCGCCCCGATGGAGCATGGACTCCGGTTATAACTCAACACGTCAAGATATCCCCATGCTTGCTTCTCGGTCGTCCCGACGGAGCATGGACTCCGGTTATAACTCAACACATCAAGATATCCCCATACTTGCTTCTCGGTCACCCCGACAGAGCATGGACTCCGGTCCTTTATTTTCCCGCCCATGCCATGCATGAGATGTAATTGCAATATGCTATATAGTATTTAAATCATTGTAAATGCAATATGCCATATAATATTTAAATCATAGCCATAAAAACCCATCTTAAACATATCACATGATTACTAAAATAAATTAATAACACATCCATACACACATCATCCATGGCTTACAATAAGGTTGGAATCCTACCAAATACTGACTAATGTCCCTTTACGTTTCTGTCAGATAATTCTGTCACCGATACGCGCACCGTTTGCGATGTCCGATACCTTATTACATATGAATAATTAGCCCAAGTTTTTAACCATTTCTAAGCCCATTAATCATACCTTAGTGGGGTTCGGCCATACCCCATGGCCGAACCTCACTATCTAGGTTTTGTGGGCCCCATTGAATCCATTTAATTATTTTAATTACATGAGTCTAAAAATCAGTAACCTATGCTCCATAAATCAGCAAATAAGGTTATTATTTAGAGCCCTTAAGTCCACCAACATCCCCCATGGGGTTCGGCCATACACCATGGCCGAACCCATGGTTCTTCATTTTTTGGCCATAATTACGATTTTGCCACTACTCCTTCCCATGGCTAATTACCTATTTAACCATGCACACTTAAGTCCATAACTGATCCATAACTTGGATCCATCAATGATCCATCAACCATGTTACAAGATTATTAAAAATCAGCCCTTAACTTAGCCAAATTTCCATTCATCTAAATACATGTATAATTCCAAATTTAGCCCATAAAATGACCTACAAGTGGGTTTAAAATCCAGTAACCTATCCTTCATTTAACCATACATAAGGTCATCTTTAAACATACCTAAGTCCATGATCATCCTCCATGGGGTTCGGCCATGGTGGTTCTTGATTTTGGCCTATATTTACCATTTTGCCACTCTTCTTCCATGGTTAAGTTCTCATTTTATTTTCCATCCTTAGACTCATAACTGATCCATAAAATTTGGATCCACTGATGATCCATCCACCATGACATGAAAACATTAAAAACAGCCATTACTTAATCTAATTCCCATCAATTTGAGCACATACATACACCTTAATCTTAGCCCAAAAATGACTCATAAATGAGTCATGGGTTCGGCCATACACCATGGCCGAACCCATGATGCCTTTTTCTTATCTTTCCTTGGGCCTATTTACATCATTTAGATCCAAAATAAACCCTCCCATGAGGGGGTTTACATCATGCATTTAAATCATCACTTTTTGGTCAATATTAACCACACTTAAGGTCCATTAATTCCACTAACCTTTTCTCATTATCGCTATGATCCAAGCACACTTAGATCCACCAAAATCTCCCCCTGGGGTTCGGCCATGCAACATGGCCGAACCCATGGTCCATGTTTTCCCATTATTTCTATCCCTTTAAAAACATTATTTGCTATACTTAAAGTCCATTTAAAAACTATCAACCTTCTCCATCAATTTCCATATTTTAACCCCCTTTAAAATTATTAAAACATCACCATAGGGTTCGGCTATACACCATGGCCGAACCCATGGTTCTTGGTTCATCCCCATCTACCATTTTTGAGGCCATTAAAAATCATTTACATCTCCCATGATTTTCTCATTTAAAACCCTGTTAAAAAATCACTAACATTTAATCATTCAAAACCTTTAAAAACATTAGTCATATTCCATGGTTTCCATTCTTTAAGACCCCATTAAAATCTCCTAATCACCTTCCAGGGGTTCGGCCATACTACATGGCTGAACCCTATGGTCCATGGTTCCTTTAAAATCATACTCCCATGCTTAATTAAATCTTAATACATAGTGTCCTTAATATCCATTTATTTTTCTTAATCTATCTCTCCCATTTTATCCATTTCTCATCCTTTCCTTGGATGGATTTTAGATCCATGGCCCATGATAATTTGGCCACCATCCAATCCAAGAAAAATGGATTTCATGATCTCTTTTTAAATCTTTTAAAAAAATGTAACCTCTCGTTTAAGAACACTTACCATCCGGCTTCTCTTTTTCTCCCCTTGATTTCCTTAGCCCTTTCTCCTTCTTCTTCTCCTTGATGTTCGGCCAAGATGTGCAAGATCAAGATGGAGTCTCCAAGGTTTGGGTTCGGCTAAGGTAGGGATAGGTTTGAGAGAGGGAAGGGAGGAGAGGATGAGGAAAATGTCTTAAGTCTTTTGGTCTTGATGTGGTCGGCCAACACTTGAGCTTTTTCTTCCTGTCTTCTAAGTTTTTCTTCTTCTTTTCCTTAGGGCATGGATCGGTAATGAGAAGGAGGGGGAGAGGGAGAGAGAGAGAGAGATGGGAGTGAGATTGAGAGATGAGATGAAAACCATCTCATTTTGGTTTCTTAGACTACACTCTTCCATGATGCCCATCCACCAACCAAGCATGGCTCCCATGTCTTAGTGGTGGTGGTTGAGATGAAACCACCACCAAGCCCAACGGTTTTGGGTGTCCTTAGCTAGGTGGTTTGGTCTTCCATCAAGTGCATTGACCATCCATCATGGGGGGTATGGGTCCTCATGCTTTGGGTGGGGGTGGTTAAGATGAGACCACCATCCTAAGCCCATGGTTTTATTTGTGTTTCCTTGGGTGGTTTGGGTGAGATAAAACCACCACTTGACTTATTCCTTTTGACTCCCCATTGACCCATTTGACTAACTTAATTAATTAATTAATTGGATCCTTAACTTAGGTTAATTAATTCCCATTAAATTTAATTCCATTAAATTTCCTCCATGAAATCCACCCATGGTTGACCAAGTCAACCATGGTGGCCGGCCCCACCAACTCCTAGCCTACCCGCCACCTCACTTGGTGAGGTGGAGGTGGGCCCCATTCGGCCATGTCACTTAGGTCCAATTAATATTAACTTAGATGATTTAAAATAATTTAATCAACTTAATCCACTTTAATCCTCCTTAATTCCCCTTGACTTATCCATGGTTGACCAAGTCAACCATGATGGTCGGCCCCACCTTTTCCTTAGTCCACACGCCACCTCACTTGATGAGGTGGAGGTGGGCCCCATTCGGCCATGTCACCTTGATCATTTCATCATTAACTTAGGTGGTTTAATTTCCAATTCAATCCATTCCTCTTATTGGATCACCATTGGGCCCATGACCCAATTAAATTTCCTCCTATCCATTTACCTTAGAGCTTAAATCCTCTTGGACCATTGGGTCCCAAATGGGTATTGGGCCCAATTTGACCATCCTTGGCCCAATTAACTATCATTGACCATTTAAATGAGTTTCATCTGACCCATGGTCCATTGGACCATACTTGGGCCTTTGCCCCAAATTTTGATCCACTTAACATCTATTCCATCAAAATTCCCAATTTCCATCATTAAAATAAATAATAGCCACATATATATTGATTTAAAAATTCCGGGCTATTACACACCATGGCCGAACTCTATGGTTCATAATCTTCTTTCTAAAAATAATTCATCCAATAAAAATTCCTTAGTAAATTAAATCCATAAAAGACCTCATGGGGTTCGGCCATATATCATTGCCGAACCCATGATCCTCCAAACTTCCATTTAAACTCTTTTAAAACAATATAATTTTCCATGGTTTCTAACCCATAGAAATAAAAGTTCCTCCATGGGGTTCAGCCCTTCATCATGGCCGAACCCTATGGTTCAACAACTTCTCTTTAAACCATTTAAACCCTTTTAAAAATCATAAGCATACATCTATAATTTTTCCATCATTTAAATCTATTATCATTCTCTAATGACCTTCCATGGGGTTCGGCCATACACCATGGCCGAACCCTATGGTTCATCCTTTTTATTAAACCCCAACGTTCATGATCATCTCCCAATTTCCATCCATTAAATTAAATACCATGATCATCCAATTTCCTTCCATGGGGTTCGGCCATACACCATGGCCGAACCCTATGGTTCCTTATCTTAAACATAAATATCAAAACTACTTACCGGTTCCCGACTCCTCCGATTTTCTTTCGGTTGTTCTTGCTCTTCCAATCCTTCTCCTTCTCTCCTCCTAGATCTTTCACCCTTGCTGGCTGCCTTCTCCTTCTCTTTGTTCTTGCTGTGAATGAGACTTGAGAGAGAGAGAGAATTCGGCTATGGTGTGTGTGCGTTGCCATGCGCCCTTGCCTCTTACTTTTTAATAACCTCCCCTTGGTTCCAACTTAGAAGGTGCTAAGATAACAATTCCCCTTAGGGCCGTGCGCCCCTCTTGTGCCTTAATTAGATGTTGCCGACCTTCCAATCTAGCCCTTGCCTTGCGCCCCTTGTTGCCTCTTTAAAATGATCTTATGCGCATCACCTAGATATTCATATCTCTTCATGCGACCAAGCCATCTATATTTATCTCTAGACATCTTATTATTTAGCAATCCCTTATTTAAGATATTCTAGCACATGCGCATATCCTAGATATGCAATGTCACACACGGCCATAAACAATCTATCTCATTCTTAAAATCTTTCCATGATCCCTTATGCGCATACTCATGGATTTGCATACCCCATATTCGGCTAAGACATAATGCATTGCTATTTTATTTAAGCCCCATTTAATTTTAAATTGAAACCATTTCCACAACCGTTGGGTCTTAATTGGGCAATGACCCAACACTTTACCCATCTAAGATCCATATTTAATAATTCACAAATTAAATGGCAAATTTTCATATATTTAAATAACTTGAAAATCTGGGGTGTTACACCAGGTGTGTCGATTATCGGCCCAGGTGTGTTGGTTTGCATCTACTGGCCCAGGTGTGTCAGTACCGGCCCAGGTGTGTAAGAGATGTTCTAGTAAGATTCTGTATTTTGACCATGTTGGGACTTAATGCATTTATAGTCAATGTAGTGCTTTGGCGTTACGGTGGCATGACAGTAACACAGATGACTTGAAATATTGGTATAATTGACCAATTATGATTTGAAGTATGATGAATGATATTCGAAACCATTGGACATTGGTATGGCAATGGTATGTCAGTGATATGGCAGTGATATGACAGTGGTAGGTCAGTGGCTGGACAACAGTATGACAGTGGTATAGGAGTGGTAGAACTTGATAAATTGGTATAATAGACCAATTATGAATTCAGGTAAGATAAATGGTACATGAGACCATTTATGGTAAATTGGTAAGTATGGTAAAATAGACCATTCATGAGTAGATAACTATGATTGTAAAATGGTAAGAGTAGACCATTATTGTTAGTATGATTAGACTATATTGTTTAACCTATACATGTTGATGAATGTGTTATTTTAAGATCTTGTCACTGGGCTTAGAGCCCACATCCCTTACATTGCAGGGTTGGCACCTGAGGAAGAGAAACCTTCACTGCTGACTTAAGATGAGGGAACATTTGCAGTCAATCGTATCTCCCGATGACGGGAAATATGTTTATTATATTTATTTTCATGTAAATGATGTTATGTTGATTTTAGTACCGTCTGTGGTACTATAAATCTAAGCATGTGTAAATTGTTCTGTTTTCATTCGTAACTTCGATCGAATAAATGGAGATATTTGTTTGTGAAATATGTATTTGTATATGCGAATATATGATACATGTTTAAATCCACATGTAAAGAGCATGTGTAATATTTATTTCTGGGCCTAACAATTGATCCAGTCCAGTTAGGAGTTATTAAGGATAAAAAAAAATTTAACAGCGTTCTGGGCCCACCATCGGGTTGGGGCATTACAATTTTTCTTCTCAAGTAATTCAAATCCATCTATATCTCTTTTATCTTTTTTTATTTTATCCTTCATTGTGTCCATGTTCAAAGAGGATTTTTCTCCATCTAAGTTGTGTCCAGAAGAACAAATCCTAATCACAACACACCATGGTTGTATTCCACAGTGCCTCATATGGATGTTCTGAGTCTGTTTAGGCCTCATGCGAATTTAGCTCGGAATTTTCTCCATTAGACAGTTGGAATTTTTCTAGATAAACATGCCTCACATGAAGCATCAATTTTAGATTACACCATTTGTATTCCTTGGTATCTATCTTGGACTTTTGTTTTTTGATGGACTGGTACACTATTGGACTTGGCTCACAGGCTTCTAACTGCAGGTTTGAACTTCAAGCTTGACTAGTGGGCCCACTAGTGCTAGTGCTATAAATTTACCACTTTGACAATAAAAAATTAAAATCAGATTACCATAATCCAAACTCTCATAGCCGGATTTGAGTTATGGTATTTTTACAATAATTTCCAAAATTAGTGGTTAATAAGTCACATTTTCCAAAAATAGCAATTAAGGCCCACACGTCGCATTTTCCATCAATTTCTTTTTATTTCCTTATATTCTCTAAAGTAAGCACATATCTCCTTCCCAAATTGGCTCCAATGATTTTGCAATTGGATTTTTGAGAGTTTTTCTCCTCGAGAAATTTAAATCCATCTGAATCTCTGTCATTTTTTAATTTAGCCTTCATTGTGTCCAAGTTCATAGATGATTTTTCTCCATCTAAATTGTCTTCAGAAGATCCAATCCTTATCACAACACACCATGGCCAAATTCCACAGTGTCTCATATAGATGTTCTCAATGATTTTAGGCCTCATGAGAATTTAGCTTGGAATTTTCTCCAGTGGACGCTTGGCATTTTTCTTGTTAAACAGGCCCCACTTGTAATATTAATTTTAGATTACACCTTTCAAAATCATTGGGTTCTATCTAGGACTTTATGATGGACTGGTACACTGTTGGACCTCGCTCATGGGCTTCTGACTGCAGGCTTGGACTTCAGGCTTGACAAGTGGGCCCATTAATGCTAGTGTAGTGAATTTACCACTTTGACAATCAAAACTTCAATCATATTATCATAAACCAAACTCTCATAGCTGGATTTGAGTTATGATAATTTTATAATAATTTCCAAAATTAGTGGTAAATTACACTTAATTTTAGCAATTAGGATGTGCACGCCGTATTTTTCATCAATTTCAGCTTATTTCCATGTATTCTCCAAAACATGTGCACATCTCCTTCCCAAATTGGCTCCAACTGAGAGTTTTTCTCCTCAATCAATTCAAATCCATATAAATCTCTTTCCTTTTCTAATTTAGCCTTCGTTGTGTACAGGTTCATAGTGGATTTTTCTCCATCTAAATTGTCTCCAGAAGATCCAATCCTTATCACAACACACCATGGCTGAATTCCACGGTGCCTCATATGGATGTTCTCAATCTTTTTATGACTCATGTGAATTTAGCTTGGAATTTTCTCCATTAGACACTTGGCATTTTTCTAGTTAATCAGACCCCATTTGAAACATAAATTTTAGATTACATTATGCAAATTCATTTGTTTATATCTTGGACTTTTGCTTTTTGATGGATGGGTACACTGTTAGACTTGGCTCATGGGCTTTTGACTGCAGGTTTGGACTTCAGGCTTGACTAGTGGGCCCACTGGTGCTAGTGTCGTGAATTTACCACATTGACAGTCAAACATTCAAATTAGATTATCATAATCCAAACTCTCATAGTCAGATTTGAGATATAATATTTTTACAATAATTTCAAAAATTAGTGGTAGATTACACATATTTTCCAAAGATAGCAATTAGGGCCCATGCGCAGCATTTTTCATCAATTTTTGTTTATTTCCTTATATTCTCTAAAATAAGCCCATATCTCCTTCCCAAATTGGCTCCAACGATTCTTCAATTGGATTTTTGAGAGTTTTTCTCCTTGAGAAATTCAATCCATCTAAATCTATTTCCTTTTTGAATTTAGCCTTCATTGTGTCTAGGTTCATAGATGATTTTTCTCCATATAAATTGTCTGCAGAAGATCCAATCCTTATCACAACACACCATGGACAATACAGTGTCTCATATGGATGTTCGCAATCTTTTTAGGCCTCATGCGAAATCTAGGAACTTTCTCCATTGGACACTTGGCATTTTCCAGTTAAATAGACCCCACTAGAAACATTAATTTTAGATTACACCATTCGTATGCATTGGGTTCTATCTTGGACTTTTGCTCTTTGATGGACTGGTACACTGTTTGACTTGGTTCACGGGCTTCTGACTGCAGGCTTGGACTTCATGTAACACCCCGTCCTTCTTCACTCACTTCTTCCTGTAAATTCAAAGTCTATTTTTTTTAATAACAGAGTAGAGTGATAGAGTGCGGGACGTCACGACGCGAACTAAGTCCGAACTCCAAAGTCCGACCTTTAACTGGCCAACCCTATGTGTGCATGGACCAAGTCCACGAAAATGGTTCACACATAGCAATACAAACCTGCGGAATCATAACATCAAAATTGCGGAATCATAATAGAACCAAGTTCTATTCCATTCAGATAGCAAAGTATGTCAAGTCCTTAATCATCATTCAAATACCATAATTATCAAAATTAACATCCATCCATCTAAGTTATTACATTCAGAAATCTAGATACTCAGATACAAATCCATGAGTAACTTTTATTAAAATAATAAACTAAATCATCCAAGCTCTTATGCCTGGCCCGTCTTGCGTTCATCATTCCCCCGATTTCCTGTATCATCAACTAGGGTAGAAGTAGGGCGTTAGAACAACGTGCCCAGTAGGTATTCCACTTACGGCTAACACATGGTCAGTACAAAACATATATAATAATATCGTAATGTCAAAAACGATATAAATCCATGCCATGCAATGATGACAAATGTAATGAGTCCCACCCATCACATGTACATAAAAGTACCCCCGACATAGGTCTTTTCGGACTCCCCGACAGAGTGTGGACCCTCCGGAATCTTCTTGATGGAAATCACATCAAGGTACCGCACATAGGTTTTTCGGATGCCCCCGACGGAGTGTGACCCCTCCGGTTACAAATCCTCCACCCCATGCTATGCATGAGATGCCAATGAAACACATGCTATTTTATAACATAACATAACATTTAAAATCACCTTTTAAAACATATCCAGCATATGCTATCTAAACAAATAAGCATAGCATTTAAAATCACCTTTTAAAACATATCCAACACATGCTATTTAAACAAATAAACATAGCATTTAAAATTCATTTAAAGCATATCCTTTGAAACATAAATTTCATCAAACATAAGATAAAACAAGTGTACATAAACCCATGGTTTCAAAGAGGTGGAATCCTACCAAAGACCGCTAACGTGTGCTTGCGTCTTTCGTCCAGTAACCGCTCACGATCGTAAACGCCGTGTGAGATCCCGTTACCTATAATACAATAATAAATCAAAACCAAGTCCCACTTGATTTACAACTTTTAAGTCCATAAACCAATCCCCATGGGTTTCGGCCATACACCATGGCCGAACCCATGGCTTACCATTTTCACACTTATTTACGAAAATGCCATCCATGGCTATCATTCCATAATCCCATCTTTTCAATCATTGAAAAAATTGCCTAAGTCAATGTTTGATCCACAAACCATCTCATGGGGTTCGGCCATACATCATGGCCGAACCCATGATCTTTCAATTTAGGCGTTATTTACAATTTTACCACTACCTTAGGTTTAAGTCTCCCCATTAATCCAATCATCATATTAAATCCATACAATCCATTCCACTTGATTCATGGGGTTCGGCCACACACCATGGCCGAACCCTATGACATCTTAATTCCATCTTGGGTCCATAAAATAAGCCTCATGGGGTTCGGCCATACACCATGGCCGAATCCATGATCCTCCATTTTGGCCTTTATTACCAAATTGCCATTATCTAATTATTTCTATCCTTCCATTCATTAAAACATAAACCTAACCCATAGAATTAATTCATGGGGTTCGGCCAAGCACCATGGCCGAACCCTATGATGTCTAAGTTTCCTTTTTCCATCATCTTCCATTTTTAGCCAATCCATAATTGGATAGTTTCCCAATTAATCATCCACCCTTCCATAATTAGAAGGTTTCTAACTTAATCATCAATCCTTCCATTATTAGAAAGTTTCCAACTTATTTATCCACCCTTCTATAATTGGAAGGTTTCCATAAATAAAAGCATCCAAAATTAGCATGCAACTTTCCATACTTGGATAGCTTCCAAATTTAGATTCCATAATTAGAAAGTTCTTAAATTAAAACTTTCTAATTTAGTTTCCACCTTCCGAAAATAGAAACTTTCCTATTTTAATCTCCTCCTTCTATTTTTGAAACTTTCTTGATATACAACCTTCCATAAATAAAAAGGTTTCCAAAAATAAACCCTAGTGGGGTTCGGCCATACACCATGGCCGAACCTCACCCTTGGAGACAAATCCATCTTTTTTTCATTTACTTTCTAACTTGGTAAATCAACTCCATGGGGTTCGGCCATACACCATGGCCGAACCCTATGGTTCACAATCTTGACCATTCATATAAATCCATTAATTTTTTTATCAATATCCTTTCCATGGCGTTCGGCCATACCCATAGCCGAACCCTATGGTTCCATTCTTTTCCTCTTTTTAAATCCAAACCACCTAACCATCAAAGGTTTCCATGATCTGAAATTTAAGAACATAAACCCATAATTATTTCCATCATTCAAACTTCCATTAAAATTATTAACCTTAGGTCCATATAATTCAATGCCTAAGAAAACCCCAAATTCATAAATTTATTTGATGGGGTTCGGCCATACACCATGGCCGAACCTCACCCCTCCAATCATCATATTACATTATCAACGACTCCCATAAAAATTCATGAACATATTGGGTGGGTTCTTTTCTTTTTAAACAAAAATTATAAAATCAAACTACTAACCGTTTACACGACTCCTTCGGTTTTTCCCCGATTGTTCTTTGCTCTTCTAATCCTTTTCCTTCTTCTTGATTTTTTTCTCTTGCTGGCTGCCCTCTTTTCTCTTGATGTGAATGCCGAGAATGAGAGATAGAGAGAAAGAAATTCGGCTATGGTGTGTAAACCATGCGCCCCTTGCTACCTCTCCTTTTTATAATCTTCCCTTGGTCCCATAATTAGAAGGTACTTAAGATAGGCAACCCCCTTTAGGGCCGTGCGCCCCTTGTACTAGTTTAGTAATTGCCGACCTCCCCTTCTTATTTTAAAACCTTCCCTTAATCCTATCTTTAAATTTCAGCCATGAACACTTATCTAATTTTTCTCAAGATATTTTATCATATCTATGTGGATATGAAAATCCCACATGAACCTATGCAATTCCTAAAATCTTTCATCAATTTCTTCCATGTGCATAGCTTAGATTTATTATCTAAAATTCGGCCATGCACATTTATTTAATAATTCACAAATTTAAAAGGATTATTTTCATACAAAATAATTAATTGAAAATCTGAGGTGTTACACTTCATGTAACACCTCGGATTTTCAATTTATGATTTTATATGAAAATTATCCATTAATTTGTGAATTTTAGATATGGATTTTAACTGGACAAAGAGTTGGGTCATTGGCCCAATTAAGACCCAATTGATTGTGGAATAGTGTTCATTAAAATTAAATGGGATTGAATTAATTTAGTAATGCAATCCATGATTATGCGCATGGAGAAGATTAATATAGATTGCCTTGGCCGAATTTTAGATAATAAATCTAAAGATATGCGCATGGAAGAAATTGATGAAAGATTTTAGGAGTTGCATAGGTTTATGTGGGATTTTCATATCCACATAGATATGATAAAATATCTTGAGAAAATTAGATAAGTGTGCATGGCCGAAATTTAAAGATAGGATTAAGGGAAGGTTTTAAAATAAGAAGGGGAGATCGGCAATTACTAAACTAGTACAAGGGGCGCACGGCCCTAAAGGGGGTTGCCTATCTTAAGCACCTTCTAATTATGGGACCAAAGGAAGATTATAAAAAGGAGAGGTAGCAAGGGGCGCATGGTTTACACACCATAGCCGAATTTCTTTCTCTCTATCCCTCATTCTCGGCAATACAACAAGAAGGAAAGAGGGCAGCCAGCAAAAGGGAAAAATCAAGAAGAAGGAAAAGGATTAGAGGAGTAAAGAACAACTGGGAATGTAACACCTCGGATTTTCAGACTATTATTTTATATGACAATTATTCTTTTAAATAGTGGATTTTAGAATTGGACCTTATTTGGATCAAGAATTGGGCCATGACCCAATTAGGACCCAACCAATGTTGGAATTGGTTTTATTAAATGCAAATGGGTTGAATTACTTTAGTGATGAATTATATCTAATTTTAAACAAAAGATTTTTATGGCCGAATTTTGAATGTGAAACCTATAGATTTTACGCATGAGATATATGTGGGATTTTAAATCCACAATGATATGCTAGATATTTAAAAAGGGATGAAATATCTATGAAATAAATAAAAGATTAAGCATGGCCGAAATTTGGATAATAATATCCATATTATGCGCATAGGATATTCTAAAAGGGAAGGTAGATTGGCTTTAATTAAATTAAAAAATTATTTCGATTATGATTAAGGTTATGTGCATAGTACTTGCTAATAATAATTAAAGGAAGGTCTTAATAAGGCAAGGGAAAATCGGCTATGGCTAATTAAAGAGGGCAAGTCGGCTATGGTTAAATAAGGAAGGTTTGACATATGTCCAGTGTTTTGGTTATAACTTTTCACTTCTATATCTGATTGCTTTTATTCTTTTTGCATTGAAAATAAGACTTCAAGTGCTACAACTTTGTAGTTTACCACTTTTTCTGATTCAGAATTTAACAAGGTCAGAACTGAGCTACAATATAGTATACGTGTAAAAAAAAACGGGAAACACAAGGGGCGCACGGCTAAGGGTTGCTTATCTTAAGAAATTTCTAATGTGGGATTAAGAAAGGCTATAAAAGGAGAGATCAAGAGGGATACACGGTTTTGGACATCCTTTATTGTTGAGTTTATTCCTCTCTCCCTCTCTCAATTCATCATTCTCTTCCACGCCAAGAGCAAGAGAAGAAAGGGCAGCAACAAGAAGGAGTTCTTGTTTGGAGAAAAACAAAGGGAAAAGAAAGAAAATTGGAAGAGCAAGAAACCAAAGGGGAAAAGGTTAGTATCTTGCTTAATAATTTTATCCTTTGAAACAAAAAGAACCATAGGGTTCGGCCATAGTGCATGGCCGAACCCCATGGAGAAAGATTGGTGATGAGTATTAATGGATTAAATGGAGAAAAAGAACCATAGGGTTCGGCCTTATGACATGGCCGAACCCCATGGAAAGATATGATTAGTTATTGGGTTTTAAAGATTGAAAACCATGGAGAGTGTTGATTTATTCATTGGGTTTATGATCTTAGATTTTAAATCATAAAAAACTTTTGATGGTGGTCGGTTTTAGATTCAAGAAATCAATGAAAGAATATGGATTGTTTTATGGCTAATTGTTTGGATCCATACTAATGAAAAGAAGGGGTGAGGTTCGGCCATGGTGTATGGCCGAACCCCACCAAATATGTAATGAATTGGTGGTTGAGTTTAATGGATTTAAACCATTGAGGAAGGTCATGAACCATAGGGTTCGGCCATGGTGCTTGGCCGAACCCCATGGGGTTGTTTTTGGAATGGGGATTAGTATGGAAAGGTTCCAAATATGGAAAGTGTTGCTAAAATTAGAAAGCTTCTAATTTTGGAAAGAAGGTTGCTAAATTTAGAAAGCTTCCATGTATGGAAGGGGTGGCTAAATTGGAAAGCATCCCATTATGGAAAGTGTTGCTAAATTGGAAACTATCTAAGTATAGAAAATGGTTACTAATTTGGGAAGTTTCTATTTTGGAAGGAGTTGGCTAAATTAGAAAGCTTCCAATTTTGGATGGTAAAATATGGAAACCTTCTAATAATAGAAGGTGGAGTTTAATTATAGAAACCTTCCAATTATGGAAAGGTGGAGATTAAGTTTGGAAACTATTTATTTATGGAAGTGTGAATGATGAAAGACATTGAATACTATGTATGGATTTTAAAAGAGAACCTTATGAACCATAGGGTTCGGCCATGGTGTATGGCCGAACCCCATGGAGTTGTAATGGCATTTTTAAAGTATGTTAATTGTTTTTGGAAGGTAGGATTAAAATGGAAAGTCTTTAATTTAGAAAAGACCTATTTATGGAAAGAACTTGGAATTTTGGATCCAAGATTGGGAAATGATAAATTTAGAAAGTTTCCATTTTAGGGAATTTCTAAGTATGAAAGTTGGTTAATGAAATTGGAAAGTTTCTAAATGTGGACTTTCTAAGTATAAACTTAATTTGTTGAGAAATTATTATGGACCATGTAACGGGTGAAATTTTTTAAAAGAAACTATGGGTTATGTAAGCCATGAGTGGCAAAAATTGTAAATACTTGTTAAAGATGGGAGTTTAGCCTTGTATGGCAATAAGGTAATTATATGAGAAACTATTTGGAGAACTTAGATGTTTAGGATCTATGTATTTGGATCTAAACATGGGAATTGATTGGCGGACCTAGGGTTATGTACTTGGATTAAAATAAGTAAAATATTAACTAAGGTTTGGACCAATGGCATTTTGGTAATTAATGGAATAAATGAACAAAAAGGGTGAGGCTCGGCCATAGGTATGGCCGAACCCCACAAGTATGGTTTATGGATTTAAATATTGCAAATCAAGTAGGACTTGGTGTTGACTTAATATTATATTATAAGGTAACGCGATCTCGCAAGTGGTGCGCGATCGGCGATTGATTATTGGACGAAGGACGCAAGCACGCGTCAACGGTCTTTGGTAGGATTCCACCTCTTTGAAACCATGGGTTTACATACATTGTTTTTATCTTAATTTAATGATTTTATAGCAAAGGTTATGTTTCAAATGGTGATTTTATATGCTATGTTTATTTGATAAAATAGCATGTGTTTTAAATATGAGCTTTTAAATGTTATGATTTGTATAATTGCATAGCATATGGACATTTGCATCTCATGCATGGCATGGGAGGGATGACAGGTAACCGGAGACCCACTCTCCATCGGGGCGACCGTAAAGCACTAGTGGGGGATACCTTGATGATGAGAATCCCATCAAGAGGATACTAAGTAACCGGAGCTCACACTCTATCGGAATGTCCGTAAGGCAACTGTGAGAAATACCTTGATGAGGAGAATTCCATCAAGAGAGAAGACCTTGGTGATGAGAATTCCACCAGGAAGATACATTGATGAGGAGAATTCCATCAAGAGTATAACCTATATTTTGCGATGGGAGGGACTCATTGCATGTGATAGCATGGTATGGCATTGAATCGGCATGATTATGATTTTATTTATCATGCAAGGTTTTGGGTTTTATCGGTATGATTGGATCTCTATTATCATACCCTATTTTGGATATCATGTTTTATGATTATATTATGATTTATTACCCCTGATTTTGATATATGTTATATCTGGATTTTTGGTACTAACCCATGTGTTAACCCTAACTAGAATTCCTACTGGGCGCGTTGTACTAACGCCCTACTTTTACCCTTTCGTGGATGATGCAGGAAATGAGGAAAACAGTGAACGCGGAAAGTGACAAGCATAGGAGCTTGGAACGCTTTTACTTATAATTTGTTAAAGATACTCATGAACTTGTATTTAGAGTATCTAGAATTTGGAATGTAATAACTTAGATGAATTTGTTATGGTTGGATGTTTTATTTGGATAATGATTAATGTGATTATTGACTAAGTACTTTGCTATCAATGAAATGGAAATTTGGTTCTATTATAATTCCACATGTTATGATTTATTCCGCATGTGTATCGTATTGCTATGTGTGAACTGTTTTCTTGGACTTGGTCCATGCACACATAGGGTTGGCCAGTTAAGGGTCGGACTTTGGAAGTTCGGACTTAGCTCGCGTCGTGACATTCCGCTCTTGCTCATACTCTGATATTTTAAAAAAAAAATAGACTCCAATATTCGATGCGAGAAGGGCGGGGTGTTACAGGGAAAAACCGAAGGAGTTGCGTAAATGGTTAGTATCTTATTTATAAATTTGTTTTAAAGATAAAGAACCATAGGGTTCGGCCATGATGTTTGGCCGAACCCCATGAAATAAGATTGGGTGTTGATTGATTTTTTAAAAAAGGGAAAGAAAAGAACCATAGGGTTCGGCCATGGTGTATGGACGAACCCATGATTAATTAATGGAAGCACATGGTTTATTTAATGATGTTTGAATGAAAAAAAAAACCATGGAAGTTGTTAATAAATTTATGGGGTTTCAAGTATGAAGATAATGGATTTATACTTATGTTTTAAGAGGATTTTAATGGAGATATGGTTAGGGATGTGGGTCGGCCATTGCATGGCCGAACCATGATTTGATTATGGCTAAGATATAAAATCAAAGGAATGGAAGAAAAGGGGTGAGGTTCGGCCATGGTGTATGGCCGAACCCCACCAAATATGTTCATGAATTTTTATGGGAGTTGTTGATAATGTTAATGCAATTAGATTATGGAATTAATGGAAGAAAATTATGGAGTTATGGTCATGGAAAGAAATTAAAGAACCATAGGGTTCAGCCATGGTGTATGGCCGAACCCCATGGAGATGTTTTTGTAACACCCCAATTTCTCAATAATATGAATATGTACGAAAATGCCACTGGATTGGTGAATTTAATAAATGTGATTGTAAATGAGGAAATGGTGGGGTCCATTGTTCAAATTAAGATCATATGAACATATTATAGGGGCCAATTTATCATGAATGGGTAATGAACATCAAATTGGGTCAATATGGTTAATTGGGTCAAAGGACCCAATTGGGACCCAATGGATCATAATGGACTTATTAGACCATTGTGTGAGCCCAAATTTAATGGAGTTAAGCTGAATTGATTGGAAATTAAGTGGAGCATAAATGGATAGGCTTGATGCACATGTGAAAACCAAATGCAAATGGCTAAAACAGCCCATAAATGGGTCATGGCGTCAAAAAGGGTCAACAAGCTAAATGGGGACCCAATGGGTCGGATTGACCATGTTGACCATGGTTGACCGTGTGGGCCCTCAAATGAGCTCAATTGTGAATTAAATCAGGTTGAGTGGGACTGAATTGAGTTGGTTTTGAATTAAGAATTGAGTTGACTCAAGTGCATTAAATGAGTGTCATTTATTGTGGTAAGTTGGGCTTGTGAGTTGGGTGAGTCAAAATGGAAATCAAAGGGGCTGTAAATTAGTGAGTTAAAGGGGGAGATGAAGAGGTGCATGGGTCTCAAGCCACACAAGACAAGTCCCACACGTTGGGGACTTGTGGTGTGGGCTTCCATGCAAAGTGTTAAATGAAAAGTATGGGGATTGGATGAGATACATGGGGTTGCCAAAGGTTGCATTGGTTGATGCCAAGGGGTACCTTGGTTGGCACCAAATATCCCATTGGTTTGATCAAGAAGTTATAAGGAAAATGCATGGATTTAGTGGCTGATTTACAAAAGAGGTAGACCATCCATTTGGCCGAATTTTGTCTTCAAGAAACCTTAGAAATCTACCTCTCTCTCTCCAAACTCATTCTCTTGGCCGAACCAGCTAGTGGTGTTTTCACCAATTGATCAAACGTGTAATCAGCAAAGGAAGAGAGGCTAAAAAAGAAGGAAACAAGAGGGAAGAAGGAAAGAGCAAAGGCAAGAAGAAAAGCTTGGAATTTGGTAAGTATTTCCATGGATTTTTGTTTAATAAAATGGGATAAATGAAACATGATTTGGCCATGGGTTGGCCAAATCTACCAAGGGTATGGAGTAGGTATATTGATGTTTAAAAGATAGAAAACATGAACCATAGGGTTCGGCCACCTTGGTTGGTCAAACCCCATGAAATGTTATGGTCATGTTGATGGTTTTTGTAAGTTAAAACCATGCAAATGATGGACTGTTTTGGATGTTTAAATTAGACTTATGATGCATGATGAAAAGGTTTTAATCATGGATTGGAGTGTCATGTTTTGGGCTATGGAATGGCGAATGCATCAAGGAATTTAATCTTGGGTAAAGGTTGTTTAAAATGGTAAAAATGCATCATCAAGGTGGTCGAACCCCATGAAATTTATTTGTTAGGTTGATGGTTTTGAAGTCTACAAACCATACAATACTATGGTGGTTTTTATATGTTTTAATGAGACACAAATTACATGTTAAAAGGTTTAAAATTATAGGCCATATGGTTCGACCAATTAGGATGGCCGAACCCCATGAAATGGTGTGATAATTTTATGGTGATTTGTAATGGTTTTGAGGGATAGAAACCATGCAATATTATGGGGTTTTCTATGTGATTAAAATGGAGATATGGGTACTGTTTTGGGTCAGCCATTGGATGGCTGAATCATATGGTTCTTATGATTAAAGAGTAGAGCCTAAGTTAAGTACATAGGATGGAATCATTAAACCAAGGGAACCATTGGGTTCGGCCATGTGTATGGCCGAACCCCATGGACCATTTTATATGGATTGTTTTGTTGAATCAAAGGGTTTCAAATTTGAAGATCATGGAACAATATGAAGTATGTCAAAATGGTTCCAAGTGAACATTTGGACAAGTCATGGGTCGATGGCCGAACCATGAGGTTACTATGGCTAAGTTATGACATAGAGATTCAAATGTGAAAGCCATAGGGTTCGGCCATACATGGACCATGATTATGGGTTTTATGAATCAATTTCATCGAAATGATTTGTGGTTTTAAAGTTTAAGCATGATGTAATTATGTATGGGTAGCAATGGCAGTTTTGTAAATATGTAGAAAAAGATTAAAAGGACATGAAAAAGGGGTTAAACCAAGGTGGTATGGTTCGGCCATGGTGTATGGCCGAACCCTACCAAGACATGTTTGAAGTGTGAAGTATTTATCAAATGGAAAAGGAAGATTAAATTCCAAGTTGGTGATGTTCGGCCATGGGTATGGCCGAACCCCACAAGATCGTATATGAGACCTAAACTTGACTAGAAATCAAGAAGATCAAGTATTGACTTGCTGGTTGTATAAACAAGGTAACGGAACGTGAACGGCGTGCGAGTCATGATCAAGTGAAAAAGAACAAACACCGAAGCTAATCTTCGGTAGGTTTCCTACCTACTTGTAACCACAATTATGATTTGGTTTTATCATGTTTTTATGAGATATGTTGTATTTGATATTATGTTTCAAATGTGGTTTTGAATGATGAGTTATATATTTACAAATGATATACAATGCATTGACATCTCATGCATGGCATGGGGTGATGGGAATGGAACAACATAACGATAAGTATCCTATCCAGAGGAAATGTGGATTACTCTGGATTAATTTGACATAAGCATCCCATCCAGAGGAAATGTGGATTACTCTAGATTAACTTGACATAAGCACCCTACCCAGAGGAACTGTGGATTACTCTGGCTTACCCATCCGGAGGAAATGAGGACTACTCCAGAATACCTTGATGTAAGAGTTTCTTGAGATAATGGCTATGTAGACTTGTGATGGGTAGGACTCATTACATGTGCATATACATAGTATTTGTTTTCAGATGTTTTATGGATTATCATGTACTATGATATATATGCATGTTTTATATGCTAACCATGTGGTAGCCCTGATCGGAAACCTACTGGGCGCGTTGATCTAATGCCCTAATTCTATCCTTAGAGAATAATGCAGGAAAAGGAAAAGGGAAAGAGAAGGTCGTGGACCTGGAGGGGAGCCAAGCTTAAGCGCTTGAATGATGATTGGGATTTCTTTATTACTGTTTTTTGAGTTATATTTTGTGGACATGTAATAAGTTGATACCTTGTTATGGTTTGTTTATGATATTGACAATGGATGGTTGGATTAAGCTGTTTTAAATAATTGAGACTGGTACTTGCTATCTATTCAGTTTAATTCCGCAGTTAGTCTAGTTTATTCTGCATAACTTGTTTAGTTCCATGTGTGGCTTGTTATCATGGGTTTAGTCCATGCACACATGGGTAGCCAGTTAAGGGTCGGACTTTGGAAGTCCGAAACTTAGCTCGCGTCGTGACGTCTTCCGCCCTCTTCCGGTGTTATTATATTATAGAAAAAAAAAGGTTAGACTCTGAATCTCAGAAAGGGCGGGGCGTTACAGTTTTTGAATGGTAGATGGATTTTGGTTGCTAAAATTGGAAAGCATCCAATTATGGAAACATGGTTTCTAATTTAGGAAACTATCTAATTTTGGAAGGAGGTTGCTAAATTTGGAAAGCATCCAATTATGGAAAGATGGTTTCTAATTTAGGAAACTATCTAATTTTGGAAGGAGGTTGCTAAATTTGGAAAGCATCCAATTATGGAAAGATGGTTTCTAATTTATGAAATTATCTAATTTTGGAAGGAGGTTGCCAAATTGGAAAACATTTATTTATGGGAAGTAATATGATTAGAAAGTTGGACATGCACCGAACTCTATGAATCAATTTCTATAAATGTATGTCTATAAATATTTTTAAATGGAAGGTGGAGTTTAATTTAGAAAGGATCTAAGAATGGAAAGAATGGATTGTTTTTGAAAAAATGGGGATTAAATTAGAAAAGCTTCTTGTTATGGACTTGCTATTTATGGATTTTCTTATAATGGCAAAGTGGTAATTAAAGGTTAAAAATGAAAGGTCATGTTCGGTTATGGTGTATGGCCGAACCCCATGAGGAATTATTTGGAGAACTTAGATGTTTATGATCTATGATTTTGGACCTAAACATGGGAATTGTTTGGCGGACCTAGGGTTATGTATTTTGGATTAAAATAAATAGAATATTAACAAAGGTTTAGACCAATGGCATTTTGGTAATTAATGGAATAAATGAACAAAAAGGGTGAGGCTCGGCCATGGGTATGGCCGAACCCCACAAGTTTGGTTAATGGACTTTAAATGTTGTAAATCAAGTGAGACTTTGTTTTGATTGGTTATTATATTATAAGGTAACGGGATCTCGCAAGCAGTGCGCGATCGGTGATCGATTCTTAGACGGAAGCGCAAGGACTCATGAGCAGTCTTTGGTAGGATTTCACCTCTTTGAAACCATGGGCTTATGTACACTTTTTTTATCTTATGTTTGATGAAATTTATGTTTCAAAGGATATGCTTTATATGAATTTTAAATGCTATGTTTATTTGTTTAAATAACATGTGTTGGATATGTTTTAAAAGGTGATTTTAATGCTATGTTTTGTTATAAAATAGCATGTGTTTCATTGGCATCTCATGCATGGCATGGGGTGGAGGATTTGTAACCGGAGGGGTCACACTCCTTCGGGGCATTCGAAAAACGTATGTGCGGTACCTTGATGTGATTTCCATCAAGAAGAATCCGGAGCGTCCACACTCAGCTGGGGCGTTCGGAAGACCTATGTGGTGGGTACTTTTATGTACATGTGATGGGTGAGACTCATTGCATTTGTCATCATTGCATGGCATGGATTTATATGGTTTTTAACATTACGATATTATATATGTTTTGTACTAACCACGTGTTAGATGTAACTGGAATACCTACTGGGCGCGCTGTTCTAACGCCCTACTTCTACCCTAGTTGATGATACAGGAAATCTGGGGAATGATGAACGCAAGACGTGTAACACCTTGGATTTTCAATTTACTATTTTTATGAAAGTTATCCATTTTCAATTGTGAATTTTAGATTTGATCTTAAATGGATAAAGAATTGGGCCATGACCCAATTAGGACCCAACCAATGGTGGAATTGGTTTTATTAAAATTTAAATGGGTTGAATTAATTTAGTGATTAATTATATCTAATTTTTAAATAAAAGATTTTATGGCCGAATTTTGAATGTGAAATCCATAGATTATGCGCATGAGAGATATATGGGATTTTTAAATCCACGATGATATGCTAGAATATTTGAAGAGGGACTTTCTTAATTAAATTGGATTTGCATATCTTAAGAAAATGTTCAAAAATCAAGTGAGATTATGCATGGCTGAATTTTAGATATTAAATCTATATGTTATGCGCATAAGATGGTAACCAAGGAAATTATCTAATCTAAATAAAAATGGAATTAAGGAAAGGTTTTAAATTAAGGATGTAACGGCCCGGAATTTGTAAATTAATATAAAGGTGGATATTATTTATTTTAATGATGGAAATTGGGAAAATTGATGGAATCAATAGTAAATGGACCAAAATTTGGACAAAGGCCCAAGTAAGGCCCAATAGACTATGGATTGGTTTTAAATTCATTTAAGGGGTCAATAATGGTCAATTGGGCCAAGGATGGTCAAATTGGGTCCAATACCCATTTGGGACCCAATGGGTCAAGATAATGTAAGCTCTAAGATAAATGGGTAAGGATAAATGTAATTGGGCCATGGGCCCAATGGTGATACAACTAGTTGGAATGGGCTTAATGAAATTTGAATCACCTAAGTTAGTGATGAATTGACCAAGGTGACATGGTACAATGGGACCCACCTCCACCTCACCAAGTAAGGTGGCGTGTGGACCAAGAATTGGTGGGGCCGGCCACCATGGTTGACTTGGTCAACCATGGGTGGATTTCATAGAGGGAATTTAATAGAATTAAATTAGGTGGGAATTAATTAACTTAGCCTAATGATCAAATTAATTAAATTAACTAAACTAATCTAATCATGGTCAAAGGGGTCAAAAGAGGGGAAACCAAAACAATCCTATCTTCAAACACCAAAAACGTTGGGACTTGATGGTAGTTGTGTCATAAAGCATAAAGCATGATAAAGATCTTGTGTGGTTGGTGGGAAATAAATGGTAAAGTGTAGCTTAAGATAAGCCTCATTTCTTTTCCCCATCTCTTATCCTCTCCTCATTTTACTCTCCCCAGTTTTCACTCTACCATTGCCGTCCTACATCCAAGGAAAAGAGAAGAAGAAAACCAAGGAGAAAAGAAGAAGAGAAGAAGAGAAGAAAGGGCTAAGCTTAGGCCCTCCACCTCAAGGCCAAGGAAGCTAGACATCTCTTTATCCTTTCCTCCCATCTCTCTCTCAAATCAAACCCTACCATGGCCAAACCCAAGCTTGGAGGTTTTCACCATTGATCAAGCATTTTAGCCAACCAACAAAGGAGAAGGAGAAGAAAGAAGGTTAAGGAAGCCGACGGGAGTAACGAAAGTCGGAGGAGGCGTCGGGTCGTAAGTATTTTCTAAACAAGAGATTAAATTTTTTCTTACGTTTTAAGAGGATATGAAATCCATTTTTTTTGGATTTAGAGGTGGCCAAAACATCATGGCCTTGGATCTTAAATCCATCAAGTGAAAGGAGGAAAGATGGGCTAACCCTAAATGGGTAAATTAGGGTTAAGGAAAAAAAATAAAAAAAAAATGGATAAAGGACACTAAGTATTTCAATTATTTAAGTAATGGAAATATGTAAAATATTTTTGGAAATGATGATTGGTAAAGAAATTAAAGGCCATAAGGTTCGGCCATGTAGTATGGCCGAACCCCATGGTAAGTTATGTGTGATTTTTGGGATTTTATAGGAATGGAAGCATGGAGAATGATTTAGGGTTTTTAAATTGGTAAATGATTAAATGTAGTAATTTTGAAAGGATTTTAAATGCGGAAAAAATCATGGGAGATGTTGGTGATTTTAATGATCTCAAAAGAACCCTATGGTCATGAATGTGGAATGATGATGGATGTAAAAGAATGGAAAAATAAATGGGGAATGTTGGTGGTGTTGATGGACCAATGTAAACCTAATGTTGATAGTTGTAATGGGAAGGTGGCTAAGTTAATGGGCGTAAATGTGATTAAAGAATGATGAATTAAATGTATGGTTTAGGTTCTCTCAATGGAGGGACTTGTGATGAATCTAAAGTGTGACCAAGGACCAAGGAAAAAAAATGGGGATTTGGTTAAGTTGAAAGGGCTGATTTTTAATGAACCCATGACCCATTGTTATGAGCCACTTAATGGTCTAAGTATGGGGTTATATATTTATGTTTTAAATAAATGGAGGTTAGGTTAATTAAGTGGTTAATTGCTAATGTTCTTATGTCATGGTTAATGAGACATCAATGGACCCATTTTTGTGAACCAATGGATAGGCTAAGATTAAAGTCTATGGATATGCTTTAGCTAATGGGGATTAGGTTAAGATATGGTTGTATCTCATGATTGGTAAGTGTATGGATCAATTATGAATAAAGGGAATGAGTGGATAATGGACTCATTGTGGTTTAAATGCATGATGTAAACCCCATGGAAAGATTTGATGAATTGTGTATTATGAACCCATGATCCATTAACCATTTAAAGGGTTAAGTATGGGGTTTTGTATGTGTTTAAAGGAATAAGGGTTAGGTTAATAAAAAGACTAATTTTACGATCACATGATATGGTTGCTGGGTCATTAACGGACCTAAGTTATGGATCATTAATGGGTCTAAGTTATGGATCCATTATAGACCATAATGTATATGGAAGAGGGAATGAATTATCCATGGAAGGGTAATGGCAAAACCGTAAATATTGGCAAAAATGAAGAAACCCATGGGAGATGATCATGGACCTAGGGGATCTAAGTAATAACCTTATGTATGACTAATAAAGCCTAGGGTGGCTGGTTTTTAAACTCATGAGATTAAAATATTTAATGGATTAAACGGGACCCACAAGACTGCATAGTGAGGTTCGGCCATGATATATGACCGAACCCCACTAAGACATATGTTAGGGACATGGATATGATTTAAAATATGAGCTGATTATTCATATGTAATAAGGTATAGGACGTCGCAAGCGGTACGCGTATCGGTGACCTGATTATCGGACCGAAACGGAAAAGGACGCTAGTCGGTATTCGGTAGGATTCCTACCTTTTTGTAAGCCTTGGATTATGTGTTATGTATGGGTTTTTCCTGGATTTATTTTAGTAAGCATATGATCGTTTTAAAATGGGTTTTAAGGCTATGATGTGAATATTAATGTATTGCTTGACCTATTTGTGGTAATCAAATTATATGTTTTATTGATGAGATTTTTAATGCCATGGTTTGTACTATCATATTTATTACATGGTATATGGCATCTACATCTCATGCATGACATGGGAGGGATATGACAGGGGAAGGATGAAATGAAACCGGAGTCCATGCTCCGTCGGGGCGGCCGATAAACAAGCATGGGGATATTTCATATATGTATTATTATACCTTGATGAGGCTTTGCCATCAAGGGGGACATTTGTAATGATGATACCTTGATGATGGTTTTCCATCAAGGGGGATGCCTAGTGTGGATCGCATCTTGATGAGGCTTTTCCATCAAGAGGGTCATGGCACGATGATGGTATGGATTTTATTTGGAACACTATGTATGGTTGAAAAAGGGACATTGTACAATGATGATGAGATTGACGGGTGGGATTCATGACATAGAACACCCATTGCATGACATTGCCCAAATTGCATGGTTTTGTTATAATATTATCTATATGCTTTGTTATCACTAATCTATGTGTTAGCCCTACTCGGAGTCCTACTGGGCGCGTTGTCTAACGCCCTACTTCTACTCTAGCTGATGACACAGGAGATGGCGGAGACGAAGGACGAGACGGGAGCCAAGCTTAGGAGCTTGGGGAAATGAGCTACTCAGTTTATTTAAGTTTTATTTTGGAAATGTATTTTGAGTAATTTAGCTTGTCGGAATGTAATAAGTTAGACTACTTGCTATGTTTTGGAAATTACCTTGGACATTATGATTTTGAGGATGTTTGGTGATTGAATGAATGTAACTTCCCTACTATCTAAGAATTTGTAGGTTAGACTCTATTATAATTTTCTGCACTTGGTTTAAATGTTCCCTGATGCTTACTTCTACGTGTGAACCATTCTCCGTGGACTTCGTTCCACGCACACATAGGGTTGGCCAGTTAAGGGTCGGGTTTTAGAAGCTCGGACTTAACTCGCATCGTGACGTCCGCGCCCTTTGTCACTCTTCATAAAAAAAAAAATAGACTCTGATTTCGGTGAAAAAGGGGCGAGCGTTACAAAGGAGGGGAGGTCGGCAACCACTAAATAAAGAAGGGAGGTTGGCAATTGCCATCTAAGGCAAGGATGGGGCGCACGGCCAAAGGAGGGGATGAGATTATCTTAAGAACTTTCTAATGTTGGATCAAGGGAAGGTTATATAAAGGAGAGAAGGACAAGGGGACTTGGTTTTGCACACCATAGAAGAATTTTACCTCTCCCTCTCTCTTTCAAGTCTTGCTCACGGCATACACAAAGAGAAGAAAAATCAATCAGCAAGAGGTGTTCTCGGCCAGCAAAGGGAAGGAAACATATTGGAGAAGAAAGGAGAAGGATTTGAAGAACAAGGAAATCAATCGGAAAGAGGTTAGTATCTTAATTGAATAATGTTGTTTATCAAACCAAAGAACCATAGGGTTCGGCCATGGTATTTGGCCGAACCCCATGGAAGAAGTTTGGATGATGATTTAATGATTTAAATGGAAAAGAAAGAACCATAGGGTTCGGCCATAGTGCATGGCCAAACCCCATGGAAAGAAGTGTTTAATTCATGGGTTTTGGAAGATTGAAAACCATAGAGAGATTTGATTTATTTCATTGGATTTATGTTCTTAGATTTTAGATCATGGAAAGACATGGTGATTTCATGATGGGTTGAATGATAAAAACCATGGGAATGTATGGTTTAGATTTATAAATTTGAATGATGAAAACCCATGGGAGAGTTTGATAATTTTAAAAGGGAGATTTGGATAGGGATGTGGGTCGGCCATGGCATGGCCGAACCATGATTTCTATATGGCTAAGATGATTGGATCCATAGTAATGAAAAGAAGGGGTGAGGTTCGGCCATGGTGTATGGCCGAACCCCACCAAATATTTTAATGGATTGGTGTATGATTTTAATGGATCTAAACCATTAATGAAGGTCATGAACCATAGGGTTCGGCACCATGGCCGAACCCCATGGGATTGTTTTTGGAATGGGGATTAAATTTAGAAACTATACAATTATGGAAGGTGTTTGCTTAATATGGAGAGCTTCCAAATATAGAAAGAGTTGCTTAATATGGAAAGATTCCAAATATAGAAAGAGTTGCTAAATTGGAAAGCACTCCAATTTTGGAAAGGAGGTTTCTAATCTAAGAAACTATCCAATTATGGAAAGGGAAGTCTAAATATGGAAGGAGTTGCTAAATTGGAAAGCACTCGAATTATGGAAAGGAGTAGGTTATATATGGAATCAATCTAATTATGGAAGGATTTGCTTAATTTGGAAACCTTCCATTTATGGAAGGAGGTTGCTTATTAAGTAAGTTTCTAAAGTTGTAAACCTTCTAAATATAGAAAGAAGAGTTTAAAGGGGGAAAGTTTCTAGTCTTGGAAGTGGACATTGGAATAAGAATGTACCTATTTATAGACCATGGAAGATGATTATGGAAACCTTCCAAATATGGAAGGGTGGATATTATTTATGGAAACATAGGCATCATGGGTTCGGCCATGTGTATGGCCGAGCCCCATGAATCAAATTATGGTCTATGTTTAATCAATTATGATTTTAATGTTGCAATGATTGGATTATTGGTTATGTAAGCCATGGATCGCATTTTTGTAAATATGTGAGAACATTGGACATTGGGTTCGGACATGGTGTATGGCCAAACCCCATGAATTATTTATGGGACTATGTGCTTTGGAAGTATGAATGGATTATTTGAAATCTAAGCATGAAAGAAGTCTATGGTTATGAACAATGGCATTTTCGTAAATAGTTGTGAAAATGGTATGCCATGGGTTCGGCCATGCACCATGGCCGATCCCCATGGAGTTTTGTTTATGGACTTAGAACCTTGTAATCAAGTGGGACTTGGTGTTGATTTATTATTATATTATAAGGTAACGGGATCTCGCAAGCAGTGCGCGATCGGTGATCGAATCTTGGACGGAAACACAAGGACTCGTGAACGGTCTTTGGTAGGATTCCACCTCTTTGAAACCATAGGTTTATGTACATTGTACCTTATCTTATTTTTGATGAATTTATGCTGCAAAGGATATGATTTAAATTGTGATTTTAAATGCTATCTTTATATGAGGAAATAACATGTGTTTTAAATATGATTTTCAATGTTATGTTTATGTTATAAAATAGCATGTGTTTCATTGGCATCTCATGCACAGCATGGGGTGAAGGATTTGGTAACCGGAGGGTCCACACTCTGTCGGGGCGTCCGAAAAACCTATGTGGTGTACCTTGATGTGCTTTTCCATCAGGAAGAAACTGGAGGGTCCACACTCCTCTGAGGCGTCCGGAAGACCTATGTGGTGGGTACAATTATGTACATGTGATGGGTGGGACTCATTGCATTTGTCATCATTGCATGGCATGGATTTTACATGGTTTTGGATATTATGTTATAATATGTGTTTTGTACTAACCATGTGTTAGCCGTAACTGGAATACCTACTGGGCGCGTTGTTCTAATGCCCTACTTCTACCCTAGTTGATGATACAGGTAATCAGGGGAACGCAGAACGTAAGACGGACCAGGCATAGGAGCTTGGCAGACTTATTTTACTAATTTTGAATAACGTTACTCATGAACTTGTATTTTGAGTATTTGGATTTCGGAATGTAATAACTTAGATGGTCGAATGATTTATTTGATGTTTTAATTATGGACAAGGACTTGACGTACTTTGCTATCTGATTGGAATAGAAGTTGTTCTATTATGATTCCGCATTTTAATGTTATGATTCTGCAGATTATGATTTTTATTCTGCATGTTGATATTGCTATGTGTGAACCATTTTATTGGACTGAGTCCATACACACATGGGGTTGGCCAGTTAATGGTCGGACTTACCTCGCGTCATGACGTCCCGCGCTCTATCACTCTACTCTGTTATAAAAAAAAAATATACTCTGAATTTACAGGAAAAAGCGAGTGAAAAAGGGTGGGGCGTACAAGACAGGCGAAGCATAGGAGCTTGAAGGATTTATTTTATATGTTGAATAAAATTACTCATGGACTTGTATTTGAGTATCTAGATTTCAGAATGTAATAACTTAGATGGATGGATGTTAATTTTTGATAATTATGGTATTTGAATGATGATTACGGACTTGACGTACTTTGCTATCTGAATGGAATAGAACTTGGTTCTATTATGTTCCGCAATTTGATGTGATGATACCGCAGGTTATGATTTTTATTCCGCAAGTTGATATTGCTAACCATTCTGATGGCTCTGATACCAATCTCTGCAGGATCGACAAAATGATAGGAATCATCTCAAATCACATTTTCTTTTTCATTAATTCTTTTGCTTTAGCAGAATTCTTTCGGAATAATTCAGCTAACCGAGATTCCTTTTCGACTTCTTTTTCTTTTCCTTTGTCTTTTGCTGAAGAGTACCAAAACTTTCCACCACGAAGATATTCTGTAACTGAGCCATCGGGATTAACATGAGAGTCAGGGTCCCAACGAGGATGGAGATCTTCAAGAGGCACAACTTCATCATCAAGATTTTCATCCGGATCATGATTACTATCCCAATCATGAATACCAACTTTTTTCTTTGGGAGATATTCTTCTAAAATTTGCTTGATCTTTTCTTCAAAATTGACGGAGTCAACAGACATATCCATCGGTTCAGGAGATTTTTCTCGAGCAATTTCTTTGGCAATCTTTTTGGCTAAAAGATCAGCCATGAGTGTTTCATTCTCAAAAGATTTTTCTTTAGGAAGAGGAATTTCTTCTTTAACAGGAGGAGAGATTTGATTCAGAATTCTCTCATAAGTATCATTTTCAATCTTAGACCACCACTTTTGATAAAAAGTCTGATAAAGAGATGGTAAATTATATAAATCCTTTTTTACTTCAAACTTCCATTGAAAAATATAAGGGATATGAAATTTAGCAAAGAAGCGAAGCATATTGATGGCTTCACATGGAACCTTTTCTTCAACCTGAGAGAACTTAATGAACAAATAACGAAAATTATCAGGAAGGATTTTCTGAGAAGCACCATAATATGACCACCATGTGAAGAGAAACCAGGATGGAAAATTGCGATGAATAGGAGTGACATCAGGACTTTCTTCTTTGAATCTGATGAAACAGGAGTGATTATACTGTCGATTTTGCCACATCAAAGCAAATTTCCAGGCATCAATATAGTCCCAATAATTATAGAACTCAGTCGAATTGTATAATTTGACTGATTTTGTCATATACAAGGGACCATCCCAATCTTCCTCAGTAAGGATTTTGAGAATAGTGAACTTTGAGTAAGTGATGATACCATTTGCATTTTTGTTGTGGAAGATGAGGACACTTTTTGTCTGATGCAAAATATTGAGATACCAATCTCTGGTTTTTCTTTTATCAGGGGAATGATAATGAAGCCCCTTTCCAAAGAGAAAATAAACATTATCTTCTACAGATCTTTCTTCCACAAGACAATCTGAAGTAACAAGAATTCTGTTACCGGTGTAAAGATATAATTCTGATTGACTTGGGTCTTTTGTTGGAGTAAAACCCTTTTGGCTTTCTTCTTGATCTGCCAATTTTTCATTCCCTTTTTTCTTCATGAACGGGGAAGAACTACTTGCCATTTTGTCGTCCCTGAAGAAATTCTCTAGTAAGAAAGTCAGGGAGAGAGTTAGCATTTCCATTAATAAATTCAATCTTAAATTCAAACACTGATAAAATGGCTTGCCATCTAGCAAATATTTGCTTAGAGACAAGATTTTTGACATCTTTTTCCAGAATTTCTTTTGCTGCTTTAGCATCAACTCTGATAAGAAATTCTTTGTTCAATAAATCATGTTGGAACTTTGTCACACAAATAACTATGGCAAGAACTTCCTTTTTGATGGTTGAATATTTCTTTTGTGCTTCATTCCATAATCCAGAATTGAATCTTATTAATTCTTCTTTTGAGTCTTTTTGTTGTAAAAGAATTCCACCATATCCGACATCAGAGGCGTCAGTTTGAACTATTTTGAAAGCTTCTGGGTCAGATAAACATCTACAAGGAAGATTTTTAACTCTTTCTTTAATATTTTTTACTGCATTAGTGTGATGGATAGACCATTCCAGAGGATTTTTCTTTAATCTTTCTTGGAGAAGTTTTCTATCTTTTGCCAAATCTTGATAGAAAAATCCAACATAATTTAAACATCCAAGAAATCTTTGTAACATATTTTTATCCTTAATTTCATCTGGGAATTTATCAGCAAATTGAATAACTCTATTAGTAGGAGTTATTTTTCTGTCTTGGATTTCAAATCCTAAGAACCTGATTTTCTGCTGAAAGAGATTCATTTTTCTTTTGGATAAAGCCAATCCATTTTCTTTTATGACTCTTTTGAAAATACCCAAGTGTTTCCAATGTTGTAACACAGATTCTGAAAAGATAAGTATATCATCAATGTAAACAATGGCAAACTGGGTGTAAGATGAGAAAATATTATTCATAATATTCTGAAATTCAGATGGAGCATTTTTCAATCCAAAAGGCATAACATTCCATTCATAATGCCCCATTGGAACAGTGAATGCAGTTTTATATCTATCTTCTTCTTTTATCTGAATCTGCCAAAATCCTGATTTTAAATCAAATTTTGAGAATATTTTGGCATTGTTTAATCTGTTTAGCAAATCCTGAGTATTAGGCAAAGGATACCTAATAGATTGTAAGACTTTGTTCAAAGGTTTATAATTGATTACCAATCTTGGAACTCCTCTTTCGATTTCAGCGGCCTTTTCAACATAAAATGCCGTACAGCTCCAAGGGGATTTGCTTTTTCTAATTAATCCTTTCTTTAGAAGATCATTGATTTCTTTTTGGCAAATCTTCAAATGGGCAGCATCCATTTGAGATGGACGAGCTTTAGTAGGAATATCCCTTTCATTAAAATCTTTTACATATGGTAATCCTACTATGTATCTTTTTCTATTCCAAAAGGCTGATGGTAATTCAGAACAGCATTCTTCTTCAATCTGTTTGGTGAATTCTTCTAATTTTGTTTTAAATTCTTTTTTCTCTAATTCTTTTGTCATTTGGACACATTTTATTTCATTTTTTAATCCATTTATGTAATTTTCTCTTGTGGCAATAACCTGATTTATCCTTTGGATTTTCGTCTCACAAGGATCATCTATAAAATCAAGATTTACTTCAATCCCTTTGATATGTGTAGAAATTCCTTTTGTTGTTATAGAAAAGGGTTGGATTTGAAGAATAAATGGAGATCCAAGGAGTACATCATTAACAATATCTTCTGAAATAATAAAGGGTGAAGTAACACAGACTCCTTTCATGCAAACATGAACATTTGGGATTTTTCTTTCTATGGAAATAGTCGTTCCATTAGCAGCAGACACAAACTGTTTTGATTCACTTGTAAATTCAATAGGAACAATTCCAAGTCTGATAACATTTAAGTCAGCACCAGTGTCAATTATGGCATTGACAATCTTGTCAAAGTTTTTTATTTTTATTTTTACCTGAACTCTCCACTGTTGGTAAATACATTTTGTAGGAATTACACCAGTAGAGATTTTGCTAATTTCTCCTTTAATTCTTTGGACAAATTTTTCTTCATCATATTTTTCAATAGCACCATCAGTTTCTAACCAAGTTAACCTTTTATCAAGCTCATTTTGTTTTTTGGTTAACTCTACTTTTAATTGTCGAAGTTCTCTCTTTTGATCATTTAATTCTCTTTGTAAATCTGAGAGAGTTAAGGGTTTATTTATAGTATGAATTTTTTCTGCTCTATTCATGAGGTCAATCATGGAATAGGTTGGTGTATGAAATGTTTCTTTCTCCTTTATCCTTTTTGGATAATATGGTGTTTTATTATCATTTTCATTTTCTTCAAAGGAAATCTTTGGTCGTGAACTTTCTCCTTCTTCTCTTCCCCCCAATTTTGAAATCTGATTTAAAAATTGAACTTTTTTCTCTGGATCAGGTATGTTATCAATCATTTCTAAAAGTAATTTTTGAGGGGCAGTGAGGACACGAATGTGGATACCAAGATCTTCATCAGATGGTATCGACCATTCTCCTTCAGATTCTTCCTCATCTGAATGACATGTACATGATTGGAATTGTTTGATGAGCTGAACCTGAGGACTATTTTCTTCAATTTCAGTTGATGAATCAGATTCATATTCTTCTTCTTCTTCTGAAGAACTTGAATCAGATTGTTCCTTTTCAGTATTTTCATCATCATTTTTGGTATTGATTTTTCTAAGTTTCTTTTTAGAAGGATTTTCTTTTTTAAAACATTTACTTGCATAATGATCCTTTTTTCCGCAAGTATAACAAGTCGGAACATTTTCTTTAATATATTTCTTTTTGAAATATTTTTTAGATTTCTTTTGAATGGGTTGAGTTCATCGGGTTTTCTTCCTTTTTTATATCTTTCTGGTTTATATTTTCTTATCATTTTGTTTCTTCTATCCTGAGTAAATCTAGAACGCGAAGGTTTTCTCTTTGATTCAGGTGTTTGATCTAAACCAAACTGGAAACAAAAATCTCCTAATTCTTTATCTCCAGAATATTTTCTCATTTTTTCAGCTTGTTTACTGATCTTTAAATCAGTACAAAGATTCATATCAACTTTGTTAATTCTTTGTATAATTCCTCCGAAAGTTAGTAAACTATAATTAATAGTACCATGCATTTCTTCTCTCAAGGAATTACGCACCTTTTCAGCAAATAAGGGTGGTAATCCTGAAATAAATCTTTCTTTCCAAATATCAGAATTACAATCATTCAGTTGGTAGACTTTTGACAAGAATACATCTCTATACCAACGAAATTCTCCTAAATTTCTACATCTCAAACGATGCAATTGCTATCTATTTTTCTCCTTAATTAGATCAATTCCTCCAGTGAATTCATTGAGGATGCATAGAAGCAAGACACTAACACAATCAGATTGAGTTTCCCAATTATCAGGGACTTGACTAGTACCTGCTTCAAGCTTAACATTTGGATCAACTAAATTTCCTGTGGTTTTGTCTCTATAAAGGATTCTTCCAAATTCATCCATTTTGACAGCACTCTCAATTTCAAGTCTTTGAGCTCCAGTTAATCCATAATTCCACCATCCTCTTAATATTCCATTGAAAGAGGTGGTTATCATCAGAAAGATATTCCTTGGAGTATTTCCTCTGACTTCACATGCATTACAGTATATTAACATACTGTGAACCATTTGGACAATTTGATATTCTGTTAATCCATCCAAATTCCACTCATATAAAGAATTTCCTGAATAGGTTAATTCTGAGGTATAAGTGTATGGAGCTTCTTCAAGTTGTAGATCAACAGGGGTTGGTCTGGGATAATAATTCTTTGTCTCTGGTAATTTCGCCTGAGGATTCCATTTCTTTAGACGATTTATTAATAAATCCTCTGAAGCAGAGACTCTTAGGATGCTGAATCCTTTTCCTCCCATATTGAGACTTTCCATCCTATTGGATAATTCTTTTTGCATTTCGTCTGTCATTGTAAATGGTCCTTCTTGCAGAATAATTCCTTTAGGTAATTGTCTGGGAACATATACTGCATTGGCAGAGCTTTCTTCTAATTTTTCATCTTTATCTTTATTGAATTCAGATTTTAATTTGATTGTTCTTTCTATTCGATCTGTTTGTTCTCCAATGGTTAATAGACACAGATTGGTATAATTGTTTTGTTCAATTATTTCCCCAATACCTATACCTATGTCTCTAGCATTTGGGTCTGATTTTGATTCATAAATAGATGCACTTTTTACAGGCATGGCATAATTCTTGGTTTCTGTATTAGGGACAGAAATATCAAGTTTCTTCCAAGGTGGATGTGATTTATCAACTTCTTTTCCTTCAGTGTCTTTCCAGGTTCTTGTTGTTTTTCCTATAACTCTTATTTGTTCTGGACTTTGAGTTTCTTTTTCTTTGATTTTCCCTTTTTTAAAATATTCCATAAACCAATCAAAGAAAGGTATATTTCTTTCTTCTTCCTCCATTTGGGAATACCATAATTCTCTCATCTTATCATTTTCTTCTGTGTTAAACTTTTTAAAGAACCAATCTTTTAAAGGATGATTTTTCAAATTTTCTTTAAGATATGGTTTATCAATTTGAAATTTTTTAACAGGTATTTCTTCTGGCTTTTGAATGCTAACCATTCTGATGGCTCCTTGGAGAAAATCACTCTCACTAGGGTTATAAGTTTTTTGTGATGAAGTTCTTTTATACATGGGGTGTTCGATTCCACTTTCTTTGTTCCTAAAAACTTTTTGATCCATTTCCTCCTTTTCACTACTCCTTTGGTCATCATCCATTTCTTCTAATTTAAAACTCTTTCTTCCTTCTGTATAACTGGCAAAGCTTCTCCTAGCTTTTTCCATTTTTCTTCTGAAATTGACTTCAACATTACCATTTGGTAATTTGACTATACTTTGTAAATCATCTGTGATTTCATTCACTCTTGGGGTGATATCTTCTATTTGCCAATTTCCTGGGAGAACAACTTCTTCCCAGCTGATGACTTTTGGGATGAACACATTATTGTTGAAGTTTGTTTCCATCAGAACTGTAGTTTTTTCTTTATAAACCTTATCTCTATAGGCTATCATGGGAAAGACAGAGATCATGGATTTGTAGAACACACGATAAACTATAGCAAAAGGTTTACTTCTTGGACTCATTTTTAATCCTTTACTTTGAAATCCAATAGTAGCACAATCAAGAATATCATCATCATGAGCATCAATTGTGATATTGGGAAAGCAGTTAAAATAGGCAGGTCCATGACAGAGACTTGATTCAACCATAGCATAAAGAGAATCATCAAATTCATCATGTCTCTGATCTCGCACATAAGCACAGACTGCAACATTTAATCCTAATCGAAACAACGGTTTGATTCCTACCTGAATTAATCCTATGTGCAGGTAGTTGTATTTGGTTCTGATTTGTTCAATAATTCTTCTATCAAAAACTTTAATTGTCTATTTTCCTCCAGAGAGAGAAACAGTTTTTTCAACAGTTTTTATGTGATAATCATTTTGCTCTTCAAATGTGCCATTGCTATATATTTCTGTTACAGGCAAGGCTGGCAACTTCCAGTTGGATATCGCCTGGTCAAAATTTTCATATATCATTTCTTCTGAATTTTTTGTTTTTTCTGAACTTTCTTTTTCTAAGCTATTACGGGTAAAACTGGTTAAAGCAGACTGATAGGATGAAGAAGACGAATTAGATCTATTAGAAGGATACTGAAATGATTTAAACCAATTCTTAAAAAGTTTTGTTTTTCCCTTAGAATTTTCCATTTTTGTAGCTCGTTAGAAACAAGAAGAGTTTTTGTCAACGATTTACTGCCCTTGACGCCTGATCACGGCCTGAAGCGGGACTTACAACGCGACCACACTCTTTAAAAAGATGAACGAGGCACAGAAGTGGAGAATAAGAAGGAAAATAAAAACTCTAAAGAGAATTGGGTAGATCAACCTGGCTAAATAGCTTCAGATCCTAGATAATAAATTTAATTCATCTAAATCCCATTTTTTTTTTTTTTAAATACAAATTTAAATACGAGATAATAATTCTAATTCTTCATTCAATCTATTACAATACTCTCTGATTTGGTTACACAAACGTACTAACATAGATCTTCTAATAGTTTGAACACGAATAACAAGATACCCTCCTGCAGCTATATTTTCATCAATTTATCTGATAGCATTTTCTAATCTTCTAAGCTGGTTTTCACGTCGTCTTAGATCACGCAATAATTCTTCTCTCCTAATAGAAAGAGGTGGCATCTCAGAGGGCCATAGCTTGTAGTTTTGATTCAGTCCTAAAAACTTCTAATTGTATTACAGCATAGGCTCGCTCTATTTTTCTTAGTCTTCGGACATCATCATAATATTTCTTACGCAAAGCAAGACGGATAGACATAATGTAAAAGAAACAGCATGATTAGATAATAACAAACTTATATTATCAAACTCATAAAAACTTTACTTACAGAAGATTTGTACAAGACTTTAGACTCTAGCACACTTAAACTTCAAGCTCTAGCACTCCAACTTCAAACTCACACTCACACTCACACTTTTTTTTTTTTTTACTATATTTTTTTCTTCTATTTTTCTATATCCTCCAATGGAAAACCCCCCCGCTCCTTATATAGATGGAGCATATACAACCAGGACTTATTCTCTCCCGACCAAGAGAATAAGGCAAACAAGAAAACAATTCTACCGACACAAACTTCCAAAATAACTTTACAAAAGGAGATTCCCACATTGGGCACATGTACAAAAGGTAGAGCTTCATTTTACAATATTTCAAAGGAACTTGACACATGGCAACACATGTGGCAAACTTTATCTTCTTTTGATGTCATGAGGATAGACCCCCACCATAACTTTAATATTTTTCAACCAAATGAAATGTCCTACGATGCCATGGATATCAACTTTAGACAGGGATGGGACATCTACCAAGCCAAGCAAATTGTTTTCAAAGATATCATCTCCTTTTCTTCATAGTAATGATATCAACTTTATCAACATGTGACTAGTCCAATTCTTCTCCGTATGACACCTACTAGCCAGGCAATGATGGGAAGCAACATTTCTTCTCAAGCAATACATCTATAGGATAATAACAAGATATTATTATCTAACATTGATGGGACCACTTCTTCTACTAGCCATATACCCCCACCAAAAGAGATGAGTCCACTGGCTCTGATACCAATCTCTGCAAACATTCAAATCAGATTATCATAATCCAAACTCTCATAGTCGGATTTGAGTTATGATATTTTTACAATAATTTCAAAAATTAGTGGTAAATTATACATATTTTCAAAATATAGCAATTAGGGCCCACAAGCAGTATTTTTCATCAATTTCACTTTATTTCCTTGTATTCTCTAAAATAAGTGCATATCTCCTTCCCAAATTGGCTCCAACGATTCTACAATTGGATTTTTGAGAGTTTTTCTCCTTGAGAAATTCAAATCCATCTAAATCACTTTCCTTTTTTAATTTAGCCTTTATTGTGTCCAGGTTCATTGATGATTTTTCTCCATATAAATGTCTCCAAAAGATCCAATCCTTATCACAACACACCATGGACAAATTCCACAGTGTCTCATATAGATGTTCTCAATGTTTTTAGGCCTATTGCGAATTTAGCTTGGAACTTTCTCCAGTAGACGCTTGGCATTTTTCTAGTTAAACAGACCCCACTCAAAACACGAATTTTAGATTACACCTTCAAATTCATTGGGTTCTATCTTGGACTTTTACTTTATGATGGACTGGTACACTATTGGACTTGGCTAATGGGCTTTTGACTGGGGGCTTGGACTTCAGGCATGACAAGTGGGCCCACTAGTGCTAGTTTTGTGAATTTACCACATTGACAATAAAAAAATTCAAATAATATTGCCATAACCCAAACTCTCATAACTCGATTTGCATTATGACATTTTTACAATAACTTCCAAAATTAGTGTTAAATTACAAATATTTTCGAAAAATAGCAATTAGGGATCATACTTCGCATTTTTCATCACTTTTAGTTTATTTCCTTGTATTCTCCAAAATAAGTGAATATCTTCTTCCCAAATTGGCTCCAACGAGTTTTGCAATTGGACTTGAGAGTTTTTCACCTCGAGAAATTCAAATCCATCTAAACCTCTTTTGCTTTTGAATTTAGCGTTCATTGTGTCCAGGTTCTTAGAGGACTTTTCTCCATCTAAATTGTCTCAAGAAGATCCAATCCTAATCAGAACTCACCATGGCCGAATTCCACAGTGCCTCATATGGATGTTTTGAGTCTGTTTAGGCCTCATGTGAATTTAGGTCGGAATTTTCCCCATTGGACACTAGGCATTTTTCTATTTAAAGAAGCCTCACTTGAAGCATCAATTTTAGATTACACCATTCGTATTCATTGGTATCTATCTTGGACTTTTGCTTTTTGATGGACTCATACACTATTGGACTTGGCTCACGGCTTCTGACTGCAAGCTCGGACTTCAGGATTGGCTAGTGTGCCCACTGGTGCTAGTGTTGTGAATTTACCACTTTGACAATCAAAATATCAAATCAAATTATCATAATCCAAACTCTCATAGCCGGATAGGAGTTATGATATTTTTACAATAATTTTCAAAATTAGTAGAAACTACACATAGTTTCCAAACATAGCAATTAGGGCCCACACACCGCATTTCTCATCAATTTCAGATTATTTCTTTGTATTCTCGAAAAGAAGCGCATATCTCCTTCCCAAATTGGCTCCAACGTTTTTGCATTTGGATTTTTGAGAGCTTTTCTCCTCGAGAAATTCAAATCCATTTAAATCTCTTTTACTCCTGACGAGGATAAAGAAGTAGGGGGCAACTTCGGGGCTGATGATGGAGAAGGTGACATGGCTGCTGAAGGTGAAAGAGGAAGTGCAGGTATAGTATAAAGGGGTTGTGTAGGCAAAGGGGACATGGTGGCTATTGGGACCATGTCTTAAGGAGGCGAGGCTGTATGCTGCAAGGTGCTGGAGGCATATGGAAGGAACACTTCATGGAAGAGGATGTTCTGTGAGATGTCAACACACAACCAAAAGTGGGAACAGAGAGATAGTCAGGGTTGGCAGATATGGTGTGGACCTGTCGTGAAGTGGTGTAGGGACTCTATTAACAAGGTACATAGTAGTACAGAAAGCGTCAACACATAGGTAGGAGGGAGGTGGGCTGCAACTAGGGGGTGCGACCCATTTTCGACAGATGGCGATGTTTCCTTTCAGCAAGACCATTTTGTTGTGGGGTATAAAGACATGATAGATGGTGATTAATTCCTTTTTGCACACACAATTGACGGAAAAAAATGTTATCATATTCCTTTCCACCGTCACTTTGAAAATGTTTTATTGTTGTACAAAAATGATTAGTAACATATGCAAAAAAAATTTGTAAAATACGAAAACTTTCGATTTATGTCTCATTGGAAAAATCCACGAATAACGAGTATAGTCATCTGTGAATAAAACATAATATCGAAAGCCAGAAACAGAGGAAACATGGGACATCCAGACATCAGAATGTACTAAATCAAAAGGTGCACTAGTATGATGTTCATGAATAGCGAAAGGAAGTCGTTTAGACTTTCCCAATGCACACTTATTACAAAATTTGAAATGTGAAAAATGAAAAGAACCTAAACATTTATTAGCTGTAAGAACTTGAAGAACTTTATTAGAAGGAGGCGCTGGTGCCATGGGACAATGAGGAGCAGGACGCTGTGAGAACATGAGTGGAAAAATGACTAGGTTTAATAGGATAGAGGCTTGCTACACATTAGCCCTGAAACAAAAGAGTACATGTTCATAATTCTCGAATGACAAAACCACATGGATAAAAAGTAAAACTAACGGAGTTATCCTTAGTGAACTAAACAACAGACAACAAATTCTTTTGCATATGAGGAACATGAAGAGCAGAAGAAAGACAAAAGCAGGAGGAATCAGAAGAAAGAGAGAAACTACCAGTGTGCACAATAGGAAGGGAATCATTGTTACCCAACAACACATGATCCATACCTTCATAATCTGACTTGAAGCTCAAAGTTTGGACATCACTTGTCATGTGGTTAGCAATACCAGTGTCGGGATACCAGTTTGGATTAGAAGGTTGTGTAAGTTGCATGCTAGGAAAAGAAAAAGAGAGGTCGTCCTCAATAAGGTTGTTTTGACGGTACCTCTGGTAGAAAGTGGCGGCACTATGTCCAAGTCTGGAGAAAATCTGGCACTCAATAGGAGGAGGAAGACTAAGAATGCTGGGAGAAGATGACTGAAGGCCACCTCGAGAGAGACCACCACATTTAGAACCGCCTCTGCCAGCATAAGAGGAGGAGGACAAATCAGAGCAACCTCCATTGCCATATCGGCGAGTACGACCGCCACGTGATGATCGCCCACGCCTGCAGGAAGAGAGGAATGTCATTGGCCGGGCGGTACTCGAGCGAATGGAGGCATCACTTGATGTCGGATGTGTAGCTGGGACTCAAATGATAGAAGTCGAGTACAAAGATCTGAGAAGACTGGCAGTGGTGGAAAGTTGATGATGGTTGTGACAAGCATAGAGAAATCTGGTCCAAGACCGTGGAGAACTGAGGTGACTAAATCATCGTTAGAGGCAGGTTCGTTGATGGCAGCGAGAGCATCGATGAGTGATTTGGCATGTTGTAGTTATTCTGAGACAGTCTTGGTGCCTTTGGATATAGAAAGCAACTGAAAACGCAAGTGAGTTGTGTTGGCAAGAGTGCTGTGAAAAATTGCTTTGGAGACAGTCCCAAACCTCATGAGATGTAGAGAGACCAACGACTTGTGCAAGAACCAATTTTGTTAGAGTCGCATTGATCATGTTGACCACTGTCTGGTCCATCTGAAACCAGGTAGTATATTCTTGGTTGAGGTTCTGAGATGAGGTTTTGTCGTCGATAATAACATGGGTAAGACCCATCAATAAAGCGCCAGTGATTTTGACCTCTAAGGAAGGGCTTTATCAGCCTTTGCCATAAAAGAAAGTTTGTCTCGGTTAGTTTGACAAAGACCAGACTGGCAATGTTGGAGATGGTATTGGTGGTGGCAAAGCTAGATGCCATGACTTGTAAAGAGTGAAAGAGTAAAGCACTATGTGGGTGCTTGCTGTTGTGCTTAACCAGGGATGAACCTGTGAGATCTTTAAACTAGAAGAATGACGTTCTGATTCAATGTTGGTGTTGTTTGATACTTGCAGAAATCACTGCAATGGTTGTGGCCTAGATCAGAACAAAGAGGGCTGCAAATCTGCAGATTCGTTTGGAGAGAAGGTCCCAACAGTTGAGCAAGAGATAACGAACAAACCGAGCAGCAACCTCTGTAGAACTGAGAGTCAAAGAGATAGTAAAAGGAGGCAGCAAATTCGAAGAAGTAGATCTGGTGACAGATCTAAGGTCGGTGAGAGAGGTAAAGTGATTACCTGCTGTCCAGGGAACTGGGGGAGAGATCTGGATCGCAAAACTCACCAAGAATGTGAATGGTTGTAGCGACAGTTGGAACGAACAAGGAGGTATCCGTTCACAGCGTCAGTGATAGGCTGAATGGCGATTCCTGAGAGAGATGACCGCTGTTGAGAAAAGGACGTGCTATCGTTGTCTAGTGGTGTGAAGCTGCGGTTGCGGCAAAGGTGAGAAATCAGTGGGGATGCAGCAGTGTCTGTTGGCTGTTGCAGGGGACCATCTGAAGAACTGCCGATGCGACAAGGTGGATGAAGGCAAGTAGAAGAAGATTCAAGGATTCTTTAGCTCACTTGGGAGGTAAAAAAAAGAACTTGGAGCATTCTCTGGCTCTGTACCATGAAGAAGTGGGAAAATTGTGTGCACCTTTTTCATTATCACCGATATAAATAAGATTTACAAGCCTCTCTTGAGGATGAACAAAGCAATTAAGATACAAGCTCTTTGAGGAGGAATAAATCAATTAGAATACAATTGATTAGGATTAAGATTAGATGACGCTCACTTAGATTAGGATTCTAAGTTTCACGTCGAGTAGGACTGTCGTTAATATCATGCAACAATTTGAAATTGAATTGAAGTGGAAAAAGAGTTAATGGTGTTAGTGCCCCGGCTTGCTGAGTCACTTATTTGTCAATTCCATGACTTAGGTGAAGCCTTGCCTCGGAAGAATGAAGCAATTAAGCAAGACTCAAGGTGCGATTAGGATTGAATCAAGAGCTCAAAGAAGGAAGATCAAGTGCATGATTCATCATCACAAGTGTATGGCAATCACCCAAGGTAAAATGGCTATAGAAGACTTTAGGTGGAATGCACAACTTAGGTTGTTCTTCCCTAGGCTAAGATATCACATCTGGATAACTAAGTTAGCCCAAAATGTGTAACGCCCCGCCCTTTTTCACTCGATATTTTCTGTAAATTCAGAGTCTATTTTTTTTTATAACAGAGTAGAGTGATAGAGCGCGGGATGTCACGATGCGAGCTAAGTTCGAACTTCCAAGGTCCGACCCTTAACTGGCCAACCCTATGTGTGTATGGACTAAGTCCACGAAAATGGTTCACACATGGCAATGTCAACATGCGAAAATAAAATCATAACATCGAAATTACGGAATCATAATACAACCAAGTTCTATTCCATTCAGATAGCAAAGTACGTCAAGTCCTTAATCATCATTCAAATACCATAATTATCAAAATTAACATCCATCCATCTAAGTTATTACATTCCGAAATCTAGATACTCAAATACAAATCCATGAGTAACTTTTATTAAAATAATAAACTAAATCATCCAAGCTCCTATGCCTGGCCAGTTTTGCATTCATTGTTCCCCTAATTTCCTGTATCATCAACTAGGGAAGAAGTAGGACGTTAGAACAACGCGCCTAGTAGGTATTCCAGTTATGGCTAACACATGGTCAGTACAAAACATATATAATATCGTAATGTCAAAAACCATATAAATCGATGCCATGCACTGATGACAAATGCAATGAGTCCCACCCATCACATGTACATAATTGTACCCACCACATAGGTCTTTCGGACGCCCTGACGGAGTGTGGACCCTCCGGAATCTTCTTGATGGAAATCACATCAAGGTATTGCACATAGGTTTTTCGGACTCCCCGACGAAGTGTGAGCCCTCCGATTACAAATCCTCCACCCCATGCCATGCATGAGATGCCAATGAAACACATGCTATTTTATAACATAACGTAGCATTTAAAATCACCTTTTAAAACATATCCAACACATGTTATTTAAACAAATAAACATAGCATTTAAAATTCATATAAAGCATATCCTTTGAAACATAAATTTCATCAAACATAAGATAAAACAAGTGTACATAAGCCCATGGTTTCAAAGAGGTGGAATCCTACCAAAGACCGCTAACGTGTGCTTGCGTCTTTCGTCCGGTAACCGCTCATGATCGTAAACGCCTTGTGAGATCCTCTTACCTTATAATATAACAATTAATCACAACCATGTCCCACTTGATTTTCAAGGTTCTAAGTCCATAAACAAAACCCCATGGGGTTCGGCCATACACCATGGCAGAATCCATGGTCTAATCTTTAGTTAATTACAATAATGCCATTGTTCATAACCATAGCCATTTTCCTTGCTTAGGTTCCAAAATAATCCATATTTACTTCTTTAATCCAAACACATAGTCCAATAAAATAGTTCATGGGGTTCGGCCATACACTATGGCCGAACCCTATGTCCAATATTTCCATATATTTTACAAAATTGCCATTGATTCCTTCATTCATTTAAATCTACCATAACTAAACCCTATAAGAATTCCTTAACCAAATCAAGTCCATAAAATACAACTCATGGGGTTTGGCCATACACCATGGCCGAACCCATGATCCTCCACTTTGGCATGTAATTACAATTTTGCCATTACCTTCATCAATAATCCATAACACATATTTGTATCCTTCACTTTATATAACTCAATAGTTTGATTCATGGGGTTAGGCCATACACCTGGCCGAACCCATGATGTCCTTGTTTCCAATTGTCTCCAACTTCTATCTTTAGAAGGTTTCCAAAATAACATTCCATAATTATAAGGTTCCTAAATTAAAACTTTCTAATTTAGTCTTCACCTTCCAAAACTAGAAACTTCCCAAATAAACCAACTTCCATAATTAAGTGCTTTTAATTTGGCAATCTCCTTTCATAATTAGAAGGTTTCTAAATTTAGAAACTTTCTAAATTTAATATACCATTTCCATAATTAAGAGGTTTCCATAAATAAACTCCACCTTCCATTTTAATCTAAAGTCCATAATTAGATGGCTTCTAATTTAATAATCAATTCCATGGGGTTCGGCCATACACCATGGCCGAACCCTATGGTTCATAATCTTGACTATTTAATTTGGATCCATTTAATCCCTTCAAAATCACATATCATTAACATCAACCACTTATTTAACAATTAACCAAACACCTTCCATGGGGTTCGGCCATACACCTTGGCCGAACCCTATGGTTCTTCTTATTCCATTTATTCCCTTCAAACTTCATTTAAAAATTATCCAATACCTTCCATTTAACCATTCATTAAACCATATCTTTCCATGGTTTCTAATCCATATAAATAACCCAAAGTTCCTCCATTAAAATAGCCAACATCTTTCATGGTTTAATCCTCAAACCCATGAATTAAAACATGTCTAAGAAACCTCAAATCTGTAAAAAATATTTGGTGGGGTTCGGCCATACACCATGGCCGAACCTCACCCCTTATTTTCTATTAAAATTAAACACAATGGCCATCCAATTTCCTTCCATGGGGTTCGGCCATACACCATGGCCGAACCCTATGGTTCTTTATTTCAAAACAAATTTATCAAATAAGACTACTAACCTTTTCCGTTTGATTTCTTGCTCTTCCAATCTTTCTCTTCCTTAGCCTTTTTCCACTTCTTCTTCTTGATTTTGCCGTGAATGAGAGCTTGAGAGGGATAGAGGGAGAGAGGGTTCGGCTATGGTGTAAACCGTGAGCCCCTCTATGTCTTCCCTTTTATGCAATTCCAATTGATCAATGTAGAAAGTACTAAGATAGAAATTGTCTTTCCTCTTTGCTTCCCTCTTTTCTAAGCTTCCACTCGATGCTAAGATAGCAATGCCGTACGCCCCTTCCTTGTATCCTAATTGGCAATGGCTGACCTTCCTACCTTGGTAATGCCACACACGGCCATGCAATGTCTATTTATTTAGACATCTTCCTTATTTAATTTTTAGACCATATGCATACCCTTTTTAAATTATCTTATGTGCCTAACATAGATATAGAATATCTTTATACACGGCCTATGTATCTTTCTTGGATGTGCACCTCTAAAATTCGGCCATGCAATATTTATTTCATATTGCATTATTAACTAAATTCAACCCGACTTAATTTTTATTGAAACCAATTTACACAATTCGTTGGGTCCTAATTGGGCCAATGACCCAACTCTTTGTCCAATTAAAATCCATATCTAAAATTCACAAATTAATGGATAATTTTCATATAAAATCATAAATTGAAAATCCGAGGTGTTACAATACAACCCTCTTTTTAAAATTTTTGTCCCGAAAATCGAGTGAAGTAGGGTTTCAAACATTTACATAAATAGCTCAAGATGAGCTTTCCTCATTTCTGACTCAAGTTCCCATGTGGCTTCCTAAATGCCATGTCGATCCCATACTACTTTGACAAACTGGATCACTTGGTTCCGTAACACCCTTTGTTCTGTGTCCACCACTCAGACAGGCTTCTCGATGTATGTCACGTCGCTCTAAACCTCTATATTTTGTATGTTCAGTATGTGAGAAGGATCAGGATTGTACTTCCTCAACATCGATATATGAAACACATTGTGTAAAGATGCCAACTATGATGGGAGTGCCAATTGATAAGCCACGTCCCCCATCCTTTTTATGATTGAAAGCGGTCCCACATATCTTGGCGATAATTTCCCCTTCTTTCCAAATCTCATGTGTCCTTTTCGTGGTGAGACTTTTAAGAACACCATGTCTCCCACTTCAAATTCAAGAAACCTCCTTCGCTTGTCAGCATAGCTCTTATGACCGCTCTGCACAGTCAATAGATGTAACACCCTGCCCTTTTCACTCTAATAATCAGAGTTTATTTTTTTTTTAAATAATAATAAACAAGTGATCGGGGAGAGATGTCACAACGCGAGTTAAGTTCGGACTTCTAAAGTCCGACCCTTAACTGGCCAAGCCCATGTGCTTATGAACTAAGTCCATAAGAACCGACCCACACATGGTACAAATAAGACTTGCGGAATAAACTTAATCTTAATCTAACTGCGGGTTATAATAGATCCTAAGACTACTTCATTTTACATCTTTAGATAGCAAAGTACATATTCATATTCTCCAAAATTACCAAAATAACCTTAGACTAACATTCATTCCAAACCATCCAAAATAAACCAAACCATAGTAACTAGTTAACTACATTATTACATGCCGACATCAACTAATTATCAAATTACATTGTCCATATAAAAAGTCCATAAATCAATCCAATAAAAGTCCATTCAAAGCCCAAGCTCCTATGCTTGGTTACCTTCACGATCCTCGTTCTTCCCCTTTCCTGCGTCATCCACTAAGGATAGAGATAGGGTGTTAGATCAACGCGCCCAGTAGGTGTTTCTGTAACGCCCGCCCCTTTTCACCAAAATATCAGAGTCTATATTTTTTTTTTATATATAAAAGTGACAAACGGGCGCGGACGTCACGACGCGAGTTAAGTCCGAGCTTCTAAAGCCCGGCCCTTAACTGGCCAACCCTACGTGTGCGTGGAACGAAGTCCACGAAGAACGGTTCACACGTAGACGTAAGCTCAAGGAATATTACACTGAGTGCGGAAAAAATTACAATAAAGACTATCCTACCACTTTCAGATAGCAGGGAAGATAACATTCATAATATTACCAAAATATCTCAACATCACAATGTCCAAAATAAAAACCAAAATATAGCAAATAATCTAAAATATTACATTTCCGACAAGCTAGGCTACTCAAATACATTTCCAAAACAAATTTAAATAAATTAAGTAGCCGCCTCCCCAAGCTCCTAAGCTTTCCTCTCATTTCGTCCTTCTGCTCCGCCCCTATGTCATCAGCTAGGGTAGAAATAGGGCGTTAGACAACGCGCCCAGTAGGACTCCGAATAGGGCTAGCACATGGATTAGTAATAACAACCACATATGAAATCATATAAGGAAAACTATAAGATGAATGTCATGCCATGGGTGTCTGTGTTATGAATCCCACCCATCATCTTTACTATCATGATGCCATATCCCCCTTGACGGAAAAACCTCGTCAAGATATAACCAGTCACAAATCATCCCCTTGACGGCAAAAACCTCGTCAAGATATAAACAGTCACAAATCATCCCCTTGACAGTAAAAACCTCGTCAAGATATAAACAGTCACAAATCATCCCCTTGACGGCAAAAACCTCGTCAAGATATAAACAGTCACACATCATCCCCCTTGACAGCAAAACCTCGTCAAGGTGTCCCCATGTTTGCTTCTCAGTCGCCCCGACGGAGCATGGACTCCGGTTATATCTCATAATATCCCTCTTGATGGATGAAACACATCAAGATATCCCCATGCTTGCTTCTCGGTCGCCCCGACGGAGCATGGACTCCTGTTTCATTTCATCCTTCCCATACCATATCCCTCCCATGTCATGCATGAGATGTATATGCCACATGCCATGTAATATATATAAATCATAGTCATAAACCCATCTTAAAACAATCCCATGATTATCAAAATAAATCAAAGGAAACCCATCACATAATACCAAAATCCAAAACCCATCTTAAAAACAACCACATGATTACCAAAATAAATTAATGGAAACCATCCCATAATACTAAATCCAAAACCCATCTTAAAACAAACCATATAATTTCCAAAATAATTCAAAGAAACCATCACTCAATCTATGGCTTACAAAAAGGAAGGAATCCTACCGAATACCGACTAGCGTCCTTTTTCGCTTCCGTCCTATAATCCGGTCACCGATCACGCACCGCTTGCGATGTCCAGTACCTTATTATACATTATCAATTAGTCCATGTTTTTAACCATTATTAAGTCCATTAATCATACCTTAGTGGGGTTCGGCCATACATCATGACCGAACCTCACTAACTAGGTTTTGTGGGTCCCATTTAATCCATTAAACATTTTAATTACACAAGTCTACAAACCAGCCACCCTAGGCTTCATTAGTCATACAGAAGGTTATTACTTAGATTCCCTAAGCCCATGATCATCTCCCATGAGGTTATTGAATTTGGCCATTATTTACGGTTTTGCCACTACCTCTTTTCCATGGTTAAACATTCACCTAACCATGTACATTTTTTGTTCATAATTGATCCATACACTCAAGTCCATTAGTAACCCATTTAATCATGCCATAACATTATTAAAACAACCATTTTCCTTAACTTAATCTACATTAATTAACCACATACATAAACCCAAGTTTAGCCCATCAAATGGCTCACAAATTGGGTCATGGGTTTTACTAAAATCAGCCCCTTTAATTCAACCTAATCCCCACTTTTCCTTGGGTCTTTTTCACCACATTTAGATCCATAATAAGCCCTCCCATGAGGAGGTTTACATCATGCAATTCAAACCATCAATTTTGATCATCAATTTGGTACATTTTCTTGAGTCCATTAATGACTCACTTAGGCATGCCATACTTCCCATTCTTTTCATGGTTTCCAAAACACTTAATTCATCAAAGTTTTCCCATGGGGTTCGGCCATACACCATGGCCGATCCCATGGTCCATTTAAAACCATCACCCTTCTCCATCAATTTCCACATTCTTACACCCATAAACCATTACAATTTACAATACCTCACCATCGGGTTTAAAAAAAACATTCCATCCATAAAATTATGAGTACATTGCCATAGGGTTCATCAACACCACCAACATTCCCCATTTATTACTCACATGCATAATACCAAATTTAACCCATAACATGACCTACAAATGGGTCATGGTCTACATACACGACTTAGTTCCATCACAAGTCCCTCCATTGAGAGAATCTAAACCATACACTTAATTCATCAATCCTTAATCATTATTTGATACATTTAGGGTCCATCAATCTTAGCCATAATTCCTTTTTTTTTTCAACATTAGGTTCATCATTTGGAGTTCATCAACCTTACCAATCTTCCCCACCATTCTTCCATGTTTTTCATTCAAGATCCCTTGTAAAAGAATTACCACATTTAGTCATTTAAAATCCTAACATCATTAATCATCCTTTCATGATACTAACCCTAAAAACTCCATTTAAAACCCTAATTAAATCACTTAAACACCCACTATGGGGTTCAATCATTCATTCATGCTTCTTAATGCCATAACAACCATTTACATTCGCCATAAATTTCCTCATTTACAATCCCTTAAAAAAATTACTACATTAACCATTAAAACCCTAAAATTACACATTATCCTTCCATGATTTTTAAATCATAAAATTCCATTAAATCTCCAAATTAGCTTACATGTCTACCACTCCTTAAAACCCTAACAAAAACACACATTACCTAATCACCCACCATGGGGTTCGGCCATACTACATGGCCGAACCCTATGGCCCATAATTTCCTTCCAAATTACATAATTCCATGCTTAATCCATTTAATTACATAACACCCTTAATCCTTTTATTTTTTTCTTCCTTAACCCTAATTTTTCCATTAGGGTTTGGTCCACTTTCCATCATTCCATTTGATGGATTTGAGATCCAAGGCCTATGATCATTTGGCCACCATCAAATTTAACAAAAATGGATCCCAAATCTTAAACCCTAAAAATCCAAATCTCTTGTTTTAGAAAATACTTACGATCCGACGTCTCCTCCGACTTTCGTCACTCCCGTCGGCTTCCTTGGCCTCCTTTCTTCTTCCTCTCCTTGTTTGATCGGCTAAGATGCTTGATCAATGGTGACAACCTCCAAGCTTGGGTTCGGCCATAGTAGGGTTTGATTTGAGAGAGAGAGAGAGAGAGGATGGAGATGAGAAAGGAGATCCAAGCTTTGATCTTGGAGTGGTGGGCCTTTGCTTTGAATTTTTTTCTTCTCTTCCTTAGCTTTCTTTTCTTCTTTGCTCCATGGTTTCTTCTTCTTCTCCCTTAGACATGAGGGATGGTGGTGGAGAGCAAAAGAGAAAGGAAATGAAAAGAGTTGGATGAAAAGAGAAAGCGATAAGATTAATTTCCTTTGGTGGAGTGACCTACACTCCACCACTTAACTTTCTCACCAACTACCCAAGATATTTTCCATGCTTTATGACCCAACCACCATTATCCAACGTTTTGCATGTTTTGGAGATAAGATGGCTTTTAGTCTTCCATGTGACCATTTGACCACCTTTGACCCTCATTTGAATAATTTAATCATTTAATTAATTAAATAATTACCTTAGGTTAATTAATCTCTACTTAACCTAATTCCATTATTCTATCCATGGTTGACCAATTCAACCATGGTGGCCAGCCCCACCAATCCTTGGTCCACGCGCCACCTCACTTGGTGAGGTGGAGGTGGGTCCCATTGGACCATGTCACCTTGGTCAACTTCAAATCAACTTAGGTGATTTAAACCCATTCCATTCATTCTAACTGGATCACCATTGGGCCCATGGCCCAATTACATTTTCATCTTACCCATTTACCTTAAAGCTTACATCATCTTGATCCATTGGGTCCCAAATGGGTATTGGGCCCAATTTGACCATCCTTGGCCCAATTGACCATCATTGATCCTTTAAATGAATTTAAATCCACTCCATAGTCCATTAGGCCATAATTGGGCCTTTGCCCATATCTTGATTCATTCACCACTTATTCCCTCAAATTTCCAATTTCCACCATTAAAATAAATAATAACCACATATTCATTGATTTAAAAAAATTCTGGGCCATTACAGTTTCTGATTAGGGCTACCACAAGGTTAGTATCAAAACATGCAAATAATAGAATAACACATGTTCATCAAAATTTCATAAAACAATGCTATGTATGTAGTGCACATGTAATGAGTCCCACCCATCACAAATATACATAACCTCCTCTTGACGGGATTCTCATCTTCAAGGTACCCCACAGTGGTCTTTCGGACGCCCCGACGGAGTGTGGCCTCCGGATTCCTCTTGATGGGATTCTCATCATCAAGGCCCCCACAGTGGTCTTTCGGACGCCCCGACGGAGTGTGGCCTCCGGTTTCCATAATTACCACCCCATGCCATGCATGAGATGTCCATGATTTCATGCCATTTGTAAATACATCTTAACATACAAAATCACTTTGAAACATAATAACTTAGCACATAATTCATCAAAATTAAGATAAAACATCAAATATAAGTGTGGTTCAAAAAGGTAGGAAACCTACACAAAGTCACTTAGATTGACCACTCTTTAAAACCGTCACCCGTTCACGACTTGAATACCGTTCAAAGAGTCATGTTACCCTATTTATATAGCAGCAAGTCAAACATATGTCCATATCATTTCAAACTTAGTCTAAGTTCCAAAAACCACTTTGTGGAGTTCGGCCATACCCCATGGCCGAACCTCACCCACCTAACTTTTGGTCTCTCTTTTTATTTAACCAAAACCATATAATTTACTTATAAACAAACCCAATCCACCAAATGTAACTTTGTGGGGTTCGGCCATACACCATGGCCGAACCTCACTTAATTTTGTTTTAATTCCTTTTTTGTATTCTTAAGCCCAAACACATCATTTAAATAACTTAATCTTCCAAATGAACCTTGGTAGGGTTCAGCCATACAACATGGCCGAACCTTACCACTTTGGTTTTGGCCCATATTTCAAATCCTTTGGTCATTTCATCTTTGATCATTTCACCTTTGATCATTTCATTCATATTTACAATAATGCCACTATACTAACCCTTGTTTAATTTTTCTTAAAAACCAAAGTTCATATCCCATCCACCTTAGTGGGGTTCGGCCATACAACATGGCTGAACCTCACCACTTACTTTTTGGTCCCTTAAATCCTTCATTCACCCGTCTCCATTTATATTATAAATTAACACTAAGTCCACCAAATGACCATTGGTGGGGTTCGGCCATACTACATGGCCGAACCTCACCCTATGGATTTTTATCCCATATTCCATCATCTATCATGGTTGGTTATTCACTTATACTAAGTCCAAACATATGTGATTCTTAGATCAACAACATATCATCATCCATAATTTCCAACCATGATCTTACCCTAATTAATCCATAAAAACAGTCCATGGGGTTCGGCCATACACTAAGCCGAACCCTATGGTTTCTTGATGTAAACCCTCCAATATTTGTCCATGGTTTTGATCAGCAACTTAGCCATAACATCAACTGTAATAGCCCGAAATTTTTAAATCAATAAAAATGTGGCTATTATTTATTTTAATGGTGGAAATTTTGAAATTTGATGGAATAAATGGTGAATGGATCAAAATATGGACAAAGGCCCAAGTATGGCTCAATGGACCATGGATTGGATTTAAAATCATTTAAATGGTCAATTGGGCCAAGGATGGTTAAATTGGGCCCAATACCCATTTGGGACCCAATGGATCAAGAAGATGTAAGCTCTAAGGTAAATGGGTCGGAGGTGAGTGTGATTGGGCCATGGGCCCAATGGTGATCCAAGTAGTTGAAATGGATTTAATTAAATCACCTAAGTTGGAATTTATTTAAAACCTAGGTGACATGGCCCAATGGGACCCACCTCTACCTCACCAAGTGAGGTGGCATGGGGACCAAGGATTGGTGGGGCCAGCCACCATGGTTGACTTGATCAAACATGGGTGAAATAATGGAATTAGTTTAAGTGGGAATTGATTAACCTAAGGTAATTAATTAAGTAATTAAATGATTAAATTATTCAAAAGGTGGTCAAATGGTCAAATGGGAAGACCAAACCACCTTATCTTAGCACCAAAAACGTTGGCTAGGGTGGTGGTTTGTTACAACCACCACCATAAAGCATGAAAAATATCTCATATGGGTTGGTGGAGGAATTAAATGGTGGAGTAAAGTTTAAGAAACCAAAAGGTGTTGGTTTTTATCTTATCTCTCAAATTCCATTCTTATCTCATTTTTTTTTCTCTCTTGCTCTCTACCACCGTCCCACACCGAGGAAAGAAAGAAGAAGAAAAACTAAGGAGAAAAGAAGAAGAAGACTTAGAGAAGAGGAGTGCGAGCAAAAGCTACCACTTCAAGACCAAGATCTAGGGCTTTCTTTCTCACCATCCTCTCTCACTCTCTCAAACACACCCCATCTTACCTGACCCAAGCCTTGATGTTTTTCATTGGGTCAAGCACATCTTGACAGACCAATCAAGGAGAAGAAGAGAAGAGAAGGCCAAGGAACCCGAGAGGAGAAAGAAAAGCCGGACGAGTCGTCGGATTGTAAGTATTTCTAAAACAAGAAGTTATTTTTTTTAGGGTTAAGGAGAGAGCATGGAATCCATTTCTTGGATTTAAATAATGGCCAAATTGTCATGGGCCTTGGATCTCAAATCCATCCAATGAAAGGAGGAAGAATGGGCAAACCCTAATGGGTAAATTAGGGTTAAGAAAAATAAATGGATTAAGGACATTATGTAATTAAATTATTTAAGCAATGGATGTATGGAATTTTTGGAAAGAATCATGGTGAGTAATTAAGTAAATTGGAATGGGGTTTTTAAGATCAAAATCATGGAAGGGGGATTTATGATTTTAAGATGTTAATGAATAAATATTAGTGAAGTTAAAGAGGTTTTAATGAGGGAACCTTGCACTTGAGTATGCTTAAATTAAGTTGAACGGGATTTTGTTATTATTGATGATATTATGTGATATTAAATTGCACAAGCATACTTGTATTGTGAGTGCATGTGAATATACATGTATTGAATTCTTATTGTTGAGTGTATGAGGTGGTGAAATGAGGAAAGACTAATAGTTATGATCATACTAATTAAGTGAGGAAAGAGTATGTAAAAATGTACAATGATGAACTACATGCATCAAATGATGATAAGATCCATGAACGTTTGATGTGGGTTATATGTTGCATATGTTTATGAGTGAGATAAATGTGAATAAAAAGGGTGGAGAGTGTTTGATAATGTGATATATGGGTATACTTAGGGGATGGAACAATGGTTTTTAGAAATGGCTTTTATATTGGTGATAACTCATGGCTTGACAATTTGTCATGACCCAAGTGAAGAGATTTGTGTTATGACATATAATGGGTGATGATGTAAACACTTTGTGAGGGGATATAAGAGGTTCTCATATGAACAAAGTGCCCATTTGAGAGATGTTAGATAAACAATGTGCTTGAAAGAGACCGAAATGCATGGGTTAACTTGCCACATGAAACTCGTGAGATGACGACACTATGAGGAGGGTGTGAAGGGTCTAGCTTGCAAAGACTAATATGTGGTATGAAAATCTTGTATTTATAATGCAATTGCATTCTCCCAATGTGTAGTGTAGATTATGAACGAGTGATGATAGGCCTTGAAATGGGAGTAATGGCCAGATTCAAAGTGCGGACCACGACATGGGGGTAGTGGCTGATTTTTTATGATGTTGTGTCATGGCTAAGGAGTCATTAAGGGATCCAAGTCTATGGATCAATTATGGACAAAGAAATGTATATGGTTAAGTGAATGTCTAACCATGGGAAAGGTAGTGGAAAAACCGTAATTAATGGCCAAATTCAAGAACCCATAGAAGATGATCATGGACTTAGGGGCTCTAAGTAATAAACTTATGTATGGTTAAATAAAGCCTAGGGTGGCTGATTTTTAGATTCATGTGATTTAAATATTTGATAGATTAAATGGGACCCACAAAACTACATAGTGAGGTTCGGCCATGATGTATGACCGAACCCCACTAAGGCATGAATTAGGGACTTAATAGTAGTTAAAAACACGGACTAATTATTGATATATAATAAGGTACCGGACATCGCAAGCGGTGCGCGATCGGCGATCGGATTATTGGACGGAAACGCTAAGGAGTACTAGTCGGTATTCGGTAGGATTCCTACCTTTTTGTAAGCCATGGATTATGTGTTATGTATGGGTTTTTCCTTGATTTATTTTGGTAAGCATATGATTGTTTTAAGATGGGTTTTAAGGCTATAATGTGTATATTGATACTTTGCTTGATCTATTTTTGATAATCAAATTATATGTTTTATTGATGGGATTTTAAATACCATGGTTTGTACTATCATATATATTACATGGAATATGGCATCTACATCTCATGCATGACATGGGAGGGATATGGCATGGGAAGGATGAAAATAAAGAAACCGGAGTCCATGCTCCGTAGGGGCGACCGAGAAGCAGACATGGGGATAGCCTGATATGCTATAACCGGAGTCCATGCTCCCTTGGGGCGACTGAGAAGCAAATATGGGGACACCTTGACCAGGCTTTGCCGTCAAGGGGGATGATTTGTGATTGTTTATATCTTGACGAGATTTTGCCGTCAAGGGGGATGATTTGTGATTGTTCATATCTTGACGAGGTTTTGCCGTCAATGGGGATGATTTGTCATTGTTTATATCTTGACGAGGTTTTGCCGTCAAGGGGGATGATTTGTGATTGTTCATATCTTGATGAGGTTTTGCCGTCAAGGGGGATGATTTGTCATTGTTTATATCTTGACGAGGTTTTGCCGTCAAGGGGGATGATTTGTGATTGTTTATATCTTGATGAGGTTTTACCGTCAAGGGGGATGATTTGTGATTGTTTATATCTTGAGGAGGTTTTGCCGTCAAGGGGGATGATTTGTGATTGTTTATATCTTGACGAGGTTTTGCCGTCAAGGGGGATGATTTGTGATTGTTTATATCTTGACGAGGTTTTTCCGTCAAGGGGGATATGGCAGTATGATGGTATGGATGATGGGTGGGACTCATGACATAAGACACCCATGGCATAGCATTCATTTTATAGTTTGCATTATATTATTATCTGTATGCTTGTTATCACTAATCTATGTGTTAGCCCTACTCGGAGTCCTACTGGGAGCCAAGCTTAGGAGCTTGGGAAAGCGAGCGGCTTAGTTTACTTAGTTTGTTTTGGAAAAATGTAATTTGAGTAGCTTAGCTTATCGGAATGTAATAAATTAGATTACTTGCTATGTTTTGGGATTTTATTTTGGACATTATTATTTTGAGGTAATGTAGTGATTTAAATGATGTGATCTTCCCTGCTATCTAAGAAATTGTAGGATAGTCTTCATTATAATTTCCGCGCTTAGTTTAATATTCCGCAAGCTTACTTCTACGTGTGAACCATTCTCTGTGGACTCCGTTCCACGCACACGTAGGGTTGGCCAGTTAAGGGCCGGGCTTTAGAAGATCGGACTTAACTCGCGTCATGACGTCCGTGCCCTTTGTCACTCTTTACTTCAAAAAAAAAAAAAATAGACTCTGATTTCGGTGAAAAGGGGCGGGCGTTACATCAACATGGTTCAGCCATGCCATAGCCACTCCAAAACAGTAAACTTATCTCCATTTTAAACCCTTTAAAACCTTCATTACAAAGTATGGCTTTTATCCCTTAACAACCATAAAAATCACCACATCCTTTCATAGGGTTCGGCCATCCAAAGTGGCCGAAGCCTATGGTCCATGTTTTGTCATTTTAAAACAGCATAATACTTGATCTAAACCTTTAATAGATTCGGCCATACAATGGCCGGATCATGTTCCCTTAATCATTCCTTTTAACAAGTGTTTATTGAGGACTTACCAAAACCGCGACTCCTCCGGTTCTTTCACTTCTTCTTGATCCTCTCCTTAGTCCTTCCTTCCTTCTCCTTTAGCTGAGACTGATCTTGTTTGGAGACCCCTTGGAATAATTCAGCCAGGTGATATGGATTGGGAAAGAAACTTAGAACAATGCTCCAAATCCTTCTTGGTCTTTGAGAGGAGAGCCGGCCTTGAGAGAGAGAAGAAATGAGATAGAATTCTCAAAGTGATTGATCTTCTTTTCCTTAAGGTGCTGATTGGCTAAGAGAGTGCTTGAGGGAGAAACAACCAAGAGAGTATGAGATGGAGATCCAAGTCTTTTGTTCCAAATGTGGTGGTCGGCCAAGGTGGTGGTTTTTTAGTTAGCCCTTGTGTAACTCCCATCTCCTTAACCTTCCCCTTAATGCTTTACTTGGGGGTTTCATCCTTGAGATGAAAACTCCCAAGGCTCCAACGGCTCCCATGCAAGGTCTTGTGTAACCTCCACAAACCCTATTCATCTTCCATCTTGGAGTTTCATCAAAAATGTGAAACTCCCATGTGCCCCAACGGCATGTATGAGTTTGAAACCTATAACCGCCATTCCTTATTTACTTGCCCATGTGGGGGTTTCATCCATGAGATGAAACTCCCACAAGCCAATGGTTTTGTCTTGTTTTAGAGCACCAAACCATCCAACTACCTTTGATCCTCATCAACGTCCCATGTGAGAGTTTCATTTTTGAGATAAAACTCCCCCCCTCCAAGTGTGAACCCATTTTGTAACTCCACAAAACGCCATCTCCCATTTATTACCTATCTTGGAGTTTCATGCATAAGATGACCTCCCATGCATCCAACGTGTGGACCATCTTATTTGAATATGAAACAACAGCCTTTCAACCTCATACTCCACTCATTTATAATTTATTTCCAACAACTCACTCACTCATTATTTATTTCAAATCAACTCACTCACTTATAATTTATTTCCAACCAACTCACTCATTTAACTCAACTATTTAATTCCATTTCAAACTCCAATCAGCCCCAACTTAATCAAGCTTGGACTCACTTGATGATCACCCAAGTCAAACCCGACCCATTGGGTCCAAATTGGCCATTTTGACCCATTTCACAAACTTTGACCCAATTAGAAATCTTGACCCATTTAATTTAATTTAATCCCATAACACCAACATTGAGTCTTATTTGAACAATGGGTTCCACCATTTTCTCATCTACGATCATAACCCTTTAATTCATAACTCCAATGGCATTTTCGTAAATATTGATATATTGAAAAATCTAGGGTATTACAATAGATGCTGCCGTATCAGCTGTATCTGCGCTGTATTTTTTGCAACCAACTCAGGTCCAATCAGTGCAGGCTCACTGGCCTCTATCCAGCACACTGGTGACCTACATGGTCTACCATATAATGCCTCAAATGGTGCCATCTGGAGGCTTGCCTGGTAACTATTGTTGTATGAGAATTCTACCAACGGCAAATGATCCTCCCATCCACCCTTGAAATCTAGCATACATGCTCTCAGCATATCCTCCAGTGTCTGTATTGTCCCCTTAGACTGCCCATCAGTCTTTGGATGGAATGCCGTACTAATCAGTAGATCTGTTCCCATGGCCGACTGCATGCTCTGCCATACTCTGCCTGTGAATCGACCATCTCTGTCAAACACAATAGTCCGAGGTGTACCATGCAATCTAATGATATCCCTAATATACCGCCGACCCAAATTCTCAGATGAGTCTGTCATCTTAATAGGAATAAAATGTGCTGACTTGGTCAGTCGGTCTACCACGACCCATATTGCAACGTTACCCTTTGATGACCTTGGCAACCCTATCACAAAATCCATGGAAATGTGTTCCCATTTCCATTCTGACAATGGTAAGGGTTTGAGTAACCCTGGTGGCTTCTGATGTTCCGTCTTAACCTGCTGACAAGTTAAGCAATGAGCCACAAATTCTGCCACATCTCTTTTAAGTCCGTACCACTAGTAATGTCTCTTCAGGTCGTGATACATCTTGGTACTGCCTGGATGAATAGAGAGTTTGGTCTGATGTGCCTCAATCAATAACCCTCTTCTGCAGTTCTTTGGTACATATACCTTTACTTGGAATACAAGACCCTGTCCTGGTCGTAACTCCCATTTCGGTATGATTTCACCAATAGACATCTTGGCCCAAATCTCCTCCACCTCTGGGTCTGTCCGCTGTTCCTGTTCAATCTTGGTAACCATGTTGGACCGTATGATCAAATTGTAAATAGTCCCATGGTTATTGAGGTAAAGTTTAAACTCTCGAATGGTATTCAGTATCTCCCATTCTGTCCTGGTCAAACATGCCACTGATGCATGTGATAGATGGCTGAGGGCATCTACCACCTTGTTGCCTTGCCAGGGTGATAACGAAGTGCGAACTCATAATCCGCCAGATATTCCATCCATCTGCGCTGCCTCAAGTTGAGCTCTTTCTGATCAAACAAGTACTTCAAGCTCTTATGATCTGAAAACACTTCAAATTTCTCTCCATAAAGATAATGTCTCCAGCTTTTGAGAGAGAAGACCACTGCGGCTAGTTCCAGGTCGTGTGTAGGATAGAGACGTTCATGTATTTTCAACTGTCTTGATCCGTATGCCACCACACGATTACTTTGACTGAGTCTACACCCCAGTCCCTCTCCTGAAGCATCGCATTGTACCTCCTAACACTTGCCTCTTTCCAGCAAAACTAGGATAAGAGCAGTGGTAAATCTCTTCTTCAGCTCTTCAAACCTCTGATTGTACAAATTTGACCATTCATATTTGACTGCTTTCTGAGTGAGTCGAGTAAGTGGAGACGCAATTTTTGAGAAGTCCATGATAAATTTCCTGTAATAACCAGCCAATCCCAAAAAGCTACGGATCTCGGTTACATTCTTTGGCACTTTCCAATCTCTTACTGCCGCTATCTTAGCCGGGTTCACGGCTATACCTTCTTCTGATATAACATGTCCCAAAAAGTTGATCTCAGATAGCGAAAATTCACATTTACTGGCTTTAGCATATAGTTTGTTCTTCCTCAAAGTGTCCAAAACTATCCTCAGGTGTTCAGCATGTTCTTCCTGAGTTTTGGATTAAATCAAAATATCATCAATAAATACAATAACAAATTGGTCCAAGTAAGGACGAAAGATCTTGTTCATTAAATCCATAAACATAGCTGGTGCATTGGTGAGTCCAAACGGCATGAATACAAACTCATATAGCCCATACCGCGTTCTGAAGGTTGTCTTCTTTATGTCTTCCTCCCTAACCCGGATTTGGTGCTATCCAGACATCAAGTCAATTTCAGAAAAATGACTGGAACATTTAAGTTGATCAAATAAATCATCGATCCTAGGTAGAGGGTACTTGTTTCTGACTATCAGCTAGTTCAGTTTTCGGTAATCCACACACATAAGGAGTGAACCATCCTTCTTCTTTACAAATAAAACCGGAGCTCCCCAAGTCGATGTACTGTTCCGAATGCACCCGAGTCTGAGCAGTTCATCAATCTACTTCGTTAACTCGGACATTTATGCTGGTGCCATCCGGTAATGTGGTAATGACACTGGTGCAGTGCCAGGGTACAACTTGATTTCAAAATTGATCTCCCTCATGGGAGGCAAACTAGGGAGTTCCTTTGGAAAAACGTCCGCATAGTCCCTTACTATTTCCAGAAGTTCAACCATCGGTGCCTTGTTGATTCTGATAATGTTTAATACCAGATGATTCAACCCTTCATGCAGTCTGCTTTGCTTATCAGCACGCACCACATGTTGTTTTCCCTCGGGCGACCAAAATGTCACTCTGCGATGATAACAATCAATGTTGGCCTTAAAGCTAGCCAACCAATCCATGCTGAAAATAGTATCATATTCTGACATATCGAGTACCAAATAATTGAACTCAAATCTGAGTCCAGCAAGTTCAGTATTCACTACTGTGCATGTAAGTCCCAATGATGTGTCTCCGACAGGGGATACAATAGTGAATGATGTGGACAGTTTTTGTACCAATGTACCAGTAGCTGTTATAAATGCAGCAGATATGAAAGAGTGTGATGCTCCTGAATCAAATAATGCAAAGGCGTGGGAACTACTGACTACTGCCATTCCTTGAATCACTGAATGAGCCTCTGCTGCTGGAGGTGCTAAAGTGAATACCCATCCAGATCCTATAGGTGGCCGTCCCGCCTGCTTAAATGTCCTTCCTCCATGGGAATTAGCTGGCCTAACTGGTGGACGAGATGAACCCTTGTTATTAGAGGGTTTGTTGAGTTGTGGACATTCCCTCTTAAGATGGCTAGGCTGATCACAATGAAAGCAGTTGCTCCCACCTCTGGGAGCCTGAGTGACTGATGCAGATGGGGAGGGATGATTGGGATGAAAGCCCCCCATTGACCCAGTAGATGGTGAGGGTCTGCTAGAGTTCGATCGGAACCTCTTGTTGGGCTGAAATGTACCCCCCCCCACTCTGAGCTCAGCGATTGTCAAAACACGTCAACTCAGCCATTTCTTGCTCTGCTATAGTGGCCCTACTAGCCACCTCTGCCCATGTGGCTGCCTTGAATATAGTTACTTTGGCCCTTATGCTAGGCCGAAGGCCCCGCTCAAACTTGCGTGCCCTCCGATACTCTGTATCCACCATATAGAATGCATGCACAGATAAACTGAGAAATTCCTGGTGGTACTCTGCCACCGTCATTGTACCCTGTACCAAAGATAGAAAAGCCTGTGTCTGGCGTTCTTTCTCCTCCTCAGGAAAATAATGTTCCAGGAAGGTAGCTGAGAACTGCTCCCAAGTCATGGCAGTCCTCTCTCCTTCTGGAATAAGTGCTCGCTGCTTCTCTATCACCTTCCACCATTTACCAACATCATCAATCAGCTGTGATGTGGCCAGTAAAATCTTGTGAGTATGACTCGTGATATTCAATAGAGTCAGAATCTGTGAAATCTTCTTCAACCAGTTTTCCGCTCCGACAGCCCCTTCTCTTCCCTTAAAATAAGGAGGGCGCAGTTGCTGGAAATCCCTGACCATGCTCCTGTCATTGTTTTCCTTGGTGGTTCCATTATCATTCAAGTGTTGTTGAAGCACCGAAGTAACCACCGCTTGAACCAGATTCTGCAATTCAGGAGGTACCACTGGTATGTTCACGTTGCTTTGTTGCTCCTCCTCTTGGTGGGATTGTTGTTCTTCCTCATGATGAGAATGTCCTTCCTCCTCATCACCCCCATTTGGGTTTTGTCGGGTATTTCTTCTTGGCCTTCCCCTTGGAGCCATTTTTCCCTAAGCCATTGAAACATATCAAAACTTAGTGTCCATCATAAAATTTGTATTTCCTACCCGTTGGGGAAAATTTCCAGATAAGCACTCCTGATTTTTTGCTTTGTTTCTGGGGAAATACATCCTATGTTGCTATGTTTGATAATCCGATTATTTTGACTATACTTCCTTTTCTATTATCCGTCTGAGTCTAACGAAGTAAATTAATGTACGGAGACCGGATTAATTTACTCCGAAAGATTCAAAGTTTTGGGTTCACTTTGATACCAACTGTAACTCCCTGCCCTTTTTCACTCGTTTCTTCCCGTAAATTCAGAGTCTATTTTTTTTTATAACAGAGTAGAGTGATAGAGCGTGGGACGTCACGACGCGACCTAAGTCCGAACTTCCAAAGTCCGACCCTTAACTGGCCAACACTATGTGTGCATGGACTAAGTCCACGAAAATGGTTCACACATAGCAATGTCAACATGCGGAAATAAAATCATAACATCAAAATTACGGAATCATAATAGAACCAAGTTCTATTCCATTCAGATAGCAAAGTACGTCAAGTCCTTAATCATCATTCAAATACCATAATTATCAAAATTAACATCCATCCATCTAAGTTATTACATTCCGAAATCTAGATACTCAAATACAAATCCATGAGTAACTTTTATTAAAATAATAAACTAAATCATCCAAGCTCCTATGCCTGGCCCATCTTGTGTTCATTGTTCTCTTGATTTCCTGTATCATCAACTAGGGTAGAAGTAGGGCGTTAGAACAACGCGCCTAGTAGGTATTCCAGTTACGGCTAACACATGGTCAGTACAAAACATATATAATATCGTAATGTCAAAAACCACATAAATCCATGCCATGCAATGATGACAAATGCAATGAGTCCCACCCATCACATGTACATAAAAGTACCCACCACATAGGTCTTTCGAACGCCCCGACGCAGTGTGGACCCTCCAGAATCTTCTTGATGGAAATCACATCAAGGTACCGCACATAGGTTTTTCGAATGCCTCGATGGAGTGTGACCCCTCCGGTTACAAATCCTCCACCCCATGCCATGCATGAGATGCCAATGAAACACATGCTATTTTATAACATAACATAGCATTTAAAATCACCTTTTAAAGCATATCCAACACATGCTATTTAAACAAATAAACATAGCATTTAAAATTCATATAAAGCATATCCTTTGAAACATAAATTTCATCAAACATAAGATAAAACAAGTGTACATAAGCCCACGGTTTCAAAGAGGTGGAATCCTACCAAAGACCGCTAATGTGTGCTTGAGTCTTTCGTCCAGTAACCCCTCACGATCGTAAACGCCTTGCGAGATCCCGTTACCTTATAATATAACAATTAATCACAACCAAGTCTCACTTGATTTTCAAGGTTCTAAGTCCATAAACAAAACCCCATGGGGTTCGGCCATACACCATGGCCGAACCCATGGTCTAATCTTTAGTTAATTACAATAATGCCATTGTTCATAACCATAGCCATTTTCCTTGCTTAGGTTCCAAAATAATCCATACTTACTTCTTTAATCCAAACACATAGTCCAATAAAATAGTTCATGGGGTTCGGCCATACACTATGGCCGAACCATATGTCCAATATTTCCATATATTTACAAAATTGCCATTGATTCTTTCATTCATTTAAATCTACCATAACTAAACCCTATAAGAATTCCCTAACCAAATCAAGTCCATAAAATACAACTCATGGGGTTCGGCCATACACCATCGCCGAACCCATGATCCTCCACTTTGGCATGTAATTACAATTTTGCCATTACCTTCATCAATAATCCATAACACATATTTGGATCCTTCACTTTATATAACCCAATAGTTTGATTCATGGGGTTCGGCCATACACCTGGCCGAACCATGATGTCCTTGTTTCAATTATCTCCACCTTCTATCTTTAGAAGGTTTCCAAAATAACATTCCATAATTATAAGGTTCCTAAATTAAAACTTTCTAATTTAGTCTTCACCTTCCAAAAATAGAAACTTCCCAAATAAACCAACTTCCATAATTAAATGCTTTTAATTTGGCAATCTCCTTTCATAATTAGAAGGTTTCTAAATTTAGAAACTTTATAAATTTAATATACCATTTCCATAATTAAAAGGTTTTCATAAATAAACTCCACCTTCCATTTTAATCTAAAGTCCATAATTAGATAGCTTCTAATTTAATAGTCAGTTCCATGGGGTTCGGCCATACACCATGGCCGAACCCTATGGTTCATAATCTTGACTATTTAATTTGGATCCATTTAATCCGTTCAAAATCACATATCATTAACATCAACCAGTCATTTAACAATTAACCAAACACCTTCCATGGGGTTCGACCATACACCTTGGCCGAACCCTATGGTTCTTCTTATTCCATTTATTCCCTTCGAACTTCATTTAAAAATTATCCAACACCTTCCATTTAACCATTCATTAAACCATATATTTCCATGGTTTCTAATCCATATAAATAACCCAAAGTTCCTCCATTAAAATAACCAACATCCTTCATGGTTTTTAATCCTCAAACGCATGAATTAAAACATGTCTAAGAAACCTCAAATCTGTAAAAATATTTGGTGGGGTTCGGCCATACACCATGGCCGAACCTCACCCCTTATTTTCTATTAAAATTAAACACAATGGCTATCCAATTTCCTTCCATGGGGTTCGGCCATACACCATGGCCGAACCCTATGGTTCTTTATTTCAAAACAAATTTATCAAATAAGACTACTAACCTTTTCCGTTTGATTTCTTGCTCTTCCTTAGCCTCTTTCCACTTCTTCTTCTTGATCTTGCCGTGAATGAGAGCTTGAGAGAGGGATAGAGGGAGAGAGGGTTCGGCTATGGTGTAAACCCTGAGCCCCTCTATGTCTCCCCTTTTATGCAATTCCAATTGATCAATATAGAAAGTACTAAGATAAAAATTGTCCTTCCTCTTTGCTTCCCTCCTTTCTAAGCTTCCACTCGGCCAATGCTAAGATAGCAATGCCGTGCGCCCCTTCCTTGTATCCTAATTGGCAATGGCCGACCTTCCTACCTTGGTAATGCCACTCACGGCCATGCAATGGCTATTTATTTAGACATCTTCCTTATTTAATTTTTAGACCATATGCATACCCTTTTTAAATTATGTTATGCGCCTAACATAGATATAGAATATCTTTATACATGGCCTATGTATCTTTCTTGGATATGCACCTCTAAAATTCGGCCATGCAATATTTATTTAATACTGCATTATTAACTAAATTCAACCCCATTTAATTTTTATTGAAACCAATTTACACAATTCGTTGGGTCCTAATTGGGCCAATGACCCAACTCTTTGTCCAATTAAAATCCATATCTAAAATTCACAAATTAATGGATAATTTTCATATAAAATCATAAATTGAAAATCCGAGGTGTTACAAAATGTGTTTAACATAAATTGGAACCCAACTTGGAATTATGTCTATTCACTATCGTGGACGACACATCGTGTCAGCGACCCATCGCCATATGGCAGGACGATCAGTCGTGGTCATACAACCCATCGTCCGGATTTTCAAGGGTTCCAGATGAAATGAACTGTCAAAGACACTTGGTCTCAGGACAATACATTCTTGCTCACGATATATCGTTGGGATAAGGCTGATCAATCGTGCAAACGATCGATTGCCATGGGTATTAGAAAAATATGGCTTGTCATTCACAGTCAAAGTCTTGGATATTAAATCGTGCAAACAATGCTACGTCTGCGTACAGGGCCGACCAATCTCCCTCATGATCAATCTCTTGGAGCCTGGGTCAGATACCCACTGAAAAATACAATCAGGCTTAGGACAATACTTTCGTTGGCCGGCGACCCTTTGTGTGGTACAACACGATCAGTCTAGCGGCGAACCTTCGTGTGGTATAGCACGACCCATCGCCGAGACAGGACAATAACCCATCGGGTACACGATCAATCGCCGTAGGCCTGGATGGGACTTGATGGTGGCAAATACAGTAAGTCCTAAGCCGATTCTTTCGCCAACCCACGATCTGTAGCCAGAAACACGGACGATCAATCGTGAGCACGATCAATGGTGAAGTTGATGTTAATCATTCATGTCAATTTTCTATCCATTGGGAAACCATTAATGCACAACTGTAACATTCCAACAGCTCTTCTGGAAACACGCTCGATCGTCGTTACACGACCGATCGCCCGTGTCAACTCGGGATTCACTTGTTTGCCTAGATATACTTCAAACTTTGATGAGTGGGGTTGGAACCTTCAACTTGGAACATCTTAAGGCATCCCTAGTGACTCCAAAACTCTCCTAACCTCCTTTCTAAACACTTTACTTAGTGAATTGTCTAATATTGTGAGACCATGACTCGGCCCAGACGGCCAAGTCCATTAAGGCCAGGCCCAAGTGATGAAGAGTGGAAGAGGGAGTGTGTAGTGCGGTAGAGTGGGAAAATGGGAGACCCACATCGGAAATTTCAGATTTTCGCATGGGGTTTAAATGTGATCACCCCTCCTTAACACAGTGGACGTGTTTTGGGCTGGTTATCTGGACCTGTCCCAAAGGCAAAACCTTGCAGGCATGCACGAGTGAGTGCGCATGGGTCGGCCCAAAGCGGACAATTTCCACTGAGTTAGACCCCAAACCCCGTGTATGGGCCTGGTCATTATAAATCATATCAGAGCAGAGTTCTTCACTCGGACTGTGTGGGCCTACGCCCTCCACTGGATTCATTAGGTCGAGCCAGGGATGGCTCTGGGCTTAGGGGTGGATTGTGAGACCCGGAACTGGCCCAGAGGTCCGAGTCCATTAAGGCTAGACCCAAGTGATGAAGAGTGGAAAAGTGAGTGTGTAATGCGGTAGAGTGAGAAAATGGGAGTCCCACATCGGAAATTTCAAATTTTCGCATGGGGTTTAAATGTGATCGCCCCTCCTCATCACAGTGGACGCATTTTGGGCCGAGTATCTGGACTTGGCCGAAAGGCAAAACCGTGCAGACTCGCATGTGTGCCTGCGCACGTGTTGGCCCAAAGCAGACAATTTCCACTGAGTTGGACCTTAAGCCCTGTGTATGGGCCGGGTCATTACAAATATCCAATCATCTTGATTAAGATCAAGAGAGAGTAAACCAAATCTAGGATAACTATTGGTGTATCTTAAATCCTAGAGACCTAACCCAAGGATTGTGATTGAGCATACACAAGACACATCTTCGACATCGTCGACATCACATTAGGAAGGACATCTTCAAGAAGCATACATCTTCAAGTTGAGCTATCAAAAGGCAAGTGCTTCTTAGATTGATTTTATTTTTTAAATCATCATCTTGTGAAGTGGATTAAAGCAAAGGGGCTTGAACTATTATAGAAGATAGAGTGAAAGGAGTTGGGTGAAATTCCCATCCAATTGGTTAGGTGGAAGTCCTAATCTATTAGTGTGGGTGTAATTCCCCACTTAGTGAATTTGGGAGAGCCCAAGGTTGGGTGAGTACGACTGTGGATGTAAGTAGTTTAATCGAACCACTATATATCGGCCTTACGGTGTTAGAGCTTATTGTGTGATTTTTCTTTTATTGGTACACTCTCTTATAACACAGTTGATTAATCTAATTAATCCGCTGCAAATCATTTGATTAATGAAGATTTTTTAAAGACCTTTAGCAACATGTTCTATCACACTTGATTGCCCTATTCTTTCCCCTCCCCCCCCCCCCCCCCCCCCCCCCCCCCCCCCCCTCTCTCTCTCCCCTCCTCCTCTAGTTTCAATCTAGCACCGTGTTCTAGCACACTTGGGGACTTTCAAATGGAATGAAGATAACATTGGCATTGACATTAAATTGCCGAAATTTTTTTAGTGTCAAATTGAGATCCATCGGAATCCAAATGTGAAATAATTAGCTCATGAGCTGGTTTATTGAATTAGGCCTTCAAATTCATCAACTGTAGCTCAATTCAGTCCAAGATAGGGACCCATTTACATATTGCAAGGAGAAGTTGTGCAAAAGCACTTGCAAAAGAGAGATTTTTTTCCAACTTCCTTTTTATTATCTAATGGAGACCTCTTTAGAAATGAGGACTACAGGGACCACGAGCGAGATTGGCCCAAGCTAAAGGAGTTGAAATCAACAGCAAATTGCATTACAAAATTCACCCAAACAAATTGAGGAGAGAAATCAAGCCAAATGAAGCATATTTCATTCAACTCCAAATTCTATCCAAATTTGACCAAACTGAAATTCGGATGAAATCATTCAGATTTCAACAAGATCTGGCCGTCCAAAACCTTTGGGAATATGAGATAATTTTTATAGTGGTTCTAGAGCAAATCCCCCTTAATCCACTTTCGGGTCAAATGTTTAAAAAATAAATTAAAACCAAGAAGCACTAGCCTTTAAAGATCTTTCTTGTTGATGTGTACTTCTTGAAGGTCCCACCCAATGTGTGCCAACTCTCCTCCTCGTAGCCGTCGTAGAGCAATCACAATCTCCGGGTGACAAGGAAACGGGTTTCAAGTTTCCTAGTTTATGTCTCTCTACTCTTTATCACTTTCAAACTCAATCAACAAATTGGTTGTTATGATTTTCCTCCTCTCATTCTCACTTTCAAACACAATTAATAGATTGGTTGTTTATGATTCTTCTCACAAGAGTGTTGATCGTTCTTTAGGGTGTATAACTCTTTTCAGCTCAAGGAAGATAGTAAAATGATCACCCAATTCTCATATTTATAGAGGTGTCTTAACTATTTTTCTCACTCTCCAGAACCGATAGGTCGGTGGCACCGATGGGTCGGTGCTTATATTTTATTACCGTTCAACCACCCGACTGTTGCGCATTAAATGCACTCCCAACAGCTATATCACTTCCCGGTCGACAGGTCGATGTCACTGATGGGTCGACAATTATGGCATCGAGAGGTCGGTTATCTGGGGCAATAACATGCTGGCAAGAGTTTCAAGTCAGAAACCTATCTTACCCAAAATGACCTATCGCCTTTTACCGAGGGGTCGGTCCTTGTACTCTCGATCGGTTTTGAACTACTGATATGTCTGTTGTCTCGATATCCTACTTGAGTTGACAGTCCAAAACTCTAAAGACCTTTACCGACGAGTCGTCGACCATGAGGGGTCATTTAAGTTCATCACCGAGGGGTCGGTGCGTACGAGACTCTCGGTCAAAGGCTTTCCCAGAATGGCAATTCTTTGATCCAAAACCTCTGTCAATCTAGTTGACCAGCCATTGACCACGACGGGTCGATCCTATCTCCACCAAGGGGTCGATGAGAAGGACTGGTCAAGCTGACAGTGAATTTAATTCATATTTCCAAGTTCACTTCCAGTTCACTGTCCAGCTTCCTCTCTAAGCTTCTTCATGGTTTTACTATTTGTTCATCTAAGCCTACGAATGGTCCTCTCTAAGGTTTGGGTACCACCTAAAGTCATCTATGCCCAAATACTTATGTTTGTGATTGCCATGACGATGAGATTTGAACATGATGGAGCACGATCTTCATTCTTGATCATCTTTGGTCTTCCAGCTTCTTAGAAAGTGCTTCTTCCCGAGTCATGGAATTGAAAAACAGGAACTCGGCAAAGCGGGGGCACTGACACTTGTTATCTTGTAGATAATATTTCTTCTTTGAATCATACGATAGGTACTCTCAATTGCAATCAAGAAAAACGTGACATAGCAAAGGAAGATTTAGACTATACTATTGATGGTTTTAAATTTGTAAACATCGCAAGTGCACGAACTATTCATAGTATAGTATTGTGAGAGCGAGGTCGAACCCAATGAAAAATCTCAACGTATATGAATTTAAATTTATATCCTCTGAAAATGAATTGTTTTTAAGAAATTGAATCATTATATGAGCCATGTATCTAACTTGGAAAATCAGCAAATAAGATGTGTGATTTCTTATTCTAATATGGTGAATTAAATTTTAACCTTAATCATGATTAGGATTTCAAGTTACACAATTATTTACACATGTTCCTAACTTTAATTGAATGGGTCTTTGAGAGAGCATGATTTAAGAGAAATTAAAGAATCAAAGAATTAAAAAATGAATTAAAGAATTAAATAATTAAATATTAGATTATACAAGATTTGGGTGAAAATAACTATTACACAACAAACATGAGATTTAACATAATTAAAAGGAAGAAAATCAAATTACATGAAAATAAATGACTGAAATAAAATGTGCAGTAATGTAAAGGTTGGTTGTTTGGAATAGATCGTTCATCACCCAAGATATGTAAACAAAGTAAAGGCCTAGATCTGAAATTCACGTAAAGATCTAAAATACAATTCATATTTACTGATAAAACAAGATTCACAATTTTTTAATTTAATTAATCAAACCTTAGTAATTATGATTCAAAGCTTATAATCAAGATCCTAACTATTACCTACGTTCATGTTCAATCAAATAAACAAAAGTTGTAAACTCGAAATTAAAAGTAAAATAATCATAAAAGAATTTTAGAAATTGGATGTTCCGGGATTCTAAATGGATGCTTCACTTTATTAAATGGAAGAATTCAGTACAGGCACTTATAAATTAAATACAAGAAAGACAGCATAAAAATAAAATTTTAAACTCTCACTTTGTAAATTCGAATGGTGCTCCTGTCTTCTTGTCTTTTGCACCAGCCTTGGTCCTCTCAAGCTCCAGGTCAAACTCAAAATTTACTGTTGGCTTAGTGATCTATTTATAGGCTCGGGGTTGGAATGAACAGCTGAGATTTAATCTTGGTTTGAGTGATAAATGAGTGGCTTTGATTAGATCTCATTAGAAGTGGATGGAGGTGATTTAAGATGAAAAGTTAGGGTTCCAATAGGGTATACACAAATTTAGGGTGGCCTGGCTTGGTGAAGAAAAATTGGGATTTAGGATTAGTTTGGAAATTGGAGTCCAAATCCCATTTTTCTAGACATGTACCATCTTTCATCTCTATTTTGACCTATTAAAAGTCCGAATCATGAAATTTTGTAAACTACAAAGTTGTATCCGTTGAATTCTTCTTACAACGCAACAAGAATGAACGAAATCGGATATTGGAGTGGGAAGTTATGGTCAAAATACTAAAATTGTGTCAAAACTTATCTTCCAAATCCCATTTTTTTCTCCATTTCTTCCTCCACAGGGCTTCACACGAAATTGACAAGTGTCTCATTGCCTTGGACGAATTTGGATTTCTTGGAGGAGGGGTGATGAGGTGTAGGTGATGTAACATGAACCTAGATGGAATTTTGGGTCAAGTACGTGGAGAGATTTTAGTTGCTTGGGTTCCAAGTTGTTATATATGTAGGGTTTTTATGAATGAATAGATATGATTGAATGGAACATAGATCTAATGGCTCTAAGATATTTTGGGTAAAATAAATATAAGAAATGGATGACGATTGATGGAGGGTTTGGATTCAAAGGTTGATCTTAGGGAGATGATGAAACGCATGACCTAATTTCAAGATGATGTATGTATGCGATGGATGCATGTGGAGGCTCCAGGGTTTTTCCTAGGTTTATGAATGATATGAATGGATGTGATTAAATGTCTTAAGATATAATGATTTAGATGGTTGATGGATGATCTAATTGAATGGATGCATTGGTGATATATGAATGCATGTGATCCTATGGTAAATCTAGATGATGGATGGGTTGGATGGTCTAGATCTTATGTTAATGCATGTATGGTTTGGATTTGATAGGTGGATCTAGGGTTTTATCCAATTTTGGTATGAGATGAAGGTTAGTTTTTAAGATGAAGATTGGATGGTGTGGATGACATGGAAATGGACAAAGCTTGGGTGTGTGAATGGGTTATGGATTTGGGTTTTGGACCTATAAATGAGCACATGGGCCCCCAGTGGACTTTGGACTTGAGCTTGAGGACTTGGGCCTTTGTTGGACTTTGCAGTGCACATTGGCATGGCCCATCTTGTAATATGCGCATGGACTTCCTGTAACACCTCGGATTTTCAATTAATTATTTTGTATGAAAATAATCCATTTAATTTGTGAATATTAGTTATGGACTTTAAATTGGGTAATGAGTTGCGTCATTGGCCCGATTAGGACCCCACGGTTTTGGAAAGGGTTCCAATTAAATTAAATGGGTTGAATTAAATTAGTAATGCAACATAGACAAATAAAGGAACTTGGAATAATTGTTGCATGGTCGAATTTAAGATGTGCATATCCAAGAAAGATACTTAGGCCGCGTATAGAGATATTCTATATCTATGTTAGGTGCATAAGATCTTTTAAAAGGGTATACATATTGTCTAAAATTAAATAAAGAAGATGTTTAATTAAATAGAAATTTTATGGCCGTGTGGGACAATACCAAAGTGGGAAGGTCGGCAATTCCCAATTAAATAACAAGGGGCGCATGATATTTTCTAACTTAAGACCACACAAGGGGTGCACTGCCTAAGGGGGGGCATTGTGTATTTTAAGCACATTCTAAGTTGGGACCAAGGGAAAGGTTTTATAAAGAGATCATAGCAAGGGCACACGGCTTACACCCATCATAGCCGAATTCTCTTCTTTATTTCAATTATCATTCACGGCAAGAGCAAGGAGAAGAAGAAGGCAGCCAGCAAGAGGTGTTCTTGGTTTGGAAAATTAAGAAGAAAGGAGAAGGATTGGAAGAGCAAGAAATCAAATGGAACTGGTTAGTATTTTTATTTGACAAATTAGTTTTGAAATAAAAGAACCATAGGGTTCGGCCATGGTGTTTGGCCGAACCCCATGGAAAAAGATTGGGAGATGGTTTGATGATTTTTAATGGAAAGAAAGAACCATAGGGTTCGGCCATAGTGCATGGCCGAACCCCATGGAAAGACATGTTTAATTCATGGGTTTTGAGGATTGAAAACCATGTAGGGTTATGTTATTTTGATGGCATTTAAAAAGAGGAAAAGAATAGAACCATAGGGTTCGGCTATGGGTATGGCCGAACCCCATGGAAAGGAAATTACTAAGGTGATTAGATCATGGAGGATCTAGGATTAATAATTATTAAAAAGAAGATTTTGAACCATAGGGTTCGGCCATGGTGTATGGTCGAACCCCATGGAAGTTATATTAATGGTTTTAGATCCATGGAAGTTATATTAAGGATGAATGGGAAAGTATAATTTCTAAAGAAATTAAAGAACCATAGGGTTCGGCCATGGTGTATGGCCGAACCCCATGGTGTTGTTTTGGTATGGTTGATGGATTTTGATCGGCTAAATTAGAAGCTTCTAATTATGGAAGTTGGGTACTAAATTGGAAACCTTCTAAATATAGAAGGTGGAGATAAATTTGGAAAACTTTCAATTATGGAAAGATGCATGCTAAATTTGGAAACTATCTAAGTATGGAAATATGCATACTAAATTTGGAAACTGTCTAAGTATGGAAAGATGCATGCTAAATTTGGAAATTATCTAATTTATGAGGGATGCTTCTTCATTTAGAAGGTTTCTAATAATGGAAGCATGGAGGAACATTGCTCATTTTTAAATGGAGATATGGTTAGGGATGTGGGTCGGCCATTGCATGGCCGAACCATAATTTTATTATGGCTAGGATGTTGGATCAAAAGAATAGAAAAGAAGGGGTGAGGTTCGGCCATGGTGTATGGCCGAACCCCACCAACTATATTTATGGATTTTAATTGATTAGAATGGAAGGTCATTGGTTAATTGTTAATGAGAGGTTGATGTTGTTGGTATGTAATTTTTGAAGGGATTAAATGGAAGGGTGGATAATAAATGTAGAAACCTTCTAATTATGGATTATTCATGAAGGTAATGGTAAAGTTGTAAATACATGCCAAAATGGAGAATCATGGGTTCGGCCATGGTGTATGGCCGAACCCCATGAGGTTTATTTTATGGACCTAAGATGGAATTAAGATATCACAGGGTTCAGCCATGGTGTGTGGCCGAACCCCATGAATCAAGTTGAATGGATTTTATGGATTTAATATGATGATTGGATTAATGGGGAGACATAAACCTAAGGTAGTGGCAAAATTGTAAATATCGCTTAAATTGAAAGATCATGGGTTCGGCCATGATGTCTGGCCGAACCCCATGAGATGGTTTGTGGATCAAACATGAATTTTGGCTATTTGTTTTAATAATTGAAAGGATTGGATTATGGAATAATAGACCAATGGCAATTTGGTAAATAAGCGTGAAAATGGTAGGCCATGGGTTCGGCCATGGTGTATGGTCGAACCCCATGGGGTTTTGTTTATGGACTTAGAACATTGAAAATCAAGTGGGACTTGGTTATGATTAATTGTTATATTATAAGGTAACGGTACCTCACAAGGTATTTACGATCGTGAGCGGTTACCGGACGAAAGACGCAAGGACACGTAGCGGTCTTTGGTAGGATTCCACCTCTTTCAAACCATGGTTTATGTACATTGTGTTTATCTTATTTTTGATGAATTTATGCTGCAAAGGATATGTTTCAAATGATGATTTTAAGTGCTATGTCTATATGAGGAAAGAGCATGTGTTTTAAATATGATTTTAAATGCTATGTTTATGTTATAAAATAGCATGCGTTTCATTGGCATCTTATGCATGGCTTGGGGTGGAGGATTTGTAACCGAAGGGTCCACACTCCGTCGGGGCGTCCAAAAAATCTATGTGGGGTACCTTGATGTGCTTTTCCATCAGGAAGAAACCGGAGGGTCCACACTCCGTCGGGGCGTTCGAAAGACCTATGTGGTCGGTACTTTTATGTACATGTGATGGGTGAGACTCATTACATTTGTCATCATTTCATGGCATGGTTTTATATGGTTTTTGACATTACGATATTATTATATGTTTTGTACTAACCATGTGTTAGCAGTAACTGGAATACCTATTGGGCCCGTTGTTCTAACACCCTACTTCTACCCTAGTTGATGACACATGAAACAAGGGGAACGATGAACGCAAGGAGGGCCAGGCATAGGAGCTTGGATGATTTATTTTATATGTTTTGAATAAAGTTACTTGTGGACATGTATCTGAGTAACTAGTTTCCGGGAATGTAATAACTTAGATGGTTGGATGTTAATTTTGATAATTATGATATTTGAATGATGATTAAGGACTTGACGTTCTTTGCTATCTGAATGGAATAGAACTTGGATCTATTGTTAATTCTGCAAGTTGATATTATTATGTGTGAACCATTTTCGTGGACTTAGTCCATGCACACATAGTGTTGGCCAATTAAGGGTCAGACTTTGGAAGTTCGGACTTAGCTCACGTCGTGACATCCCACGCTCTATCACTCTACTCTAGTATAAAAAAAAAAAAGTAGACTCTGAATTTATGGGAAGAAGTGATTGAAAAAGGGCGGGGCGTTACAATTGGTATCAGAGCGAACCCCAAACATTGAATCTTTCGGGGTAAATTAATCCGGTCTCCGTGCATTAATTTACTTCCTTAGACTCAGATGGATGATAGCAAAGGAAGTACAGTCAAAATAATCGAATTATCAAACATAGCAACATAGGATGTATTTCCCCAGAAATAAAACAAAATCAAGAGTGCTTATTTGGAAATTTTCCCCAACAAGTAGGAAGTACAAATTTTATGATGGAAACTAAGTCTTGATATGTTTCAACAGCTTAGGGAAAAATGGCTCCAAGGGGAAGGCCAAGGAGAAATACCCGACAAAACCCAAATGGGGGTGAAGAGGAGGAACGAAAATCTCATCATGAGGAGGAACGATAATCTCATCATGAAGAGGAGGAACAACAATCCCACCAAGAGGAGGAGCAACAAAGTAGCGTGAACATACTGGTGATGCCTCCTGAATTGCAAAATTTGGTTCAAGCGGTGGTCACTTTGGTGCTTCAACAACACTTGAATGAGAATGGAACCACCAAGGAAAACAATGACAGGAGCATGGTCAGGGACTTCCAGCAACAGCGCCCTCCTTACTTCAAGGGGAGAGAAGGGGCTGTCAGAGCGAAAAACTGGCTGAAGAAGATTTCACAGAATCTAAATTTGTTGAATATTACGAGTCATGCTCACAAGATTTTACTGGCCACATCATAGCTGATTGATGATGTTGGTAAATGGTGGGAGGTGATAGATAAGCAGCGAACACTTATTCCTGAAGGGGAGAGGACTGCAATGACTTGGGAACAGTTCTCAGCTACTTTCCTAGAACATTATTTTCTTGAGGAGGAGAAGGAGCGCCAGACACAAGCTTTTCTATCTTTGGTACAGGGTACCATGACGGTGGCAGAGTACCACCAAGAGTTTCTCAATTTGTCTGCTTATGCATTCTATATGGTGGATACAAAGTATCGAAGGGCACGCAAGTTTGAGCGGGGCCTTCGGCCACGCATAAGGGCCAAGGTAACTATATTCAAGGTAGCCACATTGGCAGAAGTGGTCAGCAGGGCCACTATAGTAGAGCAGGAGATGGCTGAGTTGACTCGTTTTGACAATCGCCGAGCTCAGAGTGGGAGGGGTACATTCTAGCCCAACAAGAGGTTCCAACCGAACTCTAGCAGACCCTCACCATCTACTGGGTCAACAGGGGGCTTTCGTCCCAATCATTCCTCCCCATCTGCATCAGTCACTCAGGGCCCCTAAGGTGGGAGCAACTGTTTTTATTGTGATCAGCCTGGCCATTTTAAGAGGGAATGTCCACAACTCAACAAACCCTCTAAAAACAGGGGTTCATCTCGTCCACCAGTTAGGCCAGCTAATTCACGTGAAGGCTGGACATTTAACCAGACGGGACGGCCTCCTGTAGGACCTAGACGGGTATTCACCTTAGCACCTCCAGCAGCAGAGGATCACTCAGTGATTCAAGGTATGGCAGTAGTCAGTAGTTCCTATGCCTTTGCATTATTTGATTCGGGAGCATCTTACTTTTTCATATCTGCTGCATTTATAACTGCTACTGGTACATTGGTACAAAAACTGTCCACATCACTCACCATTGTATCCCCCGTCGGAGACACATCATTGGGACTTATATGCACAACAGTGAATACTGAACTTGCTGGACTCAGATTTGAGTTCAATTATTTGGTACTTGATATGTCAGAATATGACATTATTTTCGGCATGGATTGGTGGGCTAGCTTTAAGGCCAACATTGATTGTTATCATCGCAGGGTGACATTTTGGTCGCCCGAAGGAAAACAACATGTGCTGCGTGCTGATAAACAAAGCAGACTGCATGAAGGGTTGAATCATCTGGTATTGAACATTATCAGAATCAACAAGGCACCGGTGGTTGAACTTTTGGAAATAGTAAGGGACTATGCGGACGTTTTTCCAAAGGAACTCCCTGGTTTGCCTCCCATGAGGGAGATCAGTTTTGAAATCAAGTTGTACCCTGGTACTGCACCAGTGTCATTACCACATTACCGGATGGCACCAGCAAAGATGTCCGAGTTAAAGAAGCAGATTGACGAACTGCTCAGACTAGGGTGCATTCGGAACAGTACATCGGCTTGGGGAGCTCCGGTTTTATTTGTAAAGAAGAAGGATGGTTCACTCTGTATGTATGTGGTCTACTGAAAACTGAACCAGCTGATGGTCAGAAACAAGTACCCTCTACCCAGGATCGATGATTTATTTGATCAACTTAAAGGTTCCAGTCATTTTTCTAAGATTGATCTGATGTCCTGGTATCACCAAATCTGGGTTAGGGAGGAGGACATAGAAAAGACATCCTTCAAAACGCGATATGGACTACATGAGTTTGTAGTCATGCCGTTTGGACTCACCAATGCACCGGCTGTGTTCATGGATCTTATGAACAGGATTTTCCGTTCTTACTTGGACCAATTTGTCATTGTATTTATTGATGATATTTTGATTTACTCCAAAACTCAGGAAGAACGTGCTGAGCACCTAAGAATAGTTCTGGACACTTTGAGGATGAACAAATTATATATTAAAGCCAGTAAATGTGAATTTTGGTTATCTGAGGTCAACTTTTTGGGACATGTTATATCAGAAGAAGGAATAGCCGTGGACCAGGCTAAGGTAGCTGCAGTAAGAGATTGGAAAGGGCCAAAGAATGTAACCGAGATCCATAGCTTTTTGGGATTGGCTCGTTATTACAGGACATTTATCATGGACTTCTCAAAAATTGCATCTCCACTTACTCGACTCACTCAGAAAGGAGTCAAATATGAATGGTCAGATTTGTGCAATCGGAGGTTTGAAGAGCTAAAGAAGAGACTTACCACTGCTCCAATCCTAATTTTGCCAGAAAGAGGCAAGTGTTATGAGGTACAATGCGATGCTTCAGGAGAGGGACTGGGGTGTACACTCAGTGAAAGTAGTCATGTGGTGGCATACGGATCAAGACAGTTGAAAATACATGAACATCTCTATCCTATGCACGATCTGGAATTAGCTGCAGTGGTCTTCGCTCTCAAAAACTGGAGACATTATCTTTATGGAGAGAAATTTGAAGTGTTTTCAGATCATAAGAGCTTGAAGTACTTGTTTGATCAGAAAGAGCTCAACTTGAGGCAGCGCAGATGGATGGAATATCTGGCGGATTATGAGTTTGCACTTCGTTATCACCCTGGCAAGGCGAACAAGGTGGCAGATGCCCTCAGCCGTTTATCACATGCATCAGTGGCATGTTTGATCAAGACAGAATGGGAGATACTGAATACCATTCGAGAGTTTAAACTTTACCTCAATAACCATGGGACTATATACAATTTGATCATATGGTCCAACATGGTTATCAAGATTGAATAGGAACAGTGGACAGACCTGGAGGTGGAGGAGATTTGGGCCAAGATGTCTACTGGTGAAATCATACTGGAATGGGAGTTACGACCAGGACAGGGTCTTCTATTCCGAGGAAAGATTTATGTACCTAAGAGCTGTAGAAAAGAGTTATTGGTTGAGGCACATCAGACCAAACTCTCTATTCATCCGGACAACACTAAGATGTATCACGACCTGAAGAGACATTACTGGTGGCACAGACTCAAAAGAGATGTGGCAGAATTTGTAGTACATTGCTTAACTTGTCAGCAGCTTAAGACGGAACATCAGAAGCCACCAGGGTTACTCAAACCCTTACCAGTGCCGGAATGGAAATGGGAACACATTTCCATGGATTTTGTAACAGGGTTGCCAAGATCTTCAAAGGGCAACGATGCGATATGGGTCGTGGTAGACCGACTGACCAAGTCAGCACATTTCATTCCTATTAAGATGACATACTCATCTGAGACTTTGGGTTGGCGGTATATCAAAGACTATTGTGTCTGACAGAGATGGTCGATTCATGGGCAGAGTATGGCAGAGCATGCAGTCGGCCATGGGAACAGACTTATTGATTAGTACAGCATTCCACCCACAAACTGATGGACAGTCTGAGAGGACAATACAGACATTGGAAGATATGTTGAGAGCATGTATGCTAGATTTCAAGGGTGGATGGGAGGATTACTTACCGTTGGTAGAATTCTCATACAACAACAGTTACCAGGCAAGCCTCTAGATGGCACCATTTGAGGCATTATATGGTAGACCATGTAGGTCACCAGTGTGCTGGACAGAGGCCGGTGAGCCTGCACTGATTGGACCTGAGTTGGTTGCAGAGACTACAACGCACATACAGTTGATACGGCAGCACTTATTGACTGTGCAAAGTCGTCAGAAGAGCTATGCTGACAAGAGAAGGAGGTTCCTTGAATTTGAAGTGGGAGACATGGTGTTCTTGAAAGTCTCGCCACGGAAGGGATACATGAGATTTGGAAAGAAAGGGAAATTATCGCCAAGATATGTGGGACCGTTTTCAATCATAAGAAGGATGGGGGAAGTGGCTTACCGATTGGCACTCCCATCATAGTTGGCATCTTTACACGATGTGTTCCATATATCGATGTTGAAGAAGTATAATCCTGATCCTTCTCACGTGCTGAACATACAAGACATAGAGGTCCAGAGTGACGTGACATACGTCGAGAAGCCTGTCCTAGTGGTGGACACAGAACAAAGGGTGTTACGGAACCGAGTGATCCAGTTTGTCAAGGTAGTATGGGATCGACATGGCATTGAAGAAGCCACATGGGAACTTGAGTTGGAAATGAGAAAAGCTCATCCTGAGCCATTTATGTAAATGTTTGAAACCCTACTTCACTCGATTTTCAAGATAAAAATTTAAAAAAAAGGGTTGTATTGTAACACCTCGGATTTTCAATTAATTATTTTGTATGAAAATAATCCATTTAATTTGTGAATATTAGTTATGGACTTTAAATTGGGTAATGAGTTGGGTCATTGGCCCAATTAGGACCCCACGGTTTTGGAAAGGGTTCCAATTAAATTAAATGGGTTGAATTAAATTAGTAATGCAACATAGACAAATAACAGAACTTGGAATAATTGTTGCATGGTCAAATTTAAGATGTGCATATCCAAGAAAGATACTTAGGCCCTGTATAGAGATATTCTATATCTATGTTAGGCACATAAGATCTTTTAAAAGGGTATACATATTGTCTAAAATTAAATAAAGAAGATGTTTAATTAAATAGAAATTGTATGGCCGTGTGGGACATTACCAAAGTGGGAAGGTCAGCAATTCCCAATTAAATAGCAAGGGGCGCATGATATTTTCTAAATTAAGACCACACAAGGGGCGCACGGCCTAGCCTAAGGGGGGCATTGTGTATTTTAAGCACATTCTAAGTTGGGACCAAGGGAAAGGTTTTATAAAGAGATCATGCAAGGGCACACGGTTTACACCCATCATAGCCGAATTCTCTTCTTTATTTCAATTATCATTCACGGCAAGAGCAAGGAGAAGAAGAAGGCAGCCAACAAGAGGTGTTCTTGGTTTGGAAAAATTAAGAAGAAAGGAGAAGGATTGGAAGAGTAAGAAATCAAATGGAAACGGTTAGTTTTTTTATTTGATAAATTTGTTTTGAAATAAAAGAACCATAGGGTTCGGCCATGGTGTTTGGCAGAACCCCATGGAAGAAGATTGGGTGATGGTTTGATGATTTTTAATGGAAAGAAAGAACCATAGGGTCCGGCCATAGTGCATGGCCGAACCCCGTGGAAAGACATGTTTAATTCATGGGTTTCGAGGATTGAAAACCATGGAGGGCTATGTTATTTTGATGGCATTTAAAAAGAGGAAAAGAATGGAACCATAGGGCGGCTATGGGTATGGCCGAAACCCATGGAAAGGAAATTACTAAGGTGATTAGATCATGGAGGATCTAGGATTAATAATTGTCAAAAAGAAGATTTTGAACTATAGGGTTCGGCCATGGTGTATGGTCGAACCCCATGGAAGTTATATTAATGGTTTTAGATCCATGGAAGTTATATTAATGGATGAATGGGAAAGTATAATTTCTAAAGAAATTAAAGAACCATAGGGTTCGGCCATGGTGGATGGCCGAACCCCATGGAGTTGGTTTGGTATATTCTTAATGTATGTTAATTAATTAAAATAGAAGGAGGATTGTGAACCATAGGGTTCGGCCATGGTGTATGGTCGAACCCCATGGAGTTGTTTTGGTATGGTTGGTGGATTTTGATTGGCTAAATTAGAAAGCTTCTAATTATGGAAGTTGGGTACTAAATTGGAAACCTTCTAAATATAGAAGGTGGAGATAAATTTGGAAAACTTCCAATTATGGAAAGATGCATGCTAAATTTGGAAACTATCTAAGTATGGAAAGATGCATGCTAAATTTGGAAATTATCTAATTTATGAGGGATGCTTCTTAATTTAGAAAGTTTCTAATAATGGAAGCATGGAGGAACATTGCTCATTTTTAAATGGAGATATGGTTAGGGATGTGGGTCAGCCATTGCATGGCCGAACCATAATTTTATTATGGCTAGGATGTTGGATAAAAGAATAGAAAAGAAGGGGTGAGGTTCGGCCATGGTGTATGGCTGAACCCCACCAACTATATTTATGGATTTTAATTTATTAGAATGGAAGGTCATTGGTTAATTTTTAATGAGAGGTGGATGTTATTGGTATGTAATTTTTGAAAAGATTAAATGGAAGGGTGGATAATAAATGTAGAAACCTTCTAATTATGGATTATTAATGAAGATAATGGCAAAGTTGTAAATACATGCCAAAATGGAGAATCATGGGTTCGGCCATGGTGTATGGCCGAACCCCATGAGGTTTATTTTATGGACCTAAGATGGAATTAAGATATCACAGGGTTCGGCCATGGTGTGTGGCCGAACCCCGTGAATCAAGTTGAATGGATTTTATGGATTTAATATGACGATTGGATTAATGGGGAGACATAAACCTAAGGTAGTGGCAAAATTGTAAATATGTCTTAAATTGAAAGATCATGGGTTCGGCCATGATGTATGGCCGAACCCCATGAGATGGTTTGTGGATCAAACATGAATTTTGGCTATTTGTTTTAATAATTGAAAGGATTGGATTATGGAATAATAAACCAATGGAAATTTGGTAAATAAGCGTGAAAATGGTAGGCCATGGGTTCGGCCATGGTGTATGGTCGAACCCCATGGGGTTTTGTTTATGGACTTAGAACATTGAAAGTCAAGTGGGACTTGGTTATGATTAATTGTTATATTATAAGGTAACGGGACCTCACAAGGTGTTTATGATCGTGAGCAGTTACCAGACGAAAGACGCAAGGACACGTAGCAGTTTTTGGTAGGATTCCACCTCTTTCAAACCATGGTTTATGTACATTGTGTTTATCTTATTTTTGATGAATTTATGCTGCAAAGAATATGTTTCAAATGATGATTTTAAATGCTATGTCTATATGACGAAAGTGCATGTGTTTTAAATATGATTTTAAATGCTATATTTATGTTATAAAATAGCATGTGTTTCATTGGCATCTCATGCATGGCATGAGGTGGAGGATTTGTAACCGGACGGTCCACACTCTGTCGTGGCGTCCGAAAAACCTATGTGGGGTACCTTGATGTGCTTTTCCATCAGGAAGAAGCCTGAGGGTCCACACTCCGTCGGGGCGTCCGAAAGACCTATGTGGTGGGTACTTTTATGTACATGTGATGGGTGGGACTCATTGCATTTGTCATCATTGCATGGCATGGTTTTATATGGTTTTTGACATTACGATATTATTATATGTTTTGTACTAACCATGTGTTAGCCGTAACTGGAGTACCTACTGAGCGCGTTGTTCTAACGCTCTATTTCTACCCTAGTTGATGACACAGGAAACAAGGGGAACGATGAATGCAAGGAGGGCAAGCATAGGAGCTTGGATGATTTATTTTATATGTTTTGAATAAAGTTACTTATAGACAAGTATCTGAGTAACTAGTTTCCGGGAATGTAATAACTTAGATGTTTGGATGTTAATTTTGATAATTATGATATTTGAATGATGATTAAGGACTTGACGTAATTTGCTATCTGAATGGAATAGAACTTGGTTCTATTGTTTATTCCGCAGGTTATGATTTTTATTCCACAAGTTGATATTATTATGTGTGAACCATTTTCGTGGACTTAGTCCATGCACACATAGTGTTGGCCAGTTAAGGGTCGGACTTTGGAAGTTCGGTCTTAGCTCACGTCGTGACGTCCCGCGCTCTATCACTCTACTCTAGTATAAAAAAAAAAAGTAGAATCTGAATTTACGGGAAGAAGTGAGTGTAAAAGGATGGGACGTTACACTTCCTGTGGCCTGGCCCAATGTTGTCCTGTGGAAGTTAGCTTGACCCAATTGAAATGGATCCTCTGGCCCATTTGATCTGATTTTGAGTTTTTTGACACTTGAATTGCATGTTCTCTCTCCTAGAATTAAATAATTAACTCCACCACTTTAAAATCTAAAATATTGATTAAGTCTAGATACTCATAACCGTATCTAGATGAACCAATTTACATGAAAAACCTAAAACTGGGCCGAATTAATTACTAAAATTCGAGATCTTCTATTTTAGAGTCAAAAGTAGCAATTATCCACCGACTTAGCTTGATTTCCTGTATTCTCCATTTTTAATCTGCAAAACTAAGAAATTATATTAAATGCACCAATATACACAGAATTGAGAGCTAATTGGTCCAATAATCAGGGGTAAAAATGTAAGATTTCAGTGCTCAACATATGCAATGGGAGAATCAGAGACTGTTACAAACTTGGAGAATCTTAGTGGGGGTAAACCTTTAAATATTTTTGTTGCTTCCATAAAATCTAAACCGAATGAATCAAGTAATGAATCAAAGGATGAGGACAATACTGATGAACTCCTTGAATCGTACAATGCCTTCTACCTTGAGAGCATGGATTTGTCTAAGAAAATTCATAAACTTAGAAATAAGAATGCCAAACTTTTGAGCCAACTTGAAATTGAAAAATCTGAGAAATAGAGTATCTCAACAAAATTGAAAAACTCACATGATGAAATATTAAAGGTTAGAGACAATGAACAATATCATCAAGGAAGGTTAAACTCATGTGGAAAGAATTTCAACAATCTCTTGAAAATGAAGAGATGCTTTGAAGATAAAATCTTAATTTTGAGCTAAAATTTGGAAAGCTTGAAACATCACAAAACTCAATTTCAAGACAAATTTACTCAAGGTGAGGAGAAATTAGAAAAACTCCTAAATTCTGGGAAGAAGTATAAGGATAAATTTGGGCTTGGTTACAATGAGGAACAGGAAAACAAACCCAGAAATCCTAGCACTTTTGTCAAAAGTAAATCCTCTATTATCTCAAACAAAATGTGCTATTATTGTGGAAAACTTGGGCATTTTAGATTTGAGTGCCTCCTTAGGAAAAGTCATGTGAGAAAGAATTCCCTAGTCACTTATTCCAAAATTGGAAATGTTGAAAGGCAAAAGAGAAGTGATAACTCAAGCAATGTTGCCTTGAATCAAAAATTAAAAAAAATATTCTTAAGGAATTGGGGAACCTAAAACTCAAAAATATCAATGGGAAGACATACTACAAATCTGGCTAAAAGGTTCATCAAAAGGCCTTGACTGCTCCCTCTTCTTATGAATGGGTTCCAAAGTAAAAAAGTCTCATGATTCATATGGCCTTGAATGTTGAAAGGCAATCCAAATGGTATTTAGATAGTGGATGCTCTCGACATATGACTGGTAATACCTCATATATGTCAAATTGGTTGATTACAATGGTGGCTCAGTTTTATTTGGTCATGGCAATATGACAAACATTATTGGGAAAGGTAAACTGAATTTATCATCATCAGTTGTGATTAATGATGTTTTTCTTGTTGATCGTCTTAAACATAACTTGCTTAGTATAACTCAGTTGTGTGCTAAAGATCAAGAAGTTACCTTCTGGAAAAATGATTGTAAAGTTTATTTTGAAGAAGGTAAAGTTATTTTGAATGGCATTCTTACTTCATATGATTGTTATGTTTTAGATAGTGCTTCCACTCCCATTAAACACTTTTGCTTCATCTCCAAAATTAGTGAGGCTGAACTTTGGCACCACCCTAACCCCTAAACTCTAAACCCTATACTAGATACACATGGGTAGCCTTCCTAAGAGAGAAATCTGATGATTCAATGAATTTAAAATCATTGTTAAACGTCTCATGAATGCCAAAGAGTGTACCATTCACAAAATAAGAACTGATCATGGAAGAGAATTTGAAGATAAATACTTTGCCAAATTCTGTGAAAAGCATGGAACTCATCATGAATTTTCTGCTCCAAAACTCTACAACAAAATGGAGTAGCTGAAAGGAAGAATAATGTTCTTCACGAGATGGTCACCACACTCCTTGAAAGTAAAAATATTTGTAAAACTCTATGGGCCGAAGCTGTTAACACTGCATGTTTTATTATTAATCGTGTTTACATAAGAGCAACGTTAAACAAAACTGCTTATGAACTGTGGACTGGTAGGAAACAAAATCTATGTACTTCAAAGTTTTTTGAAGTGAATGTCATATACATAGAGATAGAGAATACTTGGGAAAATTTGAATTCAAGAGTGATGAATGTATCTTCCTAGGTTACTTTACCACTAGACGCTCCTATAGAGTGAAGAATTTGAGAACTGGACCCATTCAAGAAACTGTGAATGTTGTAGTGGATGATCATGTCCTTACTCCTAGTCAAGAACAAAAGGATGAAGATAGAGTTCCCTTGACTCCACCGGTGAGGTTCCTATAGAAGTTCCAGAACTCCCTAATCCAAGGCCTCTCAAGAATGTAAGGGATCATTTGTCAGTGCTCCGGCTTGCTAAGTCCCTAAGTTTGTCAATTCCATGACTCGGGAAGAAGCATTTGATAAAAGCTTGAATACTCAAGTGATCGAAGAATGAAGATCAACTCCACCAGGTTCAAAGCTCATCGTTATGGCAATCACAAAACATGTATTATAGCCATAGATGATTTTAGGTGGAACCCACACCCTATGAGGACCTTGCCTAGGCATAGTTGGACAAATGATCAAATCATTAAAAGCCTAGAGAAGAAGCTTGACAATGAATTGGAAAAGAACTTGAAAATATGAATACAAGTTCACTGTCAGCTCGACCAGTCGTTCTCACCGACCCCTCAGTGGAGACAGGAACGACCCATCGTGGTCAAAGACTGGTCGGCCATATTGACAAAGGTTCTGGAACATTTAACTGTCATTTTGGGTACACCTCTGATCGATAGTCTCGTATGCACCGACCCCTCAGTTATGAACTTAATGACCCCTTGTGGTCAACGACTTGTCGATGAAAAACATATGAGTTCTGGACTTTGAACTCAAGTGGGTTCTCGAGAAAACAGACATCTCGGTATTTCAACACCGATCGAGAGCACAGGGACTGGCCCCTTGGTAAAGGACGACAGGTCGTTCTGGGCAGGACAAGTTTCGGGACATGAAACTCTGTTTGCATGGTGTTACCCCAGATCGAGACCCTCATATGGACTGGCCTCTCGATGCCATGATTGTCGACCCATCGACCATAAAGACATGTTGGCCGGGTATAAATTATGCCGTTGGGAGTGAATTTAATGCGCAACGGGCGGGTGGTTTAACGGTAATATTCTTAGTTACCGACCCCTCGGTGCACCTGACCTGTCGGTACATGACAGTTTCTGGAACAGGTTGCCTTCACTATAAATTCCAATCCTTATGTAACCGTTTCACATCCTTTGGCAAATCCGTTGGACCTTCATCATTATCAGTGAGCTTAAACAAGGGGCAACAAAAGGATCACTCTCTCTCTTGTGCTTAGACTTGGGAAATCTAATGTAACCAATCATAGTGATTGAGGTTGTGAGAAGAAAGAGAAGGGAAATGATATAGAACTTGAAAGGCGTGCGAGTCGTGATCGGGTGAAGCTCAAAAAGAACGGACACTTAAGCAAAGTTTCTGTAGGTTTCCTACCTACTTGTAACCACATTTACACTTGTTTTCATGATGGTTTTTATGAGACAGTGTTATACTATTATTTATCATATTTTGAATGATGAGATTTATTTACATGTTGCATCTATTCATTGGCATCTCATGCATGGACATGGGATGATGATTATGGAACCTGGAGCCCACATTCCGGTGATATGCTGTGATGCAACTGTGAGACCTCCTTAGGCGATGAGGGTCCCGTCAAGAGTAGTATCATGATGATAAGAATTACATATCGGCCTCCTTAGGCGATGAGGGTCCCGCCAGGAGGAATGTTATAATGATGAGAGCCACATTGGTCTCCTTAGGCGATGAGGGTCCCGCCAGGAGAAATACTTTGATGATGAGAGCCATATCGGCCTCCTTATGCGATGAAGGTCCCGCCAGGAGGAATATCATCAACATGAAATGAAAGAGTAATGTGACTTACCTTGACGATGAGAGTCTCGTCAAGTGATGGCTATGTATATGTGTGATGGGAGAGACTCATTACATGTGCATACATACATAGCATTGATTTATCTGTTTTTGATGACCATATATACTATGATATATGCATGTTTCATATACTAACCATGTGGTAGCCTTAATCGGAAATCCTACTGGGCGCGTTGATCTAACGCCCTAATTCTATCCTTAGAGGATAATGCAGGAAAAGGAAAAGGGAAAGAGAAGGTCGTGGACCTGGATGGGAGCCAAGCCTAAACACTTGATTATTGGAATGGAACTATATTTACTGTCATTTGAACTACATTTTATGGATATGTAATAGTTAGTAACCTTGCTATAGTTTGATTACAGTTATGATAATGATTAGTTTGACATGGTTTGAAATGGTTAGTTTAAAGTAAACTTGACTTGTACTTTGCTATCAGAGAATGTATGATTAACATAAGATTGATTATATTCCGCATCAGTTTAGTTCCGCAACATAACCCATAATCCAATCTTTTCCTCCATTAACGAATGCCTAAGTCCATGTCTTGATCCACAAATCCATCACATGGGGTTCGGCCATACATCATGGGCGAACCCATGATCTTTCAATTTAGGCGATATTTACAAAATTGCCATTGATTCCATCAACTTATGTTTGAGTTCTAAAACATAGGTCCATTAATTCTACATAAGTACCATATTACCATCCAAGGCTATAATTTCATTGTTCTCACCCTTCATTCCTTGGTTTGGTGAACCATTCATTAAAATTATACAAAGACCCTAACATGGCCCATTAACAAGTTCATGGGGTTCGGCCATACACCATGGCCGAACCCTTGATGTTTCTTTTCCAACTTTTCTTTTAAATGGTTCACCATCTTAGGCCCATAAACCATAAGTCTATACTTGCATCCTCCCTTCATTTAAAATACACATAAACATAAACCCATAAAAATTGGTTCATGGGGTTCGGCCATACACATGGCCGAACCCATGATGTCTAAGTTCCAATTATATACATTGCATTCATTACTAGAAACTTTCTAAATTTAGTAATTCCATTCTTGAATCCATAATTCTAGGTTCCTTCCATAATTAGAAACTTTCCAAATTAATAATCATCTTCCATGATCTTCATTTAATCAATCACCAAAATAAGTCCAAAATCGATCCATACATTGATTCATAAAACAATACATTAACCGTACCAATACAACTCCATGGGGTTCGGCCATACATCATGGCCGAACCCTATGGTTCATAATGTTCTCTTTCAAATCATTAATCCTTGATCTTCATTAAAACAACATATTTATCCATAAATATGGATTAAGGGGAGGTACTCCGGAATCACTATAAAAAATTCTAGAGCGGTGTCTTCGACACATAGGTGGGTGGAACTTCCGGTCAAATGGATAGGTGGAATTCCTATTCGACAGTGGTGGGTGAAATTCCCGGCCAAATGGAGTGAGGTAGAATTCATACTCTAATTGTGAGGGTGTAAGTCCCTACTTAGTGGATTTGAGGGATAGCTCGAGGTTGAGTGAGTCCTAACAGTGGATGTAGTTTGGCTAACCGAACCACTTTAAATTGGTATTGTGGTGTTTGATCTATGCGTGTTTGTATTTATATTTTTAAGTACTCTTCTTAACACACATCACTTTTGCATATTGAAATTTTCTTATGTAAAGGGCCATAATCTTAGTATGATTGCTTAATGAAATTATCACACTAAACAAATCTCTTGATAAACATTCTACTACACTTTAAATCCAAAAATTTGTAAACACCATGAAAGATGGGATTGACCTATTCTCCCCTGTAACACCCCGGATTTTTAAGTTATCAATATATATGAAATTTGCCCATTTAAATTGTGAATTATTGGATATGGACCTTAGATGGGTAAATTGTTGGGTCAATTGCCCAATTAAGACCCAACGGATGGTAGTTATGTTTCAATTGAATTAAATGGTTGAGATGTATTTAATTGGGTCAAGATTGTTAATTGGGTCAAAATGTCCAATTGGGACCCAATGGGTCGTGGTTGACTTGGTTGACCACCAAGTGAGTTCAAGTTTAAATTAAGTGGGGTTGAATTAAATTGGAAATGGAATCAAGGGATTGAGTTGATTTCAAATGAGTTAAATTAAAGTGATGAGTTGAATTAAAGAGTGAGTGAAGTGTGAAGATGAAGGGTCGTTGTTTCAAAAACCAAACCAAGGGTTACACGTTGGAAGTGTGGGAGTCTCATCTTGTAACACCCCGGATTTTCAAGTTATTAATATATATGAAAATTACCCATTTAATTTGTGAATTATTAGATATGGACCATAGATGGGTAAAGTGTTAGGTCATTGCCCAATTAAGATCCAACGGATATGTTATAATGTTCAATTTAAAATAAATGGGTAAGATGTGTTTAATTGGGTCAAGATTGTTATTTGGGTCAAAGTGCCCAATTGGGACCCAATGAGTCATGGTTAATTTAGATGACCACCTAGTGAGTTCAATTTAAATTAAATGGGGCGCATGGCACCTTCTAAATTAGGACTGATTGGGATAATTGTCCATGGCCGAATATGAGTTATGCAATCCATGTGGTATGTTAGAATATCTTGAGAAGATATCTAAGATTAAATTGAAAGGTTGCATGGCCGTGTATGAGGATTTGCAAATCTATGCACACGGTTGAAATGTATCTATTCTTTGGATAAAAAACAGCAATAGGCAATTGTTATCTCATTAAGGCACAAGGGGCGCATGGCATCTTCTAATATGGGATGGATGGAAAGATTTTAGGAATGAGATATGCGTATGATGAAAGGAGTCCTTTCCTCATTAGGAGTAATAATAGGGAAGGTACTAAAAGGAATAAGAGGCGCACGACAATGCATATTTTAATTAGGACTATCCAAAGTGGGAATCAATATGCACGGCAATTGCTATCTTCTAAGATAGGATTGTGTGGAGTTTATTAAAAAGAAAGAGGCAAGGGCACACGGCAACACATACACTCCAAGGCCGAATTCTCTCTTTCTCTCAAGTCTCACTCTCGCCTTTCATAATACACAAAGGAAGAGAAGGCAGCCAGCAAGTGAAAGATCAAGAAGGAAGAGAAGGATTGGAAGAGCAAGAACAACCGAGGGAAAACCGAAGGAGTCGCAGAACCGATAAGTGATTTGTTATTTTGTTTAAAAATAAAGAACCATAGGGTTCGGCCATGGAGTATGGCCGAACCCCGTGAACGAAGATTGGTTTTAATTTATGGAATTTTTAATGAGGAAAACCATGGAATAATTATGTATGTTTTAAATGGTTTAAGAGAAGTTAATAAACCATATGGTTCGGCCATGATGAAGGGCCGAACCCCATGGAAGGTTGCTGGTTATATTTTTATGGGTTGGAAACCATAGAAGGAAATTAGATGATCATGGTGTTCTAAATGGAAAAGGAGGAAGCATAGGGTTCGGCCATAGTGCATGGCCGAACCCCATGATAGAATATTGATTAATCTTAAATGGAGATTGAAGGGTGAAAATCATAAGTTTATATATATGATTTAAAAAGGAATTAATGGACCGTAGGGTTCGGCCATGTTGTATGACCGAACCCCATTGGAGTTTGTTGGTAATGGTCTATGATTTTTGGAGGGATGAAAACCATGAAGGATATTAGTTATTTTAATGGAATTGAAAGATGAAACTCATACATGTAGGTTTATGATTTTAAAAGGTTTAAATGGAAGGACATTGGTGTTGTTTAATGATTTTTTTAAAAGGGAGGATTATGAACCATAGGGTTCGGCCATGGTGTACGGCCGAACCCCATGGAAGGTGGATTTTAATTTAGAAAGGATCTAAAGATAGAAGAATGGAAGGATGGATGCTAAATTTGGAAACTTTCTAATTATGGAAGGAACCTTGAATTATGATTCAAATATGGAAAGTGATATATTTGGAACTTAGACATCATGGGTTCGGCCATGTGTATGACCGAACCCCATGAACCAATGTTATGGATCGGTTTTGGGCATAAACCTAAGGTAATGGTAAAGTTGTAAATACATGTTAAAATGGAAGGTTAGCCATGAATGGCAATATTGTAATTTAAATGGAAATAAAGGACCATAGGTTCGGCCATGGTGTATGGCCGAACCCCATGAATTATGTGTTGGATTATGTGTTTGGATTAAAGAACTAGGTATGGATTATTTTGGAACATAAACAAGGTAAATAACTATGGATATGTATAATGGCAATATGGTAATTAAGTGAAATCAATGGACCATGGGTTCGGCTATGGTGTATGGCCGAACCCCATGGGGAATGTTTGCTGAACTTAAGGTTTGATGTATATTAGATGATTAATTGGTTTATCATTAGATTAATGAATAAAAGTGGTATGAATGGCATAAATGTAAATATGGTCAAAAAAAATGAAAGACCATGGGTTCGGCCCATGGTGTATGGCCAAACCCCATGGGGATTGTTTTGATGGACTTAGGGTTTATGTATGTGGGATTAAATAAAAGGGAAGTGATTAAATGTTTAACTTAGGGGTTATTGATTAATAAACCAAAGAAAGAAATTAGAACAAAAGGGGTGAGGTTCGGCCATGGTGTATGGCCGAACCCCACAAGTTTGGTTTATGGACTTGGACATTGTTGTAAATCAAGTGGGACTTGGTTTTAATTGATTGTTATATTATAAGGTAACGGGACCTCACAAGGTGTGTACGATCGTGAGCGGTTACTGGACGAAAGACGCAAGGACACGTTAGCGGTCTTTGGTAGGATTCCACCTTTTTGAAACCATGGGTTTATGTACATTGTTGTTATCTTATTTATGATGGTTTATGTTATAAAAATTATATGTTTCAAATATGAGATTTTAAATGCTATGATTCGTATAATTGCATAGCATGTGGACATTTGCATCTCATGCATAGCATGGGACGGATGATATGTAACCGGAGATCCACACCTCGTCAGGGCGTCCGTAATACAATCATGGGGGATACCTTGATGAGGAGTTTTCCATCAAGAGGTAACCGGAGATCCACACTCCGTCGGGGCATCTGTAATACAATCGTGGGGAATACCTTGATGAGGAGCTTTCCATCAAGAGGTTACTATGTGTTTGTGATGGGTGGGACTCATTGCATATGATAGCATGGCACGGCATTGAATCGGCATGATTATGATCTTTATTATCATGCAATGTTTCTGGTTTTTATCGGTATGATTGGATCTCTATTATCATACACTGTTTTGGATACGATGCTTTATAAGTATGGTATGATTTATTATAACTGGATTTGATATATATTATATCTAGATTTTTGGTACTAACCCATGTGTTAGCCTTACTTGGAATACCTACTGGGTGCGTTGTTCTAACGCCCTACTTCTACCCTAGTGGATGATACAGGAAACGAGGGGAACGATGAATGCGAAACGGGCCAGGCATAAGAGCTTGGATGATTTAGTTTATATTTTGATTAAGTTACTTATGGACTTGTATTTGAGTAACTAGTCTTCGGACATGTAATAATTTAGGTGGTTGGATGTTTATTTGGATAATTGAGTTAACTTTAATTATGAATAAGGACTTGACGTACTTTGCTATCTGAAATGGAATAGAATTGGGTTCTATTATAATTCCGCATGTTTTGATTTTAATTCCACAAGGTTTGATTTTAATTCCTCATGTTGATATTGTTATGTGTGAACCGTTTTCATGGACTTAGTCCATGCACACATAGGGTTGGCTAGTTAAGGGTCGGACTTTAGATGTAACACCTCGGATTTTCAATTTATTCTTTTGTATAAAAATTATCCATTTAATTGGTGAATATGAGATATGGATCTTATATGGATAAAGATTTGGGTCATGGCCCAATTAAGACCCAACGGTTTTGGAATTGGTCTCAATATAAATTAAGTGGGTTGAATTAATTTAGTAATGCATTATGTTCAAAATTAAATAAAAGATTATGCATGGCCGTGTATGGGATAAGATTGGCCGAATGTGAGGTTTATTTACTTATGTGATGCGCATAAGAGTAATTCTAAAAAGGAGTTCTTTCTTGGATTGGAATAATAGTAGGGTAATTGCTAAATTAAAATGGGCACATGTTATATTTTATTTAGAACTCTCCAAAGAGAGAAACATAGGGGGCGCACGGCATAGGGGTTTGTTTAGCTATAGCACATTCCAAATATGGGAAGGTCGGCCATTCCAATTTAGATACAAGGAAGGGGCGCACGGCCTAAAGGGGGGAGTAGCTATCTTAAGCACTTCCTAAATATGGACCAAGGAAAGATTATAAAAGGAGAGAAGGACTAGGGGCGCATGGTTTACACACCATAGCCGAATTTTATCTCTCCCTTTCTCTCTTAATCTCTCACTCATGGCAAGAACAAGAGGAAGAAAATGCAGTAACAAGAAGGTGATCACGGCTTGAGAAAGATCAAGAAGAAGAAGAAATAGGCTAAGGAAAGAAGAAAGATTGGAAGAGCAAAAACCGGTTAGTATCTTATTTGATAAATATGTTTTGAAATAAAGAACCATAGGGTTCGGCCATGGTGTGTGGCCGAACCCCATGGAAGAAGATTGGGTGATGTTTTGATGATTTTAATGGAAAGAAAGAATCATAGGGTTCGGCCATAGCGCATGGCCGATGTAACACCCCGATTTCTCAATAAGATGAATATTTACGAAAATGCCCCTGGATTGGTAAATTTATTAATTATGATGTTAAATGAGAAAATAGTGGGGCCCATTGTTCAAATTAAGATCCTATGAACATATTATAAGGGTCAAATTATAATGGATGGGTAATGTACATCAAATTAGGTCAAAATGGTTAATTGGGTCAAAGAATTCTCAATGGTTGGAATAATTACGAAAATGCCCCTAGATTGGTGAATTCAATAAATGTGATGGTAAATAACAAAATAGTGGGGTCCATTGCTCAAATTAAGATCATATGAGCACATTATGAATGTCAAGTTTGATTGGATGGGTAATTTCTCAATGAAGTGGATAAATTACGAAAATGCCCCTGATGTGTTAAATTAATTATTTTGTGATGTTAAGTAAGGAAATGGTATGGCCCATTGCTCAAATTAAGATCATATGAGCACATTATGAATTTCAAGTTTGATTGGATGGGTAATTTACATCAATTGGGTCAAAAATGGCTAAATGGGTCAAAGGGCCCAAATGGGGCCCATCGGGTCTTGCTGGGTTATTTGACCGTTTTGTGATTTTAAATTAAATGGGGTTAAGCCTATTTGATTGGAAATCAAGTGGAGGAAAAATGGGTAGGCTTGATCCATAGGTAAAAACCAATTAGAAATGACCAAAATACCATAAATGGGTCATGTTGTCAAAACGGGTCAAGGAGCTAAAAGTGGACCCAACGGGTCGAGTTGACTATTGTTGACCGTTTGAACCCTCAAGGGAGCTCAAACACGAGTCAAATCAGTTGAGTGGGACTGAGGTGAGTTGGAATTAAATCAAAAAGTGAGTTAACTCATGTGCATTAAATGAAATGCATTAAATGTGATGAGTTGGGTTGGAATAAAAATACCTTGAGTTGGGTGAGTCAAAATGGAAATTCAAGGGACTGTAAATCAGTGAGTTTAAGGGTAAGTTGAAGAGGTTGGCTGGCCTCAACCCAACCAAAACAAGTCCCACACGTTGGGGACTTATTTTGGTGAGTTCCATGGTGGAAATTAAATGCAAATGCATGGATTTGAGGTGAGTTGTTTGGGAATATGAATGGCTGCATGGGTAGAATGCCAAGGGGTGCTTTGCTTGGCTGCAAGTTACTCCTTGGTTTGTACAAGGCTTGATGAGGAGTAATGGGGGTGTTGATGGCTGAAATACAAAATCAATGAACACCATCACTTGGCCAATTTATCATTGCAAAGCCTAAGATTTTCCTCATCTCTCTCTCCCTCTCTTCTCTCTCCAATTCGTTGTTCTTCTTGGCTGGAATAGCAGAGGTTTTGGCATCAAATATTCAAGCACAAAACAGCAAAAGAAAAGAAGAAATAAGAAAGAAAAGAAACAAGGATCAAAAGGCAAGACAAGAGCTTGGAAATTGGTAAGTGTTTCATGGATTGTTGGTTAAAAAAAATGGGTGTGTGTTGGGCCATGGTGATGGCCGATTACACCAGGGTTTTAACCTTGTTTAGTGGAGGATTTAAAATAGTAAAAATAACCATTGGGTTCGGCCACCATGAAGGGCCGAACCCCATGTGAGAGATGGCTTGGTTTTCATGTTTTGAAACATGAAAACCATGGGTTTTATGAACTGTTTTTGGGTTTGATTTAAGATTCAAATGCATGTTTTAGAAAGGTTTAAAACATGGATTCGGATGTCATGAATGGCTGAATGTATCATGGGTCTAAGACCTTGGGTATCAAATGATGAAAGGGTTCATTGGGTTCGGCCATCCAACACCATGAATTGATGTTGAAATCTTGATGATTTTTGTAAGATAAAACCATGCAAATGTCTTACTGTTTTGGATGATTAGATTAGACATAAGATGACATGCTTAAGTGGTTCAAACCAAAGGCCATAGGGTTCAGCCAATGAGCATGGCCGAAGCCCATGAAATGGTGTGATCATTTTATGGTTAATGGTGATGGTTTTGAGAGATAAAAACCATACATTACCATGGGGTTTTTATGTGATTTACATGAAGATTATTTACTGATTTTGGTTGGCTAATATATGGCTGAACCATGGTAATGTTATGGTTAAGTTACTGATCTAAAACAGTAGATTAAAACTGGAAAAATGGACCATGGGGATTGGCCATCTTGGATGGCCGAATCCCATGAGGTGTTATGGTTATTTGGACAAAATAATGAATTTATTAGATGGTTTTGAGAGGTTAAAGTGCAGCAATGATGTGTTGATTTTTATATGAATAAGTGACACCAAAAATATGTATGAGAGACCAAAACATGGACCTAGGGTTCGGCCACCTTGGATGGCCGAAGCCCATGTAAGTCTTTCATGTTTTTGGTGAGTTAAAAACCATATGAAGATATGGTGTTCTTATGGTAATAAATGGATTAATATGTTACTGTTTTGGTGGGTTAATATGCGGCTGAACCATGTTTAATTCATGGTTGAGTTAGCATGATTAAACCATGAGTGATCATGGTGTTGATTGGATCAAGTGAACCCTAGGGTTCGGCTATGAGTATGGCCGAACCCCATGGGGCTAGTTTTGGGATGAATGGACCAAGATTTATGGGTTTTCCTATGTATGTTATATGAAATAAGCTTGCTGTTTTGGGTTGGCCATGGGATGGCTGAACCTTGTAGTTAATATGGCTAAATGGTAGAGCCTAACTTGTAAACAAATGATGGGATCATTGTGTAGGAGGATCATAGGGTTCGGCCATATGAATGGCCGAACCCCATAGATTGTTTTGTTGGAGATTATGACTTGGTTGTATGAGTTGGATTAAGTAAACATATGGATTTATCTTTGGACTTAGTGATAAGTAAATAACCAGCCACTAAGGTAGATTACTTTTATGAACTTTGATTATGAGCAAGATTAGACATTAGTTATACCAATGGCAAATCTGTGAATACAAGTCAAATGAAGGGATTGATCAAAGGACTCACATGATGTAGTTGGGTCTTAGATATGAATGAACAAGTAAGTGATAGTATGATTTATTGATTGTTATATGGATAAGGTACCGGAAGTTGAACGACGTACGAGTCGTGACCGGGTGACGCGAAAGAAAGATTAGTTACTGAAGGGATTCTTCAGTAGGTTTCCTACCTTTATTGTAACCACTATTCCATATGCTGTTTTACGTTGATTTCGATAACTTATATGTTTGTAAAGTTATGTTTCTAAATGACATGTTTGCATAGACATCTCATGCATGGCATGGGATGATGGTGTTGAAACCGGAGGCCACACTCCGTCGGGGCGTCCGAAAGACCACTGTGGGGTACCCTGATGATGAGAATCCCATCAGGAGGAATCCGGAGGCCACACTCCGTCGGGGCGTCCGAAAGACCACTGTGGGTTACCTTGACGATGAGAATCCCGTCAAGTGATGGCTGTGTTGAATGGTGATGGGTGGGACTCATACATGTCCATTTCATACATAGCATGTTTTTATGGAATTTTGTCACACATGTGTTATTATTATATTATTTGCATGTTTTTGACTAACCATGTGGTAGCCCTATTCGGAAACCTACTGGGCGCGTTGATCTAACGCCCTAACTCTATCCTCAGAGGAGATTGCAGGTACAAGTAAAGGAAAAGAAAAGGTCATTGACCGGGAGGGGAGCTGAGCCTAAGTGCTTTAATGATGGATTTGGATTACGTTATATTACTGTCACTTGAATATTTTGTTGGACATGTAATAATTCGTTACTTGCTATGGTTTGATTAGGATAATAACCTTTGGATGGTTGATCTATGTTATTTAATGTTTAAGACTGTTACTTGCTATCTCGTCTTTCTATTCCGCAATTAATCTAGATTATTCCGCATGTTGATGTTAGTTCCATGTGTGATTCACTATCATGGTCTATTCCATGTACACATGGGTGGCCAGTTAAGGTTCAGACTTGGGTAGTCTGAACTTAACTCGCGTCGTGACGCCGCCCGCTCTCTTCCGATGTTTATTAAAAAAAAAATTAGACTCTGAAAATTAGAGTGAAAATGGCGGGGCGTTACAGCCGAACCCCATGAAAAGATTTGATTTATTTTATTGGGTTATTAAGAATGAAAACCATGGAGATTGTTAAATAAGTATTTGGTGTTAATGATATGTGATTTTGAGGGGATTAAATGGAAGATCCATGATTGTTAATTTTAAAGAGAGGATCTTGAACCATAGGATTCGGCCATGGTGTATGGCCGAACCCCATGGAGTTGTGTAGGTATTATTGATGAATTTTAATGAACTAAATTAATGGTCAAGATCATGAACCATAGGGTTCGGCCATGGTGTATGGTCGAACCCCATGGGGTTGTTTTGGAATGGTAGAGGATTTTTGGTTGCTAAATTTGGAAAGCATCCAATTATGGAAAGATGGTTTCTAATTTTGGAAACTATCTAATAATGGAAAGGTGGAGATTATCTTGGAAACATTCTATTTATGGAAGGAGGTTGCTAAAATTAGAAGCTACCTAATTATGGACTTTAGATTAAAATGGAAGGTGGAGTTTAATTATGGAAACCTTCTAATAATGGAAGGTGGAGTTTAATTATGGAAACATTCCAATTAAGGAAAGGTGGAGATTATTTTTGGAAACTTAGGCATCATGGGTTCGGCCATGTGTATGGCCGAACCCCATGAATCAAATTTATGGTTTATGTTTAATGTGTTATGATTTTTAATGTTTGCAAGGATCGGATTATTGGTTATGTAAGCAATGGATGGCAAAGTTGTAATTACATGCCAAAGTGGAGGATCATGGGTTCGGCCATGGTGTATGGCCGAACCCCATGAGGTTTATTTTATGGACATGATTGGTTAAGGAATTAATAAAGGGTCTAATCATGATAGATTTAAATGAACGAGGGAATCAATGGCAATCTTGTAAATATATGGAAATATTGGACATACGGTTCGGCCATGGTGTATGGCCGAACCCCATGAATTATTTATGGGATTATGTGTTTGGATTACAAGAAATATGTATGGATTATTTGGAACCTAAGCAAGGAAAAAGGACTATGGTTATGAACAATGGCATAATTGTAATTAACTAAAGATTAGACCATGAGTTCGGCCATGGTGTATGGCCGAACCCCATGGGGATTGGTTTATGGACTTAAAAGTTGTAAATCAAGTGGGACTTGGTTTTGATTGGTTATTGTATTATAAGGTAACAGGATCTCACAAGGCGTTTACGATCGGTGATCGATTCTTGGACAGAAGCGCAAGAACTCGTGAACGGTCTTTGGTAGGATTCCACCTCTTTGAAACCATGGGCTTATGTACACTTGTTTTATCTTATGTTTGATCAAATTTATGTTCCAAAGGATATGTTTTATATGGATTTTAAATGCTATGTTTATTTGTTTAAATAGCATGTGTTGATTATGTTTCAAAAGGTGATTTTAAATGCTATGTTTACGTTATTAAAATAACATGTGTTTCATTGGCATCTCATGCATGGCATGGGGTGGAGGATTTGTAACCGGAGGAGACACACTCCGTCGGGGCGTCCGAAAAACCTATGTCCTGTACCTTGATGTGATTTCCATCAAGAAGATTCCGGAGGGTCCACAATCCGCCGGGGCGTCCTGAAGACCTATGTGGTGGGTACATTTATGTACATGTGATGGGTGGGACTCATTTCATTTGTCATCATTGCATGGCATGGATTTTTCATGGTTTTGGATATTATGCTATAATATATGTTTTGTACTAACCATGTGTTAGCCGTAACTAGAATACCTACTGGGCGCGTTGTTCTAACACCCTACTTCTACCCTAGTAGATGATGCAGGAAATCAAGGGAACGATGAACGCAAGACGGGCCAGGCATAGAAGCTTGGAAGACTTATTTTATATGTGTTGAAAAAAGTTACTCATAGACTTGTATTTGAGTATCTAGATTTTGGAATGTAATAACTTAGATGGTTGGATGATTTATTGGATAATTATGATGTTTTAATGATGATTAAGGACTTGACGTACTTTGCTAACTGAATGGAATAGAACTTGGTTCTATTATGTTTCCGCAAGTTGATGTTATGATTCCGCAGGTTATGATATTTATTCCGCAAGTTGATTTTGCTATGTGTGAACCATTTTCGTGGACTTGGTCCATGCACACATAGGGTTGGCCAATTAAGGGTCGGACTTTGGAAGTTCGGACTTAGCTCGAGTCGTGACGTGCCGTGCTCTATCACTCTACTCTGTTATAAAAAATAAAAAAAATAAACTCTGAATTTACGGGAAGAAGCGAGTGAAGAAGGGCGGGGCGTTACATTAGAAGTTCGGACTTAGCTCGCGTCGTGACGTCCCGCTCTCTATCACTCTTTGGTTATAAAAAAAAAAAAATTAGGCTCTAATTTTCGAAAAGGAAAGCGAGTGAAAAAAGGGCGGGGCGTTACACATTTCATGGATGAAACCCCCAAAATGGATCATGAATGGGAAAGTGACAGTTTGGTGTTGTTACACAATCCAAGCCAAGGCACACCGTTGGGCACATGGGAGTTTCACCCCATGGATGAAACCCCCAAATGGGCCATTAATGGAGAGGTGGCGGTTTTGTGTTGTTACACAAGCCAAGCCATGGCTACACCGTTGGAGCCTTGGGAGTTTCATCTCATGGATGAAACCCCCAAGTGGAGCATTAAGGAGGGAGGTAAATGAGAATAGGAGTTACACAAAGGGCTTTACCAAAGGCATCACCCTTGGCCGACCACCCTCATTGGAACAAAACAAGTTTGGTTTTCATCTCACTCTCTCCCTCTCCCTCTTGGCTGTTTCTCTCCCTCAAACCCTCTCTTGGCCGACCACTCCTCAAGACAAAAGACTTAGAGCTTCATCTCAAGGTTCTCTCCCTATCACTCAAAGCCGAACTCTCTCTCTCTCTCTCTCTCAAGCTCTCACTCTCGGCCAAAGGATTAAGAAGGAAGGAGGAAGTGGCTAAAGAAGGAAAGGATCAGAAGAACAAGTCGGAGCGAAGGAAAACCGGAGGAGTCACGGAACCGGTAGGTATTTTGATATATTTTTAATAAGTAAGGAAATATGGTCAAGGAATATGGTTCGGCCATTGCATGGCCGAACCCTAGTCATGTTATGGCTAAGGACCTTTCATATGAACAAAGAGGGGTAGATGAGGTTCGGCCATGATGTGTGACCGGACCCCATCAAAGGTTTTGATCATAGTGATTGGATTTAAAAGAAAAATTAATGGATGAATGTTGTGTTTTAATGGAAAGGATAAACCATAGGGTACGGCCATGTGGAATGGTCGAACCCCATGGAAGGACATTGTTTATATTTTTAATGGATTTGAAAGATGGAAATCATAGAAGTATGCTTATGACTTTAAAAGGTTTTAAAGGATTTAGATGGATGTATGAATGGGAACCATCAAATGATGTAATCTTGGTTGTATGATTTTTAAAGAAATTAAAGAACCATAGGGTTCGGCTATGTTGCATGGCCGAACCCCATGGAAGTGTGTTGGTAATGGTTATGGGTTTTTGGAAGGATGAAAACCATGGAAGATTAGTGATGTTTTAAAAGGTTTAAAATGGAAGTTATGTTGATGGACTTTGGGATAAAAAATGATGAACCTAAATGTATAGTTAAACCCCATGGAGGGACCTTGGTTTATGGACCTAAGGAGGGTAAGTGATTCAAGGGAGAAATTGGATTTTAAACATCATAGGGTTCGGCCATGGTGTATGGCCGAAACCCATGAACCATTTTGAGGATCAAAATATGGACTTAGGTATGCTTAAATGCATGAAATGTTAGCCATGGATAGAATAATGGCAATGTTGTAAATAAGTGAAAATAATAGACCATGGGTTCGACCATGGTGTATGGCCGAACCCCATGGGGAATGTTTGGTGGACTTAGGGTCTTATGTATGATTAGATTAATGAATTAAAGGTGATATGACCTTAGACTTAATTTAAAAGATCAAAGGATTAAAGGAAGGGCACAAATTCAAGTGGGTGAGGTTCGGCCATGTGGTATGGCCGAACCCCACTAAGGTCAGTTTATGAATTTATGTTTAGATTGGAAATCAAATGGGACTTTAGTTTGACTTGTTGATATGTAACAAGGTGACGGGACCTCACAAGTGGTATATGATCGTGAACGGTTTTCGGACTAGAACGCAAGGTCATACTAGTTGTCATTAGTAGGATTCTACCTCTTTGAAACCATGGGTTATGTAATATGGTTTAATCTCTTATTTTGATGGTTTATGTTGTAAAAATATTATGTATTATGTTTCAAATATGAGGTTTTAATGCTATGAGTATTCTATTACGTAGCATATGGACATATACATCTCATGCATGGCGTGGGAGAGAAGTTTGTAACTGGAGGCTACGCTCCGTCGGGGCTTCCATAAGGCATTCGTAGGAAGACCTTGATGTGCATATCCATCAAGAAGAATCAGGAGAACACACTCCGTCGGGGCGTCCGTAAGGCAACTGTGGAGATACCTTGATGAGGAGAATTCCATCAAGAGGTTACATGTGTTTGTGATGGGTGGGACTCATTGCATTTGACACCATGACATGGCATTGTTTTTATATGGTTTTGACATTATGTTATTATATATGATTTGTACTAACCATGTGTTAACCCTATTTGAAGTATCTACTAGGCGCGTTGTCTAATGCCCTACTTCTACCTAGTGGATGACATAGGAAACGAAGGGAACGATGAGCGTGATCGGAGCCAAGCATAGGAGCTTGAATGTGTTTAATTTATATTTTGATTAAGTTACTTATGGACTTGTAATTTGAGTAGCTAGAATTCGAGCATGTAATAACTTAGATATTTTTCCATGGTTTGAATGGTTTATGTTAGATATTTTAGTTAAGATAATTATGGTTAAAGACTTGAACTACTTTGCTATCTAAAATGGAATAGAGTTAGGTTCTATTATAATCCGCAGTTTATGTTTTATTCCGCATGTATATATATTAGTACGTGTGAACCGTATTCGTAGACTTAGTCCATGCACACGTATGGTTGGCCAGTTTAGGGTCGGGCTTTAGAAGCTTGGACTTAGCTCGGGTCGTGACGTCCCGCTCTCGTTCACTCTTATATTTATAAAAAAAAAAAAAAGTAGACTCTGATTTTCGGAAAGCGAGTGAAAAAGGGCGGGTCGTTACACCCCCCCCCAAGGTCAATCACGATGTTCTAGCACATTGAAAATGGGAACTTTCAATACGAACCATTTATAATATATCAGTGTGAGTGCGAGGTCGAACCCAATGGAATTACAGAAAATATATCTATAATATATTCACAATTATTTATTAATTAATTAATGAAAAATCTATTTTTGAAACTTATGTTGGTGGTTCTAATTAGAAAACCAAGAAATGATTTAGATCTAACATAGACTTAAATAAAAATTGGTGAATCTAATCTCGAGTCTAGTCATTATTTAGATCTTTAAGTTTTGAGAAAAATAAGGAATAAAAGAATTAAAAGAAGAAATAATCAAAAAAAAATTAATGAATAAGGAACACATGAATTAAAATAAAGAATCAATTAAAATAACTAGATCTAATAATTTTACATAGGATACAATGGATTTGGATATTAGAAAAATATCAAAAAGACATTATTTTTCCAAGTTTTATTTATAAAATGAAGCATAGACATGGACCTCATGTAAACTAACTATATTTGTATTCATGTTTACAATTATTTTAATGATTAAATCTATGGATTTCATTAAAGTACTCATCACAGCACAAACCTTTGATTTGAATAGAAAAAATAAGCCCCTCTCTCAATTCTAAATTTTCATCACATTCTTACGAATAAAAGCCTTAGAAATCAAAATAGGGGAACACCCAAAAATGGACCTTCTAATTGGATGATAAAGATGTCACACTATTTCAACTCTAAATTTTCATCACTCTAAAAATAAGAGCCTTAGAAATTAAAATAGGGGATCATCCAAAAATTCTAGTTCACACAATAGATCCGTCCATAGAGTTTCTTCTAGAAAATAAAAATAAACACAAGCACAAGCACAAACATAGATCAATTGGAAAACCATAATCTAAATAGTTCACTGCACTTCGATTTCATTCATAAAAATGGAGTTTGAATTAGAATACATTGATTTGGAATCAAAGAAATAGAAGAAAACAGTGAAAAATGAAAATTAAATGCAAACCTTGAAACACTAGGTCTCTGTCGATTTTTCCATGGTTTCTTCTCTCTCTCCTTTCCTCCTCCTTTGGTCCACGCCTAGATCTGATAAATTCTAAGTCCAAATTCTAATTTTACTACTGTGCCATTGCATCTATTTATAGGATTTTGGGATGGAATGGATCGTTGAGATTGGTTAAGGTTTATTGGAACGAAGAGCAGAGATTTAATCAACTTAAATGGAAAGGTTTGGGGAATGGCTGGGGTTGTGTAGGGTTCTGTCGTGTGAATTGGATGGGGTACGCGCATGAGACAGAGAAAAGATTGGGTAAAAATCATGTAAGGTTGCAAGTGATTGGATTTGGAGACTTAGTGCAAAAACATAGGAGTTATGCACATGCATGAGGTGGACACGAACGTACAATGGATTGTTTCATACGAATGGGAGGATTTGGGATGAGGTGGCAACAGATAGAATGCTAGCGTTTAGGAGTTGTGATCGTATCACTTGGAGTGGAGGCCAAGATTTCTAACTTTTAGAAAAGTGTATGTACGGGAAAGGTTTTAGGAATGTTAATGTGCATGGATGGAGTGGAAATAGGATTGAGTTTGACTAGAGCTAGGGTTTTGAATGAATGGCTATGATCAAAATGGATTTAAATCTAATGGATCTATCATGGATGGTTAAGATGGATTATGCAAATGATGAGATTATGCATGGAGGTTTGTGATTTAAAGGTCATCCTAGATGAATACTAAAATGGATGGCCTAAATCTAATATGCAAAATGTATGAGATGGATTAGGGAAGGTGGCTCTAGGGTTTTCCTAATGTTTATGCATGAGATGAATGGTTTAGATGAAGAGATGATGAAATGGATGGTGAATATGCATAGATAGGGACGTGTACATAGATTGGGCTTAGGGTGAATTCGAACGTGGATAACTGGATCTCAGGGTTTAGAGCATCTGGGCCGCTAATGAATTCTGGACTTTTGAGCACATGGACTTTGGCTTACACTCTAGCCTAGCCCAACTATAAATTGCGCATGGTATACTGAGCCCGGCCCAATGTTTGGTTTTTGAATTTCAGTGCTTGACCCAATTTGGAGTGGATCTTTGGCCCGTGGATTTACTCTTCTTTGGCCTCTTGAATTGCAACTTCTCACTAGAATTAAAATAATTAATTCACTGCTTGAAGTCTAAAAATTATTGAATTAATCTAGACTCTTATACTTCGATCTAGATTATTCAATTTACAATAATATCCCTAAAAGTGGTTAGAAATTAATTATAAAAATTCTAGGTCTTCCATTTGAAGCACAAATCTTTACAATTTCTTCTGGATCTAAACTGATTTCACGTACTTTCCATTTTTATCTACGAAACTCACAAACTATATTAAATGCACCTAATATGTACAAAAATGAGAGCTAACTAGTCCAATAATCAGATGTAAAGTTGTCATTTTTTAAGTCTCTACAGCAACAACAATAAAAAGAGGAGGCAAGACACACAACCTAGTCAGAAAACCCCATATGGGCAACAACAATCATCAGATGGACGAGGTCAGGTCCAGTCATATTACTACAAGCAGTGGGGACATGTGGCCAAGGTATGCCATCAGCCTAGGAGGCATCCTTAGCTACAGGTAGAGCAGGAGTGCTATAATTGCAAGCAGTCATGTCATATATGTCGATTTTGCTCTCACAGGACTGGACCTTCTCAGCATACTATGCCAGCTCCTATTATTAAGTCAGTTCTTGGGGTTCGAGTGGTGAAGAATGGCGTCTGGCATGTACCCAAGCAGGGTGTAGGGCATGGACATTCGATGACTTAGGTTCGCATCTATGCTATTACTCCACAGGACAATGAAACTACGAAACCAAAAGTCATGCAAGGTATGCTTTTATTGTTTGGTACTTGGGCTAAATAGTTATTTGATTCTAGAGCTTCACATTCTTTCATATCTAGCATACTTGTTGGTCAGTTAGACTTGTTGGTCAGTTACACTTGTTCATTGAGGAGGCAATTGATCTTTTGTTTATTAAGACCCTAATGGGGTAGATGACTAGAGTGACTCGAATCTACCAGTCGTGTGTGTATGACCAAGTTTGAGGCCGTTCTAGGGATGGACTGGTTATCTATCTATCGGGTTACCTTAGATTGCTTTCGGAAGCGAGTAGGTTGCTCACCCACCGGAGTCACCTTTAATTAAAATTTGAGTACCTCTCTTGGACCATGTTTGGTGAAGACTAATTTGTTCGGTCAAGTAGCCAATAAGGGTTGGAAAAATTCAAAGCCTTTAGGAATAGAGATGCCCAGAGTAGTGTATGACTTTCCAGATGTATTTCCAAACAAGTTAACAGAGTCAGCCTGTGCAGAGAAGTTGAGTTTGCTATAGATCTATTCTCTGGTACTTTGCCTATTTATATACCACCATAAAGGATGGCACCAGTCAAGTTAGTGGAATTGAAAAGTCAGTTGGATGAATTGAAAAGTTGGTTTCATTCGTCTAAGTACATCTCATTGGGGCATGCCAACTCTTTTTGTTAAGGAGAAAGATGACTCCATGAGACTTTGCATTGACTATAAGCAGCTGAATAAAGTCACCATCAAGAATAAATATCCATTCTCTCCGATTGATGATTTGTTTGATCAATTGAGAAGATCCCGATATTTCTCCAAAATAGATATTCGGTCAGAATATCACCAGTTCAGAATTAGAGATTGTGATATAGCTAAGACAACTTCTCGCACTAGGTTTGGTTACTATAAGTTTGTTATGCCATTTCATGTGACTAGTGCTCCTGCGACTTTCATGGATTTGGTGAATAGAATCTTTAGACCATATCTAGATTAGTTTGTTAAAGTCTTCATGATGAAATTTCGATCTATTCCGTAACTGAGGTAGATCATGAACAGCACTTGACAACTCTACTTCAGTTGTTCAGAGATCATTAGTTGTATGCTGAGTTAAGCAAGTGTGAGCTTTGTTAACAGAAGTCCAATATCTAGGCCATGTGGTTTCAACTATTGGCATAGTAGTGGATCCTACTAAAGTAGAAGCCGTACTAAAGTGGGAGGGACCTCGTAGTGTGTTTGAGATCTGCAGCTTCTTGGGTTTAACAAGCTATTATCGACGATTCATTTAAGACTTCTCTAAGCTTGCAACTCAAATGACCAAGTTGACAAGAAAATGTGCTAAGTTTGTGTGGGTAGAAACTTGTGAACAAGCTTTTCTAGAGTTGAAGAAAAGATTGACGACTTTCAATTGTTGATCATTCTAGAGAGGGACCTTGGATATGTTGTGTTAGTACCCAGGCTTGCCGAATCCCTATGTTTGTCAATTTCATGACTCGGGAAGAAGCACTTGCTAAGAAGCTTGAAGACTCAAGGTGATCAAGAGTGAAAATCATGCTCCACCATATTAAAGCTCATCGTTATGGCAATCACAAAACAGTTATTTAGCCATAGATGACTTTAGATGGTACCCACACCTTAGGAGGACTATCTCTAGGCTTAGTTGAACAAATGGTAAATCCATAAGAAGCCTAAGAGAGGAAGACGGAGAATGAACTATAGTGAACTTGGAAATATAAATTAAGTTCACTGTCAGCTCGACCAGTCGTTCTCACCGACCCCTCGGTGGAGACAGGATCGACCCATCGTGGTCAAGGACTGGTCGGCCAGATTGACAAATGTTCTGGTTCATAGAACTGTTATTCTGGGTATGCCTCTGAACGAGAGTCTCGTATGCACCGACCCCTCGGTTATGAACTTAACAACCCCTCGTGGTCAACGACTCGTCGATGATAACTTATGTGTTCTGGAACTTAGAACTCAAGTAGACTCTCAAAGAAACAAACATCTCGGTAATTCAAGACCGATAGAAAGCACCAGGACCTCGGTAAATGCGACAACTCGGTCTGGGTATGACTAGTTTCTGGACTTAATGTTCTGTCAGCATGGTGTTTCCCTAGACTGAGCTTCTCGTATGGACCGACCTCTCGGTACCATAATTGTCGACCTATAAAAATTCCGTGAGGGTGTTTATGCCAGTTGTGTGGAGACCGGCGAGCGGGGCCTGAGGTAACAGGTGTGACTATCGAGGGTCTGGTACACGGTTGACGAGACCACAGATGATTCTGGTTTGCAGTCCGTTGAGGACTAGCGTGGTACTTACCCCCTTGTTTCAGTCTGTTTAGGACTCTAATGAGCTCGGCTTATGGGTTAGTTGTGGTATGTGTACGGGTTGTCTTATCAAGATCATAGAACTGGTTGAGGGCTAGAGACCCTGATCTGATTGAGGTTCAATTTGTGTACCCGTGGATGGGTGGACTGTAGCGGTTGGGCATATAAGGGAGTTGCTTTAGAGTTGCCTTGGGTTGGTTAGACGACGTGCTAGGGGTAGGGCACACGTTTGTATGGTCGTGCATGTAAACATCCTAGACATTGATGTGTCCATTTGATTATATACAGTGTATGCTTGATGACATGATGCCTGTGTCACCCTCACTGGGCATGTAGAGCTCACCCCTTGCCTCACAGGTACTTCATAGAAGAAGGGTCAGCGGGACCCTCAATAGGACGTGGGCGTAGAGTTGCAGCTTTGTACCTTATCATGGTTCCATTTTGTAATTGAGGACTTGCTAATGTATTTGAGATATGTATACGTTTCATTGAGTTTGATGAATGTAATAATTGAATAAGGTCATTATTCCCAATTATGATCAATACTTTATTGGTACTATTGGTTATTGGTTTAATTGTGGGTTGCCCGTGATTACTTTGAATTGCGGGAGCAGTGTCTCCCTTTTAATAAAAAAAAAATATACCCTTGAAATAGTAACAGATCGGTTTCGGGACTTTGTATTAGTTTAACGTACTCATAGCGAGACGGGTCGTTACACAATCAATTTTTTTATTGGCTAATAGAACCCTAAAAATTGTGTTTAGACTTGCTCCTACTTTTTTCTCCAAACAATCTAAGTCTCCAATGAGAGTTCAACTACAAGATGGCCAGGTAAGTTCCCAGGTAAGTGGGGGAGCACACGGCACCTCTTCCCAGCTTATCCTTAGCTCATGCTCAACCGCAATGCCTTGGTGACAAAACTAACCTTAGACACCATTCTTGAAGATGAACTAGTCATTGGTTCCAAAAATTGATTTGAATTAAAAAGGTTCTTAATGAGCATGAAACCCTAAAAATCTAGCCTAATGGTTCCTTAATTGATTTTATTAGAAGATGCATGAACCATTTTACTAACTTATTTTTCTAGATATTGTGAATGCAATCTTACTTTACCACACAAACATCAAGCAAATATGAAAAACAATAATAAAACAAATCTAACTAATGCATGAACCTAACATCTTAAAATGCATGAGCAATTTAAATATGCAATTGAATTAAAGAATACCCTAGAAAATTTCTTTATGAATGCATGATAAAAGTGAAAATTAAAATAAAATGATTAGACATTCACCTTAGCCTAGCTTGCATGTTTTCCAACAAAATTTTTTTAGCAATTTTCAAGCGCGCATCCTGCAAAACAACACAAGCAAACTATGGTGTAGAGTCTAAATCGAAGAATGCATGATACCTAAACTAAAAAATTGTTCCTAATCTATAATTAAAGAAGGAGATGTGATATAATATATAAACAAGAATTCCAAACTATGACAAGATTATGGAAGTTAAATCAAAGTTCACCAAATTAAAAATTTATTCCATGATTCCCAAGATTTGACATCTTATTTTGAAGATTTTATAAGTTAGAAGTTATCAGTTTTAGAAAAGTTCTAAGTTTGGAAATTTTTCTAAAATTTGAAGGTTTCCAAAAATAGATTTTTCTAAAAATAGAAAACTTTTCAAAAATAATTTGATTCAAATAATTGAGAATTTCAAGAATTTCTAATTTAAGGTAACTTTCCAGAAAAAGAAAAAGTTTCCATTTTTAAAGAATTGCCAAAAATAGAACTTTCCAAAAATAAAAAAATTTCATAAAAATAATTAATTTTTGAAGAGAAAATAATGTAATGATGTCCCCGACAACGGCGCCAAAAACTTGTTGATGGTTTTAAAATTGTAAATCTCTCAAGTGCACAAACCATTCATAGTATAGTAATGTGAGAGCGAGGTCGAACCCAGTGGAAAATCTCAAAGTATATATGAATTGAAATTTATGTCCTCTAAAAATGAATTGTTTTTAAGAAATTGAATCATTATATGAGTCATGTATCTAACTTGGAAAATCAGCAAATAAGATGTGTGATTTCTTATTCTAATATGGTGAATTAAATTTTAACCTTAATCATGTTTAGTATTTCAAGTTACAAAATTATTTACACATCTTCCTAACTTTAATTGAATGGATCTTTGAGAGAGTGATTTAATAGAAAAAAAATCAAAGAATTAAAGAATGAATTAAAGAATTAAAGATTAGATTATACAAGATTTTGGTTAAAACAAATATTAGATAACAAAAATGAGATTTAACATAATTAAAAGGCATAGAATTAAATTGCATGAAAATAAATGACTGAAATTAAATATACAGTAACGTAAAGGTTGGTTGTTTGGAACAGACCGTTCATCACCCAAGATGTGTAAACAAAGTAAAGGCCTAGATCTGAAATTCACGTAAAGATCTAAAATATATTTCATATTTATTATAAAAAAAGATTCATAACTTTTTAATTTAATTAATCAAAACCTTAGTAATCATGATTCAAGTCTGTCAATCAAGATCCTAACTATTGCATACGCTCATGTTCAATCAAAGTTGTGTTCTTGAAATTAAAAATAAAATAATCATAAAAGTATTTTAGAAATTGGATGTTCCAGGTTTGTAAATGAATGCTTCATTTTATTAAATGGAAGAATTAAAGTACAAGGCTTTTTTAAATTAAATACAAGAAAGACAACGTAAAAATAAAATTCTACGACTCTCATTTGTAAATTCGTATGGTGCTCATGTCTTCTTGTCTTTTGCTCCAGCCTTTAGTCCTCTTGAATTCCAAGTCATATTCGAATTTCACCCTTGGGGTAATGGGGTATTTATAATTTTGAAAAGATATGGATGGCTTGGATTAAATCAAGGTTTAACGTGGGAAATCAAAGGACTGGATTGGATCTAAATGGGAATGGATGATGGGGATTTAAGCTTGGATTTTAGGGTTGCACAAGGTGTGAAATTAGAGTGGATCGGATTGGGAATGAGAAAATTGTGTGAGATACTTAGGGATTGGATGGTGAGGTGTGTTGGGATCTTAGGAATGTATCTAGATGGTTTTTAGTCTAAGTGCATGGAGAGGTTTTAGGTTGCAAAAATCATAGGATGATGATGTGTAAAATGCGCATGGAGGCTAGCTTGAACTAAAAGTTGTTCATAGCTTAGGGTTTATGAATGGAGGGATTAAATAAAATGGGTTTTGATCTAATGGCTCTAAGGTATTTTGGGTAAAATAATTATAGGAATGGGTAGATGATTGATGGAGGGTTTAGATGCATAGGTGGATCTTAAATGGATGATGAAATGCATGACCTAAATCTAAGGTAATGTGTGTGTGTGATAGATGCATGTGGAGGCTCTAGGGTTTCTAAGAGATGAACGAGTGAATGAGATTAGATTACCTAATATCTAATGGCTAAGATGATCAATGCATGAAATGAATGTAAGAATTAATAGGGGATGCATGGATGAACACTAATCTAAGGTTAAGATGATCATGATGATGATTGATGACATGATTTAATGATAGATGAATGGATGGGTTAGATTTGATGGCGGATCTAAGGTTTGACCTAATTTGGTGTGTGAGATGGAAGGTTAAGATCTAAAATGGAAATTGGATGGTTTGGATGTGAAGTTGGGTTATGGGTTTTGGACATAGGTAGTTGGGTTGGACTTAGGTAAATTCAAACATGGACCATAGAGTTCATTGGACTTTGGACTTTGGATTTGGAGCTAGACCTCAACTCAGGCTCATTTGAATTGGATTTGAAAGCTTGGGTTTTAGTTGGACTGAGCTTGCACAATGGCCTTGCCCAAAGTGTGAAATGCGCATGGGCTTGCCTTTGGTTTGACCCATTGAAGCTTTGTGGAGCATAGCTTGACCCATTTGAATTGAATCTAGACCCAATGACATGAAATTCAGGCTTTGGCACTTGGATTGCAACTTTTAGCCTCTAGAATTAAATAATTATTCAGTAACATTAAATCTAAAAATTATTAATTAATCATAAACTCTCATAACTGGATTTAGATTTATTAATTTACATGAAAATCCTAGAAAGTGACATAAAATAATTATAATAATTCTAGGAGTTCTCTTTAAATCTCTAAACTTGCAATCTTCTGTTATTCTAACTTGATTTTCCTGAACTTTCCATGTTTTATTACAAAGCTGACAGACTATATTAAATGCATCATTATATACAAAATTGAGGATTAACTAACTGAATAATCTAGAGTAAAAATATAATATTTCAATTCTCAACAAATATTATGTGAATTTTGTCGTGGATTTTCTCTAAGTTTAACAATATCTTAAAGCAATAGCTAAATTCTGGTGAGTCAAATTTGACTTGAAGCCCCTAATTATGGCTAAATTTTTAATCTTTTGAAGCTAGGAGTTTATGGACTAAGAATAAAAGTTTACATCTTGTCCATGTTTGAAAATAAAAGGGAAAGCAACAGTGGGTTCGAATCTAAGTCAGCTATTAAGTCCATAATAGGTTCGATAGGTTCTATGCATTCTATCAACTTTTTCAAAGTTCTTGCAATCTCAGGCAACGTGTATTTTGTGTGTAACTATTTTTTCTTTTCCTAAGTGGATTACCTTATCAAACTTTCATGGGGTGATAGTCTTGTAAGGCTCACTGTAGCCTTAATCGCACCATTTCCTTACCTTACACCAATAGACTCCAAGTAAATTCCATCCTTACTCAATTTGACTCCATTGTAAGTTAAATCGATCGTTCACTTATTCCCATAAAATAAAGGAGATCGATGTTAAAAATATGACTTCATTTATTTAATTGAAGTAAATAACAATTTATAGGCATCTTATTCAAACTAAGACATTCACAACCAATCAACCCAACAAGGACAATGTGTGCCCCATGGAAGTACTTCAAATAAGGTAGTTTAGGGAATTGTTGTTTTACATCTACATATCATCATCATTATAGGCCAAAAATCCCATCTATCATGGTCAGCTTTACAAGTTCTAATTCTCCATTTAATACTATTATAAACCACATCATCATCCACACTACAATCTTGCATATCTTTCTTTATCTCTTCCCTCCAGTTTCATAGAGATAGACCTATCCTCTTTCTTCGTGTAATATGTAGTTTATCAACTCTACATATAAGGGTCATGTTTAGTATTCTACTTACATAAACAAACCACTTCAAATATATTTCTCTCAAATTCTCAAATTGTTGTTTATTAGAGTTACTTTTAAAATATTCTAAACGCGTTCATTTTTAAGTTTTAACCCTATTTCTTAGAGTTAACGTATCATACACATCTCCAAATATATATATATATATATATATATATATATATATATATAAATGGGCTTGGCATAGCCGAGCATATTATTTTAATACCTTTAATTTGAATTTATTTATCACCATTTTCTTCACATCTTTAAGTAAGAAATGATTGAGATTTATATATTACTTTTATTCTTATTAAATAACTATTGAACTTTTGATTTGAATTTGTTTATCATCATCACATCGTTAGGTCATAAATGATTTAGATCTATATATCAACTTTATGCTTGTTAAATAAATATCCGAGTGAGAATAATATTACTTAAATTATGGATGCATAATTTGTTACACTTAATGGTGTATTTGTATAATATGTATAGCGAAGGCAAGCTTACTTTTATCTATGTTTAAAGTCTTAATAACTTGATTTCCCAATTTTCATTGATAATGTTTGCTATTAATAATTTGATGAATTGATAAAAATAAATCTTTGGACTAAAATTATTAATTAATCGATTTTCACCTTCCATTGATAAATAATATGTTACGTGTCTCTACTCAATCTACAAATATTTAATTGCGTTCATGACACGTGGGAGTTGTATAGGAAAGCATATCCAAATCATTCTAACTTATCAACGCATATGTATGATCTCAAATAGATAAATGTTACAACGTAAATGATCTGGCCAAACATAAACAAATATATCCGACCTCTAATTAAAGTTACTTATACTAAACACAACTTGACTTATATCCGACTTCAACAAATAGATAATAATACAACTATAAAAATACGAAGAAATTCACCAGCCTCTAATAGAATTAATGTTTAATATAACTCGAGACTAAGATGTAATATATATATATATTAAATGGATTAACTTAACTCTAACGATGTTATATCAATATTATATTAAATTAATGACAAATAAAATACAATTTTTTAAATTTCAATATACCGGATAGTTCAGTTGTCCTAAACTTTTAATATTATACTAGAGGTTTTAGGTTGAAGTTGAAAAGAGCAACACTTGAAAAATAAGACACGTGAGTTACTAATTTATTAGTCGCATGGAGGAATGAGTCATCTACAAGGTGGCCCGGTTAGTATTTTGAAATATTTTGGAATATATAGCATCTCAATTTTAAAATGAATGATCCAAATTTCAACCCCAGCAATTTTTATCCTCAAATAATAAATTAAGTGTCATGATAAACGCTAGAAAAAGAGTGAGTTTGAGGCTGTAACTACCACTTCTTTATTTGCCTATATAATAACAAGCAAGCAGGGATCGTGAAAAGCGCAACAAGAAAGAGCATTATATTTCTTGATCAACATGTGAAAGGGTCATCATAACTGCTGCCATTACATTACAAAACATTGGATATCTTTACAAGTTATATATATATATTCTGATTTGTTCATAACAGTTAGGAATTAATTTTAAAATTAAAAAAATTAATAAAATTAATTTTGAAGAGTTGAATAAATACTTTGATAATAGTGAGAAATGATTTTTTTTTTTTCAAATGGTCCGTACGTTTTGAGTTTATTTGGAAGAAAGCCTCAAAGTTTTCTATAATTCTTTAGAATCTCCCAATTTTTTATAGAAGTTTTGAAAAAAAGGTATTTTCACTGTGTTGTCTAAAGATCAACTTCCTTTTGAAAATTATTTATACTTGTAGAACATGATTTACTCTTTGTGAACTTGTGAAGTACTCTTTTGAGACAATTTTTTTCGTTCATTTTCTTTTTCTAATTAATTATATATTATGCACTTCGCATACTCTTAATTTCATCATAATCAGGGCTAACATGATGAATTTATCATTGGATTGAAATTGAGATTGATTACCATCGTTGATTTTTTAGCTTTAAAATCTACTACTCTGATTGCCTACCTTAGTTGTTTTTTGAGATGTTACTAATCCATAAAAGCTATTTTCTAAGTGATATTGACCTCCAAGTGAACTCTATATAATATGCATCTAAAAAAATTAATGAGAAAATCTGTAAAAATATATTACAAGAACTTATTTAGATACAAAACTAAGGATCAAGACATGACCTTATTGTAATAATTCAAGAAAGCATGGACTCCGATAAAATTTGAATTGAATTTTGCAAAATTGTACTTTAATATTATTTTATCATTGCAATTGTATACGGTAAACAAATGAATCCATTGAGAGAAGAAATCATTTCGATGATGCCATATGATTATAAATGGATTGTTAAGGGGTTTTTTATAAAAAACTTTGATTGTACGTGGATGAGATAATATGAAAAAAAGATGATGATGAAGGCTAAAATTACATGATTAAAAGAGTATGAAATTTTATTTATTCTTCCTCCATGAAATATCTCACGCACACCTTCCATTCCAACACCCAAGGGATTCACCATGGATACCATAACACACGCTATTGTGTTAGATAGTAAATAATAATTATTAGTAGTAGTACTGAATAAAGATTATGGATAAAAATAATAATATAATTATATGATTATGCAGCAGAAAAAAAATATAAAAGGAAAAATAAAAAGCACTCAATATTAATGCATAGTTGTGCAAATCAAAAGAGTAAAGTACTTTTTTATAGTTTTGAAACTATAACTTATATATAAGGAATACCAACAAATTTGTAAAAGGATGTAAAAATTACACAATTTAAGTTAAAATAAATGTTTAAAATTCAATTTTATATCATGGTAATTTTTTTAGAAATAAAAGGAATAATTTATTTTATATATAAAATATAAGTACATATATGATAAGAATATTAAAAAATATAAAGCAAAAAAAAATTCAGCATTTGTGACAATTTAAATATTAAAAAATCACTTATATATTACAATCTTCTATTACTCGTATAAAAAATAGAAAAATATAACAAAATATAAAATTTAAAACCACTTTAACATTTTCATGAATTAAAATAACTTAAATAAAATGTCACGCCCTGACCCAAAACATAGGCACGTGACACGGAATAATTTTACTTTTTCTAATATTACATGTGAGAAACACACATGTACTTACAACTCATTCATCGAAATGATAAATGAACTCAAATACCATTAATATCTCAAAAGGAATATAAATTATCTACCATAAATGTTATCAAGTATTCTATAATTTATTACAACCAAATCCATAATTAATAAAATGATAAAATCAACATCACCAACTTAAATCAAATAAATGAAATAAACAACTCAATATGTAGGGCGTATAAAGTAGCATGATATATTAAGCTTTTCCTCGGGGTCCCTCGGACCCAGCCGGTATAATATTACCTGAAATTGTAAGAACGTAAGTACAAACAGTTCTCAGTGAGGAACTATCTATGCGACACACTCACGCACTCATATAATAATAATGTATGAAATATAATAAAAATAAGGCTATGCTATCATGTCATGCTATGAATCTCATCAATATGAACACAATGTCCACACAATGATACCATTCTCATCAACGTGAACACAATGTCCACTCAAGGATACCAATCTCATCAACGTGAACACAATGTCCACCCAAGGACACCTCTATGGAACGGGCTGTCAAAACATCATGATCCCTTGAGGGATATAAGCCACGACTTACAAGTGGGAGATCTCTATACAAGATAGATAATCTACCTCACTTCACGTCCCTTCACCACTCTAGTGAGTAAGTCAACTCTAAGGTGATCAATATACGACTTACCAAGTTACTACTCCCTAGTAAGGCTCACAAGTATTTAACTCTGCGCAATACATTTTACGAAGTTAGTACTGTCTAAGTAGGGCTCACAAATATCTAATCATGCATAATACTGCACACCAAGTGTACAAAATAGTCATGAGACCGACCTACAACGTGATGAGCTATACTCCTCAACAACAACCACAACAGCCGTGAGAGCGACCTATAGCGCGAAACATGTTAGAGACTATACTTTTCGACGAGAACCCTACAGGACCAAGTCCCATATCCAACGCCACTGTTCTAATATGGTTCCTTAAACAAATCATCATCTTGTCACACCAATCTTCTAGAGGGAGTGGAGACTCATACTAGTAGGGCCCAAGTAAGGAAAATGTACATCATTAAGTCCTATATACCCTTTGGGTCTCACCCCAAAGCTAGTAATTCTCAATATCACCATGCTCATTAACACAATATTCCATACTCACATCCTACACAACCTCTTAGACATACATCAATGAGTAATATCAAAGGAAAACATATTCATAATTAAATGGGCAACATATATATCATAATCATATTATGACCATAATTTCACAATGATAGGAAGCATAGCGCATTCCATTACGTTTCATACATTCAAAATAATTATCACATTGAGTTATTCTAAGGACATGGACTATACATCAACTCTGAGATACACACATCGGGTTTATTTACACATATTCTTAGTCCTTACAATTTATTCAAACCCGTCTCATGGTGGTTTAACATCCTAAGTCCAATCACTTACTTTTCACCACATAAACTCAATTAAATTCATCAATAAATCATCTCAACCCTTAACAAGGGTCTTCAACAAATTTCACAATTTTCTATCATCATAACAAGATAATAGACATGGTACAAATCACATAATAGAGAAAGTATAACATCTCATGCATAGTATATGGCACATCCATCCTATTTATCATGCATTAAACGTATCAATAACACTGTACATTCCCTAAATCAATGTAATATCATACAAGCATTCATTCAATGTGTGTAGCAATCCTCACCTTAATAGTTACGCTAATCCGGGTTGGCCTTCGGGTCGAAGAACGTCGAGTTCGTGGTTAGATGGCTCTAATCACAATCATAAAAACAAATCATCACTATTTTGTTCATTGATTAGGCCCAAAACATTAAACACAAAACCCTCAAATTTAGACCCAACACTTAACCCTAATCCATATTAATCCCTTCAATCTAAAGGAAATCCCCAAATCTCCTTCCATGAATCATCTCTAAAAAATAGCGTACCCTTTTCCCAGTTTACTCCCCTTCTTAAGGGTTCAAAACTCAATCCCAACTCATATCTACACCCAAACAATGTTCCATAACAAGAATCCCCAATTACTTCTATGGATTCCTCTCCAAATAATGTAACGACCTGACCCGAATACAGGGCTTAGGGCTTGACTCAGTGTGATATTGTCCACTTTGGGCCTCGCACACATGCTCGCACCCGCACGGTTTTGCATTTGGGCCCGGGCCCAGCTGGCCCGGCCCAAAACGCGTCACACGAGTTAAGGTGATTGGCCTCACATATAAGCACTCCCCTCTTTTCCTCCACTACCGATGTGGGGCTCTTCCCACATCGGTAGCAGGGGTTTCACAATCACCCCCCCTAAAGCCTCAAGCCTCCCCCGGCTCGACAACATCAGGGAAGGAGGAAAGGCCCACACAGTCCGAGTGTTGAACTCAGCTCTGATACCATTTGTAACGACCCAACCCGAATACAGGGCTTAGGGCTTGACTCAGTGTGATATTGTCCGCTTTGGGCCTCGCACACATGCTCCACCCGCACGGTTTTGCATTTGGGCCCGGGCCCACCTGGCCCGGCCCAAAACTCGTCACTTGAGTTAAGGTGATTGGCCTCACATATAAGCACTCCCCTCTTTGCGTCCACTATCGATGTGGGACTCTTCCCACATTGGTGGCAGGGGTTTCACAAATAAGGTCTAAAAGCCATCACATAATCTATTCTCAACACATCTCATTAAAATCTCATCAAATAAGAAGAAATGGAAAGAGAAGGATCATAGATCTTACTTTTGGAGGAGAATGAAACATGCAAAAGGGCGCTCTAAGTGTAGGAAATCCGAATCCGATGCCTTTGATAGGTGAAAATCAATAGAGGAAGGGTAGAGGAGGCAAGAGTTTGCTACTAGAGAAGAAGGCGCTGCTGAATGGGGAAGAAAGGTATGAAAATAACCAAATCTTGTGCAAATACGCACTTAAATACGGAACTAAAGTTCCGTTGTCGGTCCGACCGACACACTATTCACATTTTTTTTTAAGGGCCATGCCATTACATAAATTTTTTTAAAAAAATCAAATAAAGTAAAATTTTCTAGTCAAATAAATTTGTTGAAATATCACATACATACAATAAGAAAAATTCTAGCCGCTAAATTTTAAAGAATTTATATTTGAGAATTTTAATATATTCCTTTTCAAATTTTGAACATTAGGAAAGTATAATTTATGTCTTTCAATTCAAATATGTAAATCTTAAATAGAAAATTTTAAAATTAATTTGATTTTATTTAACTTTGTTTGCTTTTTCTAGATGTGTGAGATTGCTAGATACATTGATGAAAGATGGTGGACTTCAGCTATCGTTATATTCATGAATAAAATAAATGGATTGATAAGAGTATTTTGATTTTAATATGTTCTATAATTCTACATCTAATTTAGTGGATCTATTGAACTATTGTATGACATGTGTCAAAAATAATTTTATATATGCCTTGATCTTTTATCACATCAACTATTTAGAGCCTAATTCATTTAAAGAATAATTTCAATGCAAATAATACACCTTTTAATAATATCAATAGAGTCAAATGAATTTAAAATTTATGAATGAAATCCATAAAAAATCTGACACTTTTGATTTTTAAGTCAAAAGTTATAAATTCAAATCCCATAGGCACTCGATTCTTTTATATATATAGAATTGCGTGCATCATAAATTTTATCAAACATATCTAGAGTTGTTAATTCAATTGGTAAGACATTGGGACCTACTGCCATTACGCTCTAAAGCACAAGCCCTTTGAACCTATAAAGATGGATTGTAATTGTATTATCAAGTCTATCAAGTCTCAACCCACACGTTGCTGGTAAAGATCTTTAATGTAAAAATACACAAGAATTTTTCTTTTTTCTAAAAACTTATTACCAAAGACTAATGGAATAGATATTGTTTATTTATTATTTTTAAAGGTCTCTTTAAGTAAAATAGTAAATAATAGCCACGTTCATTATATAAAAATGAAATTAATCTTTTTTTTTTTTTTTAATTTGAGGTAGTTTTACTTATGAAGTACCCATCTCAATAATCTTAATAACTATTTATATCTCAAAGTATTTGGTCTGACAGTGAAATCACTCATTTGCATGTTAGAACAAATAAGAATAAATTAGGGTCAGTCGAGTGCAAAAAAGGATTTAGTTTAATTTTAGCTATATGCATGTCGGTGCGGTTAGGACATTTCTTTTAAATTTTTGATAGCCGTCTCTTTTGGATTCTAAAAAATTATATTATGTGAACCAGGGGTACAAATATCGGCCGATACGCCGATATCTCGGCCGTATCATATCGGCCGATATCTCGGCCGTATCGACAGTTTTTTTTAAAAAAAAAAAGAGGAGAGAGAATAATATCGGCCGATACCGAATTTTGCATCCTTGATTTGAACCAACTTCATCATATTTATTTGCTAGATGGCTGAGTCCGAAAATAGATTTTTTAACTTGAAAGTGACTTTGAAATATGTGTCAAAGCCCAACCATCTATTTTTATAGTTTTATATTAAAAATAAAATGCAAAATTTAAATTATTTTTTTGTATTTTAATAAATCTTATAAATATAATTTAATTGATGTAGTTTGTAGAACTGAATCCGTATTTATGAATGGAGTGACATGCAAAAATAGAGGATCACAAGAAATTAATAATTGCAGACCGGTTAATAATCGATTAGTTTGAACTTTTAATTCTAACTACTGAATTACGATATTGGCTGAATTTTAAGTTAAAAGATGATAATTTTTATTTCTTCTAAAAATTTTGATTAAAACTTCACACTAATTTTTATAAATTAGTTCACAACCTATCATTTCTTCAAAGGGCGCCCATTTAGACACCAGGGAAATTTGTCACCAGACACCAGTTTTTGGATTTTGAAGGAAAATTACCGTTTTGCCCTTCCGTTAAAAATCGTTCGAAGGATTCTTTAGACCATTTTCGAGATCCTTCGAAGGATACCCTTGAAATGTTATTTTTGAGATCCTTCGAAGGATCCTTCGAAGGATCCCTTGATTCTAATCGTTCGAAGGGTCCTTCGAACGATGAACCACATTTCAAATAAAACCTTCGAAGGATGAGTTTCATCCTTCGAATGAATTGCTACAGTAATATTACATTTCAAATAAAACCTTCGAAGGATGAGTTTCATCCTTCGAATGAATTGCTACAGTAATATTCAATTTAAATTTTATTTAAAAGTTTAAAGTTATTTTTTAAGCACTGTGTATTTTCAAAATTTTTCAAATTGAATATCCGGACTAATTACGATAACCTGATAAAAATACTTTAACACTTCAAGGTCTTTTGACACTTCTAAATATTTAAAACACATATTTTACAAATAAGGGTATCCTTAGGGTGTAACGAAAACACATTTAGAAGTGTCAAAAGACCTTGAAGTGTTAAAGTATTTTTATTAGGTTATCGTAATTAGTCGGGTTATTCAATTTGAAAAATTTTGGAAATACACAGTGCTTAAAAAATAACTTTAAAGTTTAAATAACTGTCAGTTATTTTTCAAGCACTGTGTATTTCTAAAATTTATCAAATTGAATATCCGGACTAATTAAAATAACCTGATAAAAATACTTTAAGACTTCAAGGTCTTTTGACACTCCTAAATATTTAAAACACATATTTTACAAATAAGGGTATTCCTAGGGTGTGACGAAAACACATTTAGAAGTGTCAAAAGACCTTGAAGTGTTAAAGTATTTTTATCAGGTTATCGTAATTAGTCCGGATATTCAATTTGAAAAATTTTGGAAATACACAGTGCTTAAAAAATAACTTTAAAATTTTAAATAAAATTTAAATTGAATATTACTGTAACAATTCATTCGAAGGATGAAACTCATCCTTCGAAGATTTTATTTGAAATGTAATATTACTGTAGCAATTCATTCGAAGGATGAAACTCATCCTTCGAAGGTTTTATTTAAAATGTGGTTGATCGTTCGAAGGACCCTTCGAACGATTAGAATCAAGGGATCCTTTGAAGGATCCTTCGAAGGATCTCAAAAATAAGATTTCAAGGGTATCCTTTGAAGGATCTCGAAAATGGTCTATAGAATCCTTCGAACGATTTTTAGCGGAAGGACAAAACAGTAATTTCCCCTCAAAATCCAAAAACTGGTGTCTGGTGACAAATTTCCCTGGTGTCTAAATGGGCGCCCTTCTTCAAATAGGTAGACCTTCTCTCTTATTACACTAAATGGTTGTTGAGTAAATGAATGATAGTGGTAGAAGAAAGATTGAGTATTGATACGACACGTGTTTTTATGTGTTTCATTAATTCTATCATTTAAATTATATTTATAAAATCAATTTTATTTGATATGAGGCCAAAAAAGAGTGACTGAATCTTTACACAGAATTTGAAGTCCATGAGTTAACAATTCTGTGTTTAGAGTTAATCATCTACTTTTCAGTCACATATTAAAAAAATAAAATAAAATTTAAGAATTAAATTCTTATAATTAAATATATTTTTTCCCGTTGTCCCTCTCTACCCTCCCTAGCTCTTCTTATATATCAGATTTACTTCCCTTCTCTTCGTTAATAGTAAGACGTAAGACGTTCTCTCTCTCCATGGACGGATATGTACCTTTCTTCTCCATTGCTCTAGTCATTGTGGTGAGGACCCTTCTTCTTGAAATCCATCTTCTTCTCAACAGTCAGCTATTTCATTACTAGTTTTTTCTTGGATTATAGTTGTTGCTTCAATCTCATTTTTTTTTTTCAGCTCACGGCCACTGCGGCAGCCAGCCATGGTGCACTGCAGTCGAAAGTATATTGGCAGACCGTTCTTCCCAACACGCCGATGCCAAATGCCATCAGAGATCGATTACAGTCCGGTAAATTGGATAATATATGGTATTTTTCCGACTGATGCATAGCTAATGTTAGTATCTAGGCAGATGGTCCGGTAAAACTTGACACACCAAATTCAAATATAAGATGAAATAACAATTGATGAGACATTTCTTCAACTTCTGCCACTCAAACGGGAGGAATAAAAAGCGCCAATACTTCAACTTAGAGGCTGTAGATAATCTATATTGATAAATATGGCCTATTATCGCTGTCACGCTGATACAAATTTTTTAATTTTTAGAAAAAATATTTTGACCTTTTATTAGTTGAATATTTCATTAAGTATGATTTCAAGTAGGTTTAGAAACAAGTTTTTCAAGTCTGAAATGTATGAAATCCAGATTTTCTAAAATAATCTTCTTTTTGGAGTTTATTGTGGAAAAAATTAATTAAATGATATATAAATGTCTGTGGAATTAAATGAAAAACCTTTAATGTGATTGATATAGTTTTTAGGATATTAGTGTGATTTTTCTAATATTCCAACATTTTTATGAAATTATGGTAAAAATTATGAATTATAATAGAAAATATCTGTCACTATGGGATAGTAGAGAATATAAATTTGATATTAAGAGTTTCTTCTAACCTTTTTCAAAATTTCAGAACATACTTTATAAAAACACGAGTAAAAAACCATATCTACGATATGTATCAGAAGTTTCCATTTTGAATCCTTGACTAAAACACTTTGCGATCAAAGGATGGTTATCATGTATCAAGAGGTTATCATGTATCAAGAGTAACATAAAAAAAGAATAATGATTCTTTGTCTGATGACAGAAAATGGTAGGTTCATGTTATAAAAATTCAAATTATTTATTAATTTTTGATGTATCAAATAAAAAATATATAACATTTGTCACACATCTCTAACTTTATACATATATGAAAAGATATATCTAGAAATTAATGAATAATTTAAATTTTAAATAGGTTGACTTCGTATGTTTCAAATGTCACTTAATATTGACAGTCTTATCATTAAGATGTTTCTTCTAAATAAATGAGAAATAGTGTAAAATTTCCCATGGACTTGTACTTTTGAGGGATCCCGCTTTTATTGACTCCAGCCTCCAGGTACAACGATAGTCTCCTAGTGTTAAAAGTAACCATGGTTTCAAAACTGTGTTTTACATTTTCTAATGATCAAATTTTAATTTTGTTAAAAAAAAGTTTTAACAGGACTGGGTACCACTAAATTTGTTTTTGGATTGTGTTGCAAAGGATATTTATGCAAGTAGGTTTAATAAGCTACATGTGAATCAAATTTTATTCTCGAAATTAATTTTCATCCACTTAATTACTTGATTGTCACATCAAAATCATGAAGCAATCTTGCATTTTTCAAAAGCGTCTAGTGATTTCAGACCTTGTATCTTGTCAAATATGCTCTCAATCTTCGCAATTAGTTTTTTTTGTAATAAATAAGAAAATAGAAAAAAGAAAAAGAAAAATGGAACAAGTGCAACCCATACGAGTAGTAGGGACTTGCAAGCCTTAATTGTGCCATTTATTTACATTGTAATCACCTTGATTTGGAATCTAAATATCTAATTGTACATAAATTTTAAGGCTCATCTAATCACCCAATTTGTTATCTTAGGGCCCCATGATTTTAAGGGCTTATATAAGATGTTGTAATCACCAAACTAGATAGCCGTCTAGATCTCAAGATTTCATATGCATATCTACCTTATTTAGTACTCTCTCTGTCCCAAATTACTGTCTTATATGGATTTTGAAATGGCTTGACATTTACACACCTCCGAAATCGATCAGCAGACACCACATTTCAATTTTTAAGTGGAAATTACGTTTCTGCTCTTCCGTGTGGAATCGACCGATTGAACAGATAGTTCATTTTCACTTCGATCGATCAATCCATTCCGCGTAAAATCGTGCGATTGATTCTATGGGATCGTACGATTGATCCCTTGAAAAAGAACAGAAGATGCGGTAAACATGAATCAATCGCACGATTCCATAAGCTAGATGGAGAAGTCGACCGATTGAAATACATACGTGCGATTGATTCTTGTTTATTTACGGTAAAGCATAGTATATTATTTAAATAATAAAATTTCCTTTAAAACTTTAAAGTTATTTTTTAAGCACTGTGTATTTTCAAAATTTCTCAAATTGAATATCCGGACTAATTACGATAAGTTGATAAAAATATTTAAGACTTCAACATCTTTTGACACTCCCAAATGCTTAAAATAGAGTATTTTACAAATAAGAGTATCCCTCGAGTATGCCAAAAACACATTTGGGAGTGTCAAAAGATCTTGAAGTTTTAAAGTATTTTTATCAGGTTATCGTAATTAGTCTGGATATTCAATTTGAGAAATTTTGGAAATGCATAGTACTTAAAAAATAACATTAAAGTTTTAAAGGAGATTTTATTATTTAACTAATGCACTATGTATTACTGTAGCATCGGCAATATAGACCGTTATTTTTTAAGCACGGTGTATTTTGAAAATTTCTCAAATTGAATATCCAGACTAATTACGATAACCTGATAAAAATACTTTAAGACTTCATAGTCTTTTGACACTCCCAAATGTGTTTTCGGAACAGCCAAGGGATACCTTTATTTGTAAAACACTCTGTTTTAAGTATTTGGAAATGTCAAAAGACCTTGAAGTCTTAAAGTATTTTTATCAGGTTATCGTAATTAGTTCGGATATTCAATTTGAGAAATTTTAAAAATACACAATGCTTAAAAAATAACCTTAAAGTTTTAAAGGAAATTTTATTATTTAAATAATGTACTGTGCGTTACTGTAGTGTAAATAAACATGAATCAATCGCACATATGCATTTCAATCGGTTGATTTCTCCAGCTAGCTTATGCAATCATGCGATTGAATCATGTTTACCGCATCTTCCGTTCGTGTTCGAGGGATCAATCGCACGATCTCATGGAATCAATTGCACGATTCTATGCGGAAAGGATTGATCGATCGAAGTGAAAATGAATTGTCTGCTCAATCGGTCAATTCCATGTGGAAGGACAGAAACATAATTTTTACTTAAAAATTGAAATGCGGTGTCTGCTGACAAATTTTGGGGGTGTTTAAATGCCAAGCCTTTTAAAATTTTCTCAAAATAGTTGTCTCATTTATATTGTAGTAGTATAAAATATGTTGAAAATGGATGAGATCACATATGGTTGGATAAAACGTAAAGAGGAATACATAAATAGAAATATGCTATAGAAATTCCCTGGTCCCAATCACCATAACTTTATTCCATGGTGTATGAGACATGCATTTTCAACTTAATACATACACCATTGAATGGTGTAAAAGAGGAAAAGAATAACCCCCTCTCCGAGTGACAATAGTAAAGATTTCACTCCCACCGGCAGATTAACAACCATGCAAACTTGTTGATCTACATTTAAAATTGGATGTGGTTATTCATGCATCACATAACTGGGTATGAATGCAAATCTGGAACCTGTGTAAATTTTTTCATCTTTTTGCTTCTGAATCTACTCTGTATTCGCTTCTACAATCGTCAATTTTTGTTTGGATTGCAGATTTAATTGATAAGAAAGCCGGTACTACAGTGGATGTGGGAAAGGGTGGAGTCCATGTGGACACAGGGAAGCCAAAAGGCGGCACCACTGTTGATGTAGACAAGGGTGGAGTCCATGTCAATGTTGGAAAGGGTAAGCAAAAAGGTGGCGCCACCGTGAATACGGGACATGGAAATACTCATGTCACTGTCGGGAAGGGAGGAGTAAATGTAGACACAGGAAAAAAGGGGAAAAAACCAGTAATTGTGAATGTAGGACAGGGTAAGAGTCCATTCCTCTACAACTACTATGCCACTACAGAGGAGCTTAAGAATAACCAGAATGCGGCACTATTCTTCCTTGAGAAACAATTACATCCAGGTGCGAAGATGAACATATTCTTCCCCAAGGCCACACCTGGTCCCAACTTTCTTCCCCGTACCACTGCTAATGCCATACCATTCTCCTCAAACAAGCTTCCTGAGGTCCTACAACACTACTCGATAGAGCCCACCTCGCAGGAGGCCAAATTGATGGAGGAGACAATCAAAGAATGCGAAGAGCCCTCCATTAAAGGCGAGACGAAGTACTGTGCAACTTCAATGGAGTCTATGATCGACTACGCAACATCGAAGCTTGGGACACACGTTTGGGTACTCGAGACAAAGGTAGACAAGGAAAGCCCGAGACAAGCATACACAATTACACAAGGGGTGCACAAGATGGTGAGTGCAAAATCAGTAGCATGCCATGATGAAGCCTATGTCTATGCAGTGTACTACTGCCATGAGACATCAAATACCAGTGCTTACATGGTCCCTATGGTAGGGAAGAATGGAACCAGAGTCGACGCTGTCGTTATATGCCACAAGGACACATCACGATGGAACCCTAAACACATAGCATTCCAAGTGCTTAAGGTGAAGCCAGGGTCTGTTCCAATCTGCCATTTCATTCCTCAAGATCATATAATATGGGTTCAAAACTGAAGTTCTCAATCAAACTAAATCCATTTTAGTTTAAGCTTGCATATCTAGTTGGTAGCTTGATTGGTATGTAGTTACTTTCTCCCTACATCTGTACCCCTGTTGATGTATTGATACGAGAAACAGAGACAGTGGTATTGTTTATATGGCTGTTGTGGTAAATGAATAAGTGGAGTCCTTGTAGAACATAACTTCTCATAAACTGAACATGATTAGAGAGGTGTTTGTGTTTCATCATATATATATATATATGAGTAATACATGGTCAGAATATATTTTAGTGACAGATATTCATTTGAATGGAAAATGACCACACTCAAGGCACCGCTAAAACACATTACATTAGAAAAGAAAATCTTTTAATTAGTTGCAGCAGTTTCTACATCAACCTTGACTGGTACCAACACAATCATCATTAAGCCATCTATTTGTTTTAAATAAAAAGAGGAGAATAAACCAGGTCGCTAAAGTTACTTAGTAAATCGAAGCAACTAGCCCCACGAAGCATGTTTTGAGACCATACATGGCCTTGTGGAGTAGACTAGATAGACACACATGATGTCCATGTTGAGGATGCCTTTGTTATTAGTAAATTTTAATATTGGATATTTTTAATTTAGGTGATGAGGAGAAGATTTACTCATATTCAGATTTTACTGATTGATTGTCATTAGAGGATGAGGAGTTTTATTGTTGTGAAGTGAAAAAAGTTTGTCAAAATCACACTAATGTAAGAACGAAGTTTAGACATCCCATTCGTTGTAAAAAATTCTCCATCCATTTGTCGCATGGACCAATCCTTTATTATCAGAAAGAGTCAAACACAAATGATTGTGGGTTTTATTTCACCATGGTCAACAGCTGCTTCGCTGAGAGTGGAAAATTCCTATGACAGTAAATCCAACGGTTACCAGCAACCTACTGTTTAGAGGTGAGACAAGTATCCTTTTTCCATTACAAATTTGGGCATTAAATATGAGTTACATTAGGACTTTTCAAATGAGACACTTTAACAAGAGTTTCTACGAAATAAATTATAGAGTTTGTATTATTGATGTAGGCCTGGAGTTGAATTTGTGAAAATTTACTAGTAGACTTGCGGTTTCAAAGTGTGGTCTCTGAAAGACCCACGCACTTGATTACAAATTTGTAAAAGAATTCTGATTTGTTAAGGAATTGCTCAAATAATTTCTAAACCGATTGCACATATTTCCCATAAATTCGAATTAGTCTATGGAATTCTTTAGATTAGGCATCTTCTAATTGAATATAATGAAAAGTAGCAAAAGCGAATTAAAAGAGAAAAAAATGAAATTCGAATAATGCTCTACCTAATCTAAGAAAACCATGAGAACTAAATTAATTAAAAATTAATTGGTACTTACTTGCTTGGAGAAAATTGGAGTCCACCAATCTTCAAACAACTCCATAGAGTTTCATAAGAAATCTTCTCTTCGGGAAATAAACTTCAATTCTATTTAATGTGTATGAAATTCAACTTCTACAAGGTATTTATAGAGAAAAATATGCAAAAAGACCAAATTATCCTTCTTTCTCTAAGAAACTCCTAAAATAAGTAACCTACTTAAGATAGAATGTACTCTAAATTTGACCATTCTATCGCAACCCTATATCATGCAATATGGCTTATTAAATGACTAAGATTAGAAGACAAAAATACTAAGTAGGCAAGATTCTCCACCTCCTCTTTGCACCTCGTTTCTCCACCTACTCTCGGGATAGTGGTGTGTGGTGTTGACAAGCGTCCTTTGGACTAATTCGGGATTTATGGAGACTTTGGGCTTGGGTTTGGCTTGTTTGTGAATGGTCTTTGGTTTAACACGCTTAATTGGGTCACATGGGGTTGTTGGGTCCTGACTACTAAAATGAACTGACTTATTAGATAGTGTCCAATTTAGATTGCCTCGATCAAAATGATCCATGTAAGCAAATGCAACTTCATCTACGTGATCATTAGGTTGGATAGGCTGGATGCTCGTATCATTCCCTTTTAGTTGGAAAAAACTCGCCGTCTTGTTTAATCGATTTGCTAGGGAGATATCTTGTCGCGCCTTTGGCCACCAAATTCTTCTTTTCCCCTTTGATTGAAACTGTAGAGATAGTTTGCGACTATGGTTACCACCTCTGAACTTCTAGTCCACCTTTTTTCAATCCTACAGGTTCCTGTCAAACATGATGTTAGTCAAAATAATTCGACTATTACATTTTATCTGTACAAAATCCTGCCATACAAGGTCTGCATATGGCTTGAATATCTGTTTGGTGCTTGTTAGATTCAGTGATGCATCTACGATGGTCATACTGGATTAAAGGTAGATATCATTACATTATTCTTCCCCTCCTGTAGAAAATTTGGCTTGAATTTTTTTCTTCTTGGAGCTGAATATCATCCAATGACTGCTCATCCTTCTAAGGGTCAGAATGGTCTGGTACAACATCAAGTTGTCTGGTATATCCTTGTGGTGCGCCTTCAATGATAACTTCTGTTGTACGTCCTCGAACTTCTAGGAGTGACGAGGTATTGGGTGCGGTCAACTGGTGCGAGTGCTCGTTCCACATTAGATCCACATACGGTTTCAATAGTGACAAAGGGTTCCATGCTAGGTTGCTTGTCTTCCTTCAATTCTTCCTTTGGAGACAATAGGGTCCGTTGGATAATGAAGTTTTCACCAACAGTATCACCGTAGATAATGTCATTTCCCTTAGAAGTCTCCTCTCTTCTTCGCTAACTACAATCTCCTCTTGGCTAGGGTCACTTGCTGATTAGGGCATTCGGACGCTATGTGACCTAGTCTAGTGCACTTGAAGCACTTCATCTATAATTTTTGTGGCCATTCTGTAGGTGGAACCTGAGGAGCTGTCATCTGAGCGGGCCTAGATGAAAGACCCACTGCTAAGGACTTGGGGTTCATGGGCTAGCTCTGCACTAGGTCGATACAACTTATGCAACCTTCAATCTTTTCAAACTTAAGAGCGTTTTGATAAGCAATATACATATGATAAGTTTCTAAGCCAACCATAAGGTAACTGATTGAATGGAGAATTCCTTCAATGTACCTTTGGACCACAACCTGCTCAGACTCATTTAAATTGTTGTGAGAGATCAAGAGATTGAATTCTTATGTGTATTCCGCAACATACCTACTTCCTTGTCTGAGTTTTTGCAAATTTGAAAATAGGATTTGTACATGATTGTGTTGCAAATAGGTACTTCACATAAGCGTTTTCAACTTATTCCATGAATGGATAGGGCCTTTCCTAGATTCTTTCGTTCAAGTTTTATAGATGTGTACCATGACAAAGCATTAATTCTTAATTTCATTACAATAAGTTTGAACCGCTAATTTTTTGGTGCATCCCTACATTCGAACATATTTTCTATAGTCTCTAATCAATCAAGAAATACCTCACCAGATAGGTGTCCGAAGAATCTGGAATATCCACTCTAATGAGAATAGGTTTAACATCTCTTGGTCGTTGACGGTGTTGCCTGTCATAGTGATTCAGGTGTTGGAGGGCATTGTCTGGCTTGGAGGGTGAGGTACCCTGCAATCTCAGTTGAGACAAGCAGTGAGGCAACCATGATGACCTAAGAAGTCCCTGAGTTGAGTATTGATTCACCTAAGGTAGACTTAGAGGTCATTACAGGTACGGTACCCGAGCGTGTGATGGATAAGGTGATCCCCGAATGACCGAGTAGGTCGAGGAGGTGTCGCCTGCTCATCGGTCGAGGGATGGTGCGGTGAGGGACAGCTCCCACTGGTATGGTTTGTGATCCCCGAATGACCTAGTAGGTTGAGGAGGTGCTCACTTGCTCATCAGTCGAGGGATGGTGCAGTGAGGGACAGCTCCCTCTCGTATGGTTTGTGATCCCCGAATGATCGAGTAGGCTGAAGAGGTGCTCGCCTACTCATCGGTCAGGGGATGATGCGGTGAGGGACAATGCCTGCTGGTATGGTTTGTGATCCCCGAATAACCGAGTAGGCTGAGGAGGTACTCGCTTCAACAAATAGATAATAATACAAATATAAAAATACGAAGAAATTCACCAACCTCTAATAGAATTAATGTTTAATATAACTCGAGACTAATGTGTAATTTATATATATTAAATGGATTAACTTAACTCTGAGTATATTATATTAATATCATATTAAATTAATGACGAATAAAATACAATTTTTTAAGTTTCAATCTAATAGATAGTTCAGTTGCCTTAGACTTTTTATACTAGAGGTTTTAGGTCAAAGTTGAAAAGAGCAACAGTAGAAAAATAAGACACGTGAGTTACTAATTTATTGGAGGAGTGAGTCATCTACAAGATGGCCCGGTTAGTAGTTGGAAATATTTAGGAATATATAACATCTCAATTTTAAAATGAATGATCCAAATTTCAACCCCAGCAATTTTTATCCTCAAATAACAAATTAAGTGTCATGATAAACGCTAGAAAGAGTGGGTTTGACGCTGTAACTACCACTTTTTTATTTGCCTATATAATAACAACCAAGCAGAGATCGTGAAAAACGCAACCAGAAAGAGCATTATATTTCTTGATCAACATGTGAAAGGGTCATCATAACTGCTGCCAGTACATTATAAAACATTGGATATCTTTACAAGTTACATATATATATATATATATATATATATATATATATATTCTGATTCATTCTTAATTGTTAGGAATTATTTTAAAATGAAAAAAGAAATTAATAAAATTAATTTTGAAGAGTTGAATAAATACTTTGATAATAGTGAGAAATGATTTTATTTTTTTTTTCAAATGGTCCGTATGTTTTGAGTTTATTTGGAAGGAAGCCTCAAAGTTTTCTATAATTCTTTAAAATCTCCCAATTTTTTATAGAAGTTCAGAAAAGGTATTTTCACTGTGTTGCCTACAGATCAACTTCCTTTCGAAAATTATTTATACTTGTAGAACATGATTTACTCTGTGTGAACTTGTAAAGTACTCTTTTGAGACAGTTTTTTTCGTTCATTTTCTTTTTCTAATTAATTATATTATGCACTTCGCATACTCTTAGTTTCATCATAATCAGGGCTAACATGATCAATTTATCATTGGATTAAAATTGAGATTGATTACCATCGTTGATTTTTTAGCTTTAAAATCTACTACTCTGATTGCCTATCTTAGTTGGTTTTTTAGATGTTACTAATCCATAAAAGCTATTTTCTAAGTGATATTGACCTCCAAGTGAACTCTATATAATATGCATCTAAAAAAATTAATGAAAAAATCAGTAAAAATATATTACAAGAACTTATTTAGATACAAAACTAAGGATCAAGACATGACCTTATTGTAATAATTCAAGAAAGCATGGACTCCGATAAAATTTGAATTGAATTTTGTAAAATTGTACTTTAATATTATTTTATCATTGGAATTGTATACGGTAAACAAATGAATCCATTGAGAGAAGAAATCATTTCGATGATGCCATATGATTATAAATGGATCGTTAAGGGGTTTTTTATAAAAAACTTTGATTGTACGTGGATGAGATAATATGAAAAAAAGATGATGATGAAGACTAAAATTACATGATTAAAAGAGTAGGAAATTTTATTTATTCTTCCTCCATGAAATATCTTACGCGCACCTTCCATTCCAACACGCAAGGGATTCACCATGGATACCATAACACACGCTATTGTGTTAGATAGTAAATAATAATTATTAGTAGTAGTACTGAATAAAGATTATGGATAAAAATAATAATATAATTATATGATTATGAAGCAGAAAAAAAATATATAAAAGCAAAAATAAAAAACACTCAATATTAATGCATAGTTGTGCAAATCAAAAGAGTAAAGTACTTTTTTATAGTTTTGAAACTATAACTTATATATAAGGAATACCAACAAATTTGTAAAAGGATGTAAAAATTACACAATTTAAGTTAAAATAAATGTTTAAAATTCAAATTTATATCATGGTAAATTTTTTTAGAAGTAAAAGTAATAATTTATTTTATGTATAAAATATAAATACATATATGATAAGAATATTAAAAAATATAAAACAAAAAAAAATCAGCATTTGTGACAATTTAAATATTAAAAAATCACTTATATATTACAATCTTCTATTACTCGTATAAAAAATAGAAAAATATAACAAAATATAAAATTGAAAATCACTTCAACATTTTCATGAATTAAAATAATTTAAATAAAACGTCACGCCCTGACCCAAAATATAGGCACGTGACGCGGAATAATTTTACTTTTTCGAATATCACATATGAGAAACACACGTGTACTCACAACTCATTCATCGAGATAATAAATGAACTAAAATACCATTTATATCTCAAAGGGATATAAATTCTCTACCATAAATGTTATCAAGTATTTTATAATTTATTACAACCAAATCCACAATGAATAAAATGATAAAATAAACATCACCAACTCAAATCAAATAAATGAAATCAACAACTCAATATGTAGGGCGTATAAAGCAACATGATATACTAAGCTTTTCCTCGGGGTCCCTCGGACCCAACTGGTATAACATTACCTGAAATTGTAAGAACGTAAGTACAAACAATACTCAGTGAGGAAATATATTGTTACACACTCACACACCCATATAATAATAATGTATGAAATGGAATATAAATAAGGTTATACTATCATGTCATGCTATCAATATGAACACAATGTCTACACAAGGATACCAATCTCATCAACGTGAACACAATGTCCACTCAAGGATACCAATCTCATCAACGTAAACACAATGTCTACCAAAGGACACGTCTATGGAACGGGTTGTCAAAACATCATGATTCCTTGAGGGACATAGGCCACGACTTAGAAGTGGGAGATCTCTATACAACATAGATAATCTACCTCACCCCACGTCCCTTCACCACTCTAGTGACTAAGTCAGCTCTAAGGTGATCAATATACGACTTACCAAATTACGACGAATCTGGACAGTGAATTGGAACCCAACTTGGAAATATATATTTGGTTTCACTGTCAGCTAGACCACTCGCTCTCACCGACCTCTCGGTGGAGACAGGATCAACCCATCATGGTGAAAGACTGGGCGGCCAGATTGACAAAGGTTCTGGTTCAAAGAACTCTCATTCTAGGTAAGCCTTTGAACGAGAGTCTCGTATGCACCGACCCCTCGGTGAAAGGCTAAAACGATTCCTCGTGGACAACGACTCTTCAATAGAGATTTCTGAGTTTTGGAATTTTGAACACAAGTGGGCTCTCGAAGAAACAAACATATCGGTAGTTCAAGACCGATCGAGAGTTACAGGAACAACTTCTCGGTAAAGGCTGACAGGTCGGTCTAGGTAAGACAGGTTTCTACACTTGAAACTACTATCAACATGGTGTTGCCCCAGATCGAGACAATTGTATGGATCGACCTCTCGGTGCCATGATTGTCAACCCATTGGCAAAACCAACATGTCGACAGGGAAAGAATTATACCGTTGGGAGTGCATTAATGCGCAACGGTCGGGTTGTTGAATGGTAACATTTCTAGTCATCGACCCCTCGGTGCGCCCGACCTGTGGGTAATTACAATTGCTGCAACTGGTTGCCTTCTCTATATAAATCAATCTTTGTACAACCAGTTGATATCCTTTGAAAAAACAGTTGGACCCTCATCATTATCAGTGAGCTTAAACAAGGGCCAATAGAAGGTTCACTCTTTCTCTCGTGCTTACATTTGGGGAATCAAATACAACCAATCATATGGATTGAGTTTGTGAGAGAGGAGGAGAAAGGATAATAAACTAGGAAAACTCTAGCAAAACCAGTTTCCTTGTCACCTTGAGATTGTTATTGCTATACGACGGCTAGAAGGCAGAAAGTCAGCACACATTGGGTGTGATCTTCAAGAAACACACATCAACAAGATAAAGCTTCAAAGGATCAAGTGCTTTTTGTTTTTAATTTTGTTTTAAAACCTTTGTCCCGAAAGTGGATTAAAGAGGATTGGCTTCGGAACAACGTTAAAAAACTCTAAAGCGTCGTCTCTGGCACAGTATTGAGCAGGATTTTCTTTGTTCCTTCTGGAGTGTAGGGCTTTAAAAATGGTTTCAAACGTTGACCATTGACTTTGAAAGGATGACCATTTTAAAGATGCTTGATGTGGATGGCACCATGGGGAAATATGGTTGTGACAATGAATGGACCGGACCATTTGGATTTCAACTTTCCAGGAAAAAGATGCAACCTAGAATTGTACAATAGGACCTTTTGACCAACAATAAACATTTTTCGGAGAATGTGTTTCTCATGAAAGATTTCCATTCGGTCTTTGTACTTTCTAGCCGTATCATAAGCTTCATTTTTGATTTCTTCCAACTTAGCTAATTGAAGCTTTCTGAGTTGTTCAGCCAAGTCTATAGAAAAATTGAAACGCTTGATTGCCCAATAGGCTTTGTGTTCTATTTCGACTGGAAGATGATAAGTTTTTCCATACACTAAGAGATAGGGTAACATTCCTATGGGTGTCTTGAACGCAGTTCGATAAGCCCATAGTGCATCAGTGAGTCTGGAAGACTAGTCTTTCCAAGATGGATTGACTGTCTTTAAGGATATGTATGATTTCTCTATTTGATATTTCCACTTGTTTGAGGATGATAGGGGGTAGCTACTTTATGAATCACCCCATATGATTTCATCAATTTTTCGAATAGGTGATTATAAAAATACTTACCACCATCACTGATGATTGTTCGTGGAATACCAAATCTAGAGAAGATATTTTCTTTCAAGAAGCGAGTGACAACCTTGTGATCATTGGTTTTGCATGCCACTGCTTCTACCCACTTTGATACGTAGTCAACTCCTACGAGGATATATAGATTGCAAAAAGAATTAGGAAAAGGTCCCATGAAATCAATGACCCAAACATCGAAAAGTTCAACAATTAAGATTGGATTTAAAGGCATCATGTTCCAGAGGGATATACTTCCTAATTTTTTACATCTATCGCATGAAACACAAAAGGTATGGGTATCACAAAACATGGAGGGCCAGTAAAATCCAAACTGCAAAATTTTTGCAGTTGTCTTTTTAGCATTGAAATGGCCTCCACAGGCTTGATCACGACAGCAACTTATGACACTTTGTTGTTCTTCTTTAGGAACACAATGACGAATAATTTGATCCGCACAATGCTTAAACAGATATGGATTATCCCAAATGAAAATTTTGACTTGTGCCAAAAATTTAACTCTACCTTGTTTAGTCCAATGAGGAGGCATTTGACTAGTCACAAGATAATTGACAATGTTTGCGAACCATGGTACTTGGGAAAGGGGCATGAGTTGCTCGTCAGGAAATGACTCAGTGATAGAACAGTTATCTTCAGTGATCTCAATTACCAATCTAGACAAATGATCGGCTACCACATTTTCGGAGCCTTTCTTATCCCGAATTTCAATATCAAATTCTTTTAGCAAAAGCATCCATTGGATCAGGCAGGACTTAGCATCTTTCTTAGAAAGAAAATACTTGAGTGCAGCATGATCTGAATAGATAACGACTTCGAACCTACTAAGTAAGATCGAAATTTGTCTAATGCAAATACAACTGCTAACAGCTCCTTTTCCGTGATTGAATAATGAAGTTGAGTGCCATTCAATTTTTTGCTAACATAGTAGATAACATGAGGTAATCTGTTCATTCTTTGTCCTAACGCTGCTCCTACTGCATAGTCAGAGCCATCGCACATAATTTCAAAAGGTACAGACCAATTAGGTGGCTGTATGATTTGAGCAGAAGTCAAAGCAGTTTCCAATTTTTCAAAGGCTATGACACATTTTTCATCAAAATTGAAAACGGCATCCTTGGTCAGGAGTCTACAGAGAGATCTTGATATGTCACTGAATCCTTTGATAAACCTTCTGTAAAATCCAGCGTGAGCTAAGAATAACCTAATCTCTTTAACAATTTGTTGTTTTGGTAAATTAGAGATTAGGTTAACCTTGGCTTTATCCACTTCAATTCCTTTTTCTGAGATGATGTGCCCAAGTACTATGATTGATTTCACCATAAAGTGACATTTTTTCCAATTGAGTACTAAACTCTTTTCTTTGCACCTAGCTAACACAAGCGTCAGATGATGCAGACACTGGTCAAAAGTTGATCCAAGGACTGAGAAATCGTCAATGAAAACTTCTAAGAAACATTCTACCCTGTTGGAGAAAATAGTGATCATGCACTTCTGAAAGGTGGTAGGTGCATTACACAGTCCGAAAGGCATACGACGAAAGGCGAACATACCGAATGGACAGGTAAATGTTGTTTTCTTGAATGCGTGTTGGAACTAACTCATTTTCCTCATTTTTTACTACTGTGACACCAGACTTTTTCGGGACAACTTGGATTGGACTTACCCATGCACTATCTGAAATTGGGTAAATGATTCCAGCTTTGAGAAGTTTCAAAATTTCAGCTCTCACTACTTCCTGCATTGTTGGATTTAACCGTCTCTGTGGTTCCCTAGATGTTTTGGAGTTTTCTTCCAAATAAATTTTGTGCATGACCACAGAAGGGCTAATTCTATTGAGATCGGCAATGGACCATCCTATAGCGTCACGATGATCTCTTAAAACAGTTAAAAGTTTAGACTCCTGCTTAGAAGTTAAGTCTGAAGCTCTGATAATTGGCAATGTGTTTGAAGGTCCAAGATATGAATATTTGAGAGTTTCAGGAAGAGCTTTGAGTTCTAATTTTGGTGGCTGCACAATAGATGGGACTGACACTGATGGATTGACAGAAGGAGGTTCAAATTTGGTGATAACATCCATTCTTGGATAAACGAATATTAATTCGTAGGGAGGATAGTCGATCCGCCTCGATCCCGGCACAGAAATAGATGCCCCAACTGTAACACCCCAATTTCAAAATGAAATGGATAATTACGAAAATACCCCTGGATTTGGTGAATTTAATAATTATGATGTTAAATGAGAAAATAGTGGGGCCCATTGCTCAAACTAAGATCCTATGAACATATTATAAGGGTCAAATTATAATGGATGAGTAATGTACATCAAATTGGGTCAAAATAGTTAATTGGGTCAAAGAATTCTCAATGATTGGAATAATTACGAAAATGCCCCTGGATTGGTGAATTCAATAAATATGATTGTAAATAAGGAAATGGTGGGGCCCATTGCTCAAATTAAGGTCATATGAACACATTAGGAATTTCAAGTTTGATTGGATGGGTAATTTCTCAATGAAGTGGATAATTACGAAAATGCCCCTGATGTGTTAAATTAATTATTTTATGATGTCAAGTAAGGAAATGGTGGGGCCCATTGCTCAAATTAAGATCATATGAGCACATTATGAATGTTAAGCTTGATTGGTTGGGTAATTTTCATCATTTGGGTTAAAAATGGTTAAATGGGTCAAAGGGCCCAAATGGGACCCATCGGGTCAAAATGGATGATTTGACCGTTTTGTGAATTTAAATTAAATGGGGTTAAGCCTATTTGATTGGGAATCAAGTGGAGAAGAAATGGGTAGGCTTGATCCATATGCAAAAACCGATTACAAATGACCAAAATACCATAATTGGGTCATGGAGTAAAAAAAAGGGGTCAAGGAGCTAAAGGTGGACCCAACGGGTCGGGTTGACTAGTTTGACCACGGATGACCGTGTGGGCCCTCAATGGAACTCAAGTGTGAGATAATTCAGCTTGAGTTGGACTGATTTGGAGTGAGTCTAATTTGAGAAAAGAGTTGACTCAAATATGGAGCATTAAATGTGATGAGTTGGGTTGGAATAAAAATATCTTGAGTTGGGTGAGTCAAAAATGGAAATCCAAGGGACTGTAAATCAGTGAGTTTAATGGTAATTTGAAGTGGTTGGCTGGTCTCAAACCAACCAAAACAAGTCCCACACGTTGGGGACTTGTTTTGGTGAGTTCAATGGTGTATGATTAATGGAAAAACATGGGTTTTGAGATGAGTTGCTTGGGGATCTGAATGGCTGCATGGGTAGCTTCCAAGGGGTGCCTTGGAGGGAACCCAATGCCCATCGTTTTGTGCATGGATTGATGAGGAAGTGGAGGGGTTATGGTGGCTGAAATACAAAACCAATGAACACCATCACTTGGCCGATTTATCATTGCAAAGCCTAAGATTTTCCTCATCTCTCTCTCCCTCTCTCCTCTCTCCAATTCGTTGTTCTTCCTAGCTGGAGCATCAGAGGATTTTACACTAGTAGATCAAGCACAAAACAGCAAAAGAAAAGAAGAAATAAAAGGGAGAAAACAAGGATCAAAGACAAGGAGGAAGTTTGGAAAATTTGGTAAGTATCTTTATGATATTTTGGTTTAAAAACATAAAACAAGTAGGGTATGTATTGGGCCATGGTCATGGCCGAATACACCAATGTTTAACCTTGATTATGGAGGATTTAAAATGGTGAAAATAACCATTGGGTTCGGCCACCATGGAGGGCCGAACCCCATGTAAAAGATTGCATGGTTTTCATGTTTTGGAAACATGAAAACCATGGGTTTTATGGACTGATTTTTGGGTCATTTTGTGGCCGAAATAAGTAAGGTTTTAAAGTGTGATGATAAAGATTGAAAGCATGGATTTGAATGTCATAATTTGGCCATGCTATGGCCGAATTTGACAAGGGTCTAAACCATGTAAGAGATGGCTTGGTTTGCATGTTTTGAAACATGAAAACCATGGGTTTTGTGGACTGTTTTTTGGGTTTTTGATTTAAGATTTAAATACATGTTTTAGAATGGTTAAAAACATGGATCTGAATGACATAGGGACTGAAGTTTATATGGTCTAAAATCAGTGGATTAAAAGATGGAAAAGGACCATTGGGTTCGGCCACTTAGCATGGCCGAACCCCATGGAAACAAGTGGATGATGGTGATGGTTTTTGGAAATTAAAACCATATAAAATGATGAACTGTTATGGGTGTTTAAATCATGAAATTGGATGTCATGTTTGGGCCATGGAATGGCCGAATACTTCAAGAAAATAAAACCTTGGATTAAGTTGATTAAAATGGTGTAAGTGTATCATTGGGTTCGGCCACATGGGATGGCCGAACCCCATGATCTTGTTTGAGTAATTGGTTGGTTTTTGAAAGGTAAAACCCGATAATGTATGCTGTTTTTTACATGATGATTGGAGGTTTAAAAATAGTAAGAATAGCCATTGGGTTCGGCCAACATGGAGGGCCGAACCCCATGTAAAAGAGGGTTGGTTTTCATGTTGGGAAACATGGAAACCATGGACCTTTGTGGACTGTTTTTGGTATGATTTTGGGAGAGATAAAACCATACCAATGGTGGAGATTTTTATGTGATAAGGGTACTGATTTTGGGTTGGCCATAGGATGGCTAAACTATGTGTTTAACATGGCTAAGGGGTAGAGCCAATTGGTATTTAAATAATGGGGCTGTTTTTGGGATAAATGGACTAAAGTTTATGGGTTTCTTATGAGATTTAAATGTGATAAGCTTACTGATTTGGCTCAGCCTATGGATGGCTGAACCATGTAATAACCTTGGAAAAAGGGTATAGCCTAAGTTAAATACCTAGGTTAAAGTTATTGGAACTAATGGCATGTTTATAAATAAGGGTCACAATCATGAGATGAAAGATGAACCTAAGTGAAATAAGTGTGGTTCGGCCAAGGTGTATGGCCGAACCCCACCTATAAACATTTGTTTCGGGTAATATTTCTATGGTTATAAATTATTATAAAAGATGAGCCAATTGGCAAAAATTGTAAATATGGGCAATAATGGAAGGACTTGAAAGAAGGACCCAATCAAGATTTTTTGGGTCTTATATGTGAATGGATATTTAAGTGACAATATGATTTACTGATTATTGTATCACAAGGTGACGAGAGTTGAACGACGAACGAGTCGTGACCGGATAAAGCCTAAGAAAGAACGGACGCTGAAGTGATTCTTCAGTAGGTTTCCTACCTACTTGTAACCACAGTTTTACCTAGTTTTCTTATGAGATTCTTGTTTTATGTTATGTGTTTCAAAATGATATATTATGCATTAACAAATGGCATACATGCATTGGCATCTCATGCATAGACATGGGATTATGAATGAGGTTCTACAGTGTTCCAATTTATAGATTACGTCCTGCCTCGGTGGTGCAAGTCACGCCAGGAAGAGTAACATGATGATCATAGTCACATTGGTCTCCTTAGGCGATGAGAGTCACACCAGGAGGACTAATACGTGATATGAATCAGTCAATGATGAAGAGATGGAAGTTGTATTGTAATTTACCTTGACGGTGCAAGGCACGTCAAGTGATGGCTATGAAGGTACATGATGGGGGATGCTCATTGCATGTGCATACTTCATAGCATGGTTTTACTTGTTTTTAATGATCATTTATATGATATATATGCATGTTTTATATGCTAACATGTGGTAGCCCTGATTCGGGAACTTACTGGGCGCGTTGATCTAACGCCCTAATTCTATCCTCAGAGGAGATTGCAGGTACAAGTAAAGGGAAAAAGAATGTCGATGATCGGGAGGGGAGCCAAGCCTAAGCACTTGAATGATGGATTGGATTAATTTATAATTGCTGTTTATTTGATACTTTATTATGGACATGTAATAAAGTAGTTACTTGCTATGGTTTGGTTAGGATATTGACAACGTATGGTTGATTATGTAATTATTATTTGAGACTGGTACTGGCTATCTTTTCATATTAATCCGCAGTTAATTTATACTATTCCGCATGTTGATGTTAGTTCCATGTGTGTTTCATAATCATGGTCTATTCCATGTACACATGGGTGGCCAGTTAAGGTTCAGACTTGGGTAGTCTGAACTTAACTCGCGTCGTGACGCCGCCCGCTCTCTTGACTGTAACGCCCCGCCCTCTCCGACAATTTCAGAGTCTAATTTTTTTTTAAAATAATAATAAAACATCGGAAGAGAGCGGGCGGCGTCACGACGCCAGTTAAGTTCAAACTACCCAAGTCTGAACCTTAACTGGCCACCCATGTGTACATGGACTAGACCATGATAATGAACACACATGGAACTAACATCAACTTGCGGAATAATATAAATTAACTGCGGAATAATATGGAAAGATAGCCAGTACCAGTCTCAAATAATAATTACATAAATCAACCATACATTGTCAATATCCTAAGCAAACCATAACAAGTAACTACTTTATTACATGTCCATAATAAAGTATCAAATAAACAGCAATTATAAATTCATTCCAGCATTCAAGCACCTAGGCTTGGCTCCCCTCCCGGTCATTGACCTTCCTTTTCCCTTTACTTGTACCTGCATTCTCCTCTGAGGATAGAATTAGGGCGTTAGATCAACGCGCCCAGTAGGTTCCCGAATCAGGGCTACCACATGTTAGCATATAAAACATGCATATACATATCATAATACATGAACATCAAAACAGGTAAAACAATGCTATGAAGTATGCACATGCAATGAGCATCCCCCATCATGTACATTCATAGCCATCACTTGACGTGCCTTGCACCGACAAGGTAAATTACAACACACTTTCATCTCTTCATCATTGACTGATTCATATCACGTATGAGTCCTCCTGGCGGGACTCTCATCGCCTAAGGAGACCAATGTGACTATGATCATCATGTTACTCCTCCTGGCGTGACTTGCACCACCAAGGCAGGACGTAACCCATAAATTGCAACACTGTAGAACCTCTTTCATAATCCCATGTCTATGCATGAGATGCCAATGCCTGTATGCCATTTGTTAATGCATAATATATCATTTGAAACACTTAAAATAAAACAAGAGTATCATAAGAAAACTGGGGTAAAACTGTGGTTACAAGTAGGTAGGAAACCTACTAAAGAATCACTTCAGCGTCCGTTCTTTCTTAGGCTTTATCCGGTCACTGCTCGCAGTCGTGCACCGTCACAGAGATCCGTCACCTTATTCACATAAATCATGGACCAACTTTAATCCCTTACTTTATTTGATTCCCATTTTTGAGTCTAAGTCCACAAATACCAACTCATGGTTGTGACCCTTATTTACAAACATGCCATTGGTCTGTCCAATCTTTAATCCACCAAACTTACTCCATGGGGTTCGGCCATACATTTGGCCGAACCCAATGGTTCCTTTATCCATTACCACATGGTTCAGCCATCCAATGGCTGACCCAAAATAGTAAACATATCTCCATTTAAATCACATAAAAATTCTCCACCATTGGTATGGTTTTATCTCTCCAAAACCATAACAATTATCAAACACTTTCATGGGGTTCGGCCCTCACAAGTGGCCGAACCCTATGGCCCATAATTTGAACTTTTTATCAAACACTTATCCTCATTAAAAACATGTAAAAACCAGCATAATATTGCATGGTTTTTACCTTTCAAAAACCATCCAAATACCAACATCATTTCATGGGGTTCGACCATCCAAGGTGGCCGAACCCAATGATCCATTTCATCATTTTTTACACAACCATTACCCAAGGTTTAAACCCTTGATGAATTCGGCCATTCATGGCCAAATCATGACATCCAAATCCATGATTTATAATCCTTTATCTTGCATCTTAAACACATAATTCTCCATAATTTTTGCATGGTTTTTAGCCTCCAAAAACCATCAAAACACCCAAATAAATCTCATGGGGTTCGGCCATCCAAAGTGGCCGAACCCAATGATATCTTTTTACCACTTTAAACAACCTTTAACCAAGGTTTAGGTCCTTGATGAATTCGGCCATTCCATGGCCAATTCATGTTCCATTTAATCTAATTTATTAAACAAAATTATATGGAAATTCTTACCAATTTCTCCAAGCCTTTCTTCTTGCCTTTGCTCTTTGCTTCCCTCTTGCTTCCTTCCTTCTTCCTTAGCTTCTAGCCGAATTAGTGCTTGATCAATGGTGAGAAACACCAATGTTGGTTCGGCCAAGGAGGGGTGTTCTTGAGGGAGAGAAAGAAGATGGAATTCTAAGGCTTTCTTTGGAATAAAATTTGGCCAAATGAGGTGTTTGTTGTTTTTGGTTAACAGCCCCCTCTCCTTTCATTAATCCTCATCAAACCTTGATCAAACCAATGGGATATTTGGTGCCAACCAAGGCACCCCTTGGCACCAACCAATGCATCCTCTCAGTTCCCCATGTAATCTTATCTCATTCCCATTCAATTCCATTTAACCATGTACATGGAGATTACCATTACAAGTCCCCAACGTGTGGGACTTGTTTTGGTTTGTTTGAGACCAAGGCACCTCCTCATATTCCATTTGACTCAATGGAAATAAGACCTCTTTGATTTCTATTTTAACTCACCCTAACTCAATGGCTTAACTCACCACATTAATTGCCATTCATTTATTACACTTGAGTCAACTCAACCATTTAATTTAAATGCAACTCATTCCAGCTCCAACTCAACCTGATTTGACTCACAATTGAGCTCACTCAATGGTCCACACGGTCAACCATGGTCAACACGAGCCATTGGGTCCCCATTTAGCTTATTGACCCAATTAACGCCTAGACCCAATTATGAGTGGTTTAGCCCCTTTGAATGTGGTTTACCCATTTGCATCAAGCCTACCCATTTATGCTCCACTTAATTTACAATCAATTCAGCTTAACCCCATTAAATTTGGGCTCACCCAATGGTCAAACAAGTCCATTATGACTCATTGGGTCCCAATTGGGTTCTTTGACCCAATTAACCATTTTGACTCAATTTGATGTTCATTACCCATTCATGATAAATTGACCTTTATACTATGTTCATAAGGCCATAATTTGAACAATGGGCCCCACCATTTTCTCATTTACAATTACATTTATTAAATTCACCAATCTAGTGGCATTTTCATAAATATTCATCTTATTGAGAAATTGGGGTGTTACAACTACATTGGTTGATTCCAAGGTTGTTTATACTTACCACTTTACACTACTAGCTTCAAGTATAGTTTCAATTCTACACTAGAACTTTTGTTTGATTGAATCAGTTTTGTTGAAACTCTTATTTTGACTAGCATTTGCTGCTGAAGAATAAACCAGTTTCAAAATCAATGGGATAAGATGCTCGATAAGGCATGAGTTCCAGTAACATAAGTGTTTCCTCCTAGGAAGGCCCACGAATCTGATCAATGACTCTTCGTTGTGAGTGAGCAAAAGAGGTTCAAGGCACTTCAGAGCACTCATTTTCCCCTTTGATCTAAAGAGAGGGGCAAGTTGATTCATGGCTGAACTTTTTTGTCTCCTGTCTATTGATGCGGCACGATTTTCTTATTTTTTTTCTGTCTTGTTTTTGCAGCTTTTGTTGTCGAAGAGAGAGCTCCAGCTGTTGAGGAGGAGAGAGCTCCAGCACCGGAGGCACCAGCTATACTGGAGGTTCCAGTTGAGGCTTCAGTGGATGCTAATGAGAGTGTAGCACCTCCTGTTCGGAAGTCAAGGAGAAGGTTTCTATAAATCCTTGTCTAAGTTAGACAATGATTTTTCGAATTGATCATTGCAAATGGAGTGAAGGAAAAATTCATCAACGGAACTTTAAATTAATTTACCTCGCATGGATCATCCGTGCAGAGAGGTTGTCGACAAAGGCCAAAAACATTGCATTCAGTTGTCAAATTTCCAAATGATAATCTAAGCATACCATTTTAGCAATTGATCACTATTTTGCAGTGGCCAAAAATGGTCGTCCAAGGATGAATGGGATATGTCCATTATCATCCTAAGTTGATTGTGTATCCAATACCATAAAAACTATAGGAAAGTTGAAATTGTCAACCTTAACTAGAACGTCTTTTATCGCCCCTCTCGGAATTTTTACTGAGAGATCAAATAACTGTAGTGTGACCGAAGTAGGTTCCAATTCTCCCAAACCTAATTGCTTATAGAAAGAATATGACAGTAGGCTGACACTAGCTCCAAGATCTAATAAGGCCCTGTCAATTGTGCATGTACCAATTGTACAAGCAATGGTTGGACATCCAGGATCCTTATGCTTGATTGGAAATGTTTGTTGGAATAGTGCACTCGTATTTTTTGCCAGGAAAGCCTTTGTGGGAACATTGGTTCTCCATTTCACTATAAATAGGTCTTTGAGAAATTTGGCATACGAAGGTACCTGATTGATGGCATCGAATAGAGGGATATTGATACTGACATGTTTAAATACCTCTAGTATGTCACCATAAGATATCTTTTGTTTTGCGGATAACCTATGAGGATATGGAGCCCTTGATGAAAATGTTTTCTTAGCAGATAGATTCGATGGATTTTGGACAGGGGATGAACACAATGAGTTATCCGATTGCTTTGATTGATCATTGATTGCTTCTTTAGGCATTTCCACTTTGTTATCTACCTGTTTCCCTGATCTCAATGTAGTAATTGATTTAACATCGTCTGATTTGGATGATGAAACTTCAAACTGTCCCTCAGGATTGGGAATAGGTTGACTGGGAAAGTTGCCTTGTTCCCTATCACCAATATCAATGGCCAATTGTCCAAGCTGTGTTTCAGACTTATGCATAGCCTGCTGAGTAGATTGCAAGAATTGCTGCAACGTATCCTCAATTGAAGGTTTACGTTGTTGTGAAGGATAAGATTGATTTGACTGGGATGGATGATATTGTTGATTTTGAGGTGGTGGCTGATATGGAGGTGGAAGAAATTATTGATTTTGATATCGAGGAAAGTTTTGATTCATTGGAGATTGATTCTGTCGCCAAGAAAAATTGGGATGATTTTGCCAATTAAGATTATATGTAGCAGAGAACGGGTTCCTTGCTGTCTGTAAAATTATTGAGTGCATTTACTTGTTTAGTTGAACACTCAGAATTTGATTCTAGAGAAGAACAATTTTGAGCGGTGTGTCCTGGACTAGAACACTTAGCACAAAATTCAACATTTGATCCTATTGATGGATTAATCGCCTGAGCCATCACTAATGTGTCGACTTTTTTTGTTAGGTTTGTGATTGCTAACTCAACGTCAAAATCACTACTGACTTCGTACAAACCCCCTTTTCTTGAGGTTTGTGCTAGAATATCTTTCTTTGAAAAATCCCATCGCTGATAATTTTCGGCCAATGTTTCCAGGAATGTCCATCCATTATTTTCAGTTAGCTTCAAAAAGTCCCCATTTTTCATAGACTCGACCATTTGACGGGTTGATGTGGTTAAACCATCACAAAAAAATTGGACAAGTCTCCATATTTCAAAACCATGGTGGGGGCATTTTGCTAATATTTATTTGAATATTTCCCATGCTTCACAGAATTGTACACTCTCCTTTTGATTGAAGTTTATCATTTCTTTCTTGAGAGCATTTATTTTTTATACTGGGAAAAACTTATTCAAAAATTTATTAACCAACTGATCCCAAGTGGTGATGGTATTCGTAGGTAAACTATTTAGCCATGATTTCACTTTTTCTTTGAGAGAAAAAGGAAATAATCGAAGTCGAATAGATTCATCAGTAATTCCTTGGATTTTAATGGTGGCGTAGATCTCTTAGAATTCTTTCACATGGAGGTATGGATCCTCTTTATCAAGACCATGAAGGCTGGTAGTAGATGTAAAAGTTCTGGCTTAAGTTCGAAAGTAACATTGGTTGTAGGTACAACTATACCTAATGGTGTATTGGTTGTGACTGGTGAGAAGTAATCTTGGAGAGTTTACTCCGCAATTTCTTCTGCAATGGGAGATGATGGAGGAGTAGATGAGGTTGATGATAATGGTGAAGTAGGTGAATCATCTATGTCTATGATTGAGCTGGACTGATCTCTGGACGCAATAATCGATGTACTAATGGGAACTGTAACTCTAACCAAGCGATTGGAGGGGTTACGTGACCAATGATGCATACACAAACATGATCATACACGCTAAAACAAATTCACACAAGAAAAATGCCTAAATCTAAATTTAAATTGCACTAATGCAATTTTTTTATTGGCTAATAAGATCCTAAAAATTGTCTCTATACTTGCTCTTACTTTTTTCTCCAAACAATCTAAGTCTCCAATGAGAGTTCAACCACAAGATGGCCAAGTAAGTTCCCATGTAAGTGGGGGAGCACACGGCATCTCTTCCTAGCTTATCCTTAGGTTATGCTCGACCGCAATGCTTTGGTGACAAAACTAACCTTAAACACCATTCTTGAAGATGAACTAGTCACTGGGTTCCAAAAAATGATTTGAATTAAAAAGGTTCCTATTGAGCATGAAACCCTAAAAATCTAGCCTAGTTGTTCCTGAATTGATTTTATTAACCATTTTACTATCTTATTTTTCTAGATATTTTGAATGCAATCCAACTTTACCACACAACCATCAAGCAAATATGCAAACAATGATAAAACAAATCTAACTAATGCATGAATCTTACATCGTAAAATGCATGAGCAATTTAAATGTGCAATTGAATTAAAGAACACCCTAGAAAATTTTTATATGAATGCATGATAAAAGTGAAACTTTAATTATTATGATTGTTATAGTGCATGAACCACTCATAGTATAGTAACGTGCGAGCGAGGTCAAACTCAATGGAAAATCTCAAAGTATATGAACTTAAATTAATGTCATCTAAAAGTGAATTGTTTTCAAGAAATTGAATCATTATATGAGTCATGTATCTAACTTGGAAAATCAGCAAATAAAATGCGTGATTTCTTATTCTTATATGGTGAATTAAATTTTAACCTTAATCATGATTAGGATTTCAAGTTACAAAATTATTTACACATCTTCCTAACTTTAATTGAATAGATTTTTGAGAGAGAATGAGTGAAGAGAAATTAAAGAATTAAAGAATGAAATAAATAATTAAATAATTAAATATTAGATTATATAAGATTTGGGTTAAAACAACTATTACACAACAAACATGAGATTTAACATAATTAAAAGGAAGAAAATTAAATTGCATAAAATAAATGACTAAAATTAAATGTGCAGTAACGTAAAGATTTGTTATTTGGAATAGATCGCTCATCACCCAAGATGCGTAAACAAAGTAAAGGCCTAGATCTGAAATTCACGTAAAGATCTAAAATATAATTCATATTTATTAATAAAACAAGATTCACAACTTTTAATTTAATTAATCAAAACCTTAGTACTCATGATTCAATCAAGATCCTAACTATTGCATACGCTCATGTTCAATCAAATAAATAAAAGTTGTGTTCGAAATTAAAAATAAAGTACTCATAAAGGTATTTTAGAAATTGAATGCGTCACTTTATTAAATGCAAGAATTAAAGTACAAGGCTTTTATAAATTAAATATAAGAAAGACAACATAAAAAATAAAAATTCTACACTCTCACTTGTAAATTCACATGGTCCTCCTGTCTTCTTGTCTTTTGCTCCAGCCTTTAATCCTCTTGAATTGCAGGTCATATTCCAATTTTACCCTTGGGGTAATGGGGTATTTATATGTTTTGAAAAGAGATAGATGGCTTGGATTAAATCAAGGTTTAAGGTGGGAAATCAAAGGACTGGATTAGATCTAAATGGGAATGGATGATGGGGATTTAAGCTTGGATTTTAGGGTTGCACAACGAGAGTCACACGAATTTGGTGTGGCTTTCCTTGGTGGCTAAGTCAAGGTGGATGGAAGATAGAAGATTAGGAGAGAAAATAGGATTTGGATTGACAATGTGAAATTCGAATTTGGCTATGTAGTTTTAGGGTTTGTACAATGAGTTAATGAATGAATGGATGAGATTAAGAGATGAGATGAATGAATGGAAGGATGATAGGAAGATGAAATGGAGGGTTGACTAGGTGTGAAATTCGAATGGATTGGATTGGGATTGAGAAAATCGTGTGAGGTGTTGTGATTGGGATGATGAGATGTGTTAAGATCTTAGGAATGTATCTAGATGGTTTTTAGTCTAAGTGCATGGAGAGCTTTTAGGTTGTAAAAATCATGGGATGATGATGTGTAAAATGTGCATGGAGGCTAACTTGAACTACAAGTTGCTCATAGCTTATGGTTTATGAATGGAGGGCTTAGATTAAATGGATTTTGATCTAATGGCTCTAAGGTATTTTGGGTGAAATAAATATAGGAATGAAGAGATGGTTGATGGAGGGTTTAGATTCAAAGGTTGATCCTAGGGAGATGATGAAATGCATGACCTAATTTCAGGATGATGTTTGTATGTATGGATGCATGTTGGAGGCTCTAGGGTTTCTAAGAGATGAATGAATGAATCAGATTACATTACCTAATATCTAATGGCTAAGATATTCAATGAATGAAATGAATACAAGGATTGATAGGTAATGCATGGATGGAACACTAATCTAAGGTTAAGATGATCATGATGATGATGGATGACCTAGATCTAATGATAGATGAATGGATGGGTTAGATTTGATGGTGGATCTAAGGTTTGACCTAAATTGGTGTGTGAGATGGAAGGTTAAGATCTAAGATGGAAATTGGATGGTGTGGATATGAAGTTGGGTTATGGGTTTTGGACATAGGTAGTTGGGTTGGACTTAGGTAAATTCAAACATGGACCATGGAGTTCATTGGAAGTGGGCTTTGGATTTGGATGTAGACCTCAAATCAAGCCCATTTGAATTGGATTTGAGAGCTTGGACCTTAGTTGGGATGAGCTTGTACACTGGCTTAGCCCAAAGTGTGAAATGCGCATGGGTTTGCACGTGGCTTGGCCCATTGAAGCTTTATGGAGCATAACTTGGACCTTTTGAACTGAATCTTGGCCCAATGATTTGAAATTCAGGCTTTGGCACTTGGATTGCAGCTTTTAACCTCTATAATTAAATAATTATTTTGCTACTTTAAATCTAAGATTTATCAATTAATCATAGACTCTCATAACTGGATCTAGATTAATTAATTTATTTGGAAATCCTAGAAAGTGACATAAAATAATTATAATAATTGTAGGCCTTATCTTTAAAGCTCTAAACTTGAAATCATCTATTGTTTTAACTTGATTTTCTTGAACTTTCCATTTTTTACTGCAAAACTGACAAACTATATTAAATGCATCATTATATACAAAATTGAGGATTAACTGACCCAATAATCAGGGGTAAAAATATAATATTTCATTGTTCAACACCATGGTTTGATTTAGTGTGTGTGCTAATTTGATGAAATGCCTTCTATCTCATGTTTATTGCTAACATGGATTTTGTTAAATAGACTAACATGCAAGATCTGATGAGTTGGTTTCATATTAGCATGAAAGTGAGATGGGGATCACGCTGCAATATTATAGACACAACTTGGTAGTTTGGGGGAGCACAAAATATGTGTTAATTAGTACATGTCATTGGTCATGACAGTATGAGGAGGAATGTTGATGCAAGCTTTAAAGGAAGCTTCAAAAAAAAATAAACTTAGATGTAGCTAAGTTTATGGGGAGTTAATCTGGAGAAACTAGAAAATATAGCCTACTCCATAGGGGAGGTGAGTCAAAGAAGCTACAAAAGATAGCTTGGAGAATGTGGGAGTAGACTCTAGGGAACCTAGTACATTAGCTTGAGCAGGGGCGAACAAACCTTGATGCACGAGAAGTGTGCATTGAACTGTGGGGGAGAGCCATGAGTTAGAGCAAAAGTTAGTTAAGCACTAAATGCAAGAAGCATGGGAGAGTGCTTAAAAATCAATGACTGCCTACTAATCCTTGTCAATTGTATGACAAAATGGGGGAGAAATTAGTAGAAGCTATAAGACATCAAAACCAATAATAGGATGTAATTGATGAAGCCTAAGTGCTTGAGCCTCTAGGAAGAAAGAGCCATAAAACGAGGGAAAAAGCCAATGGACTAGGGAAAATGTCTATGCTTGGAGTTTAGGAGATAAAACTCAAAGAAGATTGGGGGAGCAAATCTTCTCAACACCGATAGCTTCAATAAGAAGTTTATGCTATGGGTAGTGTTGGTCACTAGGAAATCAAGGTGTATGGGGGATCTTGAATACAAATCTTTTTCAGTCCGTGAATGCGTATTTATGTTTTGGGACTAGCCCCTCTAATGATTTTCTAGTGTTGCTTGCTTATGTACTTGAATAGGAAAACATAAAATGAAGTAAGATGAACAAGAATATGAAGATCATAATCTTGTTGTTCATTTGAATATGTACATGTAAATCAATGTAATATTTTTGTATTCAAATGAGATGTAATAAGGGTGGGATTGTAATTAGGTCAGCTTATAGGTTTTGTCATGAAATTGACAAAAGGGGAGATTGTTAGTGCCCCTTCTCAGCCGAGTCCTTGAGTTTGTCAATTCCATGACTCAGGAAGAAACATTTGCTGGAAGCTTCAAGACTCAAGGTGATCAAGAATGAAAATCACGCTCCACCGGATTGAATCTCATGGTTATGGCAATCACAATACAAGTATTTGGCCATAGATGACTTTAGGTGATACCTACACCTTAGAGAGGACCATTCCTAGGCTTAGTTGAAGAAATGGTAAAATCATTAAAAGCCTAAAGAAGAAGCTGGACAGTGAATTGGATCCCAACTTGGAAATATGTATTTGGTTTCACTGTTAGCTTGCCCAGTCACTCTCACGTGGAGACAGAATCGACCCATGGTAGTCAAAAATTGGTCGGCGAGATTGACAGAGGTTTTGAATCAAAGAGTTGTCATTCTAGGTAAGCCTCTGATCGAAATCTCGTATGCACAGACCCCTTAGTGAAAGGCTAAAATGACCCCTCAGGGACAACGACTCTTCGATAGATATTTATGAGTTCTGAAACTTTGAACTCAAGTGGGCTCTCAAAGAAACAGACATATTCGTAGTTCAAGACTAGTCGAGAGTACTAGGATCGACCCCTCGGTGAAGGGTGACAGGTCGGTCTGGGTGAGACAGGTTTCAAGACTTGAAACTATTGTCAGCATGCAGTTACCCCAGATCGAGACCATCGTATGGACTGCAACACCCCGAATTTTCATCACTTATAAATATATTGGATTGGTCCATTTGAATTGCAAATTGATTGAATTTAAGATTAAATAGCTGAAATGGACCTTAAATGGGTAAGGAATTGGGTCAATTACCCAATTAAGACCCAATGGATCATGGTAAGCTTGATTTTAAATAAATTGGGTAAGTCTAATTAAATGGCCAATTATCCAATTTGGACCCAATGGGTCATAGTGAACTTAATTGTAAGGTAATTGGGTAAGGTCAAGGTAATTTGGTCATCTACCCAATTAAGATCCAATGCACTAAATCCACTTCATCAAGTGAGGTAGCATATAGGTGATGTGGCATTGCCATGTGGCATGCATGGAAGCCAACCAGACAAGGAGGCCACATCATTGGATGATATGGCTAAGATGGGAACCATGTGCCATGTGGTGCATGATCGGCCATGTCATAATTGACTTGGTCAAACATGAGTGAGTGCAATTGAGTTAAGTAATGCTAGAGTTGAGTTGAATTGGGAAGATAGAGAGTTTCCATCTGAATGGTTAAGAAGTCAAGGGACACGTTGGAAGACAAAGGGATTTCTTGGTTTAAACCAAGAGTCTCCTTGGTTAAACCAAGGGACACATGGGTTAGATAAATCATTAAGAGAGGAATTGGAAAGGTTTTGGCTGTTATACAAAGAGACACAAACCAAGGGGCACACCACACCCCTTGGCCGAACCCATCTCTTGCACACAAGAGATTTCTCTCCTCTCCCTCTCTCATTTCCATCTTTATACTTGGTGAATTATTGAAGAGCAAAGGAAAAAGAAGGACTAAGGAAGGAAAGAACAGACCAAAAGAAAAAGAAGGAGACGGGAAAGAAAGTATGGTTTTGAGTTTAATAATATAGGATTAAGACTAAGGGGAAACCATAGATTTGGCCAAGGTATGGCAGAGCCTATGGGTTCCATATTTGGTTGAAAGGGCTGGCCAAATTATTATAGGGCCATGGAATTGGAAATTCAATTGAGGAATGGATATGTGTTGAAAACCAACAACCAAAGGATTGAATTCAGAATCATGTTTTAATGGCACAAGATTGAAAGAATTATGGAAAAGACCCTAACTTTGGCTAGAGGGTAGAGTAAACTCACTAAGAGTTATATGAATGATAATATCCAAGTTTAAAAGTGATAAGGAATGGATTTCAGAAGAAGGGTCGAGCCATACATGCAAACAAAGAAGACTAAGCAGTCAGTCGACTGAATCTGGGATTTAGTCGACTGAACTGGTGTTGACCGAAACAGAAAAGAGTTTCTGGGAGTTTCAGCCGACTGAATCTTATGATTCAGTCGACTGAACATGGACTGGATTAAAATATATGAGGTTTATTGGTATATCAGCCGACAGAATCTAGGATTTAGTCTACTGAAAATAGACGTAACAAACAAGTAAGAGATCTGGCGTGTTTCAGCAGACTGAATCTTGTGATTTAGTCGACTAAAGGTAGACTTACCAAACACGTAAACTGTTGGTTGATGATTCAGCCAATTGAATCCTTGATTCAGTCGACTGAATCTATACTGGCCGAGGACACAAAGGATCTGATCCAAAGTCAGCTGACTGAATATGTGATTCAGTCGATTGAAAGAACATTGACCGAGAATACAGAGGGTTTGACTCAGAGTCAGCCGACTGAAGCTTACGGGTCAAGGTTATACAGTATTGAGTTGGGTTTCAGCCGACTGAATATAGTTATTCAGTCGACTAAAAGTCTGCAGGTAAGGCAGAGAATAGTGATTGGGCATGGTTCAGTCGACTGAATTGAAAAGTTTGATTTTTTGAATATTTTCCAGATGTTTCAGTCTATCTGGAAGGATGTAAAGGATGATTAAAATTAATTGGATAGTCAAATTGATTTATATATGTGATTAAAGTTGATAAGGTAAAGAGATCCGCAAAGAGTTTGCGATTTGTTTCGACGTGACCGTTATTGTTATCATCACAAAACAGCAAGGACAGTAAATTGAACATTGGTAGGATTCCTACCTTATTGAGACACTGTGGATTATATATATGTTACTGGTTTTATTCTAACTGTGATGATTTACTTTGGTTAAACAAACGGTATATGTATATGAATTGATTTTCAATGGTTTTATGTAATTTGAAATGAAATGGCATTATTGCATTCATTATCACATGCATGGCATGGGAGGGAATACATGGGACAACAAGCCAAGTTATGAGCTGTACGGACATGACTTTGGGCTTGACTAGCTTGTATGAAGGTATGTGAACTATTGATATTTTAGCTTTGTCCAAGATTGCTAGAAATGGGTACGGCGTAGTCTAGGCCAAAGAGCTCCTGGGTAACCAGTCCCGAAATCCTGCGCAGAGGGAGGAGTCCACACTTCATCGGTAATTCCGATTAACATATGTGGGGAGGTATAACAGTGACCTGCTGGTGCCGTCACAAAACACTGCGGACGTAGTTGGCCAAGGGAACACCTTGATATGGTGATTTATCAAGGAAACTGTTTGTATATGATATGGATGGATATGGAAATTGGGTGAGTGATCATTTGGCATTGGCACCCATGGAATTATGCATAAGTAAGCATGATTTGATATGTATATCATGCATGGTTTATTTTACTACTTATGGGATATTTTACAAACATGATGAGATGTTTTTACATTGATTTTATATTGATCCTATGTGTACATAACCCTATTTGGAATTCCTACTAGGCGTGTTGACTAACGCCCTACTTCTACCCTATAGATGATGAAACAGGGAATGGCAAGGACATGGAACATGAAAGGAGTCAAGCATAAGAGCTTGGACAGTTTTATGTGATATTACTTAGTTTGATTTTGAAAGATATATTGGGAGGACTGATATTTTGGATTGTAATAACTAGAATTATTTTACTATGGTTTGATGATATTTAAGTTTCAGTTAATTATATGGTGATTGGCTTCTTTGCTTAATAATGACATGTATATGAATGGTATCTTACTCATATAATAATTCCGCAAGTATTCTTACAGCGTGTGAAATGTTTTGGTAGACTTAGTCCACGCACACGTAAATGTGGCCAGTTAAGGGTCGGGTTTTGGAAACTCGGACTTAACTCACGTCGTGATGTTTCCCTGCTCTCTCTTACTCTCTCTTTTATATATAAAAAAAATATATACTCTGATTTTTTGCGAGTGAAAAAGGGCGGGACGTTACATGGACGGACCTCTCGGTGCAATGATTGTCTACCCATCGGCGACACCGACATGTCGACCGAGAAAGAATTATACCATTGGGAGTGCATTAATGCGGAATGGTCGGGTTATTGAACGGTAACATTTCTAGTTAACGACCCTCGGTGCGCCCGACCTATCGGTATATTACCTTTGCCGCAACTAGTTGCCTTCTCTATATAAACAAATCTTTATGCGACTAGTTGGTATCATTCGGCAAAACATTTAGACCATCATCATTATTAGTGAGCTTAAATAAGGGTCAACAGAAGGATCACTCTCTCTCTCGTGCTTACACTTGGGGAATCAAATACAACCAATCATATGGATTGAGTTTGTGAGAAAGGAGGAGAAATGATAATAAACTAGGAAAACTCTAGTAAAACTAGTTTCCTTGTCACCCTGAGATTGTTATTGCTATACGACAGCTACGAGGTGGAACATTGGCACACATTGGGTGGGATCTACAAGAAGCACTCATCAACGAGACAAAGCTTTAAAGGAAAGTACTTCTTGGTTTGAATTTTGTTTTAAAACCTTTGTCTCGATAGTAGATTAAGGAGGATTGGCTCCGGAACCAGTATAAAAAACTCTAGAACGTCGTCTCAAGCACAATGGTGGGTGGAATTTCCAACCAAATGGATAAGTGGAATTCCCATTCTGCAGTGTTGGATGAAATTCCCAACCAATTGAGTGAGGCAGAATTCCAACTCTAATTGTGAGGGTGTAATTCCCCACTTAGTAAATTTGGGGACAGCTCAAGGTTGAGCGAGTCCTAACAGTGGATGTAGGTTGGCTAACCGAACCACTTTAAGTTAGTCTTATGGTGTTTCATCTTTGTGTGTTTGTATTTAATATTTAAGTACTTTTCTCAACACACATCACTTTCCATGTTGATTATCTTATTTTATACATTGTGCACAAGAATTGATAATCAAGCAATATATAAAGGGTCATAATCTTAGTATGATCGTTTAAAGAAATTATAAGCAATCTATCATAACAAACAAATCTCTTGATTGATGTTCCGCTGCACTTAAAACAGTCAAGAAATTTATAAACACCATGGAAAATGGGATTGACCTATTCAAACCAACCCCCCCTCCCCTTTCCTCATTCCTCTTCCCCTAGGGTCAATCGTGTTGCTCTAGCACCATGAGAAAGGGACTTTCAGATCGTCTAGAGACAATTTAGATGGAAAAAAATCCTTTATGAACCTAGACAGAATGAAGCCTAAATTAGAAAAGTAAAGTGATTTACATAGATTTGAATTTCTTTAGGAGAAAAAAATTAAAAAATCAGATTGCAAAAATTGTTGGAGCCAATTTGGGAAGGAGATATGTGCATATTTTGGAATATATAAGGAAATAAGTTGTAATTGATGAAAAATGCTATGTGTGGGCCCTAATTGCTATTTTAGGAAAATATGTGTAATTTACCACTAATATTGGAAATTATTGTAGAAATATCATAACTCAAATCCGGCTATGCGTGTCTGGATTATGATAATTTTATTAGAGTTTTTGATTGTCAAATTGGTAAATTCAAAACACTAGCACCAATGGGCCCACTTGTCAAGCCTTAAGTCCAAGCCTGCAGTTAGAAGCCCCTGAGCCAACTCCAACAGTGTACCAGTCCATCAAAAAGTAAAAGTCCAAGATAGAACCCAATGAATATGAATGGTGTAATCTAAAATTGATGTTTCAAGGGGGGCCTATTTAACTAGAATAATGCCAAGTGTCCAATGGCGAAAATTGCAAGCTAAATTTGCATGACGCCTAAACAAATTGAGAACATCCATATGAGGCGCTGTAGAATTTGGCCACGGTGTGTTCTGATAAGGATTGGATCTTGTAGGGACAATTTAGATGGAGAAAAATCATCTATGAACCTGGACACAATGAAGGCTAAATTCAAAAAGGAAAGAGATTTAGATGGATTTAAATTCCTCGAGGAGAAAAACTCTCAAAAATCCAATTGCAAAATCGTTGGAGCCAATTTGAGAAGGAGATATGCACTTATTTTAGAGAATACAAGGAAATAAACTGAAATTGATAAGAAATGCGGCATGTGGGCCCAAATTGCTATGTTTGGAAATGTTGTACAATGTTTAAATATATAACTCGCAAGCGCATGAACCATTAGATAGTATAGCGATTGAGTGCGAGGTCCAACCCATCGGAACTTAGAAAAATATATCCGTGAAAAATATACCACTGAATTATATATTTTAAGAAATTTAGAAAATCATAAAAATAAATCTTAAACATGGCATTAATTATCTAATCTAAGAAATCTAATTTTAATTTAGAAATTTTCTAAAAATAGAAAACAAGTAAAAAAAATAGGAACAGCATCTAAAATGAGAATTTTACCCATTCAAGAGGTCTAATTTTCATGGAAAACACAAAATTCATTTAATTTCAATTAAGATAGTGTAATTAATCTAAAAATTATAAATAATCTCAATCTAACTTAGAGCACATAATTAAGATGCAATTAATTAATTTACCAACCCAGTTCCACAATTTTCAAGAATTTTGAATTTATATAAAATAAAATAAAATTAAAAACAACTAAAATTACATCTATACATATTTATAATGGAATTGGATCAAAGACTCAAGGAGGCATTGTTATCCATATTTTAACAATAAAATAATGGCCTAAAACATGAGGCTCACGTAAATTATTTAACAAGTATTCAAATCTCAAATTCATTAAAATTCTAAATATGAAATCCATTTAACTAAGAAAATTCAATTCCGACCTTAGGGTTAGGTAAAATTTCTACTTTTAATTCCGAATTTAAAATATTCTCTCTTAAAAAGAGCTTTAGACTTGAAAAATCAAGTTCGACCAATCCTAAAATAATCTCACTTTCCTTGAATTTCTTAAAAAAATAAAGAACATAAAAGCATGAAAAGAATGGAAATAAAATTGAAATTTTCATTATACATGAAAGAACAAGTGGAAAACCATAATTCTAATTCTCACCTCCTCTTATTGATTAAAGCATTGGAATAAAAATTACAATACAATTGGAATTTTGGAATTTAAGAAGACAAGAAAATACAATGGGAAATTAAAATCATCAACCTCAAGAACCCAATGTGAAAATCAAAGTTGCAAAATTCTTCTATTCTCCTTTTCAATCCCTCTCTAAAGCCTAGCCAACCTTGAAATTCTCTGCTCAAATTCAATTTTCTCAATGAGGGAGGGAGTATTTATAGATCAAATGATGTGGAATGAATGACTTCGATTTAAATATTTAAATAAAGCAAAGGACATTGGAGGGCTGATATGGTTTGTGCTAAACATGGAATGCCTTAAATTAGTCAAGGAGGTGGAAAAAATAGTAAAATTCGTGTAAGTAAAATAGGTGCAAGATCCCATTTTTTACACATGTACCACTTTGAAGCTTAGTTTTGACCTAGCTAACGTGCAAGTCACGAAACGTCGTAACTACAAAGTTGTATCCCTTCAAGTCTTGTTTCGAACTCAAAATGAATAAAAGCAATCGGACATTGGAGTGAAACGTTATGGCCAAAATACTGAAGATGTGTCAAATCTTCCTTCTTTTTCTCCCCTTCTTATTTTGTTTCTTTTTCCTTAATCCACTTGACAAATTCGAAAATCCTCTTATATTGGCTTATAAATATCGAATTTCCTCATATATATGAGATGATAAAAACAGTCTTCACACATGTGGATTTATTCATGGACTTTTCTTAATGCGCTTAATAATTGGGCTTTTCAAAGTATGGAAAATCTAATAAATAATTTTACCACTTACAATCAATTCTAAAAATGTTTAAATTAATCCAAACTCTCATAAATGGATTTGAATTAATTAGTTTACAAATAAAACCCCTAAAATTGTGGTAAAATAATTATTAAAATTTCTAACATTCGAAAAATATCAACTTATGCACATAAATTGCAAAATTCACCTTTTGAATTCTCATATCTTATATTTCCCTATAAATCCTGCAAAACGTCCAAAATCTTATTAATCATATCCGAAAATACACAAAACAAGGGGATAACTAGTCTAAATACAAGGGTAAAATAGTCATTTTCCTATGCTCATCAAATACCCCTACACTTAGATTTTGCTAATTCTCGAACAAAACAAAAATGAAAAATTCTAAAATAAAAAAATAAAAACAAAAATCCTAAGCACTCTTGATTGCTTTTAACGTATGCAACAAGCCTTTAAACCCCTATCTCACCACTAGTGGACGAGTTATAGTCTCGTGAGGGCTTTCAGTGATGATACCCACAAACATCAAATTTCAGACTTCAACAAAAATACCTAAACAAAAATTTAAGCATCATATAACACCAAAATTATTTTACAAAACTTATACTCGGAGTGTAGTGTGTGATAGCCAATATTAACATAACTTTTTTTTTTTCAAAATACGCACAAGTTTTGCAACCACCACCCGAAAATGCGCTTCGACTCTAAATCTCACAAGATATATCTCTCATAAAGATTTTCGCTCAGAGATTGGGTTAAATTTCTCTCAAAAGTATATGTGAGTAGAATAATTTTTCAAATACAAATATCTCACATATTTATCATCAAAGTACATATTATAATAAATAAAACATAGATCTCATGAATGGATGCTATTGTCCTGAGAAAGTTGAAATAATACATCATTGTTTTTCCTCATCCATTCTCCACTTTAAATACCAAATTTAGACTCTGGATCAATAGGACTTCTTAAAAGGACGAAACATGGCTTAGACCGGGTCATATCAAAGAAGGATAAAAAGATTCAAAAATTAATATTTTGAACAGAAAAAGTTAGAGGTCTTCAAGATTTTAAAATGGGATTCTTTTTCCTCTATTTTTCTTTCAGTACTTCCAAAATATCATTTTATTCTTTATATATTTTTTTTCCACATCCTTCTTTTCTTTTCATGTACAGATGTTCCTTTTTTTTTTACTCTTTCATTGATGTTTTTTTTTTCTTTTGCATCATTCATCATCATCATTTCTTTTTAGTGCCATACTTTTATCAGATTATCATCCCAATTTGTCATCTCTAACCTTTTCCAAGTCTTAGAATAGGTCACAGATTTTTCAATGTAGGTTCAAACTTCACAACTGGAGTTGGGTATTGATAACATGGCTAACAAAAAAAACAGGCTATCAAATAAAGGCTCAAGAGGGGAACTAATAAGATAATATAACCAATATAGGTAGGCTTCGAATGCTCAAACAATATAAAATAATGGTCTATATCATTTCCTAAGCTTCATATGAATAATTATATAGCTTCAAATAAATTCAGAAAAATGTCAGGTGTAATAATCCAATTTTGATATCGTTCTCAGTATTTGACCAAAATCAAATAATAATGAGATCTTACAAATAGTAATGCGCACATAAAAGAAAATAAGAATTTACTTATAACCCTCTAAAAAATGGAATGGCTCAAAAGCACACTTGGTTTCAAGTCTCCACTGGTTTTCTTCACGTGATTACTCAACTAACTAAAATTAGCATGGCTGTGTAAATTGTTTCCAATCATAAACTTCACAAAATTCAATTGGAAAAACATGATATAAAAATTTTTATCCACATATTAATGTTAAAAATCAAAGATTTTTTCAAAAAGAAAATTCATTTTCTTTTTGTAAAAACAGACACAAGACTGATTTTTTTTTTTAAGATTGACTAAAAACTAACACAGTGTAACCCCCCCAATACCCCCAAACTTAACTTGAATATTGTCATCAATGTTCCTTAATCTACAGTGATCAGTTGCAAATTAGAACAAAATATCAGAAAAAGAAGAACTTGAATTAAGAAAATACCTGAGATGGCTCCTTTTATTCAAACTTGCAAAAACAAACAAACACACAATATAACAAAAATGACTCTAGACTGACTCTCACACAAGACTGATAGACTTAAACAAATTTAAAAATCCTATACTAGACTGACAAACTAACAACACAGACAGAATCACAAACAGACTCAACAGACTCAAAAGACTCAAAATCAACAGATATACTGACAAACATTGACAAAAGACAGACTCAACACAGACTCAGAGTGGCGAGTAGACATGGATGGACAAATCACAACAAATCAAAACAAAACGAAAACCACACAATATATGACCTAAAGTCTAAAAATTTTGAACATCACATCCCAGAAGATAATGATTCTAAATGGATTTTTACTTACAATGCATGAACCATTTTCACTCATATTTTGGATTTTCAAGTTTTTGTTAATGCAATCCTAATCTAACAATGTAACATTTGAAGCAAATATGCAAACAATAATCAAATAACTAAACTAATGCATGAGACTAAGACCATAATATGCATGATAAAATTAGATATACAATTTTTTTTTATTTTTTATATGCAAAATAAATGAAAAACACCATAAGAAAAGCTATATGAATGCATAAGAAAATAAAATTTAAAGAAAAATGATTCAGGCACTTACCTTGACTTGTAGTATTTACTTCCAGCAATTTTAGACAGCGCGATTAAAATCCCTACAAAATAAAACACTATAAACTTTGGTGAAGATTCTGAATCTCATAAAAAAATGCATGAAACCTAATCTAAATGCAATTTCCTAATTTATAACTAGTGGAGGAAATTAGCTAATTGGAACCTAATTAAGAACCCTAAATTAAATTAAGACCATAAACACTCTAGATTAACATCCACCAAATTAATCAAAATTAGAAATTTCAAGTTTAAGAATATTCCATTAAAGTTCGAAGTTGTTCCATGATTTTTTTTTTTATTTAGACACCGAAATTGAAAACCTTCAAAATTTAGACGAGGGTCTAAAATTAGACACGGTCTAAAAATATCAATTTCTAAAATAATAATATTTTGGGACTTTCCATAGACAAAAGTTCCAAAAACTAAAACTAAATTTAGATCCATTTTCTAAATATAGAATTTGTCTAAATTAAATTAAAATTCTAAGATTAGAAAATGTTAAAAAGAGAAACTAGCTATTTTTAGAAATTTCTAAAAATAGAAGTCTCAAAAATAAAAAGATTTTAAATTTAGTAATAATTCCAAATTTAGATAATCTCCTGATTTTTATTATTTTTAGAAACTTATAAATAAGGTAACATTTTTAAATTAGAGTTTATAAAAAATAGAAACTTTTAATTTTAAAGAGTTGCCAAAAATAGAAATTTTCTAAAGCAGAATTTTTCTAAAAATAAATAATTCAAATGGCAATTTTCTAAGTTCGCCGGTAACAACGCCAAAAACTTGTTGTGCAAATTTTAAATTTATAACTTGTAAGGGCACGAACCATTAGATAGTATAGCGATTGAGTGCGAGGTCGAATCCATCGGAACTTAAGAAAATATATCCGTGAAAAATATACCACTGAACTATTTATTTTAAGAAATTTAGAAAATCATAAAAATAAATCTTAAACATGGCATTAATTATCTAATATAAGAAATCTAATTTTAATTTAGAAATTTTCTAAAAATAGAAAATAAGTAAAAAAAATAGGAACAACATCTAAAATTAGAATTTTAACCATTCAAGAGGTCTAATTTTCATGGAAAATACAAAATTCATCTAATTTCAATTAAGATAGTGGAAGTAATCTAAAAATTATAGATAATCTCAATCTAACATAGAGCACATGATCAAGGAGTAATTTACCAACCTAGTTCCACAATTTTCAAGAATTTCGAATTTATATAAATTAAAATAAAATTAAAAACAACTAAAATTACCTTTGTACATATTTACAATGGAATTGGATCAGAGACTCAATGAGTAATTTACCAACCTAGTTCCAGAATTTTCAAGAATTTCGAATTTATATAAATTAAAATAAAATTAAAAACAACTAAAATTACCTTTGTACATATTTACAATGGAATTGGATCAGAGACTCAATGAGGCATTGTTATCCATATTTGAACAATAAAATAATGGCCTAGAACATGGAGCTCACATAAATTATTTAACACGCATTCAAATCTCAAATTCATTAAAATTCTAAATATGAAATCCATTTAACTAAGAAAATTCAATTCCGGCCTTAGGCTTAGATAAAAATTTTACTTATAATTCCGAATCTAAAATAAACTCACTCTTGAAAAGAGCTTTATTGTAATTGTATTATCAAGTCTACCAAGTCTCGACCCACACATTGCTGGTAAAGATTTTTAATGTAAAAATACACAAGAATTTTTTTCTTTCTAAAAACTTATTACCAAAGACTAATGGAATAGATATTATTTATTTATTATTTTTAAAGGTATCTTTAAGTAAAATAGTAAATAATAGCCACGTTCATTATATAAAAATGAAATTAATTTTTTTTTTTTAATTTGAGGTAGTTTTACTTACGAAGTACCTATCTTAATAATCTTAATAACTATTTATATCTCAAAGTATTTGGTCTGATAGTGAAATCACTCATTTGCATGTTAGAACGAATAAGAGTAAATTAAGGTCACTCGAGTGCAAAAAAGGATTTAGTTTAATTTTAGTTGTACGCATGTTGGTGCGGTTAGGACATTTCTTTTAAAATGTTGATGGCCGACTCGTTTGGATTCTAAAAAATTATATTATGTGAACCAGGGTGTAAATATCGGCCGATACGCCAACATCTCCGCCGTATCATATCGGCCGATATCGACAGTTTTTTTTTTAAAAAAAAGAGGAGAGAGAATAATATCGGCCAATACCGAATTTTGCACCCTTGAGAACCAACTTCATCATATTTATTTGCTAGATGGCTGAGTCCGAAAATAGATTTTTTATATGTGTCAAAGCCCAACCATCTATTTTTATAGTTTTATATTAAAAATAAAATACAAAATTTAAATTATTTTTTATATTTTAATAAATCTTATAAATATAATTTAATTGATGAAGTTTGTAGAACTGAATCCGTATTTATGGAATGGAGTGACATGCAAAAATAGAGGATCACAAGAAGACCGGTTAATAATCGATTGGTATGAACTTTTAATTCTAACTACTGAATTAGGATATTGGCTGAATTTTAAGTTAAAAGATGATAATTTTTATTTCTTCTAAAAATTTTGATTAAAACTTCACACTAATTTTTATAAATTAGTTCACAACGGATCATTTCATCAAATAGGTAGACCTTCTCTCTTATTACACTAAATGGTTGTTGAGTAAATGAATGATAGTGGTAGAAGAAAGATTGAGTATTGATACGACACGTGTTTTTATGTGTTTCATTAATTCTATCATTTAAATTATATTTATAAAATCAATTTTATTTGATATGAGGCTAAAAAAGAGTGACTGAATCTTAACACAGAATTTGAAGTCCATGAGTTAAAAATTCTGTGTTTAGAGTTAATCATCTACTTTTCAGTCACATATTAATAAAATAAAATAAAATTTGAGAATTAAATTCTTATAATTAAATAGTTTTTTTTTCCCGTTGTCCCTCTCTACCCTCCCTAGCTCTTCTTATATATCAGATTTACTTCCCTTCTCTTCGTTAATAGTAAGACGTAAGACGTTCTCTCTCTCCATGGACGGATATGTACCTTTCTTCTCCATTGCTCTAGTCGTTGTGGTGAGGACCCTTCTTCTTGAAATCCATCTTCTTCTCAACAGTAAGCTATTTCATTACTATTTTTTTCTTGGATTATAGTTGTTGCTTCAATCTCATTTTTTTTTTTCAGCTCACGGCCACTTCGGCAGCTGGCCATGGTGCACTGCAGTCGGAAGTATATTGGCAGACCGTTCTGCCCAACACGCCGATGCCAAATGCCATCAGAGATCGATTACAGTCCGGTAAATTAGATAATATATGGCATTTTTCCGACTGATGGATAGCTAATGTTAGTATCTAGGCAGATGGTCCGATAAAACTTGACACACCAAATCCAAATATAAGATGAAATAACAATTGATGAGACATGGGTTTCTTCAACTTCTGCCACACAAACCGGAGGAATAAAAAGCGCCAATACTTATCGACTTAGAGGCTGTAGATAATCTATGTTGATCAATATGGCTGATATATCGCCATCACCTTGATACAAATTTTTTAATTTTTAGAAAAATTATTTTGACTTTTTTTAGTTGAATATTTCATTAAGTATGATTTCAAGTAGGTTTAGAAACAAGTTTTTCAAGTCTGAAATGTATGAAATCTAGATTTTCTAAAATAATCTTCTTTTTGGAGTTTATTGTGGAAAAAATTAATTGAATGATATATAAATGTCTGTGGAATTAAATGAAAAACCTTTAATGTAATTGATATAGTTTTTAAGATATCAATGTGATTTTTCTAATATTCCAACATTTTTATGAAATTCAATTTTTTTTTTATGACAAAAATTATGAATTGTAATAGAAAATATCTGACACTATGGGATAGTAGAGATTATAAATTTGATATTAAGAGTTTCTTCTTACCTTTTTCAAAATTTTAGAACATACTTTATAAAAACACGAGTAAAAAACTATATCCACAATATGCATCAGATGTTTCCATTTTGAATCCTTGACTAAAAAACTTTGCGGTCAAAGGATGGTAATCATGTATCAAGAGGTTATCATGTATCAAGAGTAACATAAACAAAGAATAATGATTCTTTGTCTGATGACAGAAAATGGTAGGTTCATGTTGTAAAAATTCAAATTATTTATTAATTTTTAACATGTATGTATTTTTTACTATTGGACTCACTGTTTGATGTATCAAATAAAAAATATATAACATTTATCACACATCTCTAATTTTATACATATATAAAAAGATATATCTAGAAATTAATGAATAATTTAAATTTTAAATAGGTTGACTTCGTATGTTTCAAATGTCACTTAATATTGACATTCTTATTATTAAGATGTTTCTTATAAATAAATGAGAAATAATGTAAAATTTCCCATGGACTAGTACTTTTGAGGGATCCAGCTTTTATTGACTCCAGCCTCCAGGTACAACGATGGTCTCCTGGTGTTAAAAGTAACCATGGTTTCAAAACTGTCTTTTACATTTTCTAATGATCAAATTTTAATTTTGCTAAAAAAAAGTTTTAACAGGACTGGGTACCACTAAATTTGTTTTTGGATTGTGTTGCAAAGGATATTTTTACAAGTAGGTTTAATAAGCTACATGTGAATCAAATTTTATTCTCGAAATCAATTTTCATCCACTTAATTACTTGATTGTCACATCAAAATCATGAAGCAATCTTGCATTTTTCAAAAGCGTCTAGTGATTTCAGACCTTGTATCTTGTCAAGTATGCTCTCAATCTTTGCAATTAGTTTTTTTATAATAAATAAGAAAATGGAAAGAAAAAGAAAAATGGAACAAGTGCAACCCATACGAGTAGTAGGGACTTGCAAGCCTTAATTGTGCCATTTATTTACATTGTAATCACCTTGATTTGGAATCTTAATATCTAATTGTACATAAATTTTAAGGCTCATCTAATCACCCAATTCGTTATCTTAAGGCCCCATGATTTTAAGGGCTTATATAAGATGTTGTAATCACCAAACTAGATAGCCGTCTAGATCTCAAGATTTCATATGCATATCTACTTTATTTAGTACTTCCTCTATCCCAAATTAGTTGTCTTATATAGATTTTGAAATTTTCTCAAAACAGTTGTCTCATTTATATTACAGTAGTATAAAATGTCTTGAAAATGAATGAGATCACATAGAGATCACATATGGTTGGATAAAACGTAAAGAGGGGACTACATAAACAGAAATATGCTATAGAAATTCCCTGGTCCCAATCACCATAACTTTATTCCATGGTGTATGAGACATGCATTTTCAACTTAATACATACACCATTGTATGGTGTAAAAGAGGAAAAGAATAACCCCTTCTCCAAGTGACAATAGTAAAGATTTCACTCCCACCGGCAGATTAACAACCATGCAAACTTGTTGATCTACATTTAAAACTGGATGTGGTTATTCATGCATCACATAACTGGGTATGAATGCAAATCTGCAACCTGTGTAAACTTTTTCATCTGAAATGAGATCCAAATTCCAAGTTCAGAAGCAAAAGTCGTCTGAATCTACTCTGTATTCGCTTCTACAATAGTCAATTTTTGTTTGGATTGCAGATTTAATTTATGAGAAAGCCGGTACTACAGTGGATGTGGGAAAGGGCGGAGTCCATGTGGACACAGGGAAGCCAAAAGGCGGCACCACTATTGATGTAGACAAGGGTGGAGTCCATGTCAATGTTGGAAAGGGTAAGCAAAAACGTGGCGCCACCGTGAATACGGGACATGGAAATACTCATGTCACTGTCGGCAAGGGAGGAGTAAATGTAGACACAGGAAAAGAGGGGAAAAAGCCAGTAATTGTGAATGTAGGACGGGGTAAGAGTCCATTCCTCTACAACTACTATGCCACTACAGAGGAGCTTAAGAATAACCAGAATGCGGCACTATTCTTCCTTGAGAAACAATTACATCCAGGTGCGAAGATGAACATATTCTTCCCCAAGGCCACACCTGGTCCCAACTTTCTTCCCCGTACCACTGCTAATGCCATACCATTCTCCTCAAACAAGCTTCCTGAGGTCCTACAACACTACTCGATAGAGCCCACCTCGCAGGAGGCCAAATTGATGGAGGAGACAATCAAAGAATGCGAAGAGCCCTCCATTAAAGGCGAGACGAAGTACTGTGCAACTTCAATGGAGTCTATGATCGACTACGCAACATCGAAGCTTGGGACACACGTTTGGGTACTCGAGACAAAGGTAGACAAGGAAAGCCCGAGACAAGCATACACAATTACACAAGGGGTGCACAAGGTGGTGAGTGCAAAATCAGTAGCATGCCATGATGAAGCCTATGTCTATGCAGTGTACTACTGCCATGAGACATCAGATACCAGTGCTTACATGGTCCCTATGGTAGGGAAGAATGGAACCAGAGTCGACGCTGTCGTTATATGCCACAAGGACACATCACGATGGAACCCTAAACACACAGCATTCCAAGTGCTTAAGGTGAAGCCAGGGTCTGTTCCAATCTGCCATTTCATTCCTCAAGATCATATAATATGGGTTCAAAACTGAAGTTCTCAATCAAACTAAATCCATTTCAGTTTAAGCTTGCATATCTAGTTGGTAGCTTGATTGGTTTGTAGTTACTTTCTCCCTACATCTGTACCCCTGTTGATGTATTGATATGAGAAACAGAGACAGTGGTATTGTTTATATGGCTGTTGTGGTAAATGAATAAGTGGAGTCCTTGTAGAACAAAACTTCTCATAAACCGAACATGATTAGAGAGGTGTTTGTGTTTCATCATATATATATATACGAGTAATACATGGTCAGAATATATTTTAGTGACAGAAATTCATTTGAATGGAAAATGACCACACTCAAGGCACCGCTAAAACACACTACATTAGAAAAGAAAATCTTTTCATTAGTTGCAGCAGTTTCGACATCAACCTTGACTGGTACCAACACAATCATCATTAAGCCGTCTATTTGTTTTAAATAAAAAGAGGGGAATAAACCAGGTCGCTAAAGTTACTTAGTAAATCGAAGCAACTAGCCCCACAAAGCATGTTTTGAGACCATACATGGCCTTGTGGAGTAGACTAGATAGATACACATGATGTTGATGTTGAGGATGCCTTTGTTATTAGTAAATTTTAATATTGGATATTTTTAATTTAGGTGATGAGGAGAAGATTTACTCATATTCAGATTTTACTGATTGATTGTCATTAGAGGATGAGGAGTTTTATTGTTGCGAAGTGAAAAAAGTTTGTCAAAATCACACTAATGTAAGAACGAAGTTTAGACATCCCATTTGTTGTAAAAAATTCTCCATCCATTTGTCGCATGGACCGATCCTTTATTATCAGAAAGAGTCAAACACAAATGATTGTGGGTTTTATTTCACCATAGTCAACAGCTGCTTCGCTGAGAGTGGAAAATTCCTATGACAGTAAATCCAATGGTAACCAGCAACCTACTGTTTAGAGGTGAGACAAGTGTCCTTTTTCCATTAGAAATTTAGGCATTAAATATGAGTTACACTAGGACTTTTCAAATGAGACTTTAACAAGAGTTTCTACGAAATAACTATAGAGTTTGGATTATTGATGTAGGCCTGGAGTTGAATTTGTGAAAATTTACGAGTAGACTTCCAGTTTCAAAGTATGGTCTCTGAAAGACCCTTAAAAGGCCCACACAGTTGATTATAGATTTGTAAAAGAATTTTGATTTGTTAAGGAATTGCTCAAATAATTTCCAAACCGATTGCACATATTTCCCATAAATTCGAATTAGTCTATGGAATTCTTTAGATTAGGCCTCTTCTAATTGAATATAATGAAAAATAGCAAAAGCAAATTAAAAGAGAAAAGATGAAATTCGAATAATGCTCTACCTAATCTAAGAAAACCATGAGAACTAAATGAATTAAAAATTAATTGGTACTTACTTGCTTGGGAGAAAATTGGAGTCCGCCAATCTTCAAACAACTCCGCAGAGTTTCATGAGAAATCTTCTCTTCGGGAAATAAACTTCAATTCTATTTAATGTGTTTGAAAATTCAACTTCTACAAGGTATTTATAGAGAAAAATATGCAAAAAGACCAAATTGTCCTTCTCTCTCTAAGAAACTCCTAAAATAAGTAACCTACTTAAGATAGAATGTACTGTAAATTTGACCATTCTATCGCAACCCTATATCATGCAATGTGGCTTATTAAATGACTAAGATTGGACTAATTTGGGATTTATAGAGTCTTTGGGCTTGGGTTTGGCTTGTTTGTGAATGGTCTTTGGTTTAACATGCTTAATTGGGTCACATGGGGTTGTTGGGCCCTGACTACTAAAATGAACTGACTTATTAGATAGTGTCCAATTTAGATTGACTTGATCAAAATGATCCTGTAAGCCAATGCAACTTCATCTACGTGATCATTAGGTTGGATAGGCTGGATGCTCGCATCATTCCCTTTTAGTTGGAAAAAACTTGCTGCCGTGTTTAATCGATTTGCTAGGGAGATATATTGTCGGGCCTTTGGCCACCAAATTCTTTTTTTCCCCTGTGATTGAAACTGTAGAGATAGTTTGCTGCTATGGTTACCACCTCTGAACTTCTGGTCCACCTTTTTACAATCCTGCAGGTTCATGTCAAACATGATGTTAGTCAAAATAATTCGACTATTACATTTTATCTGTACAAAATCCTGCCATACAAGGTCTGCATATGGCTCGAATATCTGTTTAGTGCTTGTTAGATTCAGTGATGCATCTGTGATGGTCACTACTGGATTAAAGGTCGATATCATTACATCATTCTTCCCCTCCTGTGAAAATGGCTTGAATTTTGTTCTTCTTGGAGCTGAATATCATCCAATGACTGCTCATCCTTCCAAGGGTCAGAATGGTCTGGTACAACATCAAGTTGTCTGGTATATCCTTGTGGTGCACCTTTAATGATAACTTCTGTTGTACATCCTCGAACTTCTAGGAGTGACAAGGTATTGGGTGCAGCCAACGGGTGCGAGTGCTCGTTCCACATTAGATCCACATACGGTTTCAATAGTGACAAAGGGTTCCATGCTAGGTTGCTTGTTTTCCTTCAATTCTTCCTTTGGAGACAATAGAGTCCGTTGGATAATGAAGGTTTCACCAACAGTATCACCGTAGATAATGTCATCTCCCTTAGAAGTCTCCTCTCTTCTTCGTTAACTATAATTTCCTCTTGGCTAGGGTCACTTGCCGATTAGGGCACTCGGACGCTATGTGACCTAGTTTGGTGCACTTGAAGCACTTCACCTGCAATTTTTGTGGCCATTCTGTAGGTGGAACCTGAGGAGCTGTCCTCTGAGCAGGCCTAGATGAAGGACCCCCTGAGGACTTGGGGTTCATGGGCTAGCTCTGCACTGGGTCGATACAGCTTCTGTAACCTTCAATCTTTTCAAACTTGAAAGCATTTTGATAAGCAATATACATATGATAAGTTTCTAAGCCAACCGTAAGGTAACTGATTGAAGGGAGAATTCCTTCAATGTACCTTTGGACCACAACCTGAGCAGACTCATTTAAATTGTTGTGAGAGAGCAAGAGATTGAATTCTTATGTGTATTCCGCAACATACCTACTTCCTTGTCTAAGTTTTTGCAATTTTGAAGATAGGATTTGTGCATGATTTTGATGCAAATAGGTACTTCACATAAGCTTTTTCAACTTATTCCAGGAATGGATGGGGCCTTTCCTAGATTCTTTCGTTCAAGTTTTATTGATGTGTACCATGACAAAGCATTAATTCTTAATTTCATTACAATAAGTTTGAACAGCTGATTTTTTGGTGCATCCCCACATTCGAACATATTTTCTACAGTCTCTAATCAATCAAGAAATACCTCACCAGATAGGTGTCCGAAGAAATCTGGAATATCCACTCTAATGAGAATAGGTTCAACATCTCTTGGTCGTTGACGGTGTTGCCTATCATAGTGATTCTAGTGTTGGAGGGCGTTGTCTGGCTTGGAGGGTGACGTACCCTGCAGTCTCAATCGAGAGAAGCAGTGAGGCAACCATGATGACCTAAGAATTCCCTGAGTTGAGTATTGATTCACCTAAGGTAGACTTAGAGGTCATTACAGATACGGCACCTGAGCGCGTGATGGATGAGGTGATCCCCGAATGACCGAGTAGGCTGAGGAGGTGCTCGTATGCTCATTGGTCGAGGGATGATGCGGTGAGGGACAGCTCCCGCTGGTATGGTTTGTGATCCTCGAATGACCGAGTAGGTCGAGGAGGTGTTCGCTTGCTCATCGGTTGAGGGATGGTACGGTGAGGGACAGCTTCCGCTGGTATGGTTTGTGATCCCAGAATGACCGAGTAGGCTGAGGAGGTGCTCGCCTACTCATCGGTCTAGGGATGGTGTGGTGAGGGACAGCCCTCGCTGGTATGGTTTGTGATCCCCAAATGACCGAGTAGGCTGAGGAGGTGCTCGCTTGCTCATCGGTCGAGGGATGGTGCGGTGAGGGACAACTCCCACTGGTATGGTTTGTCATTCCCGGATAACCAAGTAGGTTGCGGACATGCTTGCCCACTCATTGGTCGAGGGATGATGTGATGAGATATTCCAAGATAGGACACCTTTAGGGTGGGGACAACATGCGGTGTGGTGTGAGATGATGTTCCAGGCTATGACACCTGTAGGGTGTGTACAGTCTGAGGTTGTGGCACCCCTGAACAGATGTGGGAAGAGTCCCACATCGGTAATGAAGGGAAAAGGGAGGGGGAATATATGAGGTTAGCCCCCTTGACCAAGCATGACGCTTTTTGGGCCTTGCCCATGTGGGCCCGGGCCCAAGAGCAAACCTTGCGGGTTCGAGCTGTGTGCGAGGCCCAAAGCGGACAATATCTTGCTGAGTCAAGCCCTAAGACCTATGTTCGGGTTGGGTCATTAGAAATTTGGTATCAGAGTCGAGTTCAACACTCGGACTGTGTGGGCCTATTATCCTTCCCTAGAGTTGTTGAGCTGGACTGGGTCGAGTAGGGGATGGCTCGAGGCTTTAGAGTGGGGGTGATTGTGGCACCCCTGAACCGATGTGGGACTCTTCCCAAATCAGTAATGAAAGGAGAAAGGAGGGGGAATATTTGAGGCCAGCCCCCTTGACCAAGCATGACGCGTTTTGGGCCTTGGCCATGTTGGCCCAGGCCCAAGATCAAAACCATCCGGGTTCGAGCTGTGTGCGAGGCCCAAAGCGGATAATATCTTGCTGAGTCAAGCCCTAAGCCCTGTGTTCGCGTCGGGTCGTTACAGAGGTATGGTAGTCCATGCTATGACACCTACAGGGTAGGTACAGTCTAAGGTATGGTAGTCGAGGCTATGACACTTGCAGAGTGGGTACAGTCTGAGGTATGGTAGTCCAGGTTATGACACCTGTAGAGTGGGTACAGTCTGAGGTATGGTAGTCCAGGCTATGAGACCTGCAGGGTGGGTACAGTCTGAGGTATGGTATTCCAGGCTAGGACACCTGTGGCATGATGTGGTAGTGTGTTTACCCTCGGTTATGACTTTGGAATTCATTGTTGAGACTTGTGTTGTGGGTGTTGACTCACCGGGAATTTATGGGCGCCTAACGAGTGAGTTCGGCTGGCTCACTCGATTGAAGACCTATAAAAATTCCATGAAGGGTGTTTATGCCGGTTGTGTGGAGACCGGCGAACGGGGCCCGAGGTCACAGGTGTGACTACAGGAGGCCTGGTACTCGGTTGAGGAGACCACAGATGAGTCTGGTTGGCAGTCCGTTGAGGACTAGCATGGTAGTTACCCCCGTGTTACAGTCTGTTTGTGACTCTAGTGAGCTCGGCTTATGGGTTAGTTGTGGTATGTGTACGGGTTGTCTTGTGAGGGTCATAGAACTGGTTGAGGACTAGAGACCCTGATCTGATTGAGGATTAGTTTGTGTACCCGTGGATGGGTGGACAGTAGCGGTTGGGCATATAAGGAAGTTGCCTTAGAGTTGCCTTGGGTTGGTTAGAGGATGTGCTAGAGGCCCAGTTGACGTGGGCTCATGTGCTAGGGGTAGGGTACACGTTTGTATGGTCGTGCATGTAGACATCCTATACATTGATATGTCCATTTGATTATATGCAGTGTATGCTTGATGACATGATGCATGTGTTACCCTTATTGGGCATGTAGAGCTCACCCCTTGTCTCACATGTACTTCATAGAGGAAGGGTCGGTGGGACCCTCAGTCGGACGTGGGCGTAGAGTTATAGCTTTGTACCTTATCATGGTTCCATTTTGTAATTGAGGACTTGCTAATGTATTTGAGATATGTGTACATTTCATTGAGTTGGATGAATGTAATAATGGAATAAGGTTATTATTCCCAATTATGATCAATACTTTATTGGTACTATTGGTCATTGGTTTAATTGTAGGTTGCCCGTAGTTACTATGAATTGTGGGAGTAGTGTCTCCCTTTTAATAATAATAAAAAAAATATACCCTTGAAATAGTAACAGATCGATTTCAGGACTTTGTATTAGTTTAACATACTCCTAACGGGACGGGTCGTTACACAATCAATTTTTTTATTGGCTAATAGGATCCTAAAAATTGTTTCTACACTTGTTCCTACTTTCTTCTCCAAACAATCTAAGTCTCCAATGAGAGTTCAACCACAAGATGGCAAAGTAAGTTCCCAGGTAACTGGGAGAGCACAAGGCACTTCTTCCCAGCTTATCCTTAGGTCATGCTCGACCGCAATGCGTTGGTGACAGAACTAACCTTAGACACCATTCTTGAAGATGAACTAGTCATTGGTTCCAAAAATTGATTTGAATTAAAAAGGTTCTTAATGAGCATGAAACCCTAAAAAGCTAGCCTAATGGTTCCTTAATTGATTTTATTAGAACATGCATGAACCATTTTACTATCTTATTTTTCTAAATATTGTGAATGCAATCTTACTTTACCACACAAACATCAAGCAAATATGAAAAACAGTAATAAAACAAATCTAACTAATGCATGAATCTAACATCCTAAAATGCATGAGCAATTTAAATATGCAATTGAATTAAAGAACACCCTAGAAAATTTCTATATGACTGCATGATAAAAGTGAAAATTGAAACAAAATGATTAGGCATTCACCTTCGCCTAGCTTGCATGTTTTCCAGCAATTTTCAAGCGCGCATTCTACAAAACAACACAAGCAAACTATGGTGTAGAGTTTAAATCGAAGAATGCATGATACCTAAACTAAAAGAATTGTTCCTAATCTATAATTAAAGAAGGAGATGTGATATAATATATAAACAAGAATTCCAAACAATGATAAGATTATGGAAGTTAAATCAAAGTTCACCAAATTAAAAATTTATTCCATGATTCCCAAGATTTGACATTTATTTTGAAGATTTTATAAGTTAGAAGTTCTCAGTTTTAGAAAAGTTCTAAGTTTGAATTTTTTTTCTAAAATTTGAAGGTTTCCAAAAATAGATCAATTACCAAAAATAGATATTTTAAAAATAGAAAACTTTCCAAAAATAATTTGATTCAAATAATTGAGAATTTCAAGAATTTCTTATTTAAGGTAACTTTCCAAAAAAAGAAAAAGTTTCCATTTTTAAAGAATTGCCAAAAATTGAACTTTCCAAAAATAAAAAAATTTCATAAAAGTAATAAATTTTTAAAGAGAAAATAATTTAATGATTTTCCCCGGCAACGGCGCCAAAACTTGTTGATGATTTTAAATTTGTAAATCTCTCAAGTGCATGAACCATTCATAGTATAGTAATGTGAGAGCGAGGTTGAACCCAATGGAAAATCTCAAAGTATATATGAATTGAAATTTGTGTCCTCTAAAAATGAATTGTCTTTAAGAAATTGAATCATTATATGAGTCATGTATCTAACTTGGAAAATCAACAAATAAGATGTGTGATTTCTTATTCTAATATGGTGAATTAAATTTTAACCTTAATCATGATTAGGATTTCAAGTTACAAAATTATTTACACATCTTCCTAACTTTAATTGAATGGATCTTTGAGAGAGTGGTTTAGTAGAAAAAGAATCAAAGAATTAAAGAATGAATTAAAGAATTAAAGATTAGATTATACAAGATTTTGGTTAAAACAAATAGTAGATAACAAACATGAGATTTAACATAATTAAAAGGCATAGAATTAAATTGCATGAAAATAAATGATTGAAATTAAATGTGCAGTAACGTAAAGGTTGGCTGTTTGGAATAGACCGTTCATCACCCAAGATGTGTAAACAAAGTAAAGGCCTAGATCTGAAATTCACGTAAAGATCTAAAATATATTTCATATTTATTAATAAAACAAGATTCACAACTTTTTAATTTAATTAATAAAAACCTTAGTAATCATGATTCAAGTCTTACAATCAAGATCCTAACTATTGCATACGCTCATGTTCAATCAAATAAATAAAAGTTGTGTTCTTGAAATTAAAAATAAAATAATCATAAAAGTGTTTTAGAAATTGGATGTTCCAGGTTTCAAAATGAATGCTTCACTTTATTAAATGGAAGAAATAAAGTACAAGGCTTTTTATAAATTAAATACAAGAAAGACAACGTAAAAAATAAAAATCTACAACTCTCACGTGTAAATTCGCATGGTGCTCCTATTTTTTTGTCTTTTGTTTCAGCCTTTAGTCCTCTTGAATTCCAAGTCATATTTGAATTTTACCCTTGGGGCAATGGGGTATTTATAGGTTTTGAAAAGATATGGATGGCTTGGATTAAATCAAGGTTTAAGGTGGAAAATCAAAGGACTGGAATTGATCTAAATGAGAATGGATGATGGGGATTTAAGCTTGGATTTTAGGGTTGCACAAGGTGTGAAATTAGAATGGATCGGATTGGGAATGAGAAAATCGTGTGGGATACTTGGGGATTGGATGGTGAGGTGTGTTGGGATCTTAAGAATGTATTTAAATGGTTTTTAGTCTAAGTGCATGGAGATGTTTTAGGTTGCAAAAATCATGGGATGATGATGTGTAAAATGCACATGGAGGCTAGCTTCAACTAAAAGTTGTTCATAGCTTAGGGTTTATGAATGGAGGGCTTAAATTAAATGGGTTTTGATCTAATGGCTCTAAGGTATTTTGGGTCAAATAATTATAGGAATGGGTAGATGATTGATGGAGAGTTTAGATGCATAGGTGTATCTTGAATGGATGATGAAATGCATGACCTAAATCTAAGGTAATGTGTGTGTGTGATGGATACATGTGGAGGCTCTAGGGTTTCTAAGAGATGAATGAGTGAATGAGATTAGATTACCTAATATCTAATGGCTAAGATAATCAATGCATGAAATGAACGCAAGAATTAATAGGGGATGCATGGATGAACACTAATCTAAGGTTAAGATGATCATGATGATGATTGATGACATGATCTAATGATAGATGAATGGATGGGTTAAATTTGACGGTGGATCTAAGGTTTGACCTAATTTAGTGTGTGAGATGGAAGGTTAAGATTTAAGATGGAAATTGGATGGTTTGGCTGTGAAGTTGGGTTATGGGTTTTGGACATAGGTAGTTGGGTTGGACTTAGGTAAATTCAAACATGGACCATAGAGTTCATTGGACTTTGGGCTTTGGGTTTTGGATTTAGATCTAGACCTCAACTCAGGCTAATTTGAATTGGATTTGAAAGCTTGGGCTTTAGTTGGACTGAGCTTGCAAACTGGCCTGGCCCAAAGTGTGAAATGCGCATGGGCTTGTCTGTGGCTTGGCCCATTGAAGCTTTGTGGAGCATAGCTTGGCCCATTTGAATTAAGTCTAGGCCCAATGACATGAAATTCAGGTTTTGGCACTTGAATTACAACTTTTAACCTCTAAAATTAAATAATAATTCAGTAACTTTAAATCTAAAAAATATTAATTAATCATAGACTCTCATAACTGGATCTAGATTAATTAATTTACATGAAAATCCTAGAAAGTGACATAAAATAATTATAAAAATTCTAGAACTTCTCTTTAAAGTTCTAAACTTGCAATCTTCTGTTATTCTAACTTGATTTTCCTGAACTTTTCATTTTTTATTAGAAAACTGACAAACTATATTAAATGCATCATTATATACAAAATTGAAGATTAACGAACCGAATAATCAAGAGTAAAAATATAATATTTCAATGCTCAACAAATACAAAACCTTCAATTATATGAATTTGGTCGTGGATTTTCTCTAAGTTTAACAATATCTTAAAGCAATAGCTAAATTCTGGTCAGTCAAATTTGACTTGAAGATTTTAATCTTTTGAAGCTAGGAGTTCATGGACTAAGAATAAAAGTTTACATCTTGTCCATGTTTGAAAATAAAAGGGAAAGCAACAATGGGTTCGAATCTAAGTCAGCCATTAAGTCCATAATAGGTTCGATAGGTTCTATGCATTCTATTTCTCAACTTTTTCAAAGTTCTTGCAATCTCAGGCAAGTGTATCTTGTGTGTAACTATTTTTTTTTTCCCTAAGTGGAATACCTTATCATACTTTCATGGGGTGATAGTCTTATAAGGCTCACTATAGCCTTAATCACACCATTTCCCTACCTTACACTAATAGACTCCAAGTAAATTCCATCCTTACTCAATTTGACTCCATTATAAGTTAAATGGATCGTTCATTTATTCCCATAAAATAAAGGGGATCGATGTTAAAAATATGACTTCATTTATTTAATTGAAATAAATAACAATTTATAGGTATCTTATTCAAACTAAGACTATCACAACCAAGCAACCCAATGGGGCCAATGTGTGCCCCATGGAAGTACTTCAAATAAGGCAGTTTAGTGAATTGTTGTTTTACATCTACATATCATCATCATTATAGGCCAAAAATCCCATCTATCGTGGTCAGCTTTACAAGTTCTAATTCTCCATTTGATACTATTATAAACCATATCATCATCCACACTACAATCTTCCATATCTTTCTTTATCTCTTCCCTCCAGTTTCATAGAGATCGACCTATCCTCTTTCTTCATGTAATATGTAGCCTATCAACTCTACATACAAGGGTCATGTTTAGTCTTCTACTTACATGAACAAACCACTTCAAATATATTTCTCTCAAATTCTCAAATTGTTGTTTATTAGAGTTACTTTTAAACTATTCTAAACGCGTTCATTTTTAAGTTTTAACCCTATTTCTTAGAGTTAATCAACTCATTTAACGTATCACACACATCTCCAAATATATATATATATATGGGCTTGGCACATCCGAGCATATTATTTTAATACCTTTAATTTGAATTTATTTATCACCATTTTCTTCACATCTTTAAGTAAGAAATGATTCAGATTTATATATTACTTTTATTCTTATTAAATAACTATTGAACATTTGATTTGAATTTGTTTATCATCATCACATCGTTAGGTCATTAATGATTTAGATCTATATATCAACTTTATGCTTGCTAAATAAATATCGGAGTGAGAATAATATTACTTAAATTATGGATGCATAATTTGTTACACTTAATGGTGTATTTGTATAATATGTATAGCGAAGGCAAGCTTACTTTTATCTATGTTTAAAGTCTTAATAACTTAATTTTCCAATTTTCATTGATAATGTTTGCTATTAATAATTTGATGAATTGATAAAAATAAATCTATGGAATAAATTCTTAATTAATCGATTTTCACCTTCCATTGATAAATAATATGTTACTTGTCTCTACTCAATCTACAAATATTTAATTGCCTTCATGACACCTGGGAGTAGTATAGGAAAGCATATCCAAATCATTCTAACATATCAACACATATGTATGATCTCAAATAGATAAATGTTACAACTTAAATTAACTGGCGAAACATAAACAAATATATCCGACCTCTAATTAAAGTTACTTGTACTGAACACAACTTGACTTATATTCGACTTCAACAAATAGATAATAATACAAATATAAAAATACGAAGAAATTCACCAACCTCTAATAATTAATGTTTAATATAACTCGAGACTAATGTGTAATTTATATATATTAAATGGATTAACTTAACTCTGACTATGTTATATTAATATCATATTAAATTAATGACGAATAAAATACAATTTTTTAAGTTTCAATATAATAGATAGTTCAGTTGTCTTGAACTTTTAATATTATACTAGAGGTTTTAGGTTGAAGTTGAAAAGAGCAACACTAGAAAAATAAGACACGTGAGTTACTAATTTATTAGTCGCATGGAGGAGTGAGTCATCTACAAGATGGCCCGGTTAGTATTTTGAAATATTTAGGAATATATAACATCTCAATTTTAAAATGAATGATCCAAATTTCAACCCTAGCAATTTTTATCCTCAAATAATAAATTAAGTGTCATGACTCATGATAAACGCTAGAAAGAGTGGGTTTGAGGCTGTAACTACCACTTTTTTATTTGCCTATATAATAACAAGCAAGCATAGATGTGAAAAACGCAACAAGAAAGAGCATTATATTTCTTGATCAACATGTGAAAGGGTCATCATAACTGCTGCCAGTACATTACAAAACATTGGATATCTTTACAAGTTATATATATATATATATATATATATATTGATTCGTTCATAAGTGTTAGGAATTAATTTTAAAATTAAAAAAGAAATTAATAAAATTAATTTTGAAGAGTTGAATAAATACTTTGATAATAGTGAGAAATGATTTTTTTTTTTTCAAATGGTCCATATGTTTTGAGTTTATTTGGAAGAAAGCCTCAAAGTTTTCTATAATTCTTTAAAATCTCCCAATTTTTTATAGAAGTTTAGAAAAAAGGTATTTTCACCGTGTTGCCTACAGATCAACTTCCTTTCAAAAATTATTTATACTTGTAGAACATGATTTACTCTGTGTGAACTTGTGAAGTACTCTTTTGAGACAGTTTTTTTCGTCATTTTCTTTTTCTAATTAATTATATTATGCACTTCGCATACTCTTAATTTCATCATAATCAGGGCTAACATGATCAATTTATCATTGGATTAAGATTGAGATTGATTACCATCGTTGATTTTTTAGCTTTAAAATCTACTACTCTGGTTGCCTATCTTAGTTGGTTTTTGAGATGTTACTAATCCATAAAAGCTATTTTCTAAGTGATATTGACCTCCAGTGAACTCTATATAATATGCATCTAAAAAAATTAATGAGAAAATCAGTAAAAATGTATTACAAGAACTTATTTAGATACGAAACTGAGGATCAAGACATGACCTTATTGTAATAATTCAAGACAGCATGGACTCCGATAAAATTTAACTTGAATTTTGTAAAATTGTACTTTAATATTATTTTATCATTGTACTTGTATACGGTAAACAAATGAATCCATTGAGAGAAGAAACCATTTCGATGATGCCATATGATTATAAATGGATTGTTAAGGGGTTTTTTATAAAAAAACTTTGATTGTACGTGGATGAGATAATATGAAAAAAAGATGATGATGAAGACTAAAATTACATGATTAAAAGAGTATGAAATTTTATTTATTCTTCCTCCATGAAATATCTTACGCACACCTTCCATTCCAACACCCAAGGGATTCACCATGGATACCATAACACACGCAATTGTGTTAGATAGTAAATAATAATTATTAGTAGTAGTACTGAATAAAGATTATGGATAAAAATAATAATATAATTATGTGACTATGAAGCAGAAAAAAAAATATATAAAAGCAAAAATAAAAAGCACTCAATGTTAATGCATAGTTGTGCAAATCAAAAGAGTAAAGTACTTTTTTATTAGTTTTGAAACTATAACTTATATATAAGGAATACCAACAAATTTGTAAAAGGATGTAAAAACACAATTTAAGTTAAAATAAATGTTTAAAATTCAAATTTATATCATGGTAATTTTTTTTAGAAGTAAAAGTAATAATTTTTTTATATATAAAATATAAGTACATATATGATAAGAATATTAAAAAATATAAAACAAAAAAAAAATTCAGCATTTGTGACAATTTAAATATTAAAAAATCACTTATATATTACAATCTTCTATTACTCGTATAAAAAATAGAAAAATATAACAAAATATAAACTTGAAAATCACTTTAACATTGTCATGAATTAAAATAACTTAAATAAAACATCACGCCCTGACCCAAAATATAGGCACGTGACGCGGAATAATTTTACTTTTTCGAATATCACATATGAGAAACACACGTGTACTCACAACTCATTCATCGAGCTGATAAATGAACTAAAATACCATTTATATCTCAAAGGGGATATAAATTCTCTACCATAAATGTTATCAAGTATTCTATAATTTGTTACAACCAAATATACAATGAATAAAATGTTAAAATCAACATCACCAACTCAAATCAAATAAATGAAATAAACAACTCAATATGTAGGGCGTATAAAGCAGCATGATATACTAAACGTTTCCTCGGGGTCCCTCGGACCCAACCGGTATAACATTACCTGAAATTGTAAGAATGTAAGTACAAATAATACTCAGTGAGGAAATATGTATGTTACACACTCATGCACCCATATAATAATAATGTATGAAATGGAATATAAATAAGGCTATGCTATCATGTCACGCTATTAATATGAACATAATGTCCACACAAGGATACCAATCTCATTAACGTGAACACAATGTCCACTCAAGGATACCAATCTCATCAAAGTGAACACAATGTCTACCCAAGGACACCTCTATGGAACGGGCTGTCAAAACATCATGATCTCTTGAGGGACATAGGCCACGACTTACAAGTGGGAGATCTCTATACAACATAGATAATCTACCTCACCCCACGTCCCTTCACCACTCTAGTGACTAAGTGAGCTCTAAGGTGATCAATATACGACTTACCAAATTACAACAAAGCTGGACAGTGAATTGGAACCCAACTTGGAAATACATATTTGGTTTCACTGTCAGCTAGACCACTCGCTCTCACCGACCTCTTGGTGGAGACAGGATCGACCCACCGTGGTGAAAGACTGGTCGAGAGTCTCGTATGTACCGACCCCTCGGTGAAGGCTAAAACGACCCTTCGTGGACAATGACTCTTCGATAGAGATTTCTGAGTTTTGGAACTTTGAACACAAGTGGGCTCTCTAAGAAACAGACATATCGGTAGTTCAAGACCAATTGAGAGTTACGGGAACGACTTCTCGGTAAAGGCCAACAGGTCGGTCTGGGTAAGACAGGTTTCTAGACTTGAAACTACTGTCAGCATGGTGTTGCCCCAGATCGAGACAATCGTATGGATCGACCTCTCGGTGCCATGATTGTTGACCCATCGGCGACACCAACATGTCGACAGGGAAAAATTATACCGTTGGGAGTGCATTAATGCGCAACGGTCGGGTTGTTGAATGGTAACATTTCTAGTCATCGACCCCTCGGTGCGCCCGGCCTGTGAGAAATTACAATTGCTGCAACTGGCTACCTTCTCTATATAAATTAATCTTTGTGCAACCAGTTGATATCCTTTGAAAAAACGGTTGGACCCTCATCATTATCAGTGAGCTTAAAAAAGGGCCAACAGAAGGATCACTCTCTCTCTTGTGCTTACACTTGGGGAATCAAATACAACTAATCATATGAATTGAGTTTGTGAGAGAGAGGAGAAAGGAAAATAAACTAGGATAACCCTGGTAAATCCAATTTCCTTGTGTCCCTAAGATTGTGATTGCTATATGACGGCTAAAAGGCGGAACGTCGGCACACATTGGGTGTGATCCTCAAGAAGCACACATCAATGAGATAAAGCTTCAAAGGCAAGTGTTTTTTGTTTTTAATTTTGTTTTAAAACCTTTGTCCCGAAAGTGGATTAAGGAGGATTGGCTCCGGAACCACGTTAAAAAACTCTAGAGCTTCGTCTCTGGCACAGTATTGAGCAAGATTTTCTCTATTCCTTCTGGAGTGTAGGGCTTTAAAAATGGTTTCAAACGTTGACCATTGACTTTGAAAGGATGACCATTTTTAGGATGCATGATCTGGATGGCACCATGTGGAAATATGGTTGTGACAATGAATGGACCGACCCATTTGGATTTCAACTTTCCAGGAAAAAGATGCAACCTAGAATTGTACAATAGGACATTTTGACAAACAACAAACACTTTTCGGAGAATGTGTTTGTCATGAAAGATTTCCATTCGGTCTTTGTACTTTCTATCCGTATCCTAAGCTTCATTTCTGATTTCTTCCAACTCAGCTAATTGAAGCTTTCTGAGTTGTTCAGCCGAGTCTATAGAAAAATTGAAACGCTTGATTGCCCAATATGCTTTGTGTTCTATTTCGACTTGAAGATGACAAGTTTTTCCATACACTAAGAGATAGGGTAACATCCCTATGGGTGTCTTGAACGCAATTCGATAAGCCCATAGTGCATTAGTGAGTCTAGAAGACTAGTCTTTCCAAGATGGATTGACTGTCTTTAAGGATATGTATGATTTATCTATTTGATATTTCCACTTGTTTGAGGATGATAGGGGGTAGCTACTTTATGAATCACCCCATATGATTTCATCAATTTTTCGAATGGGTGATTATAAAAATGCTTACCACCATCACTGATGATTGTTCATGGAATACCAAATCTAGAGAAGATATTTTCTTTCAAAAAGCGAGTGACAACCTTGTGATCATTGGTTTTGCATACCACTGCTTCTACCCACTTTGATACGTAGTCAACTCCTACGAGGATATATAGATTGACAAAAGAATTAGGAAAAGGTCCCATGAAATCAATACCCCAAACATCGAAAAGTTCAACAATTAAGATTGGGTTTAAAGGCATCATGTTCCAGAGGGATATACTTCCTAATTTTTGACATCTATTGCATGAAACACAGAAGGTATGGGTATCACAAAACATAGAGGGCCAGTAAAATCCAAACTGCAAAATTTTTGCAGTTGTCTTTTTAGCATTGAAATGGCCTCCACAAGCTTGATCATGATAGAAACTTATGACACTTTGTTGTTCTTCTTCAGGAACACAACGACGAATAATTTGATCTGCACAATGCTTAAACAGATATAGATCATCACAAATGAAATGTTTGACTTGTGCCAGAAATTTAGCTCTATCTTGTTCAGTCCAATGAGGAGGCATTTGACTAGTCACAAGATAATTGACAATGTCTGCGAACCATGGTACTTGGGAAAGGGGCATGAGTTGCTCGTCAGGAAATGACTCAATGATAGGACGGTTATCTTCAGTGATCTCAATTACCAATCTAGACAAATGGTCGGCTACTACATTTTCAGAACCTTTCTTATCCCGAATTTCAGTATCAAATTCTTTTAGTAAAAGTATCCATCGGATCAGGATTGGACTTAGCATCTTTCTTAGAAAGAAAATACTTGAGTGCAGCATGATCTGAATAGATAACGACCTTCGAACCTACTAAGTAAGATCGAAATTTGTCTAATGCAAATACAACTGCTAACAGCTCCTTTTCCGTGATTGAATAATGAAGTTGAGCGCCATTCAATTTTTTGCTAGCATAGTGGATAACATGAGGTAATCTGTTCATTCTTTGTCCTAACGCGGCTCCTACTGCATAGTCAGAGCCATCGCACATAATTTCAAAAGGTATAGACCAATCAGGTGGCTATATGATTTGAGCAGAAGTCAAAGCAGTTTTCAATTTTTCAAAGGCTATGACACATTTTTCATCAAAATTGAAAACGGCATCCTTGGTCAGGAGTCTACAAAGAGGTCTTGATATGTCACTGAATCCTTTGATAAACCTTCTGTAAAATCCAGCGTGACCTAAGAATGACCTTATCTCTTTAACAATTTGTTGTTTTGGTAAATTAGAGATTAGGTTAACCTTGGCTTTATCCACTTCAATTCCTTTTTCTGAGATGATGTGCCCAAGTACTATGACTGATTTCATCATAAAGTGACATTTTTTCCAATTGAGTACTAAGCTCTTTTCTTTGCACCTAACTAACACAAGCGTTAGATTGTGCAGGCACTGGTCAAAAGTTGATCCAAAGACTGAGAAATCGTCAATGAAAACTTCCAAGAAACATTCTACCATGTCGGAGAAAATACTGATCATGCACTTCTGAAAGGTGGCAGGTGCATTACACAGTCCGAAAGGCATACGACGAAAGGCGAACATATTGAATGGACAGGTAAATGTTGTTTTCTTGAGTGCGTGTTGAAACTAACTCATTTTCCTCATTTTTGATTACTGTGACACCAGACTTTTCCGGGACAACTTGGATTGGACTTACCCATGCACTATCTGAAATTGGGTAAATGATTCCAGCTTCGAGAAGTTTCAAAATTTCAGCTCTCACTACTTCCTGCATTGCTGGATTTAACCGTCTTTGTGGTTCCCTAGATGTTTTGGAGTTTTCTTCCAGATAAATTTTGTGCATGACCACAGAAGGGCTAATTCGATTGAGATCGGCAATGGACCATCCTATAGCTTCACGATGATCTCTTAAAACGATTAGAAGTTTAGACTCCTGCTCAGAAGTTAAGTCTGAAGTTATGATAATTGGCAATGTGTTTGAAGGTCCAAGATATGAATATTTGAGAGTTTCAGGAAGAACTTTGAGTTCTAATTTTGGTGGCTTCACGATAAACGGGACTGAAACTGATAGATTGACAGAAAGAGGTTCAAATTTGGTGATAACATCCACTCTTGGATAAACGAATATTAATTCATAGGGAGGATAGTCGATCCGCCTCGATTTGGGCACAGAAACAGATGCCCCAATAGACCTCCGAAGGCTCATCGTGAGTTATTGTTGTTCGACCAGGCTCTAAACCCTAAAGAAAGACAGATAGATGGTTATCTCCTTTTCCCACCCTTGCTGAAGAAGCTCCTGAAGAAGTGAGAGAAGGAGGAGAAATTTGCTCACTCGAGAGTGGCAGGTGAACTGCATTGGTTGATTCTAAGGTTGTTTATACTTACCACTTTACACTACTAGCTTCAAGTATAGTTTCAATTCCACACTAGAACTTTTGTTTGATTGAATCAGCTTCGTTGAAACTCTTATTTTGACTAGCATTTGCTGCTGAAGAATAAACCAGTTTCAAAATGAATGGGATAAGATGCTCGATAAGGCATGAGGTTCAGTAACATAAGTGTTTCCTCCTAGGAAGGCCCACGAATCTGATCAATGACTCTTCGTTGTGAGTGAGCAAAAGAGGTTCAGGGCACTTCAGAGCACTCATTTTCCCCTTTGATCGAAAGAAAGGGGCAAGTTTATTCATGGTTGAACTTTTTTGTCTCCTGTCTATTGATGCGGCACGATTTTCTTATGCTTTTTTCTCTCTTGTTTTTGCAGCTTTTGTTGTGGAAGAGAGAGCTCCAGCTGTTGAGGAGGAAAGAGCTCTAGTACCGGAGGCACCAGTTGTATCGGAGGTTCCAGTTGAGGCTTCAGTGGATGTTAATGAGAGTGTAGCACCTCCTATTCGGAAGTCGAGGAGAAGGATTTCTATAAATCCTTGTCTAAGTTAGACAATGATTTTTTGAATTGATCATTGCAAATGGAGTGAAGGAAAAATTCATCAACGGAACTCTGAATTAATTTACCTCGCATGGATCATCCGTGCAGAGAGGTTGTCGACAAAGGCCAAAAACATTGAGTTCAGTTGTCAAATTTCCAAATGATAATCTAAGCATACCATTTTGGCAATTCATCACTACTTTTGCAGTGGCCAAAAATGGTCGTCCAAGAATGAATGGGATATGTCCAGAGTTGATTGTGTATCCAATACCACAAAATCTACAAGAAAGTCGAAATTGTCAACCTTAACTAGAACGCCTTCTATCACACCTCTGGGACTTTTTACTAAGCTATCAACTAACTGTAGTGTGATAGAAGTAAGTTTCAATTCTCCCAAACCTAATTGCTTATAGAAAGAATATGGCAGTAGGCTGACACTAGCTCCAGGATCTAATAAGTCCCTGTCAATTGTGTATGTACCAATTGTACAAGCAATGATTGGACATCCAGGATCCTTATGTTTGATTGGAAATGTTTGTTGGAGTAGTGCACTCATATTTTCTACCAGGAAAGCTTTTGTGGGAACATTGGTTCTTCGTTTCACTATAAATAGGTCTTTGAGAAATTTGGCATACGAAGGTACCTAATTGATGGCATCGAATAGAGGGATATTGATACTGACATGTTTAAAAACCTTTAGTATGTCACCATAAGGTATCTTTTATTTTACGAATAACCTATGAGGATATGGAGCCCTTGATGAAAATGTTTTCTTAGCAGATAAATTTGATGGATTTTGGACAGGGGATGAACACAGTGAGTTATCTGATTGCTTTGATTGATCATTGATTGCTTCTTTAGGCATTTCCACTTTGTTATCTGCCTGTTTCCCTGATCTCAAGGTAGTAATTGATTTAACATCGTCTGGTTTGGATGATGAAACTTCAAACTGTCCCTTAGGATTTGGAATAGGTTGACTGGGAAAGTTGCCTTGTTCCCTATCACCAATAACAGTGGCCAATTGTCCAAGCTGTGTTTCAAGCTGTGCATAGCCTGTTGAGTAGATTGCAAGAATTACTGCAACGTATCCTCAATCGAAGGTTTACGTTGTTGTGAAGGATAAGATTGATTCGACTGGATGGATGATATGGTTGATTTTGAGGTGGTGGCTGATATGGAGGTGGTCAAAATGATTGATTTTGATATTGAGGAAAGTTTTGATTCATTGGAGATTGATTCTGTCGCCAAGAAAAATTGGGATGATTTTGCCAATTAAGATTATATGTAGCAGAGAACGGGGTTCCTTACTGTCTTGCAAAATTATTGAGTGCATTTACTTGTTTAGTTGAACACTCAGAATTTGATTCTAGAGAAGAGCAATTTTGAGCGGTGTGTCTTGGACTAGAACACATAGCACAAAATTCAGCATTTGATCCTATTGATGGATTCATCGCCTGAGCCATCACTAATGTGTCGACTTTTTTGTTAGGTTTGTGATTGCTAACTTACCGTCAAAATCACTATTGACTTCGTACAAACCCCCTTTTCTTGAGGTTTGTGCTAGAATATCTTTCTTTGAAAAATCTCATCGCTGAGAATTTTCGGCCAATGTTTCCAAGAATGTCCATCCATTGTTTTCAGTTAGCTTCAAAAAGTCCCTATTTTTCATAAACTCGACCATTTGACGGGTTGATGTGGTTAAACCATCATAAAAAAATTGGACAAGTCTCCATGTTTCAAAACCGCGGTGGAGGCATTTTGCTAATATTTATTTGAATCTTTCCCATGCTTCACAGAATTGTACACTCTCCTTTTGATTGAAGTTTATCATTTCTTTCTTGAGAGCGTTTGTTTTTTATATTGGGAAAAAATTATTCAAAAATTTATTAACCAACTGATCCCAAGTGGTGATGGTATTTGCAGGTAAAGTATTTAGCCATAATTTCACTTTTTCTTTGAGAGAAAAGGAAATAATCGAAGTCGAATAGAATCATCAGTAATTCCTTGGATTTTAATGGTGGCGTAGATCACTTAGAATTCTTTCACATGGATGTATGGATCCTCTTTATCAAGACCATGAAAGGTTTGTAGTAGATGTAAAAGTCTTGCCTTAAGTTCAAAAGTAACATTGGTTGTAGGTACAACTATACCTGATGGTGTATTGGTCGTGACTGGTGAGAAGTAATCTTGGAGAGTTTCTCCTCAATTTCTTCTACAATGGGAGATGATGGAGGAGTAGATGAGGTTGATGATGAAGGTGAAGTAGGTGAATCGTCTATGTCTGTGACTGAGCTGGACTGATCTCCGGACGCAACAATCGATGTACTGATGGGAAGTGTAACTCTAACCAAGCGATTGGAGGGGTTACGTGAGCAATGATGCATACACAGACACGATCATACACGCTAAAACAAATTCACACAAGAAAAATGCCTAAATCTAAATTTAAATTGCACTAATGCAATTTTTTTTATTGGCTAATAAGACCCTAAAATTTGTCTCTAGACTTGCTCTTAGTTTTTTCTCCAAACAATCTAAGTCTCCAATGAGAGTTCAACCACAAGATAGCCAGGTGAGTTCCCATGTAAGTGGGGGAGCACACGGCATCTCTTTCCAGCTTATCCTTAGGTCATGCTCGACTGCAATGCCTTGGTGATAGAACTAACCTTAAACACCATTCTTGAAGATGAACTAGTCATTGGGTTCGAAAAATTGATTGAATTAAAAAGGTCCTATTGAGCATGAAACCTTAAAAATCTAGCCTAATTGTTCCTCAATTGATTTTATTAAGAGATGCATGAACCATTTTACTATCTTATTTTTCTAGATATTGTGAATGCAATCCAACTTTACCACACAACCATCAAGCAAATATGCAAACAATGATAAAACAAATCTAACTAATGCATGAATCAAACATCGTAAAATGCATGAGCAATTTAAATGTGCAATTGAATTAAAGACCACCCTAGAAAATTTCTATATGAATGCATGATAAAAGTGAAATTTAAATTATTATGATTATTGTAGTGCATGAACCATTCATAATATAGTAATAGTGCAAGCGAGGTCAAACTCAATGGAAAATCTCAAAGTATATGAATTTAAATTAATGTCATCTAAAAATGAATTGTTTTTAAGAAATTGAATCATTATATGAGTCATGTATCTAACTTAGAAAATCAGCAAATAAAATGTACGATTTCTTATTCTTATATGGTGAATTAAATTTTAACCTTAATCATGATTAGGATTTCAAGTTACAAAATTATTTACACATCTTCCTAACTTTAATTGAATAGATTTTTTAGAGAGAATGAGTGAAGAGAAATTAAAGAATTAAAGAGTGAATTAAAGAATTAAATAACTAAAGATTAGATTATACAAGATTTGGGTTAAAACAACTATTACACAACAAACATGAGATTTAACATAATTAAAAGGAAGAAAATTAAATTGCATGAAAATAAATGACTGAAATTAAATGTGCAGTAATGTAAAGATTTCTTGTTTGGAATGACCGTTCATCACCCAAGATGTGTAAACAAAGTAAAGGCCTAGATCTGAAATTCACGTAAAGATCTAAAATACAATTCATATTTATTAATAAAACAAGATTCACAACTTTTAATTTAATTAATCAAAACCTTAGTATTCATGATTCAATCAAGATCCTAACTATTGCATACGCTCATGTTCAATCAAATAAATAAAAGTTGTGTTTGAAATTAAAAATAAAGTACTCATAAAGGTATTTTATGTAACACCCCAATTTCTCAATGAAAGTGGAAAATTACCAAAATGCCCCTGAGTTGTTAAATTAGTTATTTTGTGATGTTAAGTAAGGAAATAGTGGGGCCCATTGCTCAAAATAAAATCATATGAGCATATTATGAATGTTAAGTTTTATTGGTTGGGTAATTTTCATCATTTGGGTCAAAAATGGCTAAATGGGTCAAAGGGCCCAAATGGGGCCCATCGGGTCTTGCTGGGTTATTTGACCGTTTTGTGATTTCAAATTAAAAGGGGTTAAGCCTATTTGATTGGAAATCAAGTGGAGGAAAAATGGGTAGGCTTGATCCATATGTAAAAACCAATTGGAAATGATCAAAATATCATAAATGGGTCATGTTGTCAAAACGGGTCAAGGAGCTAAAAGTGGACCCAACGGGTCGAGTTGACTATTGTTGACCGTGTGAACCCTCAAGGAAGCTCAAACACGATTCAAATCAATTGAGTGGGATGGAGGTGAGTTGGAATTAAGTCAAAAGGTGAGTTAACTCATATGCATTAAATGAAATGCATTAAATGTGATGAGTTGGGTTGGAATAAAAAAATACCTTGAGTTGAGTGAGTCAAAATGGAAACTCAAGGGGCTATAAATTCAGTGAGTCCAAGGGGAATTGGAGGAGTTTAGCTGGTCTCAAATCAGCCAAAACAAGTCCCACACGTTGGGGACTTGTTTTGGTGAGTTCATGGTAAATAATTAAATGAAATGCATGGGAATGAGATAAGATTGCATGGGGCTGCCAATGGGTGTGTTGGGAGTGCCAAGGGGTGCTTTGCTTGGCTGCAAGTGACTCTTTGGTTTGAGTAAGATTTGATGAGGATTAAATGGGTGTTATGGGGTTGTTTAACAAAAGCAACCAACACCATCACTTGGCCGATTTTATCATTGCAAAACCTTAGAATTCTCATCTCTTTCCCTCACTCAAGAACACACTCTCTTGGCCGAGTTTTACCTTGGTGATTTCACCATTGTTCATGCCTCTAACCAGCTGAGACAAAGGAAGAAAGAAGGAAGGAAACAAGAGGGAAGAAGGCAAGGAGCAAAGGCATAAGAAAAGCTTGGAATTTGGTAAGTATTTCCATGGACTTTTGATTAATAAAATGGATGTGTATTGGGCCAAGGTTATGGCCGATTACACCAGGGTTTTAACCCTGATTAATGGAGGATTTAAAATAGTAAAAAATAACCATTGGGTTCGGCCACCATGGAGGGCCGAACCCCATGTAAAAGATGGGTGGTTTTTCATGTTTTGAAACATGGAAACCATGGAGGTTTAGGGACTGATTTTTGGGTTTTACTTAAGAATCAAATACATGTTATAGAAAGGATTATAAACCTGGATCTGAATGACAAAAAGGCTGAAGTTAACATGGTCTAAAACAATGGTTTAAAAGATGGAAAACATGGACCATAGGGTTCGGCCACTTTGGGTGGCCGAACCCCATGAATTTTATTTGTATAAAGTGATGGTTTTTGTAAAATCATGGGCTGTTTTTGTATGATCTAAGATACAAGGTGAAAGGGTTTTTAAATCATGAAATTGGATGTCATGTTTGGGCCATGGAATGGCCGAATACATCAAGGAATAAAACCTTGGATTAAGATTAATTAAAATGGCATAAATGTATCATTGGGTTCGGCCACATGGGATGGCCGAACCCCATGATCTTGTTTGGGTAATTGGATGGCTTTTGAAGTGTAAAAACCATACAATACTATGTTGATTATTACATGATTTAATGGACATATAATGTAAGTTAAAAAGGGTCCAAAACATGGGCATAGGGTTCGGCCACATTGGATGGCCGAACCCCATAAAAGTGTTTGATAAGTTGGTATGGTTTTTGGAGAGATAAAACCATACCAATAGTGGAGATTTTTATGTGATAATGTTACTGTTTTTGGTTGGCCATTGAATGGCTGAACCAAATGGTGTTTATGATTAAAGAGAAGGGTTTAAGTTATGACATTATGGTGAAGAATAATGGATAAAAGAACCCCATGGAGTGGTTTTAGTGGATTAAAGTTTGGATGATTAATGTGATTAGAATGGATTAAGAAATCCAAATGGGATTGGTGAGGTTTGGCCAAGCTGTATGGCCGAACCCCACTAAGGTGGTTTGGTCATATGGGCTTTGATTGTGAAGCAAAAATTAAACAAGGCTTGGCCGAGTGGCAAAGCTGTAAATACAAGTGATTATGGTAATTATGAATAAAAAAAGAACAAAGGACTTAAAGAAGAGGGCTCAAACCAATATGGTGAGGTTCGGTCATGTTGTATGGCCGAACCCCACCAAGTGATATTTAGTGGTTTGAAGTATTAATAAATCGTTTGGATGGTGTTAATCCAAAACCAAAGAGATCAAGTCAAAGTGGGTGAGGTTCGGCCATGGGTATGGCCGAACCCCACAAGATGTTTGGGTCTTATATGAGAGTGGATATTTAATTATTAGTATGATTTACTTATTGTTACATGACAAGGTAACGGATCGTGAACGGCGGGCAAGTCGTGATCAAGTGAAAAAGAACAAACACCGAAGCAAATTTTCAGTAGGTTTCCTACCTACTTGTAACCACAGTTTTTACCCAATATTTCTTATGATACTCTTGTTTTAACATATGTGTTTCAAATGATATATTATGCATTAACAAATGGCATACAGGCATTGGCATCTCATGCATAGTCATGGGATAATGAATGAAGTTCTACAGTGATGGATACGATGGTACATGATGGGGGTTGCTCATTACATGTACATCGCTTATAGAAGAGATGAAGGTGTGTTGTAATTTACCTTGTCGGTGCGAGGCACGTCAAGTGATGGCTATGAAAGTACATGATGGGGGATGCTCATTGCATGTGCATATTTCATAGCATTGTTTTACCTGTTTTGATGATCATGTAATATGATATGTATATGCATGTTTTATATGCTAACATGTGGTAGCCCTGATTCGGGAACCTACTGGGCGCGTTGATCTAACGCCCTAATTCTATCCTCAGAGGAGATTGCAGGTACAAGCAAGGGGAAAGGGAAGGTCATTGACCAAGAGGGGAGCTGAGCCTAAGTGCTTAAATAATGGATTTGGATTACGTTTTATTACTGTCATTTGAATACTATTGTTGGACATGTAATAATTCGTTATTTGCTATGGTTTGTTTAGGATCATAACTTGTGGATGGTTGATTTATGTTATTTAATATTTAAGAATATTACTTGCTATCTCGTCTTTTTATTCCGCATGTTGATGTTAGTTCCATGTGTGAATCACTATCATGGTCTATTCCATGTACACATGGGTGGCCAGTTAAGGTTCAGACTTGGGTAGTCTGAACTTAACTCGCGTCGTGACGCCGCCCGCTCTCTTCCGTTGTTTATATAAAAAAAAAAAAAAAATTAGACTCTGAAACTCTCGGAAAGGGCGGGGCGTTACAGTTGGTATCAGAGCGAAACGGGAAGTTGAATCATCGAAGTAAGATTAAGACGGTTTCATGTCTCACTGACGGATAAGAATCCCAACTGACCGACTCTTCTGAGTCCGCTGACTGGGGGCCGGATTAATTTACTTCGAGTGACTCGGACTGAACAATCAATCTGAGAACGACAGTGAAAGATAGCAAAGTAAAGTACAATCATCATAACTGGACATATCAAACGTAGCAAGGTAGGATGAACTCCCTTGAAATCCCCACACTGAGAAACAAACAATAGGAAATTAGAGATTTCCCCAGAAATAAAAAGAAAACAAAGAATGTTGATTTGGTAATCTTCCTAAACAAAGTACATGATATTTTGCACGATCAAAATTCCCTGGAAACCAAGAGTGGTTTATTTAGAATTATTGTTGAATATTTTTGTGTTTGAAATGATGTGGCACAGATATGTCAAGCAACGAAGAATACACTGAGTTATGGGATAAAGGGACACCAAGTTGTCCGGTAGATTTGGTATCAACTTCCGACAGTATCAGTATGGAAGTTAATGTGGATCTTCAGGAGGGACCTCCTGAAGAAGCTGATGTGGACTTAGCGCCTCTTCCAGAGGATCTGATGGATGACATTCCTGAAATGGTGGAACCTCCTGAGGAAGAGGAGGATGATCTAGCACATTTACTGGAGGATCCCATGGCTGGCGTACCTATTATATTGGAATCACTTGGGGAGATAGATCCCTATGACACATGTGAACTGTGCAATCAAGATGGGCACCACTGCCGGTATTGTCCTCATCCGCTGGGTGTTGTCTGCCCGTCCTGTGGACTACATGGGCATGGTGAGGCAAGGACTAATTGTCCATACATCGGAGGACCTGGATTAGTACCCTGCACGACTTGTGAGGTATTGGGGCACACGGCGATGACGTGTCCTGATAACCGATTCAAGTTCGCTTTTGATGCGGAGTCTTCTACGGAAGACTAGGATAGGAAGTAATTGTAGGGGTATTAAAAAGAGGGTCAATTTTGTAAGGGGGTATATTTTGTTATACATAGGGTTTGTTTCACCCTACCCACCTTTGTACAAAGATGCAGTTTGAATTTATATAAATATGTGATTTCATGTTTTTATGAGGATTCATGGCATGTGTTGTATATTATTAATGGAAACTAAGTCTATGATGTTTCCATGAATTAGGACTAAATGGCACCACAGAAAAAGGTGGTAAAAGATCTGAAGGGAAAAGAGAAAGTTTTACAGATCGGACTAGGTGAGGGGGTGTCAAAGAGAAGGACTCGTCAGGACGATAAAAAGAAGGATGATGTGCTCATTATCACACCACAAGGGAAGGTGGTACCCCGACGCAAGAAGGCGTCATCGGAACCTGAAAGAGAGCCGTCCGTTCATGACAAAGAGAGATCTGTTCATGAACGATCTCACAGTGAGGAAGAATCTCACCACTCTCGGCGGGAAGAAGAAGGGAGTGACCCTACGAATCAACAGGACGACGAGGAGGAATATGACTCGTCGTATCGACGCGAGGAGGAGGAGAATAGTAATATGACTGTACCCTTTGTGCCTCCTGAACTGCACAGCTTGGTACAAGCCGTGGTTACATCTGTCCTCCAACAACATTTGAACGGAGGGGGAAACATGAGCGAAAATAATGACCGAAATATGGTCAGAGACTTTCAGCAACAGCGCCCACCTTACTTCAAGGGCAGAGAAGGGCCTATTGGGGCCGAGAATTGGTTGGAGAAGATTTCGCATATATTGACTCTTTTGAACATCAAGAGTCATGCCCATAAAATATTATTGGCCACGTCACAGCTGGTGGATGACGCTGCCAAATGGTGGAAGGTGGTGGAGAAACAACAGGCACTTGTGCCAAGAAGAGAAAGAGTTGCTATGACCTGGGAGCAATTCTCCGCGACATTTCTAGAGCGCTACTTTCCAGAGGAAGAAAGAGAACGTCAAATTCAGGCCTTTATGACGTTAGTACAAGGTTCAATGACGGTGGCTGAGTATCACCAAGAATTTCTCAGCCTGTCAATCTATGCATACTATATTGTGGACACGGAATATCGAAAGGCTCGCAAGTTCGAGCGTGGGTTACGGCCAAACATTAGGGCCAATGTAACTGTGTTCAAAGCAGCCACGCTAGCGGAAGTGGTCAGCAGGGCCACCATTGTGGAACAAGAAATGGCGGAATTTGCCAGAGTGGACAACCGCCGAGCTCCGAGTGGGAGAGGTGGGTACCAACCCAACAAAAAGTTCAGGCCGAATTTCAGCAGACCCTCACCGTCTGTTGGATCAAGTGGGGGCTTTCGCCCCAACCAGCCCACTCAATCTGTTGCGGTCACTCAAGCATCCCGAGGAGTGAATACTTGCTTTCACTGTGATCAACCTGGTCACTACAAAAAGAATTGCCCAAAGCTCAACAGGCTGTCTAACTCAAGAGGATCATTTCGTCCGCCAGCTAGACCGGCATACTCCAGAGGAGGCAGAATGCAGGGCCGGGGAGGTCGAAGGTCTAACCCTGCTGGAACAGGAAGATTATTCACTCTAACTTCTCCAGAGGAAGAGGAGGAGGATCATCCTGTGATACAAGGTATGGCGGTAGTGAGTAGCTCATATGCATATGCACTATTTGATTCCGGAGCGTCACACTCCTTTATAGCTGCATCGTTTATTACTGCTACTGGTACATTAGTTCAAAGATTAGCCACAGAACTTACTATTGTATCCCCTGTCGGAGATTCGGCATTGGGACTTATTTGTACTGCGGTTAACACCGAATTAGCTGGACTCAGATTTGAGTTCAATTATTTAGTGCTGGACATGTCGGAATATGATATTATATTCGGAATGGATTGGTTGGCAAAGTTTCATGCCAACATCGACTGTTATGGTCGAAGAGTGACATTTAAGTCACCCGAGGGCAAGCAATATGTAGTTCGTGCAGATAAACAAAGTGGATTACAGGAAGGGTTAAACCACGTGGTATTGAATAATATCACCATAAACAAAGCTCCAGTTACTGAACTTCCGGAAATTGTACAAGAATTTGGGGATGTGTTCCCAAAGGAACTCCCTGGTTTACCACCTATGAGGGAGATTAACTTCGAGATCAGGCTGTATCCTGGCACAACACCAGTGTCGTTACCACACTATCGGATGGCACCAGCAGAGATGTCAGAGCTAAAGAAGCAGATTGATGAACTGCTTAGGCTGGGTTGCATCCGGAACAGTACGTCGTCGTGGGGAGCACCAGTGTTATTTGTGAAGAAGAAGGATGGCTCACTTCGGATGTGCGTGGACTACCGAAAGCTGAATCAGCTAACAGTCCGGAACAAGTACCCTCTACCCAGGATCGATGATTTATTCGATCAATTGAGGGGTTCAAGCCATTTTTCAAAGATCGATTTGATGTCTGGTTATCATCAAATTCGAGTTAGGGAGGAAGATATAGAAAAGACAGCTTTTCGGACGCGGTATGGACTGTTTGAGTTCGTGGTCATGCCATTTGGACTCACGAATGCGCCGGCAGTGTTCATGGATTTGATGAACAGAATCTTCCGTCCCTATTTAGATCAATTTGTAATTGTATTCATTGATGATATCCTGATCTATTCTAAGAGTCAGGAGGAACACGCAGAGCATCTACGTATAGTCTTGAATACGTTGAGGCAAAATAAGCTATATGCCAAGGCCAGTAAATGTGAATTCTGGTTATCCGAGGTCAATTTCTTGGGACATGTCATAACCAAAAACGGTATAGCCGTGGATCCAACAAAGGTGGCGGCAGTAAGTGAATGGAAAGCGCCAAAGAATGTGACCGAGATCCGCAGTTTCTTAGGGCTGGCGGGTTATTATCGAAAATTTATCATGGACTTTTCCAAGATAGCGTCTCCATTGACTCGCCTCACTCAGAAAGGAGTCAAGTATGAGTGGTCAGATCTGTGCAATCAAAGGTTTGAAGAGCTAAAAGACAGACTTACAACCGCTCCTATTTTGATTTTGCCGGAAAAGGGCAAAGGTTATGAAGTACAATGCGATGCTTCAGGAGAAGGACTAGGGTGTTCACTCATGCAAGGTCATCATGTGGTGGCATATGGGTCAAGACAGTTAAAAATACATGAACGTCTTTATCCCACACATGATCTGGAGCTAGCCGCGGTGGTCTTCGCTCTCAAAAGCTGGAGACACTACCTGTACGGCGAAAAATTTGAGGTATTTTCTGATCACAAGAGTTTAAAATATTTATTTGATCAGAAGGAGCTCAATCTAAGGCAGCGTAGATGGATGGAGTATCTGGCAGATTATGAATTCGAGCTTCGATACCATCCAGGCAAGGCGAACAAGGTGGCGGATGCTCTTAGCCGCCTATCTCATGCATCGGTCGCATGCTTGATCAGAACGGAATGGGAGATGCTGCACACCATCCGAGAGTTCAATCTTCATATCAACAACCGTGGAAGTATGTATAATTTGATCATACGGTCCAATATAGTCACCAAGATTGAACAAGAACAAAGAACAGATCCGGAAGTGGAGGACATTTGGGCCAGGATGTCTACTGGCACCGTTGTACCGGAATGGGAACTACGACCAGGACAGGGTCTTGTATTCCGGGGAAGAACTTATGTGCCAAAGAGTTGCAGGAAAGAGCTACTGATTAAGGCACATCAATCCAAGCTCTCTATTCATCCGGGTAGCACCAAAATGTATCACGATCTAAAGAGACATTATTGGTGGCATGGACTAAAAAGGGATGTGGCGGAATTCGTGGCACATTGTCTAACTTGTCAACAAGTTAAGACTGAACACCAAAAGCCACCAGGATTACTCAAACCCTTAGCAGTGCCAGAATGGAAATGGGAACACATATCCATGGACTTTGTATCGGGGTTGCCGAGGTCTTCAAGGGGCAATGACGCCATATGGGTCGTAGTCGACCGACTGACCAAATCCGCTCATTTCATTCCTATCAAAATGACGGATTCGTCTGAAATGTTGGGTCGGCGGTACATTAAAGAAATCATTCGACTACATGGCATTCCTCGAACAATAGTGTCGGACAGAGATGGCCGTTTTACCGGCAGGGTATGGCAAAGCATGCAGTCAGCCATGGGGACAGACTTATTGACTAGCACCGCTTTCCATCCACAGACTGATGGGCAATCAGAAAGGACGATACAAACCTTGGAAGACATGCTGAGAGCGTGTATGTTAGATTTCAAAGGAGGATGGGAGGACCACTTACCATTGGTGGAGTTCTCCTATAATAACAGCTATCAGGCAAGCCTTCAAATGGCTCCTTATGAGGCTTTATATGGTAGACCGTGTAGGTCACCGGTATGTTGGACAGAGGCAGGTGAGCCTGCATTGATCGGACCGGAACTAGTCGCAGAAACTACTGCACAAATTAAGTTGATACGTCAACACTTGTTGACTGCACAGAGTCGGCAGAAGAGCTATGCTGATAAAAGGAGACGGTTTCTGGAATTTGAAGTGGGAGACTTGGTGTTTCTAAAAGTCTCACCACGAAAGGGACATATGAGGTTTGGTAAGAAAGGAAAACTGTCGCCAAGATATGTGGGACCGTTTTCCATCATAAGAAGGATGGGGGATGTAGCTTACCAATTAGCACTTCCATCGCAATTAGCAGCTCTACACGATGTGTTCCACGTGTCGATGCTAAGGAAATACAATCCGGATCCGTCCCATGTTTTAAATGTTCAAGATATTGAAGTACAAAGCGACGTGACGTACGTCGAGAAGCCGGTCAGGATAGTGGAGACCGAACAAAGGGTGTTGCGAAACAGAGCGATTCAGTTCGTAAAAGTGGTATGGGACCGTCATGGTGATGAAGAGGCCACATGGGAACTTGAATCGGAGATGAGAACAGCTCACCCCGAATTGTTTGTGTAATTTAATTTGAGAACCCTACTTCACTCGATTTTCGGGACGAAAATTTTAAAAAGAGGGTTATATTGTAACACCCCAATTTCTCAATGAAAGTGGAAAATTACCAAAATGCCCCTGAGTTGTTAAATTAGTTATTTTGTGATGTTAAGTAAGGAAATAGTGGGGCCCATTGCTCAAAATAAAATCATATGAGCATATTATGAATGTTAAGTTTTATTGGTTGGGTAATTTTCATCATTTGGGTCAAAAATGGCTAAATGGGTCAAAGGGCCCAAATGGGGCCCATCGGGTCTTGCTGGGTTATTTGACCGTTTTGTGATTTCAAATTAAAAGGGGTTAAGCCTATTTGATTGGAAATCAAGTGGAGGAAAAATGGGTAGGCTTGATCCATATGTAAAAACCAATTGGAAATGATCAAAATATCATAAATGGGTCATGTTGTCAAAACGGGTCAAGGAGCTAAAAGTGGACCCAACGGGTCGAGTTGACTATTGTTGACCGTGTGAACCCTCAAGGAAGCTCAAACACGATTCAAATCAATTGAGTGGGATGGAGGTGAGTTGGAATTAAGTCAAAAGGTGAGTTAACTCATATGCATTAAATGAAATGCATTAAATGTGATGAGTTGGGTTGGAATAAAAAAATACCTTGAGTTGAGTGAGTCAAAATGGAAACTCAAGGGGCTATAAATTCAGTGAGTCCAAGGGGAATTGGAGGAGTTTAGCTGGTCTCAAATCAGCCAAAACAAGTCCCACACGTTGGGGACTTGTTTTGGTGAGTTCATGGTAAATAATTAAATGAAATGCATGGGAATGAGATAAGATTGCATGGGGCTGCCAATGGGTGTGTTGGGAGTGCCAAGGGGTGCTTTGCTTGGCTGCAAGTGACTCTTTGGTTTGAGTAAGATTTGATGAGGATTAAATGGGTGTTATGGGGTTGTTTAACAAAAGCAACCAACACCATCACTTGGCCGATTTTATCATTGCAAAACCTTAGAATTCTCATCTCTTTCCCTCACTCAAGAACACACTCTCTTGGCCGAGTTTTACCTTGGTGATTTCACCATTGTTCATGCCTCTAACCAGCTGAGACAAAGGAAGAAAGAAGGAAGGAAACAAGAGGGAAGAAGGCAAGGAGCAAAGGCATAAGAAAAGCTTGGAATTTGGTAAGTATTTCCATGGACTTTTGATTAATAAAATGGATGTGTATTGGGCCAAGGTTATGGCCGATTACACCAGGGTTTTAACCCTGATTAATGGAGGATTTAAAATAGTAAAAAATAACCATTGGGTTCGGCCACCATGGAGGGCCGAACCCCATGTAAAAGATGGGTGGTTTTTCATGTTTTGAAACATGGAAACCATGGAGGTTTAGGGACTGATTTTTGGGTTTTACTTAAGAATCAAATACATGTTATAGAAAGGATTATAAACCTGGATCTGAATGACAAAAAGGCTGAAGTTAACATGGTCTAAAACAATGGTTTAAAAGATGGAAAACATGGACCATAGGGTTCGGCCACTTTGGGTGGCCGAACCCCATGAATTTTATTTGTATAAAGTGATGGTTTTTGTAAAATCATGGGCTGTTTTTGTATGATCTAAGATACAAGGTGAAAGGGTTTTTAAATCATGAAATTGGATGTCATGTTTGGGCCATGGAATGGCCGAATACATCAAGGAATAAAACCTTGGATTAAGATTAATTAAAATGGCATAAATGTATCATTGGGTTCGGCCACATGGGATGGCCGAACCCCATGATCTTGTTTGGGTAATTGGATGGCTTTTGAAGTGTAAAAACCATACAATACTATGTTGATTATTACATGATTTAATGGACATATAATGTAAGTTAAAAAGGGTCCAAAACATGGGCATAGGGTTCGGCCACATTGGATGGCCGAACCCCATAAAAGTGTTTGATAAGTTGGTATGGTTTTTGGAGAGATAAAACCATACCAATAGTGGAGATTTTTATGTGATAATGTTACTGTTTTTGGTTGGCCATTGAATGGCTGAACCAAATGGTGTTTATGATTAAAGAGAAGGGTTTAAGTTATGACATTATGGTGAAGAATAATGGATAAAAGAACCCCATGGAGTGGTTTTAGTGGATTAAAGTTTGGATGATTAATGTGATTAGAATGGATTAAGAAATCCAAATGGGATTGGTGAGGTTTGGCCAAGCTGTATGGCCGAACCCCACTAAGGTGGTTTGGTCATATGGGCTTTGATTGTGAAGCAAAAATTAAACAAGGCTTGGCCGAGTGGCAAAGCTGTAAATACAAGTGATTATGGTAATTATGAATAAAAAAAGAACAAAGGACTTAAAGAAGAGGGCTCAAACCAATATGGTGAGGTTCGGTCATGTTGTATGGCCGAACCCCACCAAGTGATATTTAGTGGTTTGAAGTATTAATAAATCGTTTGGATGGTGTTAATCCAAAACCAAAGAGATCAAGTCAAAGTGGGTGAGGTTCGGCCATGGGTATGGCCGAACCCCACAAGATGTTTGGGTCTTATATGAGAGTGGATATTTAATTATTAGTATGATTTACTTATTGTTACATGACAAGGTAACGGATCGTGAACGGCGGGCAAGTCGTGATCAAGTGAAAAAGAACAAACACCGAAGCAAATTTTCAGTAGGTTTCCTACCTACTTGTAACCACAGTTTTTACCCAATATTTCTTATGATACTCTTGTTTTAACATATGTGTTTCAAATGATATATTATGCATTAACAAATGGCATACAGGCATTGGCATCTCATGCATAGTCATGGGATAATGAATGAAGTTCTACAGTGATGGATACGATGGTACATGATGGGGGTTGCTCATTACATGTACATCGCTTATAGAAGAGATGAAGGTGTGTTGTAATTTACCTTGTCGGTGCGAGGCACGTCAAGTGATGGCTATGAAAGTACATGATGGGGGATGCTCATTGCATGTGCATATTTCATAGCATTGTTTTACCTGTTTTGATGATCATGTAATATGATATGTATATGCATGTTTTATATGCTAACATGTGGTAGCCCTGATTCGGGAACCTACTGGGCGCGTTGATCTAACGCCCTAATTCTATCCTCAGAGGAGATTGCAGGTACAAGCAAGGGGAAAGGGAAGGTCATTGACCAAGAGGGGAGCTGAGCCTAAGTGCTTAAATAATGGATTTGGATTACGTTTTATTACTGTCATTTGAATACTATTGTTGGACATGTAATAATTCGTTATTTGCTATGGTTTGTTTAGGATCATAACTTGTGGATGGTTGATTTATGTTATTTAATATTTAAGAATATTACTTGCTATCTCGTCTTTTTATTCCGCATGTTGATGTTAGTTCCATGTGTGAATCACTATCATGGTCTATTCCATGTACACATGGGTGGCCAGTTAAGGTTCAGACTTGGGTAGTCTGAACTTAACTCGCGTCGTGACGCCGCCCGCTCTCTTCCGTTGTTTATATAAAAAAAAAATTAGACTCTGAAACTCTCGGAAAGGGCGGGGCGTTACATTTTAGAAATTGAATGCTTCACTTTATTAAATGCAAGAATTAAAGTACAAGGCTTTTATAAATTAAATATAAGAAAGACAACATAAAAAATAAAAATTCTATACTCTCACTTGTAAATTCGCATGGTGCTCATGTCTTCTTGTCTTTTGCTCCAGCCTTTAGTTCTCTTGAATTCCATGTCATATTCCAATTTTACCCTTGGGGTAATGGGGTATTTATAGGTTTTGAAAAGAGATAGATGGCTTGGACTAAATCAAAGGTTTAAGGTGGGAAATCAAAGGACTGGATCGGATCTAAATGGGAATGGATGATGGGGATTTAAGCTTGGATTTTAGGGTTGCACAAGGAGAGTCACACGAATTTGGTGTGGCTTTTCTTGGTGGCTAAGTCAAGGTGGATGGAAGATAGAAGATTAGGAGAGAAAATAGGATTTGGATTGGCACTATGAAATTCGAATTTGGCTATGTAGTTTTAGGGTCTGTGCAATGAGATAATGAATGAATGGATGAGATTAAGAGATGAGATGAATGAATGCATGGATGATAGGAAGATGAAATGGAGGGTTGACTAGGTGTGAAATTCGAATGGATTGGATTGGGATTGAGAAAATCGTGTGAGGTGTTGTGATTGGGATGATGAGATGTGTTAAGATCTTAGGAATTTATCTAGATGGTTTTTAGTCTAAGTGCATGGAGAGGTTCTAGGTTGCAAAAATCATGGGATGATGATGTGTAAAATGCACATGGAGGCTAACTTGAACTACAAGTTGCTCATAGCTTATGGTTTATGAATGGAGGGCTTAGATTAAATGGATTTTGATCTAATGGTTCTAAGGTATTTTGGGTGAAATAAATATAGGAATGGATAGATGGTTGATGGAGGGTTTAGATTCAAAGGTTGATCCTAGGGAGATGATGAAATGCATGACCTAATTTCAAGATGATGTTTGTGTGTGTGGATACATGTGGAGGCTTTAGGGTTTCTAAGAGCTGAATGAATGAATGAGATTAGATTACCTAATATCTAATGGCTAAGATATTCAATGCATGAAATGAATGCAAGGCTTGATAGGTAATGCATGGATGAACAGTAATCTAAGGTTAAGATGATCATGATGATGATGGATGACCTAGATCTAATGATCGATGACTGGATGGGTTAGATTTGATGGTGGATCTAAGGTTTGACCTAAATTGGTGTGTGAGATGGAAGGTTAAGATCTAAGATGGAAATTGGATGGTGTGGATATGAAGTTGGGTTATGGGTTTTGGACATAGGTAGTTGGGTTGGACTTAGGTAAATTCAAATATGGACCATTGAGTTCATTGGAAGTGGGCTTTGGATTTGGATGTAGACCTCAAATCAAGCCCATTTGAATTGGATTTGAGAGCTTGCGCCTTAGTTGGGCTGAGCTTGTACACTGGCTTAGCCCAAAGTGTGAAATGCACATGGGGTTGCACGTGGCTTGGCCCATTGAAGCTTTATGGAGCATAGCTTGGACCATTTGAACTGAATCTTGGCCCAATGATTTGAAATTCAGGGTTTGGCACTTGGATTGCAGCTTCTAACCTCTAGAATTAAATAATAATTCTGCCACTTTAAATCTAAAATTTATCAATTAATCATAGACTCTCATAAATGGATCTAGATTAATTAATTTATATGAAAATCCTAGAAAGTGACATAAAATAATTATAATAATTGTAGGTCTTCTCTTTAAAGCTCTAAACTTGAAATCTTCTGTTCTTTTAACTTGATTTTCCTGAACTTTCCATTTTTTATTACAAAACTGACAAACTATATTAAATACATCATTATATACAAAATTGAGGATTAACTGACCCAATAATCAGGGGTAAAAATGTAATATTTCAATGCTCAACAACATGGTTTGATTTAGTGTGTCTGCTAATTTGATGAAATGTCTTCTATCTCATGTCTATTGCTAACATGGATTTTGTTAAATAGACTAACATACAAGATTTGATGAGTTGGTTTCATATTAGCATGAAAGTGAGATAGGGATCAGGCTGCGATATTACACACACAACTTGGAAGTTTGGGGAGCACAAAATATGTGCTAATTAGCACATGTCATTGGTCATGATAGTATGAGGAGGAATGTTGATGCAAGCTTTAAAGGAAGCTTCAAAAAAAATAAACTTAGATGCAGCTAAGTTTATGGGGAGTTAATCTGGAGAAGGTAGAAAATATAACCTACTACATGGGGGAGGTGAGTCAAAGAAGCTACAAAAGATAGCTTGGAAAATGTGGGAGTAGACTCTAGGGAAACTAGTACATTAGCTTGAGCAGGGGCAAACAAACCTTGATGCACGAGAAGTGTGCATTGAATCGTGGGGGAGAACCATGAGTTGGAGCAAAACTTAGTTAAGCACTAAATGCAAGAAGCATGGGGGAGTGCTTGAAAATCAATGACTGCCTACTAATCCTTGTCAATTGTATGAAAAAATGGGGGAAAAATTAGTGAAAGCTATAAGACATCAAAACCAATAATGGGATATAATTGATGAAGCCTAAGTGCTTGAGCCTCTAGGAAGAGAGAGCCATAAAACGGGGGAAGAAGCCAATGGACATAGGGAAAATGTCTATGCTTGGAGTTTAGGAGATAAAACTCAAAAAAGATTGAGGGAGCAAATCTTCTCAACACCGATAGCTTCGATAAGAAGCTTATGCTATGGGTAGTGTTGGTCACTAGGAAATCAGGGTGTATGGGGGATCTTGAATTCAAATCTTTTTCAGTCCATGAATGCGTATTTATGTTTTGGGACTAGCCCCTCTAATGATTTTCTAGTGTTGCTTGCTTATGTACTTGAATAGGAAAAAATGAAATGAAGCAAGTTGAACAAGAATATGAAGATTATAATCTTGTTGTTCATTTGAATATGTACATGTAAATCAATGTAATATTTTTGTATTCAAATGAGATGTAATAAGGGTGGGATTGTAATTAGGTCAGCTTCTAGGTTTTGTCATGAAATTGACAAAAGGGGAGATTGTTAGTGTCCCTTCTCAGTCGAGTCCTTGAGTTTGTCAATTCCATGACTCAGGAAGAAACATTTGCTGGAAGCTTCAAGACCCAAGGTGATTAAGAATGAAGATCACGCTCCACCGAATTGAAGCTCATGGTTATGGCAATCACAATACAAGTATTTGGCCATAGATGACTTTAGGTGGTACCCACACCTTAGAGAGGACCATTCCTAGGCTTAGTTGAAGAAATGGTAAAATCATTAAAAGCCAAAATAAGAAGCTGGACAGTGAAGTAGATCCCAACTTGGAAATATGTATTTGGTTTCACTATCAGCTTGCCCAGTCACTCTCACCGACCCCTCGGTGGAGACAGAATCGACCCATGGTGGTCATGGACTGGTCGGCGAGATTGACAGAGGTTCTGGATCAAAGAGCTGTCATTCTAGTTAAGCCTTTGATCAAAAGTCTCGTATGCACCGACCCCTCGGTGAAAGGCTAAAACGACCCCTCATGGACAACGACTCCTCGATAGATATTTATGAGTTCTGGAACTTTAAACTCAAATGGGCTCTCAAAGAAACAGACATATTCATAGTTCAAGACCGATCGAGAGTACTAGGACTTATAACACCCCAGATTTTCAAGTTATAAATATTTATGGAAATTACCCATTTAATTTATGAATTTTAGATGAGTAAAATGTTGGGTCATTGCCCAATTAAGACCCAACGCTTTTGGAAATAGTTTCAATAAAATTTAAATGGGGTTGAATTAAAAAGGATATGCGCATGAGATGTTTGTAGGATTTTCATATCCACACTGATATGCTAGAATATCTTAAGAAGACCTCTAAGATTAAATTGAAAGGTTGTATGAGGTGTATGAGATATGTGCATACAAGATAAGATTTTCTATCACAAAAATCAAGGAGTTATATGCGACCAAGGATTGTCCTAAATTGGGCAAAAACGTGTAAATGGATTGGGATTAGGCAGTGATATCTTATTGCTTAAATAAATAAGTTGTCAAAGAATTTGGAAGATTGCTTTGGCCGTGTATGTGTGACATGCACATCCTTGAGATATGAGCATGATGTGTGGAGTATCTTTAAAAGGAGTCCTTTCTTTTATTAAGAGAGATACTATGGAAATTGCTAAATGAAAGGGCTTGGCATCTTCTAAAAATATGTAGGACCGTGTAGAGTTTTATAAGATAAGGGAGAGAGGCGCATGGCACTTTCTATTTAGGATCAAGAGGAAGTATTATTAGAAGAAGGGCAGCATGACAAAAGGGGCCCACGCATCTTCCAATATTGGATAGTGCCATGTGGAAGTTTTCTATAAAAGAGAGGCGCATAAGGAAGAAGGGTCGGCACCTTCTAAGATAGGATTTATTGGAAGGTTTTATAATAAGGCAACAAGCGCGCATGACTTACACACCATAGCCGAATTTTTTTTCTCTCTCAAGTCTCATTCTCAGCAATAACAAGAGAAGGAGAGGGCAGCCAACAAGAGGGAAAGATCAAGAAGGAAAATGATTGGAAGAGCAAGAACAACCGAGGGAAAACCGAAGGAGTTGCGGAACCGGTTAGTATATTTGATAAATTTGTTTTAAGGTAAGGAACCATAGGGTTCGGCCATGGTGTATGGCCGAACCCCATGGAAGAAGAATAAGAATGACTTGAGTATAATTAATGGAATGATGAACCATAAGGTTCGGCCATGTTGTATGGCCGAACCCCATGGAAGGACTTTGGTGATTTTAATGGAAGAAAATTGAGGGATGAATGATGAAGTTTTAAAGGAAAGGATGGACCATAGGGTTCGTCCATGGCGCATGGCCGAACCCCATGGAAAGACATGATTATTTTATGGGTTAAAAACCATGAAGAATATTAGTTATTTTAATGGAAATGGAAGATAAAAATCATAGATGTAGGTTTATGATTTTAAATGGCTTAAATGGAAGGACATTGGTTTTATTTAAATGATGTTTAAAAGGAAGTAAGGAACCATAGGGTTCGGCCATGTGGTATGGCCGAGCCTCATGGAAAGGATATTAATAATTTCAATGGATTTAAATGATGGAAGATCAAGGATTAAATGATTGTCAAAGGGAAGATTATGAACCATAGGGTTCGGCCATGGTGTATGGCCGAACCCCATGGAGGATGATACCAATTTAGAAAGTATCTAATGATGGTTGCTTTTGGAAGGTGGAGATTAAATTAGAAAGTTTCTAATTATGAACTTTTTAATTATGGACTTTCCAATTATGGACTTTTGGATTGTTTTTTGAAGGAACCTTGATATATGGAAGTTGATCAAAATGGAAGGTTAGACATCATAGGGTTCGGCCATGGTGTATGGCCGAACCCCATGAACCAATTTTATGGGTCATGTATGGACTTAATATTTTAAATGAATGGTGGACCAATAGGAGAATGCAAATATATGCTTATGGATTATATTATTGGATTGTGGGTTTTTGTTTAGGTTGTTGGACCTAGAAATAAGGAGATGAAAGATCATGGGTTCGGCCATGATGAATGGCCGAACCCCATGATGTAGGTTTGTGGATTAAAACATGGACTTATGTATGAGTAAATAAATGAAGGACTTATGTTTTGGAAACCTAAACTTGAGGTGATGGAAGCAATGGCAAGGTTATAAATAGGTCAAAATAATGGACACCATGGCCGAACCCCATGAACTATGTATTTGGATTAAAGAACTATGTATGATTTTTTTTGGAACATAAGCAAGGTAAATGGCTATGGATATGTATAATGGCAAAATGGTAATTAAGTGAAATCAATGGACCATGGGTTCGGCCGAACCCCATGGGGAATGTTTGTTGAACTTAAGGTTTGATGTATATTAGATGATTAATGGGTTTATCATTAGATTAATGAATAAAAGTGGTATGAATGGCATAAATGTAATTATGGTAAAAAATGAAAGACCATGGGTTCAGCCATGGTGTATGGCCAAACCCCATGGGGATTGTTTTGATGGACTTAGGGTTTATGTATGTGGGATTAAATAAAAGGGAAGTGATTAAATGTTTAACTTAGGGGTTATTGATTAATATACCAAAGAAAGAAATTAAAACAAAAAGGGGTGAGGTTCGGCCAGGGTACATGGCCGAACCCCACAAGTTTGGTTTATGGACTTGGACATTGTTGTCAACCAAGTGGGACTTGGTTTTAATTGATTGTTATATTATAAGGCAACGGGACCTCGCAAGGTGTGCACGATCTTGAGCGGTTACCGGACGAAAGACGCAAGGACACGTTAGTGATCTTTGGTAGGATTCCACCTCTTTGAAACCATGGGTTTATGTACGTTGTTTTTATCTTATTTATGATGGTTTATGTTGTAAAAATTATATGTTTCAAATATGAGCTTCTAAATGCTATGATCTGTATAATTGCATAGCATGTGGACATTTGCATCTCATGCATGGAATGGGAGGGATGATATGTAACCGGAGATCCACACTCAGTCGGAGCGTCCGTAATACAATCGTGGGAGATACCTTGATGAGGAGCTTTCCATCAAGAGGATAGTATGTATGAAATGTAATCGGAGATCCACACTCCGTCGGGGCGTCCGTAATACAATCGTGGGGGATACCTTGATGATGAGCGTTCCATCAAGAGGTTACTATGTGTTTGTGATGGGTGGGACTCATTGCATATGATAGCATGGCATGGCATTGAATCGGCATGATTATGATCTTTATTATCATGTAATGTTTCTGGTTTTTATCGGTATGATTGGATCTCTATTATCATACACTGTTTTGGATACGATCCTTTATAAGTATGCTATGATTTATTATAACTGGATTTGATATATATTATATCTGGATTTTTGGTACTAACCCATGTGTTAGCCTTACTTGGAATACCTATTGGGTTCGTTGTTCTAACGCCCTACTTCTACCCTAGTGGATGATACAGGAAACGAGAGGAACGATGATCACGAAACGGGCCAGGCATAGGAGCTTGGATGATTTAGTTTATATTTTGTTTAAGTTACTTATGGACTTGTATTTGAGTAACTAGTCTTCGGACATGTAATAATTTAGGTGGTTGGATGTTTATTTGGATAATTGAGTTAACTTTAATTATGAATAAGGACTTGACGTACTTTGCTATCTGAAATGGAATAGAATTGGGTTCTATTATGATTCCACATGTTATGATTATAATTCCGCCGTTATGATATTATTCCGCATGTTGATATTGTTATGTATGAACCGTTTTCATGGACTTAGTCCATGCACACATAGGGTTGGCCAGTTAAGGGTCCGACTTTGGAAGTTCGGACTTAGCTCGCGTCGTGACATCCCGCTCTCTATCACTCTTGTTTATAAAAAAAAATAGTCTCTGATTTTCGGAAAGGATAAAGAAAGTGAAAAAGGGCGGGGCGTTACAGTTGTTATTAGAGCGAACCATAAAGATTGAATCTTTCGGAGTAAATTAATCCGGCCCTTGTGCATTAATTTACTTCGCAAGACTCAATGGATGATAGCAAAGGAAGTACAGTCAAAATAATCGGATTTATCCAACATAGCAAAATAGGAAGTTCCCAAAAAACAAAGAAATACAAAGAGTGCTGATTTGGCAATTTTCCCAAGGATAAAAAAAACAAGTTGTTTATTTGGCAATTTCCCTAAACTATGAAGAACACAAAACTTTACATAGAAGCTAAGTCAACCGATGTTTCCATGACTTAGGAAAATGCCTCCAAAAGGAAGACAAACGCAACAGAACCAACAAAAGGAATAAGAACATAATGGAGAGGGTCAGGACAGTGCAAACATTCTTGAAGTACCTCCTGAATTACGAATCCTAGTACAAACGGTAGTCACTTCTGTTCTACAGCAACTCTTGAGCGGAAATGGGGACACAACCCCCAATGAAACACAGGATCGAAAAGGTCGTGGTGGGGGAAATACTTTTTGTCCTCACAAAAGATTCAAACCCTACTTTTGGAGATCTTCAGCCTTTACTGGTTCCACTGGAAGTTCATGTTTCCGGTGTGGTCAGCAGGGCTATTTCAAAATAGAGTGTCCACAGAGCAAAAGATCTCCTCACTTCAGGGGTTCTCTCCGTCGTTCGGCTCGGCTAGCTCAGTCACAAGGATCTGGACGAATGAATACTTCAACTTCTTCTCCAGAGACAGTGGACCATTCGGTAATTCAAGGTATGGCAGTGATTTGTAGTTCATATGCTTATGCGTTATTTGATCTACTACCTTCGTATATGTTATTTATGCCGTAGTACAAACAAATACCCACTGCACTTACTATAGTATTCCCTATTGATAGACGATGACGATATATAGATCCCACAATAGATACAGTGGCCCCATGGTAAATATGATGGATCTATGGATAGATATCATCTTTCCATCGATAAGAGTTTCAATGGTGGTTTGGATTGATGCCAGATATTGGCATTAGGGTATACGTATTGGTAACATGAAGGACATTTTGGTCCCATAGGTTGACATATTGGTCGTATGTTAGACCGTTAGCCCTATGATAGATATATCAGTTTTACGAAGGTATTAATTATGCCCATGAATGGATTTTACCCAGAGGGACGTTATATTCATGGATGGTTATTAACCATGGATAGATGATACTCACTGATAGAGTGGTACCAGGGATGGCTGTGTATAGCCATGGATGATGATTCCCATGGTGGGTTGGATTAATGTCATGCATCGGTACCATGGTAGATATATCGGTAGTATGATGGACCTGTTGGTCTCATAGATGACATATATGTCTAAGGATTGGGACCTGTTTCTATTTACATCCCACGTTATAAGGAAAAGGTGTTAGTCGTATTACGACTTGTATCACAGGAAAGTTTGTGTTGAGAGATACTCGGTATCATAGAAGTTTTGAACAAAAGGTGGTAGCCACATAGTGACTTATGTGCAAATGAAGATATGCTTAATTTTGGATATGTACTTACTGAAAAAATTAAGAGTCTAGTGAAACTCGAATGGAAAACTATGGGTGACTGCCTAGTTAGACTGAGCACCTGACTCTGTAGATAGCCGATGGAGTTCCAAGAGAGTGCAACTAGAAACCTATTTATAATGGAATCAGCAAAAGACTTGAGTATAGGCTCGTATTGGCAGGCTACCTCACACAGAGAGTAGACGAATGAACGTATTGAGCGAGTACATATGGGAAATATCTTGGTAGCAGGTAAAGTGAAATAGAATATATTGATCTACATAAGATCGCAAATGGGTTCACGAGAAAAAGAGATAACATGAGACAGAGTAAATTCTACGAGAATGAAACTCATAGGTTGATATGAGTGATTTTGATATAATTAAGTGGTACTTGACAAGATTGAACAGGAACAACGGATCGATTCGGAAATGGAGGAGATATGGGCCAAGATGTTTACTAGCGAGGCCCTACCGGAATGGGAGTTACGACCAAGACAAGGTCTTGTATTCCGAGGTAGAATATATGTGCCTAAGAACTGCAGAAGAAAATTACTGATTGAGGCACATCAGACCAAACTCTCTATTCATCCAGGCAGTACCAAGATGTATCACGACCTGAAGAGACATTACTGGTGGCACGAACTCAAAAGAGATGTGTCAAAATTTGTGGCTCATTGCTTAACTTGTCAGCAGGTTAAGACGGAACATCAGAAGCCACCAGGGTTAGTCAAACCCTTACCAGTGCTGGAATGGAAATGGGAGCACATCTCCATGGATTTTATGACAGGGTTGCTAAGGTCTTCAAAGGGCAACGATGCGATATGGGTCGTGGTAGACCGACTAACCAAGTCTACACATTTCATTCCCATTAAGATGACATACACATCTGAGACTTTGGGTCGGCGGTATATCAGGGATATCATCAGATTGCATGGTATTCCTCGGACTATTATGTCTGATAGAGATGGTCGATTCACCAACAGAGTATGGCAAAGTATGTAGTCGGCCATGGGAACAGACTTATTGACTAGTATAGCATTCCACCCACAGATTGATAGGCAGTCTGAGAGGACAATATAGACACTGGAGGATATGCTGAGAGCATGTATGCTAGATTTCAAGGGTGAATTGGAGGATCACTTGCCGTTGGTAGAATTCTCATACAACAACAGTTACCAGGCAAGCCTCCAGATGGCTCCATTTGAGGCATTATATGGTAGACCATGTAGGTCACCTGTGTGCTGGACAGAGGCCGGTGAGCCTGCATTGATTGGACCTGAGTTGGTTGCAGAGACCACAACGTAGATACAGTTGATATGGCAACACCTATTGGCTTCACAGAGTCGTCAGAAAAGCTATGCTGACAAGAGGAGGAGGTTCATTGAGTTTGAAGTGGGGGACATGGCGTTTTTGAAAGTCTCGTCACGAAAGGGACACATGAGATTTGGAAATAAGGGGAAACTGTCGCCAAGATATGTGGGACCGTTTTCAATCATACGAAGGATGGGGGATGTGTCTTATCAATTAGCACTCCCATCACAGTTGGCATCTTTACACGATGTGTTCCATATATCGATGTTGAGGAAGTACAATCCTAATTCCTCTCATGTACTGAACATACAAGACATAGAGGTCCAGAGCGGCGTGACATACGTTGAAAAGCCTGTCCGAGTGGTGGCCACAGAACAAAGGGCATTACGGAACCGAGCAATCCAATTTGTCAAAGTGGTATGGGATCAACATGGCATTGAGGAAGCCACATGGGAACTCGAGTCGGAAATGAGGACATCTCATCCTGAGCTATTTATATAAATGTTTGAAACCCTACTTCACTCGATTTGCTGGACGAAAATTTTAAAAAGAGGGTTGTATTGTAACACCCTGGATTTTCAAGTTATAAATATTTACGGAAATTACCCATTTAATTTATTAATTTTAGATATGGATCTTAGATGGGTAAAATGTTGGGTCATTGCCCAATTAAGACCCAACGGTTTTGGAAATGGTTTCAATAAAAATTAAATGGGGTTGAATTAAAAAGGATATGCGCATGAGATGTTTGTAGGATTTTCATATCCACACTGATATGCTAGAATATCTTAAGAAGATATCTAAGATTAAATTGAAATGTTGTATGAGGTGTATGAGATATGTGCATACAAGATAAGATTTTCTATCACAAAAATCAAGGAGTTATATGCGACCAAGGATTGTCCTAAATTGGGCAAAAACGTGTAAATGGATTGGGATTAGGCAGTGATATCTTATTGCTTAAATAAATAAGTTGTCAAAGAATTTGGAAGATTGCTTTGGCCGTGTATGTGTGACATGCACATCCTTGAGATATGAGCATGATGTGTGGAGTATCTTTAAAAGGAGTCCTTTCTTTTATTAAGAGAGATACTATGGAAATTGCTAAATGAAAGGGCTTGGCATCTTCTAAAAATATGTAGGACCGTGTAGAGTTTTATAAGATAAGGGAGAGAGGCGCATGGCACTTTCTATTTAGGATCAAGAGGAAGTATTATTAGAAGAAGGGCAGCATGACAAAAGGGGCCCACGCATCTTCCAATATTGGATAGTGCCATGTGGAAGTTTTCTATAAAAGAGAGGCGCATAAGGAAGAAGGGTCGGCACCTTCTAAGATAGGATTTATTGGAAGGTTTTATAATAAGGCAACAAGCGCGCATGACTTACACACCATAGCCGAATTTTTTTTCTCTCTCAAGTCTCATTCTCAGCAATAACAAGAGAAGGAGAGGGCAGCCAGCAAGAGGGAAAGATCAAGAAGGAAAATGATTGGAAGAGCAAGAACAACTGAGGGAAAACCAAAGGAGTCGCGGAACCAGTTAGTATATTTGATAAATTTGTTTTAAGATAAGGAACCATAGGGTTCGGCCATGGTGTATGGCCGAACCCCATGGAAGAAGAATAAGAGATGATTTGAGTATAATTAATGGAATGATGAACCATAGGGTTCGGCCATGTTGTATTGCCGAACCCCATGGAAGGACTTTGGTGATTTTAATGGAAGAAAATTGAGGGATGAATGATGAAGTTTTAAGGGAAAGGATGGACCATAGGGTTCGTCCATGGCGCATGGACGAACCCCATGGAAAGACATGATTATTTTATGGGTTAAAAACCATGAAGAATATTAGTTATTTTAATGGAAATGGGAGATAAAAATCATAGATGTAGGTTTATGATTTTAAAGGGTTTAAATGGAAGGACATTGGTTTTATTTAAATGATGTTTAAAAGGAAGTAAGGAACCATAGGGTTCGGCCATGTGGTATGGCCGAACCCAATGGAAAGGATATTAATAATTTCAATGGATTTAAATGATGGAAGATCAAGGATTAAATGATTGTTAAAGGGAAGATTATGAACCATAGGGTTCAGCCATGGTGTATGGCCGAACCCCATGGAGGATGATACCAATTTAGAAAGTATCTAATGATGGATGTTTTTGGAAGGTGGAGATTAAATTAGAAAGTTTCTAATTATGGACTTTTTAATTATGGACTTTCCAATTATGGACTTTCTAATTATGGACTTTCTAATTATGGACTTTTGGATTGTTTTTTGAAGGAACCTTGATATATGGAAGTTGATCAAAATAGAAGGTTAGGCATCATAGGGTTCGGCCATGGTTTATGGCCGAACCCCATGAACCAATTTTATGGGTCATGTATGGACTAAATATTTTAAATGAATGGTGGACCAATGGGAGAATGCAAATATATGCTTATGGATTATATTATTGGATTATGGGTTTTTGTTTAGGTTGTTGGACCTAGAAATAAGGAGATGAAAGATCATGGGTTCGGCCAGGATGTATGGCCAAACCCCATGACGTAGATTTGTGGATTAAACATGGACTTATGCATGAGTAAGTAAATGAAGGGACTTATGTTTTGGAAACCTAAACATGAGGTGATGGAAGTAATGGCAAGGTTGTAAATAGGTCAAAATAATGGACATAGGGTTCGGCCATGGTGTATAGCCGAACCCCATGAACTATGTGTTTGGATTAAAGAACTATGTATGATTTATTTTGGAACATAAGCAAGGTAAATGGCTATGGATATGTATAATGGCAAAATGGTAATTAAGTGAAATCAATGGACCATGGGTTCGGCCATCGTGTATGGCCGAACCCCATAGGGAATGTTTGCTGAACTTAAGGTTTGATGTATATTAGATGATTAATGGGTTTATCATTAGATTAATGAATAAAAGTGGTATGAATGGTATGAATGGCATAAATGTAATTATGCTAAAAAATGAAAGACCATGGGTTCGGCCATGGTGTATGGCTGAACCCCATGGGGATTGTTTTGATGGACTTAGGGTTTATGTATGTGGGATTAAATAAAAGGGAAGTGATTAAATATTTAACTTAGGGGTTAGGGGTTATTGATTAATAAAGCAAAGAAAGAAATTAAAACAAAAAGGGGTGAGGTTCGGCCATGGTGTATGGCCGAACCCCACAAGTTTGGTTTATGGACTTGGACATTGTTGTAAATCAAGTGGGACTTGGTTTTAATTGATTTTTATATTATAAAGTAACGGGACCTCACAACGTGTGCACGATCTTGAGCGGTTACTGTAATAGCACGAATTTTCGAATCAATATATATTTGGCATTTATTGATTTTAATTTGAATTTTAACATGATGGAATACCAAATGGATCAAAAGTTGGGACAAGGGTCCAAGAATGGTCCAATGGGCCATGGATTGGATGAAATCCATTTAATGAGTCAATGAGGACTAAGCGGGTCAATGATGGTCAAAGGGGGCCCGATAGCCATGTGGGGCCCAATGGATCAAAATAATCGGTTCCAACCCTAAAGTAAGTGGGCAAAGAGGGAATCTAATTGGGCCATGGGCCCAATGATTACCCAATAGACCATGAATTAGAATTAATTCATTTAATTGGTCAATGGTAAGTAATTGGGTCAAGATAGTCAATTTGGGTCAAAGGGCCATAGGGGACCCAATGGGCCAAGGTAACTAAGCCCTAAGATAAATGGATAAGACAAGAATCTAATTGGGCCATGGGCCCAATGGCAATCCAATAAGAGGGATACAATTAATAAAATTTAAATCACCTAAGTTAGGTGATAAATGGACCAAAGTAACATGGCCAATGGGGCCCACCTCCACCTCACCAGTTGAGGTGGCATGTGGACCCAAGAGTAGTGGGGCCGACCACCATGGTTGACTTGGTCAACCATGGGTGGATCATGGAGGGAAATTAATGGGATTAAATTAAATAGAAAGTGATTAATTAAATTAATCAAGGGATCAAGGTGATCTAAGTTAATCAACCTAAGATTAAAATGGTCAAATGGTTAAATGGTCAAAACCACTCCAACAAACACAAACCACCTCAAGAAAACACAAATTAAAACCATGGGCTTGAATGATGGTTGGGTCTCAACCACCACCACCAAAGTCAAGCCAACCCATGCTTGGTTGGTGAAGAAATTAATGTTGGAGTGAAGACCACTCCAACCACCTCCATTCCATTGCAAACCAACCCATTTCACTCTAGCATTCCTCATACACCAAGAAAAAAAACGGCACCCACCTTGCAAGAGAGGAGAAAGAACTTAGAAGAAAAACTTAGAAGGAAAAGAAAAGAAAAGAAAAGAAAAGAGGTGAAACCTTGGATTCACCATTGGAAGATCAAGAGCTACTATCTTCATCATCTTCCCCTCTTCCCCTCTCTCAACCTAACCCTATCTTAGCCGATCCAAACATGTCCCACCATTGATCAAGCACATCTAGCCGATTAAAGATCAAGAAGAAGGACAAAAGAGGCTAAGGAGGTTGACGGGAGCAACAAAGACCGGAGGAGTCGTCGGATAGTAAGTATGTTCTAAACAAGAAATTTATTATTTAAGGTTTTTAATTTTGAAATCCATCCTTGCCATATGATGGTGGCCAAATTATTTTAGGCTATGGAATGGATCTAAAATCCATCAAATGGAAGGCAAAGAAATGGAAGAGATGGTCTAAGGAAAAAATGAAATGAATGGATTAAGTATGGAAAAGATGGAAGCTTTAATGGATTGAATGGACCTTAGGGTTCGGCCATGTAGCATGGCCGAACCCCATGGCCAATGTTGGATGATTTTTAATTAGGGTTTGAAGGTTTAAAAGTATGGAGAATGATCAATGGTTTTATGAGGATTTCAAGATGTTAAAATGATTAAAAGTTGATAAATTTTAAGAGGTTTTGCATAAGGAAATTTCATGAAAATATGGGTGATCTTTCATGGCCTTGAAAGGCATAGAATGGAATGAATGGATGACCATAGACTATGTATGGTATATCGAATATGGTCTATCTATATACTACATAGCATAATGCATCTACATCTCATGCATGGCATGGGCAGAAAAAAATAAACAAACCGGAGTCCATGCTCCGTCGGGGGGACCGAGAATCAGACATGGGGATTGCCTGAGAGCTATAACCGGAGTCCATGCTCCGTCGGGGCGACCGAGAATCAGACCTGGGGATAGCCTGAGGGCTATAACCGGAGTCCATGCTCCGTCGGGGCGACCGAGAAGCAAACATGGGGAACAGGATATTGTATGATCATACGGATAGTGGCTGGGACACATGACATAAGCACCCATGACATAGCATTCATCACATACTTATTTTGTTGTATTTTATCGGTATATGTGTATCACTAATCCATGTGCTAGCCCTACTCGGAGTCCTACTGGGCGCGTTGACTAACGCTCTATTTCTACCCTAGCTGATGACGCAGGAGAGGCAGGAAGCGGTGGACATACCGGAGGCCAAGCTTAGGAGCTTGGAAAGCGCAGTCCTAGTTTATATTATGTTTACATTTTGGAGATGTAATTTTAAAGTAACTTAGCTTGTCGGGTTGTATAAATTTACATTTCTTGTGATGGTTTGGACGTTACTTATGGACGATACATTTTGTGATATAATCATGAACATAGGGGCATTTTGGTAAATTCAATGTTGTAATCTTCCCTTCTATCTAAAAAACCGGTGGGATAGACTCTATTATCATGTTCCGCAATGATTATAATCTGCGAGCTTACTTCTTACGCGTGAATCATTCTCGTGGACTTAGTTCCGCGCACGCGTGGGGTTGGCCAGTTAAGGGTCGGGCTTTAGAAGCTCGGACTTAACTCGCGTCGTGGCGTCCGCGCCCTCTCTCACTCTTCTATTTCAAAAAAAAAAAAAATAGACTCTGATTTTCGGAAAACGGGTGAAAAAGGGCTGGGCGTTACAGTTGGTATCAGAGCGAAATCGAAAGAATGAATCTCTCGAAGTATGATTAAGACGGTTGCATGTCTCAGTGACAACTAAGAATCCCAACTGACCGACTCTTCGGAGTCCGCTGCACGGGGGCCGGATTAATCTACTTCGATTGACTCAGACTGGAACATTCAATCTGAGCGCCACATTTGACGTAAGAAATGATAGGAAGGGAAGTACAATCATTATAACATTGAGGGAATTACCAAAATTAGGAAAATTTCCCCCAATTTCACAAAGAATGGACAAACATAGCTAGATGTGTGAAGTTTTCCCCAAACCAAGTATGCTTATTTGGCAAGCTTCCCCAAATGAAAGAAATGATATTCGATACTTAGGAATTTTTCCCCAAGAATGAAGTATACTTAAATCGATAATCCCCCCCCCAAAATGAAGAAATAATTGATACTTAGGAAAATTGTCCCAAGCTATGAACATGACAATTTTATGAAAGAACTAAGACAATGAATTAGGAAATGCCGCCAAAGAGAAGAACCCGTCGCAACCCCTGAGTGGAGAGAGAGGTAACAGCCCCTCGACAGGAAGAAGAGGTACCACCACCTCATACAGCCGAGGGACAAATTAGTATCAACGTAGAAGGTGTACCTCCCGAGTTGAAAGACATAGTTCAAGCGGCAATCGCTTCTGCTCTACAACAACATTTAAGCGGCAATACGACCGCCAACGACTCCAATAAAAGGAAGATGGTCAAGGACTTCCAACAACAGCGCCCTCCCTACTTCAAGGGAAAGGAAGGGGCTGTGGGAGCGGAACACTGGTTAAAGAGGATCAACCAAATCTTGAATTTGCTCCAGACTTCCAGTATTGCTAATAAAATCTTACTGGCCACATCCCAACTGATCGAGGATGCCGGTAGTTGGTGGGAAGTGGTAGAAAAGCAACAAGCATTGATACCGGAAGGAGAAAGGATACCCATGACATGGGAGTGGTTATCGGCCACCTTCCTAGAACAATTCTTTCCGGAGGAAGAAAGAGAGAGCCAGACTGAAGCTTTCATCTCACTGGTACAGGGCAACATGACAGTGGCGGAGTATCACAGAGAATTTCTCAAGCTGTCTATCTATGGGTTCTATATGGTGGATACTGAACACCGAAGGGCCCGCAAGTTTGAACGGGGCCTTCGGCCAAGCATCAAGACTAGAGTGACCATTTTCAAGGAGCCCACACTGGCAGGGGTGGTTAGCAGGGCCACCATCGCAGAAAAGGAACTAAATGAGATAGTGCGGTTCGACAACTGCCGAGGGCAGGGTGGGCGGGGAACATTCCAACCCAACAAGAAGTTCCGCCCGAATCCTAGCAGGCCCTCACCCTCCACGGGATCTACCGGGAGCTTTCGCCCTAGTCAGCCTTCTCCATCAGCATCAGTCACACAGGTTCCCCGGGGTGGGAACACCTGTTATCAGTGTGGCCAACAGGGCCACTACAAGAGAGAGTGTCCACAGACTAGCCGACCCTCCAACTTCAGGGACCCTTTCCACCCTCCAACTAGACCAACACAGTCGCGGGGAGACAGAACACATAATCAGGCGAGGCGGGCACCAAAACCTGCGGGATCTGGACGACTCTTCGCCATACCATCTCCAGTAGCAGTGGACCGTTGAGTGATGCAAGGTATGGCTGTAATTGGTAGTTCCTATGCTGTTACTTTATTTGACTCTGGGGCATCACATTCATTCATATCTGCTGCATTCATATCTGCCACGGGTACACTAGTACAAAACCTGTCCACATCACTCACCATTGTATCCCCCGTCGGAGACACATCATTAGGACTAATATGTACGGCATTGAACACGGAACTCGCGGGATTCAGATTCGAGTTCAATTATTTAGTAATCGATATGGCAGAGTATGATGTCATATTTGGCATGGACTGGTTGACTACATATCAGACTCATATTGATTGCCACCTTCGTAGGGTGATATTTTGGTCACCCGAAGGAAAGCGGTACGTGGTACACGCTGACAAACAGGGTATCCCTAGAAGGCTGCAGGAGGAATTGAACCATCTCGCCTTGAACAGCCTCAGACTAGATAAGGCACCAATGGTTGAACTTCCGGCTGTAGTAGCAGATTTTGCTGAGGTATTCCCAATAGAACTCCCTGGTTTGCCACCCAAAAGGGAGATAGACTTTGAAATAAAATTATACCCCAGCGCCGCTCCAGTATCATTACCCCATTATAGGATGGCACCAGCCGAGATGACCGAGCTGAAGAAGCAAATTGACGAACTGCTCAGACTAGGCTTCATTCGGAATAGTACATCTGCCTGGGGAGCTCCAGTATTATTTGTGAAAAAGAAAGACGGTACCCTACGAATGTGTGTGGACTATAGGAAGTTAAATCAGCTGACTGTCAGGAACAAGTATCCCCTACCCTGGATTGATGATCTGTTTGATCAACTTAGGGGTTCCTCTCATTTCTCCAAGATTGACCTGATGTCCGGATACCATCAAATTCAGGTTAGAGAGGAGGACATAGAGAAGACTGCCTTCAGGACACGGTATGGATTATATGAGTATGTAGTCATGCCGTTTGGGCTTACTAATGCGCCGGCGGTGTTCATGGACCTGATGAATAGGATATTCCGTCCATACTTAGATCAGTTTGTGATCGTATTCATCGATGATATTCTGATCTACTCCAAAAGTCAGAACGAACATGCCGAGCACCTACGGATAGTCCTAGACACCTTGCGGAGGAACCAATTGTATGCCAAAGCCAGCAAGTGTGAATTTTGGCTATCTGAAGTCAACTTCTTGGGGCACATCATATCAGAGGAAGGTATAGCCGTGGACCCGGCTAAGGTAGCAGCAGTCAAGGAATGGAAAACGCCGACAAATGTGACCGAGATCCGCAGTTTTCTGGGATTGGCCGGTTACTATCGGAAATTCATCATGGACTTCTCCAAGATTGCGGCTCCACTTACCCGACTCACTCAGAAAGGAGTCAAGTTTGAGTGGTCCAATCTGTGCAATCAAAGATTTGAGGAGCTTAAGGAGAGGCTTACGACCGCTCCTATTTTGATCTTACCGGAAAGAGGCAGAAATTATGAGGTGTACTGTGATGCCTCCGGTGAGGGACTGGGGTGCACTCTCAGTCAAGGTAATCGTGCGGTGGCGTACGGATCGAGACAGTTGAAAATTCATGAACGCCATTATCCCACACATGATCTAGAACTAGCAGCGGTGGTCTTCGCTCTTAAAAGCTGGAGACACTACCTCTATGGTGAAAAGTTTGAGGTGTTCTCGGATCACAAAAGTTTGAAGTACTTATTTGATCAGAAAGAACTCAATATGAGACAGCGTAGATGGAAGGAATATCTGGCGGATTATGAGTTCGCACTTCGGTACCATCCTGGCAAGGCGAACAAAGTGGCAGACGCTCTCAGCCGTTTGTCACATGCGACAATAGCCAGCATGATCAGGACGGAATGGGAGGTACTAAATACCATCAGAGAGTTTAAACTCTACCTCAATAATCATGGGACCATATATAATCTGATCATACGATCCCACATGGTCTCCGAGATTGAACGGGAGCAACGGACAGACCCAGAAGTGGAGGAGATTTGGGCTAAAATGTCTACCGGTGAGGTTGTACCGGAGTGGGAATTACGACCAGGACAGGGTCTTATGTTCCGAGGTAGGACATACGTACCTAAGAATTGTAGAAGAGAGTTGCTGATTGAAGCACACCAAACCAAACTCTCTATCCACCCGGGCAGCACGAAGATGTACCATGATCTTAAGAGGCACTATTGGTGGCATGGACTTAAGAAAGACGTGGCAGAATTTGTTGCTCGTTGCTTAACATGTCAACAGGTTAAGGCAGACCATCGGAAACCGCCAGGCTTACTCGCACCCTTACCAGTACCAGAATGGAAATGGGAACACATATCCATGGACTTTGTAACAGGGTTGCCAAGGTCATCCAAGGGCAACGATGCAATATGGGTCATAGTGGACCGGTTGACCAAGTCTGCACATTTCCTTCCCATCAAGATGACAGATTCATCAGAGACTTTGGGTCGACGGTACATCCGGGAGATCATCAGGTTACATGGTATTCCTCGGTCTATTGTATCCGACAGGGATGGCCGATTCACCGGCAGAGTATGGCAAGGCTTGCAGTCGGCTATGGGAACCGACGTATTAACTAGCACAGCATTTCATCCACAGACTGATGGACAGTCAGAGAGGACGATACAGACACTGGAAGATATGCTGAGAGCATGCATGCTAGACTTCAAGGGCGGATGGGAGGATCATCTACCACTGGTGGAGTTCTCTCACAATAACAGTTAGTAGGCAAGTCTCCAGATGGCTCCGTTTGAGGCCTTGTATGGTAGACCGTGTAGATCGCCAGTGTGTTGGACGGAGGTCGGTGAACCTGCGTTGATCGGACCAGATTTGGTTGCAAAGACTACATCGCAAATTAAGCTGATACAATCTACTCACTGCACAGAGCCATTAGAAGAGCTATACCGACAAGAGGAGAAGGTTCCTCGAGTTTGAGGTGGGAGACTTAGTGTTCTTAAAAGTCTCGCCACGGAAAGGGCACATGAGGTTCGGAAAGAAAGGAAAACTGTCGCCTAGATTTGTGGGGCCGTTTCCAATACTAAAGAGGGTGGGAGGGGTAGCTTATCAGTTAACGCTCCCTCCACAGCTGTCATCTCTACATGATGTGTTTCATGTGTCCATGCTGAGAAAGTACAATCCTGATCCTTCTCATGTGATAAATGTTCAAGACATCGATGTACAAAGCGATGTGACATATGTGGAGAAGCCGGTCAGAGTTATTGAAAGCGAACAAAGGGTGCTACGGAACCGCGCCATTCAGTTTGTCAAGGTGGTATGGGAACGACATGGCAGTGAAGAAACCACCTGCGAACTTGAGTCGGAGATGAAAACAGCCTATCCGGAGCTCTTTGCATGAGTCGTTTTGGACCCCTACTTCGCTCAAATTTTCGGGACGAAAATTTCAAAAGAGGATTCTATTGTAATAGCCCGAATTTTCGAATCAATATATATTTGGCATTTATTGATTTTAATTTGAATTTTAACATGATGGAATACCAAATGGATCAAAAGTTGGGACAAGGGTCCAAGAATGGTCCAATGGGCCATGGATTGGATGAAATCCATTTAATGAGTCAATGAGGACCAAGCGGGTCAATGATGGTCAAAGGAGGCCCGATAGCCATGTGGGGCCCAATGGATCAAAATAATCGGTTCCAACCCTAAAGTAAGTGGGCAAAGAGGGAATCTAATTGGGCCATGGGCCCAATGATTACCCAATAGACCATGAATTAGAATTAATTCATTTAATTGGTCAATGGTAAGTAATTGGGTCAAGATAGTCAATTTGGGTCAAAGGGCCATAGGGGACCCAATGGGCCAAGGTAACTAAGCCCTAAGATAAATGGATAAGACAAGAATCTAATTGGGCCATGGGCCCAATGGCAATCCAATAAGAGGGATACAATTAATAAAATTTAAATCACCTAAGTTAGGTGATAAATGGACCAAAGTAACATGGCCAATGGGGCCCACCTCCACCTCACCCATTGAGGTGGCATGTGGACCCAAGAGTAGTGGGGCCGACCACCATGGTTGACTTGGTCAACCATGGGTGGATCATGGAGGGAAATTAATGGGATTAAATTAAATAGAAAGTGATTAATTAAATTAATCAAGGGATCAAGGTGATCTAAGTTAATCAACCTAAGATTAAAATGGTCAAATGGTTAAATGGTCAAAACCACTCCAACAAACACAAACCACCTCAAGAAAACACAAATTAAAACCATGGGCTTGAATGGTGGTTGGGTCTCAACCACCACCACCAAAGTCAAGCCAACCCATGCTTGGTTGGTGAAGAAATTAATGTTGGAGTGAAGACCACTCCAACCACCTCCATTCCATTGCAAACCAACCCATTTCACTCTAGCATTCCTCATACACCAAGAAAAAAAATGGCACCCACCTTGCAAGAGAGGAGAAAGAACTTAGAAGAAAAACTTAGAAGGAAAAGAAAAGAAAAGAAAAGAAAAGAGGTGAAACCTTGGATTCACCATTGGAAGATCAAGAGCTACTATCTTCATCATCTTCCCCTCTTCCCCTCTCTCAACCTAACCCTATCTTAGCCGATCCAAACATGTCCCACCATTGATCAAGCACATCTAGCCGATTAAAGATCAAGAAGAAGGAGAAAAGAGGCCAAGGAAGTTGACGGGAGCAACAAAGACCGGAGGAGTCGTCGGATAGTAAGTATGTTCTAAACAAGAAATTTATTATTTAAGGTTTTTAATTTTGAAATCCATCCTTGCCATATGATGGTGGCCAAATTATTTTAGGCTATGGAATGGATCTAAAATCCATCAAATGGAAGGCAAAGAAATGGAAGAGATGGTCTAAGGAAAAAATGAAATGAATGGATTAAGTATGGAAAAGATGGAAGCTTTAATGGATTGAATGGACCTTAGGGTTCGGCCATGTAGCATGGCCGAACTCCATGGCCAATGTTGGATGATTTTTAATTAGGGTTTGAAGGTTTAAAAGTATGGAGAATGATCAATGGTTTTATGAGGATTTCAAGATGTTAAAATGATTAAAAGTTGATAAATTTTAAGAGGTTTTGCATAAGGAAATTTCATGAAAATATGGGTGATCTTTCATGGCCTTGAAAGGCATAGAATGGAATGAATGGATGACCATAGGGTTCGGCCATGTAGCATGGCCGAACCCCATGGTGAATAATGAGTGATTTATTAAGGTTATTAGGTTTAAAGATAATGAAGAAAAATGATAAATGTAAATGGACTTATTGAATGTGGAATGTGAGGTTTAGATGGAATGAAAATGGCGATGATTTAGTGATTTGAAAATAGATTATTTTGGGACAAAATTAATGATTTGTATGAAGATCTTAAAGTTAGTAATAGATGGTATTTTGTTAATGGAAATGAGGAAATGATTGGTGGTAGAAGTGGAATTTAAATGTAATTAAAAATCCAAGATAAAAATAAGGGAAAGACATCATGGGTTCGGCCATGGTGTATGGCCGAACCCATGACCCATGTTTTAGGTCATTCATGGGCTAAATATGGTTTATATATGTGCTTAAACGAAATGGAAATTAAGTTAAGTTAATGATGAAATTTAAATGGATGTTACAAGTATGATATGTGATGTTTAAATGGAATAAAGATAGTGATTGAAATGGATGATTTAAGTTTTATTGGAGGTTGTTTTAAAGGGCCAAAATGAATGAAGATTTGTGATTTTTGAAATGGATTATTTTTGGGACAAAATATGAGTCTTTGAAAATGGCACCAATAAAAGTGAACCATGAACCCTATGGTAATATTTTGGGACTTTTATGAATGGAAAACAATGGAGAGAAATGAAAATATTAAATGGATTGGTAAGCATGGTAGGTGATGTTTTATATGAGATGAAAAATGGGGTTTTAAATGAATGACTTAAATTCATTTGGTGAAGGTAAAATGAACCAAGAAATTAGGAAATGGACATCATGGGTTCGGCCATGGTGTATGGCCGAACCCATGACCCCTTTGGGAGCCATATTATGGGCTAGGTATGGAATTATATATGGGATTAAATATTTACAAATTTAATTAAACTAGATGGCTGATTTTATGATGTTATGTCATGATTAAGAAATTATAAATGGGTCCAAGTTTATGGGTCAAATATGGACTTAAATATGCATGGATAAAAGGGGTAACTTAACCATGGAAGAGGAGTGGCAAAACCGTAATTTGTGGCCACATTGAAGGACCATGGGTTCGACCATGGTACATGGCCGAACCCTATGTGGATTGGACATGAAAATGGATATATTATGAATGAATAAATGAAGCGGATAGTTGCTGCGTTTTAGGCTCGTAAATCGGAATTTTAAATTTGGCCAAAATTGGATTTATGTATGAGTCTAAAACCAATGGATAATGGGCTAAGTTAGGGACTTAATCATGGATGATGTATGGACTAATTCGGTAAATGTAATAAGGTATCGGGCGTCGCAAACGGTACGCGATTGGCGACCGGATTATCGAACGGGAAGCGTAACGGAACGCGACGCGATATTCGGTAGGATTCCTACCTTTTTGTAAGCGATGGATATGTGATGGTGTTTTAAATTATTTTGACTTGGCTTATTATGGATTTATGATTATAATTTATGATTTATGGGACTTGCATTATGATGGGTTTTAACTTATGAATTACATGATAGTATCATGGATTATATTTTAATATTATGCATCATATGACTATGTATGGTATATCGAATATGGTCTATCTATATACTACATAGCATAATGCACCTACATCTCATGCATGGCATGGACAGAAAAAAATAAACAAACCGGAGTCCATGCTCCGTCGGGGCGACCGAGAATCAGACATGGGGATTGCCTGAGAGCTATAACCGGAGTCCATGCTCCGTCGGGGCGACTGAGAATCAGACATGGGGATAGCCTGAGGGCTATAACCGGAGTCCATGCTCCGTCGGGGCGACCGAGAAGTAAACATGGGGAACAGGATATTGTATGATCATACGGATAATGGGTGGGACACATGACATAAGCACCCATGACATAGCATTCATCACATACTTATTTTGTTGTATTTTATCGGTATATGTGTATCACTAATCCATGTGCTAGCCCTACTCGGAGTCCTACTGGGCGCGTTGACTAACGCCCTACTTCTACCCTAGCTGATGACGCAGGAGAGGCAGGAAGCGGTGGACATACCGGAGGCCAAGCTTAGGAGCTTGGAAAGCGTAGTCCTAGTTTATATTATGTTTACATTTTGGAGATGTAATTTTAAAGTAACTTAGCTTGTTGGGTTGTATAAATTTACATTTCTTGCGATGGTTTGGACGTTACTTATGGACGATACATTTTGTGATATAATCATGAATATAGGGGCATTTTGGTAAATTCAATGTTGTATCTTCCCTTCTATCTAAAAAACGGGTAGGATAGACTCTATTATCATGTTCCGCAATGATTATAATATGCGAGCTTACTTCCTACGCGTGAATCATTCTCGTGGACTTAGTTCCGCCCACGCGTGGGGTTGGCCAGTTAAGGGTCGGGCTTTAGAAGCTCGGACTTAACTCGCGTCGTGGCGTCTGCTCCCTCTCTCACTCTTCTATTTCAAAAAAAAAAAATAGATTCTGATTTTCGGAAAACGGGTGAAAAAGGGCTGGGCGTTACAGTTACCGGACGAAAGACACAATGACACGTTAGTGATCTTTGGTAGGATTCCACCTCTTTGAAACCATGGGTTTATGTACATTGTTTTTATCTTATTTATGATGGTTTATGTTGTAAAAATTATATATTTCAAATATGAGCTTTTAAATGCTATGATTTGTATAATTGCATAGCATGTGGACATTTGCATCTCATGCATGGCATGGGAGGGATGATATGTAACCGGAGATCCACACTCCGTCGGGGCGTTCGTAATACAATCGTGGGGGATACCTTGATGAGGACCTTTCCATCAAGAGGTTACTATGTGTTTGTGATGGGTGGGACTCATTGCATATGATAGCATGGCATGGCATTGAATCGACATGATTATGATCTTTATTATTATGCAATGTTTTTGGTTTTTATCGGTATGATTGGATCTCTATTATCATACACTGTTTTGGATACGATGCTTTATAAGTATGATATGATTTATTATAACTGGATTTGATATATATTATATCTGGATTTTTGGTACCAACCCATGTGTTAGCCTTACTTGGAATACCTACTAGGCGCGTTGTTCTAACGCCCTACTTCTACCCTGGTGGATGATACAGGAAACGAGAGGAACGATGATCACGTAACGGGCCAGGCATAGGAGCTTGGATGATTTAGTTTATATTTTGTTTAAGTTACTTATGGACTTGTATTTGAGTAACTAGTCTTTGGACATGTAATAATTTAGGTGGTTGGATGTTTATTTGGATAGTTGAGTTAACATTAATTACGAATAAGGACTTGACGTACTTTGTTATCTGAAATGGAATAGAACTGGATTTTATTATGATTCCGCATGTTATGATTATAATTCCACAGTTATGATGTTATTCCGCATGTTGATGTTGTTATGTGTAAACCGTTTTTATGGACTTAGTCCATGCAACATAGGGTTGGCCAATTAAGGGTCGGATTTTGGAAGTTCAGACTTAGCTCCCGTCGTGACGTCCCGCTCTCTATCACTCTTGTTTATAAAAAAAAAATAGTCTCTGATTTTCGGAAAGGATAAAGAAAGTGAAAAAGGGCTGGGCGTTGTAGGACTGACCCCTCGGTGAAGGGCGACAGGTCGGTTGGGTAAGACAGGTTTCAAGACTTGAAACTATTGTCAGCATGCAGTTGCCCCAGATCGAGACCATCGTATGGACTGTAACACCCCAGATTTTCATCACTTATAAATATATTGGATTGGTCCATTTGAATTGCAAATTAATTGAATTTAAGATTAAATAGTTGAAATGGACCTTAGATGGGTAAGGAATTGGGTCAATTACCCAATTAAGACCCAATGGATCATGGTAAGCTTGATTTTAAATAAATTGGGTAAGTCTAATTAAATGGGTCAATTATCCAATTTGGACCCTATGGGTCATAGTGAACTTAATTGTAAGGTAATTGGGTAAGGTCAAGGTAATTTGGTCATCTACCCAATTAAGATCCAATGCACTAAATCCACCTCATGAAGTGAGGTGGCATATAGGTGATGTGGCATTGCCATGTGGCATGCATGGAAGCCAACTAGACAAGGAGGCCACATCATCAAATAATATGGCTAAGATGGGACCATGTGCCATGTGGTGCATGGTCGGCCATGTCATGGTTGACTTGGTCAACCATGAGTGAGTGCAATTGAGTTAAGTTAATGCTTTAGTTGAGTTGAGTTGAATTGGGAAGATGAAGAGTTTCCATCTCAATGGTTAAGAAGTCGAGGGATACGTTGGAAAATAAAGGGATTTCTTGGTTTAAGCCAAGAGTCTTCTTGGTTAAACCAAGGGACACATGGGTTAGATAAATCATTAAGAGAGGAATTGGAAAGGTTTTGGCTGTTATACAAAGAGACAAAAACCAAGGGGCACACCACACCCCTTGGCCGAACCCATCTCTTGTACACAAGAGATTTCTCTCCTCTCCCTCTCCCTCTCCCATTTCCATCTCTATACTTGGTGAATTATTGAAGAGCAAAGGAAGAAGAAGGACTAAGGAAGGAAAGAACATACCAAAAGAAAAACAAGGAGACGGGAAAGAAGGTATGGTTTTGATTATAATAATATAGGATTAAGACTAAGGGGAAACCATAGATTTGGCCAAGGTATGGCCGAACCTATGGGTTCCATATTTGGTTGAAAGGACTGGCCAAACTATTATAGGGCCATGGAATTGGAAATCCAATTGAGGATTGGATATGTGTTGAAAACCAACAACCAAAGGATTGAATTTAGAATCATGTTTTATGGCACAAGATTGAAAGAATTATGGAAAAGACCCTAACTTTGGCTAGAGGGTAGAGTAAACTCACTAAGAGTTATATGAATGATAATGTCCAAGTTTAAAAGTGATAAGGAATGGATTTCATGAAGAAGGGTCGAGCCATACATGCAAACAAAGAAGACTGACAAACAGTCAGTCAACTGAATCTGAGATTCAGTCGACTAAACTGGTGTCGGCTGAAACAGAAAAGAGTTTATAGGAGTTTCAGCCGACTGAATCTTATGATTCAGTCGACTGAACATGGACTGGATTAAAATATATGAGGTTTATTGGTATATCAGCCGACTGAATCTAGGATTCAGTCGACTGAAAATAGACGTAACAAACAAGTAAGCAATCTGGCATGTTTCAACTGATTGAATCTTGTGATTCAGTCGACTGAAGGTAGACTTACAAAACACATAAACTGTTGGTTGATGATTCAGCCAACTGAATCTTTGATTCAGTCGACTGAAAGGACATTGACCAAGAATACAAAGGGTTTGACTCAGAGTCAGCCGATTGAATCCATGATTCAGCCGACTGAAGATTATGGGTCAAGGTTATACAGTACTGAGTTGGGTTTCAGCCGAATGAATATTGTTATTCAGTCGACTAAAAGTTTGCGGGTAAAGAAGAGAATAATGATTGGGCATGGTTCAGTCGACTGAATTGAAAAGTTTGATTTTTTTTTTTATATTTTCCAGATGTTTCAGTCTATCTGGAAGGATGTAAGGGATGATTAAAATTAAATGGATAGTCAAATTGATTTATATATGTGATTAAACTTGATAAGGTAAAGAGATCGGCAAAGAGTTTACGATTCGTTTTGACGTGACTGTTATTGTTATCATCACAAAACAGCAAGGACAGTAAATTGAACGTTGGTAGGATTCCTACCTTATTGAGACACTGTGGATTATATATATGTTACTGGTTTTATTCTAACTGTGATGATTTACTTTGGTTAAACAAATGGTATATGTATATGAATTGATTTTCAATGGTTTTATGTAATTTGAAATGAAATGGCATTATTGTATTCATTATCTCATGCATGGAATGGGAGGGAATACATGGGACAACAAGCCAAGTTATGAGCTGTCCGGACATGACTTTGAGCTTGTAACACCCCGGATTTTCAAGTTATTAATATATATGAAAATTACCCATTTAATTTGTGAATTATCAGATATGGATTTTATATGGGTAAAGTGTTGGGTCATAGCCCAATTAAGACCCAACGGATTATGGAAAGGGTTTTAATAAAATTAAATGGGGCTGAATTTAATTAGCAATGCAATATATATAAATAAGGGATTTGGATTAATTGCATGCGCATGAAAGATTTTGGGATGGTCCTAAAATGGGCCACACGTTGGGATAAGTTGGATTAGGCAATGGCATCCGATTGTCTAAACCAAATGAGGAAGTTATCTAATCTAAATAAAGATAGATTACTATGGTCGAGTATGAAGATTTGAATATCTATGATTATGCGCATAAAGGAAACTTGGAAGATATGGATGACTAGATTTTAGGAGTTTTAATTTAACAAGGATTGCCAAATAATAAGATGTCTAAAATTAAATAATTGTGTATGGCCGTGTATGGGATATTGATTGGCCGAATATAGAAGATTTGTACATCTATGTGATGCACATAAGATCATTTAAAAAGGGGTCTTCCCTAGATTAAGAACGGCACAAAGCAATTACTATCTCAACACCTTCTAAGATAGGACAATTAGATTGATAAAGGAAAAGAAGAGAGGGGCGCATGGCATAGGGGAATTATTTATCTTAGCACCTCTAAGTTGGGATCAAAAGGGAGTTATTAAAAGGAAGCAAGGGCACACGGCAATTGCCATTTCAATAAGGATGGCCGAGTGGAGGTCTTAAGAGATGGGTCGGCACCTTCTAACATAGGATTAATTGGAAGGTTTTATAAAGAGGCAACAAGGGGCGCATTGGCTTATTCTAAATATAGAGGACTCAGGTGGGAAATATATACAAGCCAATTGCTATTTCTAAGTTGAGACCGTGTGGAGTTTTATAAGACAAGGGAGAGAGGAGCACAAGACAAGAGCTTGGAGTATTTTCTATTCCAAAACACCTCCTCTCTCTCTCTCAAACTATATCTCACGGCATTACACAAAATCAGCAAGGATTGGTGCTGGTTTGCTCTTGGCAAGAAGGTGTTCTCAGTTTTGTGAAAGATCAAGGAGCCTAAGGAAAGAAGAAGATTGGAAGAGCAAGATCAACCGGAGGAGTTACGGAACCTGTAAGTGTTTTGATGTTTTTGATTAAAAGAAAGGAACCATAGGGTTCGGCCATGGTGTATGGCTGAACCCCATGGAAGAAAAATTAAGGGATGATTATGGTTAAGTTTAATGGAAAGAATGGACCATAGGGTTCGGCCATGCATGAAAAACATGGTTAATGTATGGATTTTTAATGAGGAAAAACCATGGGAGTTGGTTAATAAATTATATGGTTTTAATGGACGTTTTGGTTATTTTTAATGGAAGGTTATTGGTTATATTTTAAGGGATGAAAACCATGGAAAGACATGGTTTAAATTATGGGTTTTTGGGTTGGAAACCATGGAAGGACTTTGGTGAATTTTTACGGAAGTTTGAATGATGAAATCTTAGATAGGTGATTTAAAAAGGAATTAATGGACCATAGGTTTATGTCCAAAACCCATCCATAATAATCATATAACATTATCAACAAACTCCCATAGGGTTCGGCCAAGTTGTATGGCCGAACCCCATGGGAGTTTGTTGATAATGTTATATGATTATTATGGATGGGTTTTGGACATAAACCTAAGGTAATGGCAAAGTTGTAGATACATGCTAAAATGGAAGGTTAGCCATGAATGGCAATATTGTAATTTAAATGGAATTAAGATATCATAGGGTTCGGCCAAAGTGTGTGGCCGAATCCCATGAATCAAGTTGAATGGATTTTATGAACTTAAGTTAGTGATTGGATTAATGGGGAGACAATGATAGAGGTAATGGCATTTTGGTAATTAAGTGAAAATGAGGGACCATGGGTTCGGCCATGGTGTATGGCCGAACACCATGGGGAATGTTTGATGAACTTAATGTTTGATGTATCTTAGATGATTAATTGGGTTATCATCAGATTAATGCATAAAAAATGGTAAGAATGGCATTATTGTAAATATGGTAAAAAAAACGAAAGACCATGGGTTCGGCCATGGTGTATGGCCGAACCCCATGGGGATTGTTTTGATGGACATAGGGTTACGTATGTTGGATTAAATGAATAAAATGTTAATTAAAGATTAGACCAATGGCAATTTGGTAATATCGGCTGAAAATGATAAACCATGGGTTCGGCCATGGTGTATGGCCGAACCCCATGAGCAATGGTTTATGGACTTAAATATTGTAAATAAATGGGACATGGTTTTCATTGATTGATATATTATAAGGTAACGGGACCTCATAAGGTGTTTACAATCGTGAGCGGTTACCGGACGAAAGATGCAAGGACATGTTAGCGGTCGTTGGTAGGATTCCACCTCTTTGAAACCATGGGTTTATATACATTGTTTTTATCTTGATTTGATGAATTTATATTGCAAAGGATATGTTTCAAAATGTGAGTTTTAAATGCTATGTTTATATGATAAAATAGCATGAGTTGTATATGTTTCAAATATGAGCTTTTAAATGCTATGATTTGTATAATTGTATAGCATGTGGACATTTGCATCTCATGCATAGCATGGGAGGGATGAACGATAACAGGAGACCCACACTCCGTTGGGGCGTTCGTAAAACACTCGTGGGGGATACCTTGATGAGGAGCTTTCCATCAAGAGGTTACTATGTGATTGTGATGGGTGGGACTCATTGCATATGATAGCATGGCATGGCATTGAATCGGCATAATTATGATCTTTATTATCATGCAAGGTTTCTGATTTTTATCGGTATGATTGGATCTCTATTATCATACACTGTTTTGGATACGATGCTTTATAAGTATGGTATGATTTATTATTACTGGATTTGATATATATTATATCTAGATTTTTGGTACTAACCCATGTGTTAGCCCTAATTGGAATACCTACTGGGCGCATTGTTCTAACGCCCTATTTCTACCCTAGTGGATGATACAGGAAACGAGGAGAACAACGAACGCGAAACGGGCCAGGCATAGGAGCTTGGAGGGTTATAGTTTATATTTTATTTAAGATACTCATGGGCTTGTAATTTGAGTATCTAGAAATCGGATTTAATAACTTAGATGAATTTGCTATGGTTGGAAGTTTTATTGGATAATTAATTATGAATAAAGAGTTGACGTACTTTGCTATCTGAAATGGAATAGAACTTGGTTCTATTATGATTCCGCATGTTATAATTATAATTCCACAGTTTTGATGTTATTCCGCAAGTTTGATATTGTTATGTGTGAACTATTTTCATGGACTTAGTCCATACACACATAGGGTTGGCCAGTTAAGGGTCGGACTTAGCTCGCGTCGTGACGTCCCGCTCTCTATCACTCTTGTTTATAAAAAAAAAAAAAAATAGAATCCGATTTTCGGAAGAGAAAGCGAGTGAAAAAGGGCGGGGCGTTACAGAGCTTGACTAGCTTGTATGAAGGTATGTGAACTATTGATATTTTGGCCTTATCCGGGACTGCCAGAAATGGGTACGACGTAGTCTAGGCCAAAGAGCTCCTGGGTAACTAGTCCCGAAATCCTACGCAGAGGGAGGAGTCCACACTCCATCGGTAATTCCGATTAACATATGTGCAGAGGTATAACCGTGACCTGGTGGTGCCGTCACAAAATACTGCAGACGTAATTGGCCAAGGGAACACCTTGATATGGTGATTTATCAAGGAAACTATTTATATATGATATGGATGGATATGGAAATTGGGTGAGTGATCATTTGTCATTGACACCCATGGAATTATGCATAAGTAAGCATGATTTGATATGTATATCATGCATGGTTTATTTTACTATTTATGGGATGTTCTACAAACATGATGAGATGTTTTTACATTGATTTTATATTGATCCTATGTGTACATAACCCTATTTGGAATTCCTACTAAGCGTGTTAACTAACACCCTACTTCTACCCTATAGATGATGGAACAGGGAATGGCAAGGACATGGAACATGAAAGGAATCACGCATAGGAGCTTGGACAGTTTTATGTGATATTACTTAATTTGATTTTGAAATATGTATTGGGAGGACTAATATATTGGATTGTAATAACTAGAATTATTTTGCTATGGTTTGATGATATTTAAGTTTCATTTAATTATATGGTGATTGGCTTCCTTACTTAATAATGACATGTATATGAATGATATCTTACTCATATAATAATTCCGCAAGTATTCTTACAGCGTGTGAAATGTTTTGGTGGACTTGGTCCACACACACGTAAAGGTTGCCAGTTAAGGGTCGGGTTTTGGAAACTCAGACTTAACTCACGTCGTGATGCTTCCCCGCTCTCTCTCACTCTCTCTTTTATATATATAAAAAAATATACTCTGATTTTTGGCGAGTGAAAAAGGGAGGGCGTTACATGGACCGACCTCTCGGTACAATGATTGTCTACTCATCGGCTACACCGACATGTCGACTGGAAAAGAATTATACTGTTGGGAGTGCATTAATGCGCAATGGTTGGGTTGTTGAACGGCAACATTTCTAGTTACCGACCCCTCGGTGCGCCTGACCTGTCGGTATATTACCTTTGCTACAACTGGTTGCCTTCTCTATATAAACCAATTTTTATGCAACTAGTTGGTATCATTCAGCAAAACGGTTGGACCCTCATCATTATCAGTGAGCTTAAATAAGGGCCAACAGAAGGATCACTCTCTCTGTTGTGCTTACACTTGGGGAATCCAATACAACCAATCATATGGATTGAGTTTGTGAGAGAGGAGGAGAAAGGATAATAAACTAGGAAAACTCTAGTAAAACCAGTTTCCTTGTCACCCTGAGATTGTTATTGCTATACGACAGCTATAAGGTGGAACATTGGCACACATTGGGTGGGATCTACAAGAAGCACTCATCAACGAGAGAAAGATTCAAAGGAAAGTACTTCTTGGTTTGAATTTTGTTTTAAAACCTTTGTCCCGATAGTAGATTAAGGAGGATTGGCTCCGGAACCACTATACAAAAACTTTAGAATGTCGTCTTAAGCACAATGGTGGGTGGAATTTCCAACCAAATGTATAAATGGAATTCCCAATCTGCAGTGTTGGATGAAATTCCCAACCAATTGAGTGAGGTAGAATTCCAACTCTAATTGTGAGGGTGTAATTTCCCACTTAGTGAATTTGTGGATAGCTCAAGGTTGAGCGAGTCCTAATAGTGGATGTAGGTTGGCTAACCGAATCATTTTAAGTTAGTCTTATGGTGTTTCATCTTTATGTGTTTGTATTCAATATTTAAGTACTTTTCTCAACACACATCACTTTACGTGTTGATTATCTTATTTTATACATTGTGCATGAGCATTGATAATCAAGCAATATGTAAAGGGTCATAATCTTAGTGTGATCATTTAAAGAAATTATAAGCAATCTATCACAATAAACAAATCTCTTGATTGATATTCCGCTGCATTTAAAACAGTCAAGAAATTTATAAACACCATGGAAAAGCGGTCGTTGGTAGGATTCCACCTCTTTGAAACGATGGGTTTATGTACATTGCTTTTATGGTGCAATGGCCGAACCCCATGGAAAGACATGATTATTTTATGGGTTAAAAACCATGAAGAATATTAGTTATTTTAATGGAATTGGAATATGAAAATCCTAGATGTAGGTTTATGATTTTAAAGGGTTTAAATGGAAGGACATTGGTTTTATTTAAATGATTCTTAAAAGGAAGTAAGGAACCATAGGGTTCGGCCATGTGGTATGGCCGAACCCCATGGAAAGGATATTAATATTTTTAATGGATTTAAATGATGGAGGATCATAGATGAATGTTGATTGATTAAATGAAGATCATGGAAGATGATTATTAATTTAGAAAGTTCCTAATTATGGACTTTCTAATAATGGATGCAATGTAGATAATTGGGAGTTAGACATCATAGGGTTCGGCCATGGTGCTTGACCGAACCTCATGAACCAATTATGGATCTATTATGTTTATGTGTTAATGAATGGAAGGTTTGAAATGATTAGACTAATAGCAAAATTGTAAGTAGGAGTGAAAATGATAGACCATGGGTTCGGCCATGGTGTATGGCCGAACCCCATGGGGAATGATTTATGGTTTTTAACGTATGAAGGGTAAGGTAATGGAATGATAGCCATGGATGGAAAAATTAGTAATTAAGTGAAATCAATGAACCATGGGTTCGGCCATGGTGTATGGCCGAACCCCATGGGGAATGTTTGTTGAGCATAAGGTTGATGTATCTTAGATGATTAACTTGTTTATCATTAGATTAATAAATAAAAGTAGTATGAATGGCATTGTTGTAAATATAAGCAAAATTGAAGGATCATGGGTTCGGCCATGGGATTGGTTTATGGACTTAAATATTGTAAATCAAGTGGGACTTGGTTTTAATTGATTGTTATATTATAAGGTAACGGGACCTCACAAGGTGTGTACGATCGTGAGCGGTTACCGGACGAAATACGCAAGGACATGTAGTGGTCTTTGGTAGGATTCCACCTCTTTGAAACCATGGGTTTATGTACAATTGTTTTATCTTATTTTTGATGAAAATGATGTTGCAAGGGAATATATTTCAAATTGTGATTTTTAATGCTATATTTATATGATAAAATAGCATGTGTGGAATATGCTTCAAACTGTGATTTTAAATGCTATTTTTATACGATAAAATAACATGTGATTCATTTGCATCTCATGCATGTCATGGGGTGAAGGATTTGTAACTGAATGGGCCACACTCCGTCGGAGCGTCCGAAAAACCTATGTGGGATACCTTGATGTGCTTTTCCATCAGGAAGAAACCGGAGGGTCCACACTCCGTCGGGGCGTCCGAAAGACCTATGTGGGGGTACTTTTATGTACATGTGATGGGTGAGACTCATTGCAATTGACATCATGACATGGCATGGTTTATATGGCTTTTTGGACTATATGTTATTATATATGTTTTGTACTAACCATGTGTTAACCCTAACTGGAACACCTACTAGGCGCGTTGTTCTAACGCCCTACTTCTACCCTAGTGGATGATACAGGAAATAAGGAGAACGATGAACGCGAAACAGGCCAGGCATAGGAGCTTGGATGATTTAGTTTATATTTTGAATTAAGTTACTTAAGGACATGTATTTGAGTAACTAGACTTCGGACATGTTATAACTTAGATGGTTGGATGTTTGATTGGATAATTATGTTACGTTAATTATTGATTAAAGACTCGACGTACTTTACTATCTGAAATGGAATAGAACTGGGTTCTATTATAATTCCGCAGTTATGATTTTATTCTGCATGTTTATATTGATATGTGTGAACCGTTTTCATGGACTTAGTCCATGCACACATAGGGTTGGCAAGTTAAGGGTCGGACTTTAGAAGTTCGGACTTAGCTCGTGTCGTGACGTCCCGCTCTCTATCACTCTTTGTTTATAAAAAAAAAAGAATAGACTCTGATTTTCGGAAAGTTAAGAGAGTGAAAAAGGGTAGGGCGTTACACAAGTGGGGCCTGTTTAACTACAAAAATGCCAAATGTTCAATGGAGAAAGTTCCTAGCTAAATTTGCATGAGGACTAAAAATGATTGAGAACATCCATGTGAGACACTATGGAATTTGTCCATGGTGTGTTGTGATAAGGATTGGATCTTCTAGAGACAATCTAGATGGAGAAAAATCAGTCTATGAACCTCGACACAATAAAGGCTAAATTCAAAGAGGAAAGAGATTTAGATGGATTTGAATTTCTCGAGGAGAAAAACTCTAAAAAATCCAATTGCAAAATCGTTGGAGCCAATTTGGGAAGGAGATATGCGCTTATTTTAGAGAATACATGGAAATAAACTGAAATTAATGAAAAATGTGGCGTGTAGGGCCCTTATTACATGTAATACCCCGGATTTTCAAGTTATAAATATTTACGGAAATTACCATTTAATTTATAAATTTTAGATATGGATCTTAGATGGGTAAAATGTTGGGTCTTTGCCCAATTAAGACTCAACGGTTTTTTGGTAAATGATTTTAAATAAATTAAATGAGGTTGAATTTAAGTGGTAATGAAACATAATTATATATAAGGGATATGAATTATGAATATACGCATAAGGGGATTACTAAATAAAATAGGTGGCTTGGCCGAATTTTAGATATTCATATCCATGAATATGTGCTAGAAGATCATTTAAAAAACGATATGCGCATGAGGGAATTTGGATTAATGGCTTGGCCGTGTATGTGGGATTTACATATCCACATTGATATGTTAGAGTATCTTGAGAAGATATCTAATCTAAATAAAGATAGATTACTATGGTCGAATGTGAAGGACTTGCACATGTATGGGATATGCGCATGATGTATTAGAATATCTTAAAAAATGAGTATTTTCCTTGGTTAAGAATGAAATTAAGGGAATTGCTATTTTAGAGAGACAAAGGGGCGCATGTCATATTGCTAAATATAGAAGATAGCTAAGATAAAAATAGAGATTGTCTTAGCCGTGTGAGAGACATGCAAATCCTTGTTTATAGCGTAAGAGATCTCTTTAAGAGGGGCTTTCTTGATTAAAAACGTGCAGATGGGATTGGGTTTAGGCAATGGCTAATTCAGAGAGTCTTGGCACCTTCTAAATCAAGAGAACAAAATGGCGCATAGCACCTTCTAATCTAAGATAGGATTAAAGGGAAGGTTTAATAAAAGAAAGGCAACACAAGGAAAGTAGTGCACACGACAATGGCTATTTCAAATAAGGTTGGCTGTGTGGAGTTTTCATAAACAAGGAGAGGGGCTCACGGCAATACACATACACCCAAGGTTGAATTCTCTCTTCCTTTCAAGATCACTCACGACATTTAAATTACATTCAAAGAGAGGTAGCAGCAAGCACAAGAGTAGCCAGCCGAGTGGAAGATCAAGAGGGCTAAGGAAAGAAGAAGATTGGAAGAGCAATATCAACCGACGGAAAACCGGAGGAGTTAGTGGAACCGGTAAGTAATTTTATAATTTTTGTTTAAAGGAAAAGAACCATAGGGTTCGGCCATGGTGTATGGCCGAACCCCATGGAAGAAATTGAGGGATGAATGATGAGGTTTTAATGGAAAGACATGGTTTAAATTATGGGTTTTTGGGTTGAAAACCATGGACTAATTATGTATGCTTTAAAAGGGATTTAAAATGGTTTAAGAAGAGGTTGATAAACCATAGGGTTCGGCCATGGTGAAGGGCCGAACCCCATGAAAGGTTGTTGGTTATGGGATGAAAATCATGGAGATAATGGCAATTTTGTAAATATGGGCCAAATTGAAAGATCATGGGTTCAGCCATGGTGTATGGCCTGAACCCCATGAGGTTTTGTATGGACTTAATTTATTAAGGAATTTCATTGGATGAATATTTATTAGAAAGAAGATTATGAACCATAGGGTTCGGCCATGGTGTATGGTCGAACCCCATGGAGTTGTACTGGTATTTTTAATGTATGATAATTATTTTTGGAAGGTAGAGATAAAATGGAAAGTTTCTAATTTTGGAAGGAAGAAATTAAATTGGAAACCTTCTAAATATGGAAGGTGGAGTTTAATTTAGAAAGGATTTAAAAATAAAAGGAGGGTATTAAATTTAGAAAGTTTCTAAATATGGGCTTGTTGATCAAAAAGGAAGGCAACTTGAATTATGGATTCAAATATGGAAGTTGCTATAATTGGGAAGTTATACACCATAGGGTTCGGCCAAGGTGTATGGCCGAACCCCATGGACCAAATTAAGGGATCATATGGGGTTTTAAGTCATGGTTAATGGTTTGTTTTATGAATCAATATTATGGGTTTTTATTTATGTAGTTAATTTATGAATCAAATTATGAGCCTATCTTATGGACCAACTTGGGAGTTTTATATTGGGTTTTACGAATGATCAATTATAGACCTATGTTTTGAACATAAACATGAGGTAATGGAGACCATGGCAGAATTGTAAATAAGGATGAAAATGGTAAGCCATGGGTTCGGTCATGGTGTGTGGCCGAACCCCATGGGGAAGGTTTGCTGGACTTAGATGTTTATGGATCTAGGTTTTGAATCTAAACATGAATAAATATATGATGGTGATTAACCATGGAGGGAATAATGGCATAAGTGTAATTATGGTAAAAAATAAGGGACCACGGGTTCGGCCATGGTGTATGGCCGAACCCCATGAGGACTGTATTTATGGACTTAAACATTATTGTAAATCAAGTGGGACTTGGTATTGATTGATTGCTATATTATAAGGTAACGGGACCTCACAAGGTGTGTACGATCGTGAGCGGTTACCGGACGAAAGACGTAAGGACACGGTAGCGGTCTTTGATAGGATTCCACCTCTTTGAAACCATGGGTTTATGTACATTGTTTTTATCTTGATTTGATGAATTTATATTGCAAAGGATATGTTTCAAAATGTGAGTTTTAATTGCTATGTTTATATGATAAAATAGCATGTGTTATATATGTTTCAAATATGAGCTTTTAAATGCTATAATTTGTATATTTGCATAGCATGTGGACATTTGCATCTCATGCATGGCATGGGAGGGATGAACAGGTAACCGGGGACCCACACCACCGGGACGTCTGTAAAACACTCGTGGGGGGATACCTTGATGATGAGAATTCCATCAAGAGGATACTATGTATGAAATGTAACCGGAGATCCACACTCCGTCGGGGCGTCCGTGATAGAATCGTGGGGAATACCTCGATGAAGAGCTTTCCATCAAGAGGTTACTATGTATTTGTGATGGGTGGGACTCATTGCATATAATATCATGGCATGGCATTGAATCGGCATGATTGTGATCTTTATTATCATGCAAGGTTTTCTGGTTTTATCAATATGATTGGATCTCTGTTATCATACACTATTTTGGATACGATGCTTTATAAGTTATGGTATGATTTATTATAACTGGATTTGATATATATTATATTTGGATTTTTGGTACTAACCCATGTGTTAACCCTAATTGGAATACCTACTGGGCGCGTTGTACTAACGCCCTACTTCTACCCTAGTGGATGATACAGGAAACGAGGGGAAAGATGAACATGAAACAGGCCAGGCATAGGAGCTTGGAGGATTATAGCTTATATTTTGTTTAAGATACTCATGGGCTTGTATTTTGAGTATCTAGAATTCGAATGTAATAACTTAGATGAATTTGCTATGGTTGGATGTTTTATTAGATAATTAATTATGAATAAAGACTTGACGTACTTTGCTATCTGAATGGAATAGAACTTGTAACGCCCCGCCCTTTTTCACTCGCTTCTTCACGTAAATTCAGAGTCTATTTTTTTTTTTTTATAACAGAGTAAAAGTGATAGAGCACGGGACGTCACGACGCGAGCTAAGTCTGAACTCCAAAGTCCGACCCTTAACTGGCCAACCCTATGTGTGAATGGACCAAGTCCACGAAAATGGTTCACACATAGCGATACAAACCTGCAGAATCATAACATCAAAATTGCGGAATCATAATAGAACCAAGTTCTATTCCATTCAGATAGCAAAGTACATCAAGTTCTTAATCATCATCCAAATACCATAATTATCAAAATTAACATCCATCCATCTAAGTTATTATATTTCGAAATCTAGATACTCAATTACAAATCCATGAGTAACTTTTATTAAAAATAATAAACTAAATCATCCAAGCTCCTATGCCTGGCCCGTCTTGCGTTCATCGTTCCCCTAATTTCCTGTATCATCAACTAGGGTAGAAGTAGGGCGTTAGAATAACGTGCCTAGTAGGTATTCCAGTTACGGCTAACACATGGTCAGTACAAAACATATATAATAATATCGTAATGTCAAAAACCATATAAATCCATGCCATGCAATGATGACAAATGCAATGAGTCCCACCCATCACATGTACATAAAAGTACCCACCTCATAGGTCTTCCGGACGCCCCGGCAGAGTGTGGACCCTCCAGATTCCTCTTGATGGAAAATCACATCAAGGTACCGTACATAGGTTCTTCGAATGCCCCGACGGAGTGTGACCCCTCCGGTTACAAATCCTCCACCCCAGCCATGCATGAGATGCCAATGAAACACATGCTATTTTATAACATAAACATTAGTATTTAAAATCACCTTTTGAAACATAATCAACACATGTTATTTATACAATTAAACATAGCATTTGAAATTCAATATAAAACATATCCTTTGAAACATAATTTCATCAAACATAAGATAAAACATATGTACATAAACCCATGGTTTCAAAGAGGTGGAATCCTACCAAAGACCGTTACGTGTCCTTGCGTCTTTCGTCCGGTAACCGTTCACGATCGTATACACCTTGTGAGGTCCCATTACCTTAAAATATAACAATCAATCAAAACCAAGTCCCACTTGATTTTCAATGTTCCAAGTCCATAAACAAAACCCCATATTTACAAGATTGCCATTCATGTCCAACCTTCCATCTTAGCAAGTATTCACAACTTTACCCTTGGTTTAATCATTTCGAACCTTCCACTCCTTAACACATAAACACAATAGACCCATAACTAATTCATGGGGTTCTGCCAAGCACCATGGCCGAACCCTATGATGTTTAAATCCAAACTGATCCATAATCATATGTTAGGTCTATATAAATTCCATAACCACTCAAATCCATAAAAGAGACCTCATGGGGTTCGGCCATACATCATGGCCGAACCCATGATCTTTCACTTTAGGCTATAATTACAACTTTGCCATTGGTCTCATTCATAGTTAATCATTTCATTCAATTACAACCACTTAATCCATTCAAATTGATTCATGGGGTTTGGCCACACACCATGGCCGAACCCTGTGACATCTTCATTCCATCTTAGGTCCAACAACCTAAGTTTATACTTAGCAAGTCCACATTTAGAAACTTTCTAATTCCATTATCCAACGTTCATACTTAGAAAGTCCCTAAAATGGAAACTTTCTAAATTTATCACTTCCCATTCTTGGATCCATAATTCCAAGTTCTTTCCGTAAATAAATATTTTCCAAAATTAGCATGCATCTTTCCTTATTTGGATAGTTTCAAATCAAATTCCATAATTAGAAAGTTCTTAATTAAAACTTTCTAATTTAGTCTCCACTTTCCAAAGATAGAAGCTTTCCCATTTTAATCTCCTCCTTCTATTTTTTAGAAACTTTCTTAATAAACAACCTTCTTCCATATTTAGAAATCATCCTCCATAAAAAGGTTTCTAATTTAATCACTTCCTTCCATTTAAATCTAAGGTCCATAATTAGATAGTTTCTAATTTAATTACCTCCTTCATAAAATAAACCCTAGTGGGGTTCGGCCATGCACCATGGCCGAACCTCACTCATAGAAATAATCCATGCATTAATTTCTTTCTAACATGGGGTTCGGCCATGCATTGTGGCCGAACCCTATGGTTCATGCTTCCATTTAATTCCTTTCCAAATTACATAACATTAACATCAAACTATTATTTAAAATTAACCAATCCAACTCCATGGGTTCGGCCATACATCATGACCGAACCCTATGGTTCTTTAATTTCTTTGGAAATCATACATTCCCATTCATCCATTAATTTATCCTTTCATGGATCTAAAGCCATCAACCATATTTAAAATAAATCAATGTTCCTCCATGGTTTTCAATATTCATAACCCAATAAAATAAACCACAACTTTCCATGGGGTTCGGCCATGCACTATGGCCGAACCCCATGGTTCTTTCTTTCCATTAAAATCTTCAAACCATCTCCCAATCTTCTTCCATGGGGTTCGGCCAAACACCATGGCCGAACCCTATGGTTCTTTTATTTCAAAACAAATTTATCAAATACAAATACTAACCGTTTCCGATTTCTTGCTCTTCCAATCCTTCTCTTTTCTTCTTAATTTTTTCCAAACCAAAAACACCTCTTGCTGGCTGCCTTCTTCTTCTCCTTGCTCTTTGGCGAGAATGAGAGATTGAGAGAGACAGAGAGAGAGAGTTCGGCTATGAAGGTGTAAAACCGTGAGCCCCTCTATGTCTCCCCTTTTATCACTTCCTCTTAATCCAAAGTTAGAAGGTGCTAAGATAGACAACCCCCTTAAAGCCGTGTGCTCTTGTGTTTAATTTAGATACTTCTTTTATTTAATTTAAGACTATATGCATACCCTTTTTAAAGATCCCATGCGCCTATCATAGATATGAAATATCTTTATACACGGCCTAGGTATCTTTCTTGGATATGCACATCTAAAATTCGGCCATGCAATAATTTATTTAAAATTGCATTATTAATTAAATTCAACCCCATTTAATTTTTATTAAAACAATTCCAGAAACCATTGGGTCCTAATTGGACCAATGACCCAACTCTTTGTCCAATTAGAATCTATAACTAATATTTACAAATTAAATGGATAATTTTCATACAAAATAATAAATTGAAAATCCGGGGTGTTACAATACAACCCTCTTTTTAAAATTTCCATCCTAAAAATCAAGTGAAGTAGGGTTTCAAACATTTACATAAATAGCTCAGGATGAGCTTTTCTCATTTCCGACTCGAGTTCCCATGTGGCCGAACCTCACCACTTAACTTTTGATCCTTTAAATCTTTCATTAATCCAACTCCAATTATAAACTAGCACTAAGTCCACCAAATGACCCTTTAGTGGGGTTCGGCCATACTACATGGCCGGACCTCGCCAAACTGATTTGTCCATCTTTCCATCATCTTTGATGGCTGATTAGTTTCTTATATAAACATATATAATTCTTAAATCAAAGCATATAATTGTTACATACTTTCCATCATAACTTTACTCTAACTAAACCATAAAAACAGTCCATGGGGTTCGGCCATACATATGGCCGCACCCTATGGTTCTCTTGGTGTAATCCTTCCAACATTTGTCCATGTTTTTAATCCATAAATTAGCCATAACAATAATATGTTTCAGCCAAGCCATAGCTACTCAAAAATAGTAAGCTATCTTCACTTTAAATCCTTTAAAAATCTTCATTACCCAATATGGACTTTATCCCTCAAACACCATTAAAATCACCAAGTTTTTCCATGGGGTTCGGCCATCCAATGGGGCCGAACCCTATGGTCCATATTTTACCATTTTTAAATATCATAATCCTAGATCTAAACCATTGATGGATCTGGCCATACAATGGCCGGATCACATTCCCTAATCCATTTTATTCAACAAAGGTTATGATGCACTTACCAATACCGCGTCTCCTTCGGTTCTTTGACTCCTTTTAGATCCTTAGCCTTCCCTCTTCCCTCTTTTTCTCCTAACTGAGATCAACCTCACTGCAATCTCCTCGGAATACTTCAGCCAGATGATATGGATTTGAGGGAGAAAGAGAGAGAAAGGAAACTTTGATCTTAAACCTTGGTGCCAACTCCTTTGCTCAATGTGTGCTTTTGTCTTGGTGAAAGAAATCAACCAAGGACTGATTGCAAATCAGTAACCAGCTGTTGTTCTTGATATTTGGAAAGATGAAGGACGACCAAGGGAGAGAGAGATAGTGATAGAAAATTGAACCACTTTTGGCTACTCAAATTCAGTCCAAAGTTGCCTCACATGTAACTCCCATATTAACCCAACTCCTTTATGGTTACTTGGGGGTTTCATCTGTGCAATGAAACCTCCCCAAGCATCCAATGTCCCTTTTGGATCGAATTTGTGTAACCCCCCTCCTTAGCTCCTTCTCTCATTAACAAACCAAATGGGGGTTTCATCTTGAGATGAAACTCCAAGGGTACCCAACGGTTTTCTAAGACCAACTTGTTGTATGCATTCCTCACACTATCCATCTTGCATTAACATTGCATGTGAGAGTTTCACATGTAAATGAAACTCCCACACCAACGGTTAACCTTTGTTAGCCTAATGTAACTGCCAACTCACTTTCATACCTTAATGTGGGGGTTTCATCTTAAAATGAAACTCCCATGTGCTTCACCGTCCCTCCATTGGTTGTCTCTTTGAACACCTAAGCATGGAATAAACCTCATGCCCTTTCCAACGTGTAGTCTAACCTTTTTGAATTTGAAATGTCAAAAACCCCTTTTGTAACTCCATGAAACGGCAACTCCAATTGTCTCCATCTTTGGAGTTTCATGCATAAGCCATAATTTCCATGCAACCAACGTTGGAACATGTTTGAATTTGAAAACAACCAAAAACCTTTTATCTACACCTCACTTAGAATAAATATTCCATCAAACTCATTTATAATTTAAAACAACTCACTTACTCATAACTTATTTCAAATCACTCACTCACTTATAATTTATTTCCAAATCAGCTCACTTATTTAACTCAACTATATGATTTTATTTCAAACTCCAACCAACCCCAATTTAATCAATCTTGGACTCACTTAGTGGTCAACAAAGTCAAACCCGACCTATTGGATCCAAATTGGCCATTTTGACCCATTTCACAAACTTTGACCCAATTAAATAAAACTTAACCCATTTGATTCACTTGGACCAACTCAACCTTCCAACTCCCCTTTAATTCTCATGCAATCCAACGTGTTTTACATCTTACATTTAAAACATAACCCCTCCATTTGGAGTTTCATGCAAAACATAACACTCCCATACAATTCCAACGTGTATATGGATTTAAACTTTGAAATACAACTCCCCACCACATGTAACTCCCAAAACCTCCACCAACATTTAACACTTAACTAGGAGTTACATGCATAAGATAACTTCCCCATGTAGCCCACATTTTTCTTTGTTTTACACTTGAAATCAATCCATTCCACTCTCATTCACACACATCACTTACTTAAAATTAATTTAACTTCCTCAACTCAACCCATTCATTTAATTCAACTCAATAATAAATTCAACTCCACCTTTTAAACTCAACTCATCCATTTAATTTGAGTTAACTAAATACTTGTTGACACTCCCATTTACTTCAGCCTAAACCAATTAATTTTAAGCTCACCCAATGGTCAATTATGTCCACAACGACCCATTGGGTCCCAATTGGGTCCTTTGACCCAATTAACCACTTTGACCACAAATAAATGTATAATACCCAATTACAAATCTTGACCCATTTGAGTACATCTCATCCATTTATTTGTCTTGTAAACATAACTACCAACCATTGGGTCTTGATTGGACCATTAGGCCCAACACCTTACCCTTTTAAATCTATATCAAATAAATCACAATGGCAATTCCGTAAATATTAATATATTGAAAAATCTAGGGTATTACAAAATTCAAAAAGGAAAGAGGTTTAGATGGATTTGAATTTCTCGAGGTGAAAAACTCTAAAAAATCCAATTGCAAAACTCGTTGGAACCAATTTGGGAAGAAGATATGTGCTTATTTTAGAGAATACATGGAAATAAATTGCAATTGATAAAAAAATTGGTGTGTGGTCCCTAATATTTTGGGAAAATATTTATAATTTACTATTAATTTTTGAAGTTATTGTAAAAATGTCATAACTCATATCGGGCTATGAGAGTTTGGATTATGGTAATATTATTTGAATTTTTTATTGTCAATGTGGTATATTCACAACACTAGCACTAGTAGGCCCACTTGTCAATCCTAAAGTCCAAGCTTGCAGTTAGAAGCCCATTAGCCAAGTCCAATAGTGTACAATGGTACATCATAAAGAAAATGTCTAAGATAGAACCCAATGAATTTAAAAGGTGTAATCTAAAATTGATGTTACAAGTGAGGCATGTTTAACTAGAAAAATGCCAAGCGTCCACTAGAGAAAATTCCAAGCTAAATTCGCATGAGGCCTAAAAACATTGAGAACATCCATATGAGACACTGTGGAATTTGGTCATGGTGTGTTGTAATAAGGATTGAATCTTCTAAAGACAATTTAGGTGGAGAAATTTCATCTATGAAACTGGATACAATGAAGGCTAAATTAAAAAAGGAAAGAGATTTAGATGGATTTGAATTTCTCGAGGAGAAAAACTCTCAAAAATCCAATTGTAAAATCGTTGGAGACAATTTGGGCAGGGGATATGCACTTATTTCAGAGCATACAAGGAAATAAACTGAAATTGATGAGAAATACGGCGTGAGGGCCCTAATTGCTATGTTTGGAATCTATCCTTTAATTTACTACTAATTTTGGAAATTATTGTGAAGTATTATAACTCCAATCCGGCTATGAGAGTTTGGATTATGATAATCTGATTTGATATTTTGATTGTCAAACTGGTTTATTCACAACACTAGCACCAGTGGGCCCACTAGTCAAGTCTGAAGTCCAAGCCTGCAGTCAGAAGCCCGTGAGCCAAGTCCAATTGTGTATCGGTCCATCATAAAGCAAAAGTCCAAGATAGAACCCAATGAATATGAATGGTGTAATCTAAATTGATGTTTCTAGTGGGGCCTGTTAACTAGAAAAATGCCAAGTGTCCAATGGAGAAAGTTCCTAGCTAAATTCGTATGAGGCCTAAAAAGATTGAGGACATCCATAGGAGACACTAGTGGAATTTGGCCATGCTGTGTTGTGATAAGGATTGGATCGTTTGGAGACAATTTATATGGAGAAAAATTATCTGTGAACCTGGACACAATGAAGGCTAGTTTCAAAACGGAAAGAGATTTAGATCGATTTGAATTTCTCGAGGAGAAAAACTCTAAAAATCCAATGGAAAAATCGTTGGAGTGATATGTGCTTATTTTAGAGAATACAAGGAAATAAGCTTAAATTGATGAAAAATGTTGTGTGTGGGCCCTAATTGCCATCTTTGGAAAATATGTGTAATTTACCACTAATTTTTGAAATTATTGTAAAAATATCATAACTCAAATCCGACTATGAGAGATTAGATTATGATAATCTGATTTGAATGTTTGACTGTCAATGTGGTAAATTCACGATACTAGCACCAGTGGGCCCACTAGTTAATTCTGAAGTCCAACCCTACAGTCAGAAGCCCATGAGCCAAGTCTAACAGTGTACCAGTCCATCAAAAAGCAAAAGTCCAAGATATAAACAAATGAATTTGAATGATGTAATCTAAAATTTATGTTTCAAATGGAGTTTGTTTAACTAGAAAAATGCCAACTGTCTAATGGACAAAATTCCAAACTAAATTCGAATGAGACGTAAAAAGATTGAGAACAATCCATATGAGGCACTGTGAAATTCAGCCATGGTGTGTTGTGATAAGGATTGGATCTTCTGGAGCCAATTTAGATGGAGAAAAATTGTAACACCCCGGATTTTCAATTTATTATTTTGTATGAAAATTATCCATTTAATTTGTGAATATTAGTTATGGATTTTAGTTGGACAAAGAGTTGGGTCATTGGCCCAATTAGGACCCAACGGATTGTGTAAATGGTTTAAATAAATTAAATGGGTCGGATTTAAATTAGTAATGCAACATAGATAAATAAAGGAACTTGGAATAATTGTTGCATGGCAGAATTTAAGATGTGCATATCCAAGAAAGATACTTAGGTCGTGTATAGAGATATTCCATATCTATGTTAGGCGCATAAGATCTTTTAAAAAGGGTATGCATATTGTCAAAAAAATTAAACAAAGAAGATGTTTTAATTAAATAGAAATTGTATGGCCGTGTGGGACATTACCAAAGTGGGAAGGTCGGCAATTCCCAATTAAAAAGCAAGGGGCGCATAATACTTACTAATTTAAGACAAGGGACGCACGGCCCTAAAGGGGGTTGGCCATCTTAAGCACTTTCTAAATATGGGACCAAGGGAAGATTATAAAAGGAGAGGAGGACAAGGGCACACGGTTACACACATCATTGCCGAATTTTATTTCTCTCTCTCTCTCTCTCCCTCTCTCAAGTTCTAATTCACGGCAAGAACAAGGAGAAAGAGAAGGCAGCCAGCAAGAAGTGTTCTTGGTTTGGAAAAATTAAGAAGAAAGGAGAAGGATTGGAAGAGCAAGAAATCGGAAACGGTTAGTATCTTATTTGATAAATTTATTTTGAAATAAAAGAACCATAAGGTTAGGCCATGGTGTTTGGCTGAACCCCATGGAAGAAGATTGGGAGATGGTTTGATGAATTTTAATGGAAAGAAAGAACCATAGGGTTCGGCCATAGTGCATGGCCGAACCCCATGGAAAGACATGTTTAATTCATGGGTTTTGAGGATTGAAAACCATGGAGGAACATTGGGTTTGTTTAATGGGTTTTGAAGGATGAATCCTATGGAAAGAACATTGATTTATTTTTAAATGGATGTATGGTTGATGGTTTTAGATCCATGGAAGGACAAATTAATGGATGAATGGTAATGTAACGCCCGCCCCTTTTCACCGTAAAATCAGAGTACATTTTTTTCTTTTTTAAAATAAAAGTGACAAAGGGCGCGGACGTCACGACGCGAGTTAAGTTCCGAGCTTCTAAAGCCCGGCCCTTAACTGGCCAACCCTACGCGTGCGTGGAACATAAGTCCACGAGTACGGTTCACGCGTAGTAAGTAAGCTCATGGAACATAACAATAAATGCGGATGATCATAGAACTATCCTACCAGTTCTTCAGATAGCAGGGAAGAGATATCCATTAAATTACTAAAATGCCCTCATACTGTACTGTCCAAAATAATTTATAAAACATAGTAAACTACCTAAATTATTACATTTCCGACAAGCTAACTATACAAATACATCTTTTCCAAAATAAAGTAAAACAAAATAGTTAATCCGCCTCCCCAAGCTCCTAAGTTTGGCTTCCGTCTCTCCCTTCCGGTCCGCCATCTCCTGCATCGTCAGCTAGGGTAGAAGTAGGGCGTTAGAACAACTGCGCCCAGTAGGATTCCGAGTAGGGCTAGCACATGGGTTAGTAATAACCACATACAGATAATAACACAGTGAAAACTATAAACCACCATATACTGAAATATAAGTAAATGATATGCCATGGGTGTCAATGTTATGAATCCCACCCATCATTCCTGCCATATACTGTCATATCCCTCTTGACGGAAAAACCTCGTCAAGATACAAACAATCACAAATCCTCCCTCTTGATGGAAGAACCATCATCAAGGTATCATAATTACAAGAGTCCCCCCCCTTGATGGCAAAGCCTCATCAAGCATCAAAGTATAATAATACATATGTGAAATGTCCCCATGCTGTTTATCGGTCGCCCCGACGGAGCATGGACTCCGGTTTCGTTTCATCCTTCCCCTGTCATATGCCTCCCATGCCATGCATGAGATGTAAATGCCATATGCCATGTAATATATGAAATTCAATAGTAATAAAACCCATCTTAAAACAATTACAAGATTACCAACTAAATCAAAGGGAAACCATCCCACAATATTTAATCCAAAACCCATCATAAGCATTCACATAATTTCCAAAATAATTTAAAGTAAAACATCACAAGATCCATAATCCAAAACTCATCTTAAAGACAACCACATGATTTCCAAAATAATTAAAGAAAACATCACCCAATCCATGGCTTACAAAAATGTAGGAATCCTACCGAATACCGACTCGCGTCTTTATTTCGTTTTCGTCCGACAATCCGGCTTCCGACTCGCGTACCGCTCGCGCTATCCGGTACCTTATTAAATTACCAAATCAATCCAAGTTTTAATCATTTCCAAGCCCATAAATCATAACTTAGTGGGATTTCTTCATTTTAGCCCATATTTACCATTTTTGCCACTACCCTTCACATAAACAATTTTTCATTAATTCATGCCTACTTAAGCCCAAAATTTAATCCACAACTTAGGTCCTTAACTTAGGTCCATTATTGACTTACCAAAACATTAAAATTTGTCATGTAATTAATCTAACCATTACTCATTTAAACCCATTCAAACCCCATACTTAATCACGTATATACCCATTGACTTTAAACCCAAATTGATTTACAATTTGGGGCATGGGTTCGGCCATACACCATGGCCGAACCCATGATGTTCCTTTCTCCATTTTTTTCTTGGGTCCAAAAACATCAAATTCATCAAATCTTTTCATGGGATTTACCTCATGCATTTAACTAATATGAGTGCATTATTCATTCATTTCATTTGGGGACCACAAACACCATTCACCATTCAATTTAAATCATTCATTAGGTCATCCTAATGCACCCAAGCTCATGTCTAATATACATGGGGTTCGGCCATGTACCATGGCCGAACCCATGGTTCTTCAATGTGGCTAATAATTACCATTTTGCCACTCTCCCTTCCATGTTTAATCATTCACCCATTCATGTATATTTTAAGTCTAAAATTCATCCATAACTTAGATCCACTAAGGATTCATTAACCATGACCCAACATGAAACAAAATCAGCCATCTAAATTAATAAAATTTTCCTTCATCTAAACACAAACATGGACCAAACCTTAGCTCATACAATGACTTACAAAATGGGTCATGGGTTCAAAATACCTAATTCATCAACTCTTCCCATGAGAGGTTTTAAATCATGCATCTAAACCATATTCTTAACCCCATTTGGATCATTACACTTGTTCATTTAAAAAACCCTAAATTCATCAACACATTATCCTTTAAATCCACCATTTAATCATCATTTCATCACCATAGGGTTCGGCCATTTACCATGGCCGAACCCATGGTTCAAGGCTCATTCCCTCCATGCATTTCAAAACCATAAGACTCCATTGCATTTTTATCATAAACTCATTTTAAAACCTTACTCCCATGCATTCATTAAAACCCTAAATTCATTAATCAAAACCCTCATTGTCTTCCATCCATAAAACCCTAACCAATTAAACCAACCACCAAATCACTCACCATGGGGTTCATGGCCGAACCTTATGGCCCATGATTTCCTTCCAATAACCTAATTCCATTCTTAATTTCATAAATTGCCCAATGCACATAATCCATTTATTTATTTTCTTACCCTAACCCTAATTTACCCATTTAGGGTTTTCTCCATCTTCCACCCTTCCATTTGATGGATCTAAATTCCATAGCATAAAATTATCTATCCACCATTTATTTCACAAAAATAAATTCCAATTCTTAAACCCTAAAATTCCAAAATTTCTTGTTTAAGAAACACTTACAATCCGCCGTCTCCTCCGATTTCCGTCACTCCCGTCGGTCTCCGTAGCCTCCTCTCTCCTTCCTCTTGATCTTTGATAGGTCAAGGTTCTTGATTAATGGTGGCAATCCCCAACCCTAGAATCGGCCAAAGTAGAGCTTAAATTGAGAGAGGGAAAGGGAGAGATGATGAGAGGGGAGGGAATAACCTTGATCTTAGAGTGATTTTGCCTAAATTTCCACTTTTTTTTCTTCTCTCCTTCTCTTCTCTTCTCCTTCACTCTCTTTCTCTCCTTCACTTGGAGCATGGGACGGCAATGGAGGAGTGCAAAAGATGGAGTTAGTGCAAAACGAGAATGAGGGAACCAAATAAGGCTTATCTCCCTTTGTTGACTTAATTTACATTTTACATTTATTATCCCACCAACCCTAAGATATTTTAATTGCTTTATGGTGGTGGTTTAGATAACCACCACCAAGCCCAACGTTTTTACACTTGAGGTTGAGATGAGGTATTTTGGTATTCACCTCTTGACCCCACTTTGACCACTTCACTTAAATAATTTTAATCATTTAATATTTAGATATTTAGGTTACTTTAATTTCCATTTATTTATTTAAATCACCTTTATATACCCACCCATGGTTGACCAATTCAACCATGGTGGTCGGCCCCACCAAACCTTGGCCCACACGCCACCTCACTTGATGAGGTGGAGGTGGGTCCCACTTGGCCACATTACCTTGATTTAATTTTTAACTTAACTTAGGTGATTTAATTTCATTGAATACCCTCTAAATGGATCACCATTGGGCCCATGGCCCAATTACATTTCCATCTAGCCCATTTACCTTAGAGCTCAACTACTTTGACCCATCGGGTCCCAAATGGGTATGTGACCCAATTTGACCATTCTTGACCCATTTAACCCTCATTGCCCCTTTAAATGAATTTAAATCAACTCCATAGTCCATTGGGCCATACTTGGGCCTTTGTCCAAATTTTTTGGCCCATTTACTCTTTACTTCACCAATTTTCCAATTTCCATCACTAAAATAACTTATATCCACATTTTTTATTAATTTAAAAATTCCGGGCCCTTACAACACAATCCTCTTTTAAAATTTTCGTCCCGAAAATTCGAGCGAAGTAGAGGTTCAAAACATCTTATACAAAGAGCTCCGGATGAGCGGCACTCATCTCTTGCTCCAGTTCCCAGGTGGTTTCTTCACTTCCATGTCGTTCCCATACCACCTTGACGAACTGAATAGCGCAGTTCCGCAGTACCTTTTGTTCGCTCCCGATCACTCTGATCGGTTTCTCCACATACATCACGTCGCTTTGTACATCGACGTCTTGTACGTTCAACACCTGTGAAGGGTCAGGGTTGTACCTCCTCAACATGGACACATGAAACACATCATGTAAAGAGGATAACTGCGGAGGGAGCGCCAACTAATAATCCCCCACCCTCTTTAGGATTGGAAACGGCCCCACCATCTAGGTGACAGTTTCCCCTTATTTCCGAATCTCATGTGTCTCTTCCGCGGTGAGACTTTCAAAAACACCAAGTCTCCCACCTCAAATTCGAGGAACCTTCTCCTCTTGTTGGCGTAACTCTTCTGACGGTTCTGTGCAGTGAGTAGATGTTGCCGTATCAATTTGACCTATGCTGTGGTCTCTGCAACCAATTCCGGTCCAATTAGCGCAGGCTCACCAGCTTCTGTCCAATACACTGGTGATCTACATGGCCTGCCGTATAAGGCCTCGAACGAAGCCATCTGGAGGCTTGCCTGGTAACTACTATTGTAAGAGAACTCCACCAATGGCAAATGATCCTCCCATCCACTCTTAAAATCCAGCATACATGCTCTCAGCATATCCTTCAATATCTGTATTGTCCTTTCCGACTGTCCATCAGTCTATGGGTGGAACGTTGTGCTGGTCAACACATCGGTCCCCATAGCCGATTGCACGCTCTGCCATACTCCGCTATTGAATCGGCCATCTCTGTCGGACACAATAGTCCGGGGTACACCATGTAGTCCGATAATATTTCGGATGTACCGTCGACCCATATTGTATTGTTGCCCCTAGATGACCTTAGTAGCCCTATTACAAAGCTCATGGCTACATGCTCCCATTTCCACTCCGGCACTGGTAAGGGTTTGAGTAAACCCGGTGGCTTCCGATGTTCCGCCTTATCCTGCCAACAAGTTAGTGTAGCGAGTAACAAACTCTGCCTCTCTTAAGTCCATGCCACCATTAGTGCCTCTTAAGATCCTTACACATCTTAGCGCTGTCCGGATGGGTAGAGAGCTTGGTTTGGTGTGCCTCAACCAACGACTCCCTTCCATAGCTCTTAGGTACCTTCGTCCTACCTCGGAACACAAGACCCTATCCCGGTCGTAACTCGAATTCCGATACTACCTCACATGTAGATATCTTGGTCCAAGTCTCCTCCATTTCTGGGTCTATTCGTTGTTCCCGTTCAATCGTGTCAAGTATCTCTTACTCATTTCAACACCACTCATATCAACCTATGAGTTTCATTCTTACAGAATTTATCCTGTCTCATGTTACCTCTTTTCTTCATAAACCCATTTGCAGCCTTATGTAAATTAATGTGTCCTATTTCACTTTATTTGTCACCAAGACATTTCCCATACGTACTCCTTCAATACTTTCTTTCGTCTACTCTCTGTGTGAGTTAGTCTGCCAGTACGAGCCTATGCTCAAGTCCACTGTTGATTCCATTTTAACTAGGTTTCTAGCTTCACCCTCCTGGAATTCCATCGGCCAACTACAGAGTCAGGTGATCAGTCTCACTCGGCAGTCGCCCATAGCTTCCCATTCAAGTTTCACTAGACTCTTAACCTTTCCCTTAGGTCTATCTCTCAAAAGCAATCATACCTTTATTTGTATATAAGTCACTATGTGACTAACCCTTTTTGTTCATAACTCCTACAATACCAATACCCAACATCAATCCAAGTCATATAGATACTAATTTCCTACCCTTCTGGACTATTCCACATATTCACAGCTTCCTAACAATAATGATACATCTAAGCTTACTTAGGTTATGTCATATAGTACCCATTCACCACTAAAACATTCACAAGTATTAAAAATTTGACCAACCACCAAATTCCATCCTACATGCCTACATTATCAATGATTACCACATCATACGGTTCATATGCCTTCATTATCAAGTCACGTAGAATTGAAATTACACACAATCATCGAATAACATAACTCATGTGTAACAAGATCTTTCATCTCCATTCTCATCAAACCATAACTTGAGGTAACATAAGAAATAACACATTAATAAGATCTAGTGATTCAACCTAATTCTGATTAGGTTACCCTACCCCATTTACAGAATACACCTAGAGATTTTGCAAGTCATCCCAATACATTCGAAGACCACCCATGAATTCCTAAACTTTGGAATTTTTCATCAGTCCCACCTAGGTTTCCAACCAAACGTATTGGCATATCACGGCCTCTTCATGCATACTACACATTCACAACTCCCGGTACTTCATCAACTCATCATCTTACACATAGTCTATAACACATCCTTGTTCCTCAATGACTATTCATTGCATACCACCAATTACCAAAGTAACATCATATAAACTCATTGCAACAATTGATAATTCACCATTTAGTAACATCATAGGGAATCCTCATGCAATCACTAAATAAAATATTTTCATAAATTCATGATCCATCATTCATTCATGCTTTTTAAAGCCATAAGCCCACTTCAAGGCCTATCAGCACTCGTTCATATTCTATACTACACATTGGGAGAATGCAATTGCATTATACATACAAGAAATTTTTTTTTTTTTTTTTTATACAACATATTAGTCTTTGCAAGCTAGACCCTTCACATTCTCCTCATAATGTCATCCTCTCACGAGTTTCATGTGGCAAGTTAACCCATGCATCCCGGTCTCTTTCAAGTACATTGTTTATCCAACATCTCTCAAATGGCACTTTGTTCACATAAGAACCTCTTATACCCCTTCACAAGGTGTTTACATCATCACCCATTATATGTCATAACATAAATCTCTTCACTTGGTCATGACAAATTATCAAACCATGGGCATGCTAATATAAAAGCCATTTATAAAAGCCATTGTACCATCCCCCAAGTATACCCATATATCACATTATCAAATACTTCCCACCCTTTTTATTCACATTTACTTCACTCATAAGCATATGCAACACATGTATATTCACATGCACTCACAATACAGGTATGCTTGTGTAATTTAATATCACACTTATTTCCTTCATTTAAAACCCCAAAATCATTAATTATCTTCCAATATAAGAACAGTTAGTCCTTTCTTTCCCATATCCATGTAGTCTACAAACCGGGCATACCACTTAAAGAGGGTACGGGTAGTATGTGCAGTTGTGCCCAACCTGGTTGCACAACTCGCGCATATAATAGAGTTCCATTTCCCCTACGACTCTCTTATCATGGAAAGTCTTCCATATTCTCCTCAGGAAGAGATGCTAAATCCTATTCATCTTCCTCGGGAGATCCCTCCTGAATGTCCATGCTAACTTTTATGCTGGGAGCAGACACCAAATCTATGAAACAGTTAGGGGGTTCCCTTATCCCATAATTCCGCACACTCCCCTTCATTTGAGATACCTGTATTCATAGAATACAATTAGAACCCAAAAAAAATCATCAACTGCAATTTCCAATAAGACCAATCTAGGTTTTGGGGAATTTCTTATGTATATCACAATGTATTCTGTTTGGGGAAAGTTGCCAAATAAGCACACTTGTTTTTCCTTTGTTTCTGGGGGGGAAATCTCTAAATTCCTATTGTCTGTTGTTCAAATTGGGGATACCGGGGAAGTACATCCTACTTTGCTATGTCTGATAAATCTAGTACTGTTTCATCACTTTGGGGGAAAAACCTGGATGTTTTCTCATTTCTGGGGAAGCAAACCTTATCTTGCTATGTTTCAATAAATCTCTCCTAGAATGAATCTTTCTTCCCTTGCTATCATTCCTTTCCGTCAATTGTTGTTCTCAGATTAAACACTTCAGTTTGAGTCAATCAAAGTAAATTAACCCGGCCCCCGTGCAGCGGACTCCGAAGAGTCGGTCGGTTGGGATTCTTAGCTGCCAGTGAGACATGCAACCGTCTTAATCTTACTTCGAGAGATTCATTCTTCCGAATTCGCTCTGATACCAACTGTAACGCCCGCCCCTTTTCACCGTAAAATCAGAGTACATTTTTTTTTTTTTAAAAAAATAAAAGTGACAAAGGGCGCGGACGTCACGACGCGAGTTAAGTTCCGAGCTTCTAAAGCCCGACCCTTAACTGGCCAACCCTACGCGTGCGTGGAACATAAGTCCACGAGTACGGTTCACGCGTAGTAAGTAAGCTCACAGAACATAAAAATAAATGCGGATGATCATAGAACTACCCTACCAGTTCTTCAGATAGCAGGGAAAAGATATCCATTAAATTACTAAAATGCCCTCATACTGCACTGTCCAAAATAATTTATAAAACATAGTAAACTACCTAAATTATTACATTTCCGACAAGCTAACTATACAAATACATCTTTTCCAAAATAAAGTAAAACAAAATAGTTAATCCGCCTCCCCAAGCTCCTAAGTTTGGCTTCCGTCTCTCCCTTCCGGTCCGCCATCTCCTGCATCGTCAACTAGGGTAGAAGTAGGGCGTTAGAACAACGCGCCCAGTAGGATTCCGAGTAGGGCTAGCACATGGGTTAGTAATAACCACACACAGATAATAACACAGTGAAAAACTATAAACCACCATATACTGAAATATAAGTAAATGATATGCCATGGGTGTCAATGTTATGAATCCCACCCATCATTCCTGCCATATACTGTCATATCCCTCTTGACGGAAAAACCTCGTCAAGATACAAACAATCACAAATCCTCCCTCTTGATGGAAGAACCATCATCAAGGTATCATAATTACAAGAGTCCCCCCCTTGATGGCAAAGCCTCATCAAGCATCAAAGTATAATAATACATATGTGAAATGTCCCCATGCTGTTTATCGGTCGCCCCGACGGAGCATGGACTCCGGTTTCATTTCATCCTTCCCCTGTCATATGCCTCCCATGCCATGCATGAGATGTAGATGCCATATGCCATGTATATATGAAATTCAATAGTAATAAAACCCATCTTAAAACAATTACAAGATTACCAACTAAATCAAAGGGAAACCATCCCACAATATTTAATCCAAAACCCATCATAAGCATTCACATAATTTCCAAAATAATTTAGAGTACAACATCACATGATACATAATCGAAAACTTATCTTAAAGACAACCACATGATTTCCAAAATAGATTAAAGAAAACATCACCCAATCCATGGCTTACAAAAAGGTAGGAATCCTACCGAATACCGACTCGCGTCTTTATTTCGTTTTCGTCCGACAATCCGGCTTCCGACTCGCATACCGCTCGCGCTATCCGGTACCTTATTAAATTACCAAATCAATCCAAGTTTTAATCATTTCCAAGCCCATAAATCATAACTTAGTGGATTTCTTCATTTTAGCCCATATTTACCATTTTTGCCACTACCCTTCACATAAACAATTTTTCATTAATTCATGCCTACTTAAGCCCAAAATTTAATCCACAACTTAGGTCCTTAACTTAGGTCCATTATTGACTTACCAAAACATTAAAATTTGTCATGTAATTAATATAACCATTACTCATTTAAACCCATTCAAACCCCATACTTAATCACGTATATACCCATTGACTTTAAACCCAAATTGATTTACAATTTGGGGCATGGGTTCGGCCATACACCATGGCCGAACCCATGATGTTCCTTTCTCCATTTTTTTCTTGGGTCCAAAAACATCAAATTCATCAAATCTTTTCATGGGATTTACCTCATGCATTTAACTAATATGAGTGCATTATTCATTCATTTCATTTGGGGACCACAAACACCATTCACCATTCAATTTAAATCATTCATTAGGTCATCCTAATGCACCCAAGCTCATGTCTAATATACATGGGGTTCGGCCATGTACCATGGCCGAACCCATGGTTCTTCAATGTGGCTAATAATTACCATTTTGCCACTCTCCCTTCCATGTTTAATCATTCACCCATTCATGTATATTTTAAGTCTAAAATTCATCCATAACTTAGATCCACTAAGGATTCACTAACCATGACCCAACATGAAACAAAATCAGCCATCTAAATTAATAAAATTTTCCTTCATCTAAACACAAACATGGACCAAACCTTAGCTCATACAATGACTTACAAAATGGGTCATGGGTTCAAAATACCTAATTCATCAACTCTTCCCATGAGAGGTTTTAAATCATGCATCTAAACCATATTCTTAACCCCATTTGGATCATTACACTTGTTCATTTAAAAAAACCCTAAATTCATCAACACATTATCCTTTAAATCCACCATTTAATCATCATTTCATCACCATAGGGTTCGGCCATTTACCATGGCCGAACCCATGGTTCAAGGCTCATTCCCTCCATGCATTTCAAAACCATAAGACTCCATTGCATTTTTATCATAAACTCATTTTAAAACCTTACTCCCATGCATTCATTAAAACCCTAAATTCATTAATCAAAACCCTCATTGTCTTCCATCCATAAAACCCTAACCAATTAAACCAACCACCAAATCACTCACCATGGGGTTCGGCCATGCTACATGGCCGAACCTTATGGCCCATGATTTCCTTCCAATAACCTAATTCCATTCTTAATTTCATAAATTGCCCAATGCACATAATCCATTTATTTATTTTCTTACCCTAACCCTAATTTACCCATTTAGGGTTTTCTCCATCTTCCACCCTTCCATTTGATGGATCTAAATTCCATAGCATAAAATTATCTATCCACCATTTATTTCACAAAAATAAATTCCAATTCTTAAACCCTAAAATTCCAAAATTTCTTGTTTAAGAAACACTTACAATCCGCCGTCTCCTCCGATTTCCGTCACTCCCGTCGGTCTCCGTAGCCTCCTCTCTCCTTCCTCTTGATCTTTGATAGGTCAAGGTTCTTGATTAATGGTGGCAATCCCCAACCCTAGAATCGGCCAAAGTAGAGCTTAAATTGAGAGAGGGAAAGGGAGAGATGATGAGAGGGGAGGGAATAACCTTGATCTTAGAGTGATTTTGCCTAAATTTCCACTTTTTTTTCTTCTCTCTTCTCTTCTCTTCTCCTTCACTCTCTTTCTCTCCTTCACTTGGAGCATGGGACGGCAATGGAGGAGTGCAAAAGATGGAGTTAGTGCAAAACGAGAATGAGGGAACCAAATAAGGCTTATCTCCCTTTGTTGACTTAATTTACATTTTACATTTATTATCCCACCAACCCTAAGATATTTTAATTGCTTTATGGTGGTGGTTTAGATAACCACCACCAAGCCCAACATTTTTACACTTGAGGTTGAGATGAGGTATTTTGGTATTCACCTCTTGACCCCACTTTGACCACTTCACTTAAATAATTTTAATCATTTAATATTTAGATATTTAGGTTACTTTAATTTCCATTTATTTATTTAAATCACCTTTATATACCCACCCATGGTTGACCAATTCAACCATGGTGGTCGGCCCCACCAAACCTTGGCCCACACGCCACCTCACTTGATGAGGTGGAGGTGGGTCCCACTTGGCCACATTACCTTGATTTAATTTTTAACTTAACTTAGGTGATTTAATTTCATTGAATACCCTCTAAATGGATCACCATTGGGCCCATGGCCCAATTACATTTCCATCTAGCCCATTTACCTTAGAGCTCAACTACTTTGACCCATCGGGTCCCAAATGGGTATGTGACCCAATTTGACCATTCTTGACCCATTTAACCCTCATTGCCCCTTTAAATGAATTTAAATCAACTCCATAGTCCATTGGGCCATACTTGGGCCTTTGTCCAAATTTTTTGGCCCATTTACTCTTTACTTCACCAATTTTCCAATTTCCATCACTAAAATAACTTATATCCACATTTTTTATTAATTTAAAAATTCCGGGCCCTTACAGTTACGGGCATGTTGTTGAATGTAGAGACCACACGAACACAGTGAGAAGGCTGGTTGGTGTGAGTCACCACAAATTTCAGATCTGCCAGCACTGGATGAAGTGCAGAGCTCGGTTTCACATATACAGCAGAGTGCTGCAACTTGGGCAATTTCATGTCAGCAAACACTATCGTTGGAAGATTGTAAACAACAAGGGTTCGGCCATGGTGTATGGCCGAACCCCATGGAGTTGTTTATTAAATTTGGAAACCTTCTAAAAATAGAAGGAGGAGATTAAAATGGGAATGTTTCTATTTATAGAAGGAGGTTGCTAAATTAGAAAGCTTTTATTATGGAAACCTGCCAATTATAGAAGGGTGGATAATTGAGTTGGAAACCTTCTAATAATGGAAGGATTGATGATTAAGTTAGAAACCTTCTAATTATGGAAGGGTGGGATGATTAATTTGGAAACTATCTAATTATGGATTGGCTAATAATGGAAGATGATGGAAAAAATGAAACTTAGACATCATAGGGTTCGGCCATGGTGCTTGGCTGAACCCTATGAATTAATTCTATGGGTTTAGGTTTATGTGTTAATGAATGGAAGGATGGAAATAATTAGGTAATGGCAATTTGGTAATAAAGGCCAAAATGGAGGATCATGGGTTCGGCCATGGTGTATGGTCGAACCCCATGAGGTTTAATTTATGGACCTAAGATGGAATTAAGATATCATAGGGTTTGGCCATGGTGTCTGGCCGAACCCCATGAATCATGTTGAATGGATTTTATGGATTTAATATGACGATTGGATTAATGGGGAGACATAAACCTATGGTAGTGGCAAAATTGTAAATATCGCCCTAAATTGAAAGATCATGGGTTCGGCCATGATGTATGGCCGAACCCATGAGATGGTTTTGTGGATCAAATATGAACTTAGGAAATTTTAATGATTGAAGGGATTGGATTATGGAATGATAGACCAATGGCAATTTGGTAAATAAGCGTGAAAACGGTAGGCCACGGGTTCGACCATGGTGTATGGCCAAACCCCATGGGGTAATTGTTTATGGACTTAGAACATTGAAAATCAAGTGGGACTTGGTTATGATTAATTGTTATATTATAAGGTAACGGGACCTCACAAGGTGTTTACGATCGTGAGCAATTACCGGATGAAAGACGCAAGGACACGTAGCGGTCTTTGGTAGGATTCCAGCTCTTTGAAACCATGGTTTATGTACATTGTATTTATCTTATTTTTTTGATGAATTTATGCTGCAAAGGATATGTTTCAAATGATGATTTTTAAATGCTATGTTATATGAGGAAATAACATGTGTTTTAATATGATTTTAAATGTTATGTTTATGTTATAAAATAGCATGTGTTTCATTGGCATCTCACGCATGACATGGGGTGAAGGATTTGGTAACCTGAGGGTCCACACTCCGTCGGGGCGTCCGAAAAACTTATGTAGGGTACCTTGATGTGCTTTCCATCAGGAAAGAAACCGGAGGGTCAACACTCCGTCGGGGCGTCCGAAAGACCTATGTGGTGGGTACTTTATGTACATGTGATGGGTGGGGACTCATTGCATTTGTCATCATTGCATGACATGGTTTTATATGGTTTTTGACATCACGATATGATTATATATGTTTTGTACTAACCATGTGTTAGCCGTAACTGGAATATCTACTAGGCGCGTTGTTCTAAAGCCCTACTTCTACCCTAGTTGATGATACAGGAAACAAGGGGGGCCAGGCATAGGAGCTTGGATGATTTATTTTATATGTTTTGAATAAAGTTACTTATGGACATGTATTTGAGTAACTAGTTGCTGGGAATGTAATAACTTAGATGGTTGGATGTTAATTTTGATAATTACGATACTGAATGATGATTAAGGACTTGACGTACTTTGTTATCTGAATGAAATAGAACTTGGTTCTATTATAATTCCGCATGTTATGATTTTTATTCCGCAAGTTGATATTGTTATGTATGAACCGTTTTCATGGACTTAGTCCATGCACATATAGGGTTGGCCAGTTAAGGGTCGGACTTTAGAAGTTCGGACTTAGCTCGCGATGTGACGTCCCGCGCTCTATCACTCTACTATGTTGTGAAAAAGAAAAAGAGACTCTGAATTTACGGGAAAAAGCGAGTGAAAAAGGGCGGGGAGTTACAGTTGGTATTAGAGCGAACCCGAAACATTGAATCTTTTGGAGTAAATTAATCCGATCTCGTACATTAATTTACTTCGTTAGACTCAGAAGGATGATAGCAAAGGAAGTACAATCGAAATAATCGGATTATCAAACATAGCAACATAGGATGTATTTCCCCCGAAACAAAGCAAAAATCAAGAGTGCTTATTTGGAAATTTTCCCCAACAAGTAGGAAATACAAATTTTATGATGGAAACTAAGTCTTGATATGTTTTAATGGCTTAGGGAAAAATGGCTCCAAGGGAAAGGCCAAGGAGAAATACCCGACAAAACCCAAATGGGGGTGAAGAGGAGGAACGACAATCTCATCATGAAGAGGAGGAACAACAATCCCACCAAGAGGAGGAGCAACAAAGCAGCGTGAACATACTAGTGGTGCCTCCTGAATTGCAAAACCTGGTTCAAGCGTTGGTCACTTCGGTGCTTCAACAACACTTGAATGATAATGGAACCACCAAGGAAAACAATGACAGGAGCATGGTCAAGGATTTCCAGCAACAGCGCCCTCCCTACTTTAAGGGGAGAGAAGGGGATGTCGGAGCAAAAAACTGGCTGAAGAAGATTTCACAGATTCTGACTTTATTGAATATCACGAGTCATGCTCATAAGATTTTACTGGCCACGTCACAGCTGATTGATGATGCTGGTAAATGGTGGGAGGTGATAGAGAAGCAGCGAGCACTTATTCCGAAAGGGGAGAGGACTGCCATGACTTGGGAGCAGTTCTCGGCTACCTTCCTGGAACATTATTTTCCTGAGGAGGAGAAGGAGCGCCAGACCCAGGATTTTCTATCTTTGGTATAAGGTACCATGACTGTGACAAGTACCACCAGGAGTTTCTCAGTTTGTCTGTTTATGCATTATATATGGTGGATACAAAGTATCGGAGGGCATGCAAGTTTGAGCGGGGCCTTCGGCCTAGCATAAAGGCCAAGGAAACCATATTCAAGGCAGCCACATTGGCAGAGGTGGTCAGCAAGGCCACAATAGCAGAGCGAGAGATGACTGAGTTGACGAGTTTTGACAATCGCCAAGCTCAGAGTGGGAGGGGTACATTTCAGCCTAATAAGAGGTTCCGACATAACTCTAACTGTAATGGCCCGGAATTTGTAAAGTAATATATATGTGTTATTATTTATTTTTTTATGGTGGAATTTGGAAATTGGATGGAATAGATAGTAAATGAATCAAAATGTGGACAAAGGCCCAACTAGGGCCCAATGGATTATGGATTGGATTTAAGTTTACTTAAAGGGTCAATGGTGGTCAATTGGGCCAAGGATGGTTAAATTGGGCCCAATACCCAATTGGGACCCAATGGAACAAGATGATGTAAGCCCTAAGGTAAATGGGCAAGGGTGAATGTAATTGGGCCATGGGCCCAATGATGATCCAATTAGTTGGAATGGGTTGAATTAAATTTAAATCACCTAAGTTAATTTGAATTAAGCCAAGGTGATGTGGCCAATTGGGACCCACCTCCACCTCACTAAGTGAGGTGGTGTGTGGACCAAGAATTGGTGGGGCCGGCCACCATGGTTGACTTGGTCAACCATGGGTGGATTTTATGGAAGAAATTTATTGGAATTAAATTAAATGGGAATTAACTTAACCTAATTATCTAATTAATTAAATGATTAAATTATTCAAATGAGGGTCAAATGGTCAAAAGGTGGAAAACCAAAAGCCATCTTATCTTAAGGCAAAAAGGTAAAAACGTTGGGTAATGTGGTTGGGTCAAAAAGCATGAAAAATATCTAAGTTTGGTTGGTGGGAGAGTTAATGTGGAGTGTATTTTAGACAACCAAGAGATGAGATGACTTTTCATCTCATTCTCTCCACTCCAACGATCTCATACTCTCTCCCTCTCTTGTTCTCCACCACCGTCCCACACCCAACGAAAAGGAGAGGAAGAAAACCAAGAGAAAGAATAAGAAAAGCTTGGAAGAAAAGAGAGGAGAAAGGTGTAAGGTTGGGCTCATCACTCCAAGATCAAGACCTTGGGTTATTTATCTCCATCTTCTCCTCCATTCTCTCTCTCAAATCAAACCCTATCATGGCCAAACCCAAGCTATGGTGTTTTCACCATGGATCAAGCATCTTAGCCGTTCAAACAAGGAGAGGAAGAAGAAAGGAGGCCAAGGAACCCGACAGGAGTGACGGAAGTCGGAGGAGGCATCGGATTGTAAGTAATTCCTAAACAAGAGATTTGGATTTTTAGGATTTAAGTATTGGGATCCATTCTTGTTAAATTTGATGGTGGCCAAATAATCATAGGCCTTGGATCTCAAATCCATCAAATGGAAGGATGGAAAAGTGGATAAATTAGGTTAAGGAAAAATAAATACATTAAGGACATTATGTAATGAAATTTATTTAAGCATGAAATGTGTGTGATTTTTGGAAGGAATTATGGTGAGTAATTAAGTAAGCTTAAATGGGGTTTTTATGATCAAAACCATGGAAGGGGGATTTATGATTTTAAGATGTTAATGAATAAATGTTAGTGAAGTTAAAGAGTTTTAATGAGGAAAAGAATGGAGGATGATTTAGGGTTTGTAAGTGTTTAATGATTAAATGTGGTAGTTCTTTTTAAAGGGATCTTGAATGAAAATCATGGAAAGATGGCTTATGTTTTTTTTAAGGTGCTAATGATTAAATGTGGTGATAATTTTAAAGGGGTTTAAATGAGGAAATGCATGGGAGATGTGAATGATGTTAATGACCTCAAAAATGGTAGGTGTTTAAGTGAATTATTAGGGTTTATAAATAATGGAAGCCATAGAGGATGATTTAGGGTTTTAAGATTTTAATGGTTAAATGTAGGTAATTAAGGATGTTTAATGGAGTTTTTAGGGTTATGTGTTTGTAAATTTAAATGGGTTTGGAAGGATGGAAGGTATGGAATAATGTACTAATAAATTGGAGGATTAAAAGGGGTCAAAGGTTTGTAAATTTTAAGGGGTTTTTAGTGAAGGAAATTATGGAAGGTGGCTAAGTGATTTCAATGGGGAGATTGGGATGAATTTGGTGTTTTGGAACCATGAAAAAATAAATGGGAGTTATGGTTAAACTAATGGACCAAAATGTATTTCATGATGATTAAGGAAGGATGATTTAAATGTATGAGTTAAAATCCCTCATAGTTGGACTTATGTGTGTGTTTAAATTAATGGAGAATATGTCATGATTAAAGGGGTCACTAATGGACTCAAGAATATATCAAGTGATGATCAAAGTTGATGATTTAAATGCATGATGTAAACCTCCTCATGGGAGGGCTTATTATGGATCTAAATGTGGTGAAAAAGACCCAAGAAAAAGTGGGGATTAGGTTGAATTAAAGGGGCTAGTTTTAATAAAGCCCATGACTCATTGAGAGTCCTCTTTGGGCTAAGGTTTAAGGTGTGTGCATGTGTTTAAAAATTAATGGAATTAGGTTAATTAGATGGTTGAGGTAAGTGGTCTTGTTGTATGGTTGATGGATCAATTAGGGACCCAAGATGTGGTTAAGAATGATGATTCAATTGTAAGTCATTTTATGGACTAAGGAAGGGTGTGTGTATGTGGTTGGATGAATGGAAAAATTAGGCTAAGTTAAGGACTAAATTATTAATATGCATATCATGGTTAATGAGACATCAATGGAACCCATTTTGTGAATCAATTAATGGGTCCAAGTTATGGATCAATTATGGACCATAATGTACATGGATTAGGTAAATGAATAACCATGGAAGGGTAGTGGCAAAACCGTAAATATTGGCCGAAATGAAGAAACCCATGGGAGGTGGTCATGGACTTAGGGACTCTAAGTAACAACCTTATGAGTGACTAATAAAGCCTAGGGTGGCTGGTTTTTAGACTCATATGATTAAAATATTTAATGGACTAAATGGGACCCGCAAAACTTAGTTAGTGAGGTTCGGCCATGGTATATGGCCGAACCCCACTAAGATGTGATTAATGGACTTAAATGGTTAATACATGGACTAATTGATATGTATAATAAGGTACCGGACATCGCAAGCAGTGCGTGATCGGCGACCGGGTCTGTCGGACGGAAACGGAAGAAAGAATGCTAGTCGGTATTCGGTAGGATTCCTACCTTTTTGTAAGCCATGGATTGAGTGATGGTTTCTTTGAATTAGTTTGGAAATTATATGGTATGTTTTAAGATTGGTTTTGAATTATGTATTATGTAGGGGTTTTTACTTGATTTATTCCGGTAAGCATATGATTGGTTTAAAATGGGTTTTAATACTATGATGTGCTTATTGAGGCTTTGCTTGATCTATTTTAGGTAATCAAGTTATATGTTTTATTGATGAGATTTTTTTTAAATGTCATGGTTTGTTATTATATTCATTACATGGCATATGGCATCTACATCTCATGCATGGCATGGGAGGGATATGACAGGGGAAGGATGAAATGAAACCGGAGTCCATGCTCCGTCGGGACGACCGATAAATAGACATGGAGATATTTTGATGTGTTTGATGTATCAGGGATGTTGTATGTAATTATGATACCTTGATGATGGTTCTTCCATCAAGGGGGATGATTTGTGATTGTTTTATATCTGGACGAAGTTTTGCCGTCCAAGGGGATGATTTGTGATTGTTTTATATCTGGACGAGGTTTTGCCGTCTAGGGGAATGATTTGTGATTGTTTTATATCTGGACGAGGTTTTTCCATCCAGGGGGATGATTTGTGATTGTTTTATATCTGGACGAGGTTTTGCCGTCCAGGGGGATATTCGTATCTTGACGAGGTTTTACCGTCAAGGGGGATATGACAGCATGATGGTATGGATGATGGGTGGGATTCATAACACAGACACCCATGGCATAACATTCATTTTATGGTTTTCATTATACTATTATCTATATACTTTGTTATCACTAATCCATGTGTTAGCCCTACTCGGAGTCCTACTGGGCGCGTTGTCTAACGCCCTACTTCTACCCTAGCTGATGACGCAGGAAATGCCGGAGCAGAAAGGCGGGACGGGAGCCAAGCTTTGAAGCTTGGGGAGGCAGACTGTTTACTTTATTAAAGTTTATTTTTGGGAAATGTATATTTGAACAGTTTAGCTTATCGGACTGTATAATTAGATTACTTCTTATATTTTGGTTTATTTTGGAAGTTGAGACGTTGTGATATTTTGGTAATATTATGAATGTTATCTTCCCTGCTATCTCAAATTTGTAGGATAGTCTTTATTGTTAATTCCGCACTTAGTTGTAATATTCCTTGAGCTTACGTCTACGTGTGAGCTGTTTTTCGTGGACTTCGTTCCACGTACACGTAGGGTTGGCCAGTTAAGGGCCGGGCTTTAAACTTAACTCGCGTCGTGACGTCCGCGCCCTTTGTCACTATTGAAAAAAAAAAATAGACTCTGATTTAAGGTGAAAAGGGGCGGGCGTTACACTAGCAGACCCTCACCATCCACTGGGTCAGCAGGGGGCTTTCGACCCAATCATCCCTCCCCATCTGCATCAGTCACACAGGCTCCCAGAGGTGGGAGCAACTGTTTTCATTGTGATCAGCCTGGCCACTTTAAGAGGGAATGTCCACAACTCAACAAACCCTCATATTCCAGAGGTTCAGCTCGTCCACCAGTTAGGCCAGCTAACTCACGTGGAGGCAGGATAGTTAATCAGGCGGGACGACCGCCTACAGGATCTGGACAGGTATTCACCTTAGCACCTCCAGTAGCAGAGGATCATTCTGTGATTCAAGGTATGGCAGTAGTCAGTACTTCCTACGCCTTTGCATTATTTGATTCGGGAGCATCTCACTCTTTCGTATCTGTTGCATTTATAACTGCTACTGGTACATTGGTATAAAAACTGTCCACATCACTCACCATTGTATCCCCCGTCGGAGACACATCATTGGGACTGATATGCACAACAGTGAATACTGAACTTACTGGACTCAGATTTGAGTTCAATTATTTGGTACTCGATATGTCAGAATATGATATTAGTTTCGGCATGGATTGGTTGGCTAACTTTAAGGCCAACATTGATTGTTATCGTCGCAGTGTGACATTTTGGTAGCCCGAGGGAAAACAACATGTGGTGCGTGCTGATAAACAAAGCAGACTGCATGAAGGGTTGAATCATCTGGTATTGAACATTATTAGAATAGACAAGGCACCGGTGGTTGAACTTCCGGAAATAGTAAAGGACTATGAGGACGTTTTTCCAAAGGAACTCCCTAGTTTGCCTCCCATGAGGGAGATCAATTTTGAAATCAAGTTGTACCCTAACACTGCACCAGTGTCATTACCACATTACCAGATGGCACCCGCAGAGATGTCTGAGCTAAAGAAGCAGATTGATGAACTGCTCAGACTGGGGTGCATTTGGAACAGTACATCTGTTTGGGGAGCTCCGGTTTTATTTGTAAAGAAAAATGATGGTTCACTCCGTATGTGCGTGGATTACTGAAAACTGAACCAGCTGACGTTCAGAAACAAGTACCCTTTACCTGGGATCGATGATTTATTTGATCAACTTAAAGGTTCCAGTAATTTTTCTAAGATTGACTTGATGTCCGGATATCACCAAATCCGGGTTAGGGAGGAAGACATAGAAAAGACAACCTTCAGAACGCGGTATGGATTATTTCAGTTTGTAGTCATGCCGTTTGGACTCACCAATGCACCGGCTGTGTTCATGGATTTAATAACATGATCTTCCATCCTTACTTGGACTAATTTGTTATTGTGTTTATTGATGACATCTTAATTTATTCCAAAAGTAAGGAAGAACATGCTGAGCACCTGAGAATAGTTCTGGACACTTTGAGGAAGAACAAACTATATGCTAAAGCCAGTAAATGTGAATTTTGGCTATCTGAGGTCAACTTTTTGGGAGATGTTATATCAGAAGAAGGTATAGCCTTGGACCCGGCTAAGATAGCGGCAGTAAGAGATTGGAAAGCGCCAAAGAATGTAACCGAGATTCGTAGTTTTTTGGGATTGGCTGGTTATTACAGGAAATTTATCATGGACTTCTCAAAAATTGCATCTTCACTTACTCGATTCACTCAGAAAGGGGTCAAATATGAGTGGTCAAATTTGTGCAACCAGAAATTTGAGGAGCTGAAAAATAGACTTACAACTACACCTATTTTAATTTTGCAGGAAAGAGGCAAGTGTTATGAGGTACAATGCGATGCTTCACGAGAGGGACTGGGGTGTACACTCAGTCAAAGTAATCGTGTGGTGGCATACGGATCAAGACAGTTGAAAATACATGAACGTCTCTATCCTACGCATTATCTGGAACTAGCTGCAGTGGTCTTCGCTCTAAAAAACTGGAGACATTATCTTTATGGCGAGAAATTTGAAGTGTTTTCAGATCATAAGAGCTTTAAGTACTTGTTTGATCAGAAAGAGCTCAACTTGAGGCAGCGCAGATGGATGGAATATCTGGCGGATTATGAGTTCGCACTTCGTTATCACCTGGCAAGGCGAACAAGGTGGCAGATGCCCTCAGCCGTTTAGCACATGCATCAGTGGCATGTTTGATCAGGACAGAATGGGAGATGCTGAATACCATTTGAGAGTTTAAACTTTACCTCAATAACCATGGGACTATATACAATTTGATCATACGGTCCAACATGGTTACCAAGATTGAGCAGGAACAGCAGACAGACCCGGAAGTGGAAGAGATATGGGCTTAGATGTCTACTGGTGAAGTCATACCAGAATGGGAGTTACGACCAGGACAAGGTCTTGTATCCCGAGGAAGGATATATGTACCAAAGAGCTGGAGAAAAGAGTTGTTGGTTGAAGCACATCAGACCAAACTCTCTATTCATCCGAGCAGCACCAAGATGTATCACGACCTGAAGAGACATCACTAGTGGCACAGACTCAAAAGAGATGTGGCAGAATTCGTGGCTCATTGCTTCACTTGTCAGCAGGTTAAAACGGAACATCAGAAGCCACCAGGGTTACTCAAACCCTTACCAGTGCCGGAATGGAAATGGGAGTACATCTCCATGGATTTTGTGACAGGGTTGCAAAGGTCTTCAAAGGGCAACGATGCGATATGGGTCGTGGTAGACCGACTGACCAAGTTTGTACATTTTCTTCCTATTAAGATGATAGATTCATCTGAGACTTTGGGTCAGCGGTATATTAGGGATATCATTAGATTGCATGGTATACCTCGAACTATTGTGTCTAACAGAGATGGTTGATTCACAGACAGAGTATGGCAGAGCATGCAGTCGGCCATGGGAACAGATTTACTGACTAGTATAGCATTCCATCCACAGACTGATGGACAATCTGAGAGGACAATACAGACGTTGGAGGAAATGCTGAGAGCATGTATGCTAGATTTCAAGGGTGGATGGGAGGATCACTTGCCGTTGGTAGAATTCTCATACAATAACAGTTACCAAGCAAGCCTCCAGACGGCTCCATTTGAGGCATTATATGGTAGACCTTGTAGGTCACCAGTGTACTGGACAGAGGCCAGTGAGCCTGCACTGATTGGACCTGAGTTGGTTGCAGAGACTACAGCACAGATACAGTTGATACGACAGCATTTATTGACTGCACAAAGTCGTCAGAAGAGCTATGCTGACAAGAGGAGGAGTTCCTTGAATTTGAAGTGGGAGACATGGTGTTCTTGAAAGTCTCGCCACGGAAGGGACACAAGAGATTTGGAAAGAAAGGGAAATTGTCGCCAAGATATGTGGGACAATTTCCAATCATAAGAAGGATGGGGGACGTGGCCTATCAATTGGCACTCCCATCACAATTGACATCTTTACATAATGTGTTCCATATATCGATGTTGAGGATGTACAATCCTGATCCTTCTCACGTACTGAACGTACAAGACATAGAGGTTCAGAGCGACGTGACATACGTCAAGAAGCCTGTCCGAGTGGTGGACACAGAACAACGGGTATTACGGAACCGAGCGATCCAGTTTGTCAAGGTAGTATGGGATCGACATGGCATTGAGAAAGTCACATGGGAACTCGAGTCGAAAATGAGAAAAGCTCATCCTGAGCTATTTATGTAATTGTTTGAAACCCTACCTCACTCGATTTTCGGGACGAAATTTTTAAAAAGAGGGTTGTATTGTAACACACCAGATTTTCAATTTATTATTTTGTATGAAAATTATCCATTTAATTTGTGAATATTAGTTATGGATTTTAATTGGATAAGGAGTTGGGTCATTGGCCCAATTAAGACCCAACGAATTGTGTAAATGGTTTAAATAAATTAAATGGGGCGAATTTAAATTAGTAATGCAACATAGATAAATAAAGGAACTTGGAATAATTGTTGCATGGTAGAATTTAAGATGTGCATATCCAAGAAAGATACTTAGGCCGTGTATAGAGATATTCCATATCTATGTTAGGCGCATAAGATATTTTAAAAAGGGTATGCATATTGTCAAAAAAATTAAATAAAGAAAATGTTTTAATTAAATAGAAATTGTATGGCCGTGTGGGACATTACCAAAGTGGGAAGGTCGGCAATTCCCAATTAAAAAGCAAGGGGTGCATAATACTTACTAATTTAAGACAAGGGGCTCACAGCCCTAAAGGGGGTTGGCTATCTTAAGCACTTTCTAAATATGGGACCAAGGGAAGATTATAAAAGGAGAGGAGGACAAGGGCACACGGTTACACCTATCATTGCCGAATTTTATTTTTTTCTCTCTCTCCCTCTCTCAAGCTCTAATTCACGGCAAGAACAAGGAGAAGGAGAAGGCAGCCAGCAAGAGGTGTTCTTGGTTTGGAAAAATTAAGAAGAAAGGAGAAGGATTGGAAGAGCAAGAAATCGGAAACGGTTAGTATCTTATTTGATAAATTTATTTTAAAACAAAAGAACCATAGAGTTCGGCCATGGTGTTTGATGAATTTTAATTGAAAGAAAGAACCATAGGGTTCGGCCATAGTGCATGGCCGAACCCCATGGAAAGACATGTTTAATTCATGGGTTTTGAGGATTGAAATGTAACACCCCGGATTTTCAAATTATTATTTTGTATGAAAATAATCCATTTAATTTGTGAACATTAGTTATGCATCTTAAATTGGGTAAAGAGTTGGGTCATTGGCCCAATTAGGACCCAACAGTCTTGGAATTGTTTTCAATAAAAATTAAATGGAGTTGAATTTAAATTGGTATTGCAATATTATATAAATAAGGAAGGAGATAATATTGCATGGCTGTTGAGCACTGAAAATTACCATTTTACCCTTTAATTTTGGATTAGTTAGCTTTTGATTTGTGAATATTAGATGCGTTTAATAGAGTTTTTAAGTTTTGCAGTGTATTTGTGAGAATAAAAGAAAAAGGAATTAAAATGGAGAAAAGTGGGCCATAGTCTTATTTTTGGAAAGTTTATAATTTTTACCAACTAATTTGATTTGGAATTATTGTAAATTATTATAATTCAGATCTGGATATGAGAGTTTGAATTATAATAATATTTTTTAGACTGTGATACATCGTAAAGGTGGTAGAAATTTATAAACACACAAATGGACCCACTGTTCGAATCTGAAGCCTGAAGATAAAGTCTGCAATTAGAAGCTGATGAGCCAAAGTCCACCAATATTCCGGGCCAGATAAAAGTCCAAATATGGGATCCAAGGCCAAAAGATCAAGTGGGACCAGTGAATTTCGTTTGAAGGATGGTGCCTTATCTGCAAAATTCGGCATTTGAAAAAGACAGCGGACTTAGATAAAAGATAGTGGATTTGAATAAAAGACATGGATAATGATGAAAGAGTTTGAATCAAATGAGAGATAAGAAAGAAAGATAAGAAAGAGAGGGATAAGGAGGAACATAGATAAGGAGATGAAGGAGTTAGCCGATCTTAACAGAGAGAAATTTTGAATTTGAAGGGTCCCTTATCTCATCTCTTCTGACTCCTATAAATTGATGGCTGTGGGTTCATTCAAAGTTGAACCGGGCAAGACGTCGAAGAGACTAAAGTTGGACGAAGAAAGATAGAGAAAAATATTTAATTTCTTGTAAGTTATTTTTTTTTTTTTATGTCAAGTCCAAAAGGATTGTATCTCATTTCCAATTTTTTAAATAAAAATTCATGGCAGTTGTTTAGATTTATGGTGGTCCCAGTTATTAAAATATTTAATAGTGATGATTTCTATTTTATTTTTAATTCTTTTTATGAATATTATGTAAGAAATTATTTTTAAAATTTTTTCAAGGAAAGTAGAAACCCTATTAGGATCAGTGGGACTTGCCGTCTTTTCAGTCTAAGGTTCTTATCAAAAACAGTTGTTTTAGATTTGGGAAAACACAAGTTTAAAATCCGCTCAAGCCTAAGGTTCTAATTTTGGAAATTATTGTAAAAATATCAAAACTCAAATCCAGCTATGAGAGTTTGGATTCTATTAATCTAATTGAATTTTTTATTGTCAAAGTGGTAAATTCACAACACTAGCACCAGTGGGCCCACTTATCAAACATGAAGTCCAAGCCTGAAATCAGAAGGCCGTGAGCCAAGTCCAACAGTGTAGCAGTCCATCAAAACAAAAAAGTCTAAGGTGATCCCAATGAACACGAATGGTGTCTAATGGAGAAAATTCGAAGGTAAATTCATATGTGGCCTAAACAGATTGAGAACATCCATATGAGGCATTGGGGAATTCGGCCATGATGTGTTGTGATAAGGATTGGATCGTCTAGAGACAATTTAGATGGAGAAAAATCCTCTATGAACCCGGACACAATGAAGGCCAAACTATAAAAGGGAAGAGATTTAGATGGATTTGAATTTCTTGAGGAGAATAACTCTCAAAATCCAATTGCAAAACTCGTTGGAGCCAATTTGGGAAGAAGATATGCGACTATTTTGGAGAATACAAAGAAATAAGGTGGAATTGATGAAAAATGCGGCATATGGTTCTTAAATGCTATTTTTGGAAAATATGTGTAATTTATGGTTCATAAATGCGGCATATGACTAATTTTGGTAATTATTGTAAAAATTTCATAACTCAAATAAGTCTATGAGAGTTTGGATTATGGTAATTTGATTTGAATTTTTTATTGTCAAAGTGGTAAATTTACGACACTGGCACCAGTTGGCCCACTAGTCAAGCTTGAAGTCCAAGCCTGCCATTAGAAGCCCGTGAGCCAACTCCAACATTGTACTTGTCCATCAAAAAACAAAAGTTCAAGATAGAACCGAATGAATAGAATGGTGTAATCTAAAATTGATGTTTCAAGTGGGGCCTGTTTAACTAGAGAAATGCTAATGTGGGCATCTATAGGTGTGATCAAAACTTTAATTTTGATCCATGTGGACTCATTATTAAATTAGCAAGTTCGAACCTCGAGTCGAAAGATCAAAGTTATATCTTCGATCCAGGCGGGAATCTGAGTCAGAAGATTTGGTGTAGTGGACGCATGTGTGAACTAGGCCCAATCTAAGACCAAGCTAGCTGGCCCAATGATCTGAGTTCTGCATACCCAAGGCTACCACACGTATGAGGCAACCAAGTGGGACCAAGTGTATGTTTCATAGGCTGCCAACTCAACGAAAATCAAGCACCGAATCCTACTTGTTTTAGGAGTAGTTTACGTTTTTGAAATTCGAAATTAGTTAGTTTCCTAATTGTTTTAGAATCTGGCCATATTAGATTAGGATTAGGCATTGGTCGAGTAATGCTAGGATTAGTAGTTCCTTTGTTTCCAAGTTGGTAATTTCTTATTTAGAAGTGGAGAGGTCGGCTCCCACAGAGAAGGTTTTCACATTTTTCTATATAAGGACATGTAATCAACAATTCTAGGGGGAGTTATATTTTTGAATAAAATTTATTTATTTCCAATGGTAATTGGTTGAATACCTGAGCTGCCATTGCAGCCAAGTCGGGCAGTAAACTCTTGTGATTCCAGGCCCAGTTAGGGGTGTGCTGGGTGCAGTTGAAACTAAATCTCCATCCCAGCCAAGAAGCAGACTTGTCAGAAGTTGCTGGAGTTCAAGCATAGACGATTAAGCAATAGAATTTCCCCTTTTTTTATATATGGCAGATATTGGTGGCTGTTTGGAAGAATTTTGTGGGCAGGCAATTGTTACAAAACCCAGTAAGTTTTCTACTTGAAATCAGTCCACGTTTGGTGTTATCATCGCTTGTTGAGACCCAAGCTGCTGCAACCTGTCCTAGGTCCAACAGTAACAAGTAGGCCCATCTTTGGTGTTCGTTCTCTGAAACCACAATTGCATGTTGTCCGCAATTTGTTTATCTTTGGTTTCGGTCCAAGTTAGAGAGCAGTGGGTGGTACCTACTTCAGGCCTTATTGAGTGGTTGCTGGGAACTTTCAAATACGAATGGTGTAATCTTAAATTGATGGTTCGGTGGGGCCCATTTAACTAGAAAAATGCCAAGTGTCCAATGGAGAAAATTCCATGCTAAATTCGCATGCGGCCTAAAAAGATTGAGAACATCCATATTTATAAGGATTGGATCTTCTGGAGACAATTTAGACAGAGAAACATCCTCGATGAACCTAGACACAATGACGGGTAAATTAAAAAATGAAAGAGATTTAGATGGATTTGAATTGCTTGAGGAGAAAAACTCTCAAAAATCCATTAGCAAAAATCGTTGGAGCCAATTTGGGAAGGAGATATGTGCTTATTTTGGAGAATACAAGGAAATAAACTGAAAATGAAGAAAAATGCGGCATGTGCGCATTAGTTGCTATTTTCGGAAAATATGAGTTATTTACCACTAATTTTGGAAATTATTGTACAAATATCATAACTCAAATATGGTATGAGAGTTTCATTTATGCTAATTTGATTTGAATTTTTTATTGTCAAAGTGGTAAATTTACAACACAAGCACCAGTGGGCCCACTAGTCAAGCCTGACGTCCAAGCTTGCAATCAGAAGCCCATGAGCCAAGTCCAAGTGTAATAGCTCGACCCTTAATTAGAAATGTGAAAAATTGTTAGAACTATTAACTCGGATTTGTGACCGATTAACATGATAGAGTACGAAAAGAGCTTTTCGAAAAGGTATTGTATGACCCAATCGGAGGTCGTTTACTCAGTGATTTAACCCAACAAAGATCGGAGGGTATTTTGTACATTTTATAAATGTCCCTTGTTTTAGATGAAAATCATGAATAGTATCTTGAAAACTTCTTGAGTACGAAATACCACTCTTCTGATATATTCAGACCTTAAAATTTACACACATACTAAGCTTTTGAGTACGCTACTCAATGATATTTTCGGAATTTTCAAACGTTTACCCGAAGTACGATGTTTAAACATGATTTATCTAAATACCCCAGTTTGATAAATACCCCGTATTCCAGGAATTGGTAAACTTGAATCATAATCAATCTATGTTTTAATTAAAATTTTGGTATTTTTAGAAAATAGATTTGAGGGTTTGAAACACTAGAAAATGAATTTCAAAATTTAGGGAGGCTTAGACCACCGATTTTAGGTGAAACGTTATTTTTGTAAAAATGGATGGTTTTAGATTGATAAAATGAAAATCTAATCTTACCACCCAAGAAGAAACCTACGTTCTCAACGCTATAGCGGTGTCAGATTTTATCAAATCATCACCTAAGTATACCCAATTTTAAGTGCTTGGAAAAAGGAAGAAAGGTTAAACTTTTTAATCAATTTTTGAAAAATAAAATGTTAAGGTAAATCCTACCAATACCACTGATGGTAATTAACGGACAAAATTCACTCGCACTGTGATTTTCGAAGGTTATGAATATGGGTTTCGGTTTTCAGAAAAATTTACCAATTCATAGAGCTTTTTCAGTTCATTTTCAAAGCTTGTCAAGCAGCCCTTTTGTAGTGGATTTTTAGCTATCTTCTGTGAGTATTTCTTTTAATTTATTTCCATCAATTCATAGATATACTTTAGTAGAATCGCTGTCCAAGCTTTGGAAGAAAAATACCTTTTAGCTCTTCCATGGGAAGCCAAATAAAACCTTTGCTCAATCACGGCGGACTACTCCAAACCCCGTAGACATATCAAGTTTTTCGATGTGTCGACCTTATCCAGCCGATATATGTCCAACGTCGATATGCATGCAAAAGGTAAAATCGACATATCGAGTTTTTACGATGCGTCAACTTTGTCCAGCCTATATATGTTCAAAATTCGATACATATACAGAAGTAAAAACGACATATAGAGTTTTACGTACATACCGGACGAAGAACCAAAGGATACATTAACATTTTGCGATACATAAAGAGATGGTACACATCGCCCTTTCACGATGTATCGAGAAACCTCTGTCGATATGTCGAGTTTTAACAGACAGTTTTGGATGTGATTTTCAGGAAAAATGTTGGGTTATGTAAATCTCTTTTAAATATATGAATTATTTATACTGTTTTAAATGTTTTAAACAGATTATTGAAAAACACTCGCCAACCGAAGGTGAGGAATAACCACACTATGTGTTTATTAAAATGCATCTCATTTTGTATTCAATACAACATTCCTTGCACCATTAACCATGCGGCAATAAGTGGATGTCTGTGGTCATTTTTATTGACGAAAATGATGTGATCGGATTATAATGCGGTACCGACACTGTTCACACGTAAGGAGGTGATTATGAGTTTCTAAATATGAAACGCAAACATGATAGTGTGACGGGATGTCGAGATCTAGTCATCCTAAAATGAAGTACGGAACTCACTTATTCCTAGAGATTAGTTGGTATTGTGATGTTCGTGATGTAATGATAGATCAGATATCCAACCGTGATTCCGATTGGAACACACGTATTTGTGTATCTGTAAGTGTTGTAGGATAATTAACCTATGATGAGTATAGGGTAGACGTACCAGACTGGAGAGAATGGAAACACTTATTTGTGTTGAAATTAATAAATCATTTGATGGGCTTCTTATTAATCTGTGTTTAGTTTGCAGCAAAATATAGTTAAATACTGATTACTGATATTTGTACTATGATTCCATGCGGGAGGGCTTAGGAATCCAGTTAACTGAGTGAGGTTATTATGATCATGTGTGTTAGAGATATTATGTGTGTTGACAATTGTGCTTAAATTCATATGTTGATGTGCATATTGATTGGTGTACTGTATATGTCAAATTACCTCACACCAATGTATGAAGTACATTGCTCGTGGAGAGCACTGGTACGAGGTGTATTTAAAATACGGGTTGTGTGAAGCACTGAGCAGGATGAATTTGTCGGCGGTGTTGGAAACGTATTAGTCGTGGCTAGGGAAGAGCCGTAGACGTTGTTTGACGGGGCTATCTTTTTGAGAAAAAAATGACATTTCATGGTAGATAATTGTATTGACATTATTCTACATGATTTTTTAGTGTATAAACTGTTGCTTGAAAACATTTTTATTATGTTGATAATACGCTCTATTATCTAGGAATTTCTTTTGTTTTCTCTTCACTGAGCTTGTTAAGCTCACACCCCTTACGAAACAGGAAACCCGGGGGATGAAGGAGAGGAGGATCCTCAGCTACAATGAAGGGTGCAAACCCTCTAGTTATCTACCCAATGTTCGGATCTTATGTGTTGTAGATGTTGTATATCTATGCAATGTAATGAACCCTATATAGTGTTCATTGAAACAATGTAGGTTGTAATAAAGTTTAATTCATAATCTTTTGTGCAATTCTGATTTAGATGGGATTGATTGGTGGTGAATGTTAGGTAGATCATTTCTGACATTTTCTACTTGGACTTTTCTAAGAGGTCAAGTCGTAGATTACATGTTGGTTCGTGGTGTATCCACAAACTATGGGTCGAGGTAGAATCTGTCGTGATTTTGGGTCTTAAGTGGGCCCAAGGTGACCCCTCCATCTGCCTCGGATTCTTACCGGCTAGGTATGGTTGGATCCGAGGCTGCCAAATGTCACATCCAAACTTGGTCATATAAGATGTTAAGTCCATATATTAATATGATTTCCAGAAAGACTCCGTATAAGTGTTAGAAAAAAAAAAAACTCACGTCAGTGGGCTCGGAGGTTCGGGGCGTGACAGCTTGGTATCAGAGCCTTAGTTTAAAACTTGGACTATATATGGAATTACATGTCTACAGTTAGGTGAGACTGGTTTAGTGTTAGCTTAGTAAGAACTTAGTGAGTTGATACGATATCTTAGTGGGGGGAAAATTCGATAGTAAAATTTCAGAAGACTACATACTATGTTATTTCTCTGATTTGTGCTTGGAATTATGAGACCTTGTGCAATTGGCTTTGTGCGTTTATTTACAAATGATATCATTAGTTTCTTTTTGGACTAATATATGTTTTGTTGAAACAGCAATGACTGATAAATCCAATGCTGATCGATATATCAACTAATAGTGACTGAGGTTCTCCCTACTATACGCCATCAACACCACCTCCTGATACGGGAATGAACTATGAAGTGCCATCTTCGCCAAAAGTAGGAGAAACCTTTTTTCCTACTTACCATGCTGAACTGCCAAAGTGGAAACCGGTCCCTCCAAGGACAGATGTTGCCGGAACCTCCAGACCAGCATTGTGTAACTTCTGTGGATGACCCGGATATACTCAAGACTTTTGCTCTTGCTAGGAGGATCGGGAATGCACCAAGTGCAAGACTTTTGGCCATGCAAGGAGTAACTGTCCGTTTTCCAAGGGAAATGGAATCTATGGATGTCATGTATATTGTCGGTATCATCATACGATGAAGGATTGTCCCTATTATGATAACAAATTCATGTCATCTTCATTCGGAGAATAGAGAAAGAGGAAGGAGCATGAAAGGGGATGATGGGCAGTTTATAGGGTCGGGTCTAGGATCTTGTTAGTTGGCTTTGTTGTTACTTTGTGTGTATGCAGAAGTCATGTAATAAAGACTCTCCGACTATGTATAATATGATGTAAATTATCCGAGTATGAAATAAAAGACTTAGTGTTGTAATAGATTGTGTTTCAATAAAGAGCGTTTTTTATCTCACGTGAAATACTTTGTGATGGAATTCTTTTTGAAACTTTGTGTATATATCACGAGAAAATGCCACCTAAAAGGAATGGGATGACTCAAGTAGAGGGATTGGCACTACTGCCACCTCCTCCTCCTCCTCCACGTACTCTGGAGCAGGAAGTTATTTATGAAACAGTGCGAATTTCAATGCAAGTATTCAAGGATACTTCTGGAAATGAACAACCAACTAGAACTAAAGAAGGAAGATCAAATGTTGCTCTGAGGGATTTCAAACGACTGAATCCTCTATCATTTTCGGGAGGAACGGACCGGACTGTAGAAAGAATTGGCTTATTCAAACAAGTAGTATGTTCGACACGTAGGGGTAGACGATGATCTATGGGTAACGTTAGCCACCTACCAGCTGACGGAAAATGCTTACAAATTGTGGGAAGTCAAAAACATCACCAGGGAAAATGCGCCCATGATTTGGCTGACTTTTCAAAAGTTATTCACTAATATCCTTTGGTGGCAAAGAAAGCTAAACAGTAGCAATTTATGGAAATACAACAGGGGAATGATACGGTGTCCCAATACAACGGTAGGTTTATTATCCTTTTGCTGTATGCACCCAAAATGCTGCAGGATGAAGAGGATAAAATTCGACACTACGTGCAGGGATTTCGTTCGTTTATCAAGCGACAGATGGTTGCCTAGCTTCACACAAGTCTGTAAGAGGTAATGGAAATAACTTCTTTGGTAGAAGTAGTGGATGGACCAAATCTTGACCAAGGGACGTCTCAACAGAGAAACTCCGAGAAACCACCTCAGTATACAAATAAGAAGACGAAATTCAAAGGAAATCCTTTTAAGAAGGGTGAACCTTCTGTGTCGCAATCAAGTGGGTTCGATACGAGACAAGTTATCTGTTATACTTGTGACAACCCCGATGTAATACCCTGGCCCAGATTACACGTGTTTTAGCTTAATAATCTTGTTTAACCGGTTAATCTCGAAGATTACGGTTAGGGCTTTGTGAAAAGCCCAAGTGTGGCCCAATCCGAGCTTGTGAGCTCAATGATCCAGCTCGTCCAGCTGGAGGGGTATTTTGGTAATTTACCATTTATTAAAGTTATTTTTATAAATTATGTTGTTATGTGGTTATTATTGGATGATAATGTTCTCTTTAATAAAGGATTTTATTTCTGATTTTAAAATAATTTTATTTTCAGAAAATAGTATTTAAAACCGCCCGTAAAAACCCCGAAAGAGAGAAATAATTATTTTAAATGATTTTGGAAATGAGAAAAATTTTGAAACAAGTATTTTATGTTAGACCATTTTAAGAATGGTAGTTATTCTTCGAACTCCAAAAATGAGGTTTTTAAATTGTTTTATTTAACATTTGTTTAATTAAGTAAATAATGTTAAATTATGTTTTTATCTAAATCAATGATTTTTAGTGAGTTGTAAATCTCGAAATTTTAATGGTAGCTAAAGTTTTTAAAACCCAACTTATCTGTAAGGTTGGATTAAATTTTTGAGCTTTTTAAAATATTGTTTTAAGTTAAAAATCTAGTTTTTAACAAAAGGGGGACTTATTTACAAAATGGAAATTTTGGAGGGACCAAATTGCAACCAACGCCCGAACAGTGGTTACACTGTAGCGAACGTCGACAGCAACTGCATGCAATGGCTCGATGGGCATTTCTTCCGGCCAGAAATCTATAAAATGGCCCTCAGATCATTTGTTCTCCCTCCCAGTAAATCTGCATCTCTTCTCTTCTCTTAGACTTTCAGCTGCCCTTTGAAAACCCACCCGAACTCCCTGCTTGTCTCTGTATTTCCCAGTTTTTAACCACCGTAAGCTTAGAAGGGAAGCTTTTCAAAAATCAGATTTTTCAGTCCAGGAACACCAATGAAGGTAACCACTGTGTTCCTCTTTCGATTTCAATCAGTTTAGAATCAAGAAAAACCGAATTTGACTATGATTTGAGCAAGAAAAACCATTTCAAAGTTTTAAGAAAATTTTGGTTTTAGTGTGTCAGTGGGCCTTTGGGATTAAGATCTAATGGCCTACTAAGTTTCCAGACTTTAAACTATTCCCTACGGAAAGAGGACTCTCAGAGGAGTCCATCGGACCGGCTAGGTGTGGAAACCGAATCCGAAAAACCCTCTGTTTTCGGATTCGTAGTTCGCACAGTGACTGCAGTCACTGTCTGCTGGTGCAGACAGTGGAGGAACACGACTCTCGGACGGTCCGAGGTCAGACCTTCGGACAGTCCGAGCAGTACCCCTCGGATGTTCCGAGCTTCACCCGAAGCCCAGAAACGCCCGAGACTGGTTTGACTCGCCAGGATGTTCCGAGTAAAGCTCGGAAGGACCGAACCCCACTCAGACGTTCCGAGCCTCACTTCGGATGTTCCGAGACTTACAGACCCACCAAGACCTATTTTAGGATTTTAAATTGGTTCGGAAGGACTTAGGAAGATCCGAGACCCAATCTTCGGATGATCCGAAGTCAGACCTATGATCCAAGGTTAGTGACTAGTTTAGGTATGGTTCGGATGATCCGAAGCCACAGTACCTGGTTTCGAGGCATGTTCCGAGGGACTCAGTTTTTAAGTGTAAATCTTGTTTGATTATTATTGATTGCATGTAATGTTAGTACCCCCATTGTTAATCTAAAAATGTGTACTAACCCTCTTCTCTTATTACTATAGTGTATATACTATTGTATTCACTTTCAGGCCGACCTTATTGGTCGGGCACTGAGTGATTTCACTTCCAGGCTGATGCTATATTGTCGGGCACTGAGTGACCTCGAGGCCTTACTCAACATGTCAGATCTGGTCCTATCTAGAAAACAACCGAGAAATGACCTGAGTATCTAGACCTAACTCAATAAGTCAATCTGGTCAATGCCCAGAAGACAATATGAGTTTTGGACTGAGCACCCCCTTTTTATTATATTATTATCTTTTGGATGATTATAATTTAAAAAGGATAGAAACCAAGTAGGAGACTTAATTCCATGTACCTTGGATATCTTTGGGAAAACGTGAGATTTCGAAATACTACTTATGTGTATATATTTGATGTTGTGTATATATTTGATGCTATGTATATTGATTGTGTACTTGTCTGTTTGTTTGAACAGAGACCTCGATACCACACATTTACGGTGAGGGAACTTGACTTTGCAGTAGATATAAACAGGTTTTGTTATTTGAGATGGATTTTGGAGCAATGAGTGGTTTCATGTTGATGAACCCACTCATGTGCCTAGAGATGATGCACTATGGTAAGAGTGTTTATGATGATGGTGAATATTACGATGTTGATCATATAAAGTTGTGAAATACTGCTTCTACGTACCTTTTACTATTGAACCATCGCCGAGCTAAGGTGTCGGTTACGTCTACTAGACCAGGTGGGTTGACAATGACTAGCAAGGTGTGTCAGTACCGGTTTGAGGTGCATACCGGAGATCTATTTGCAAGGATGTACTTTGACCGTGTCGAGACTTAATACTATTGGTGTCAGGATAGAATCTAGGGGTTGCGGTGGATGACAGGAGTATTGGAAAGAAATGATGAATTATGGGACTAATGATGTTATTATGCTTATTTGTTATCAAGCATGAGATGTTATTGCAACTATTGATTATTTGCTAATCTATTGTTTACTTAACTGCACTGTTATATTTCCTTCACTAGGCTAGTTAGCTCACCCCACTCACCTTTAAGGAGATGAACCCGTGGAGGAGAACCCTCTATTTCAAGCTTAGGGTGGATAAGTTGCGGCGGTGTTTTGGGATTCCCACGGAGGGGAATACCCTTATCTTTGCTTTCTGGTTCTTGGAACCTCTTGTTTTTGTAACGTACCGGGTGTGGTACTTAATTTGTATCAATGTGATGTATTAAGCTACTGTGCTTCTGTAGTTACTCTGATGATGTTTTGAAATGATAATTCAGTGTCGGATTTATGTGATCATGAATGTGTTATTTTGTATCTATTGTTGGGTATACTTATGGTATATGTTTGAGTCCACATGTTGGGATCATGTGTGACCTCTAGGCCTAACTATTGATCTGGCCCAGTTAGAATGCTTGAATTAGTTTAATTTCAAAAAAAAAAATCAGTCGCGTTCCGGGCCCACAATTCGGGTCGGGGCGTGACGCCCGACATACTTCACGTTAATGCCAGAATCCTAAGGCTTATCGAGAGATTGTGCTACACTTGTAGACAAACAGGACATGTTACCAAAGACTGCCCAACTTGAAGAGATGCAAATGAGATGGGGCCAATTTTGAATAATAGGCTAGGTCAATCAAGCGTGCAACCAACTTATAATACCGGTTCACCGCAGGCTTCAAAAGTGCCGTTAGCACCCAACTCTTCACAACAGAGGCCCAGTCAATGAAGGGGACTCGGACGTCCTCAACAGATGACTCAAGGGAGAGTCTACACAATCGGGCCAGCAGCAGACGAGCCTATAGATCACTCTGTGATGGAAGGCACTTTACTGCTTTTTATGTCTTTAGTACATGTGTTATTTGACATTGGTACATCCCATTCTTTCAAATCTGCTTTGTGTACAGAAATTTTGGGTTTAAGATTAGTGGTTGTGGATAAACCACTGAAGGTAAACTCTATTTGTAAGTCTTGTATGGTATGACTTGGTGGGCAAAATTTGAATTATGACTTGTTAGTAATGAAAATGTCAGGTTTTGATGTCATTTTAGGCATGGATTGGCTTTCGAAACACATGATAGTATTAGATTAATATAAAAGGACAGATTTAGGGCATTCCCGAAAGAATCAATTTTTGAAAAAATTGAAACCATATAAAGGGCTTAGTGTAAGGAACTCTGGTCTAGGTGAGGATTCGACTAGTATGGTAGCTGGTATAGATTTGGAAAAAGTAGGAGTTGTAGACTTAATGATACCTCAGGTGGTGTGTGAATTCATGAATATTTTTCCAGACTAGTTGAGTGGTATTCCTCCACGGCGAAAGATTGAGTTTTTAATCAATCTACAACCTGGAACGTTATCTATTTCCATACCGCCATATAGGATGGCACCGACAGAGCAACAGGAAGTGCAAACCCAAGTAGATGAGTTGCTTAAGTTAGGCTTTGTGAGACTAAGTACTTCACCTTAGGGAGCTCCAATTCTTTTTGCCAAAAAGAAGGGTGGAACTTTGAAGACGTGTATAGATTACCGGAAGTTGATCCACGTAATTATTAAGAATAAGTATCTGTTGTCACGGATAAATGACTTTGTTTGACCAATTGAAAGGAGCCAATTGCTTTTCAAATAAATACTTGAGATCAGATTAACATTAGTTGAGAGTTAGAGATGAGGATATCTTTAAAACTATGTTCAGAACTCACTACGGTCATTACGAATTTTTAGTGATGCCGTTTGGGGTAACGAATGCACCGACCACGTTCATGGATTTAATGAACAGAATTTTCTGGCCTTATTTTGTAATTTTTGTAGTGGTATTGATTGACGATATTTTGTGTAACGCCCTGCCCTTTTTCACTCACCGAAAATCAGAGTCTATTTTTTTTTTTTTTTTTGAAATAAAGAGTGAGAGAGAGAGGGACTACCCTACTCATGATCTAGAACTAGCAGCCGTAGTGTTCGCACTAAAACTCTGGAGACATCATTTATTTGGTTAGAGATTTAATATTTTCTCTGATCACCATAGTCTCAGATACTTATTCACTATAAAGGATTTGAACATGAGACAAATGAGATGGATGGAGACTTTGAAAGATTATAATTTTGAACTCTCCTACCATCTAGGAAAAGCAAATGTAGTAGCAGATGCCTTGAGTAGGAAAACCCATTGCGTAGCTTGTATGGCATCTCTACAGTGGAATATGTTGACTACGATAGGTGAATTTGACCTACAATTGGTAGAAGACGATAAATCAGTTCAGGCACAGAGTGAGGTATAGACTCATAATCTATCAAGATATGGACTCAATTGATAGATGGAATCGATTTAAAGGATTGGAAAACCAGGACCGATGGAGGTCTGACTTTCAAAGACAAATTATTTGTCTCAGAAACAGAGGATCGTAGAAAAATAGTACTCAATCATTGTCACCACTCTCGTTTCGCAGTACATCCTTGAGGTACTAAAATGTACTGTGATTTACGATGACAGTTTTGGTGGAGTGGAATGAAGAAACATGTGGCAGATTTTGTGTCTAGGTGCTTAACTTGTCAACAAGTTAAAGCGGAGCACCAGAGACTGGAAGGAAAGATGCAACCTCTTGAAGTAGCTAGGTGGAAATGGGAGCATATCACTATGGATTTCATTGTAGGTTTTCCTAAATCGTCTAGGGGAAAGAAATCGATATGGGTGATAGTAGATAGATTGACTAAGTCTGCTCATTTCCTACCGATTAAAGTGACACACTCCTCAGTGACATTGAGTAAACAATATTTAAATGAGATAGTCAGACTATATGGAGTGCCAGTGAGGATCGTATCAGATCGTGATCCACGATTTGTATCCAGATTTTGGCAGAGTCTTCACAAAGAACTAAGTACACAATTGTGTTTTAGCACAGTTTTTCACTCTCAGAATTGATGGTCAGACTGAAAAAACTATTCATACTCTAGAAGATATGTTGAGAGCCTGTGTAATGGATATGTAGGATAGTTGGGAAGATCATATTTCGTTGGCAGAATTTGTCTGCAACAATAATTATCAATCCAGTATTCAGATGGAACCATACGAAGCTCTCTATGGTAGACCATGCAGATCGCCTTTATATTGTGTTGAAGTTGGAGACAAGGCATTGTTAGGGCCAGATATGGTCAGCGAGACGTTAGAACAAGTCGAAGTCATCAGACAACGTCTCAAGACAACACCGAGTCAATAGAAAAGTTATGCCAACTGGAGGCGCAGACGTCTAGAATTCTCAGCGAGTGACCATGTATTTCTACGTGTTGCACCACGTCATGGTGTTAGACGATTTGGTTATAAAGAGAAGTTATCGCTAAAATACATAGCACCCTATGAGATCTTGGATAAAATCGGAGGAGTGGCTTCTCATTTGGCTTTACCTCCAAGCTTGGCTAGAGTACATAATGTATTTCATGTATCAATGCTGAGGAAATACGAACCAGATCCATCACATGTGTTGAATTTTAACGAAATCGACATCACAGAGGACGTGACTTTCGATGGGGAGCCAGTAGAAATCTAGGATGCTGGAACGTTACAGCTCAGGGAAAAGACGATACCTCAAGTAAGAGTACTATGGATGGATCATGGAGCAGATAACACGACATGAGAGCATGAATCAATGATGCAAGAGTTGTATCCCGATCGATTCATAGAGAAAGGTACTACTTTTGGTTGAAAATTGAGACGAATTTTATTTAAGGGGGGTAGGATGTAATAACTCAACCCTTAATTAGAAAAGTGACAAATTGTTAGACTGCTAACTCGGCTTTGTGACCGATTAACATGATGGAGTACGGAGAGAGCTTCATGAAATGGTATTGTATGACCCAATCGGAGCTCGTTTACTAAGTGACTTAACCCAACAAAGATCAGAGGGTATTTTGGACATTTCATAAATGTCCCTTGTTTTAGATGCAAATCATGAATAGTGTCTTGAAAAATTCTTGAGTGCGAAAGACTACTTTTCTGATATATTCAGACCTTAAAATTCACACACATACTAAGCTTTTGAATATGCTATTCAATGATATTTTTGGAATTTTCAAACGTTTACCTGAAGTACGACGTTAAGACATGATTTATCTAAATACCCCAGTTTGACAAATACCCCTCATTCCACGAATTGGTAAACTTGAATCATAGTCAATCTATGTTTTGAGTAAACTTTTGGTATTCTTAGAAAATAGATTTGAGGGTTTGAAATACTAGAAAATGATTTTCAAAATTTAGGGAGGCTTAGACCACCGATTTTAGGTGAAATGTTATTTTTGTAAAAATAGAGGGTTTTTTATTGATAAACTGAAAATTTGATCTCGCCACCCAAGCTAAAACCTACATTCTCAACGCAATAGCGGTGTTAGATTTTACCAAATCATCACCTAAGTATACCCAATTTTAAGTGCTTGGAAGAAGGAAGAAATGTTAAACTTTTTAACCAATTTTTGAAAAATAAAATGTTAAGGTAAATCCTGCTGACACCATCGACTGTAATTAACGGACAAAATTCAATTGCATAGTGATTTTCGAATGTTATAAATATGGGTTTCGGTTTACAGAAAAATTTACCAATTCATAGAGCTTTTTCAATTCATTTTCAAAGCTTGTCAAGCAACTCTTTTGTAGTGGATTTTTAGCTTTCTTCTGTAAGTATTTGTTTGAATTTATTTCCGTCATCTTGTAGATAAACTTTAGTAGAATCTCTGTCCAAGTCTTGGAACAAAATACCTTGTATATCTTCCATTGGAAGCCAGAGAAAACCCTTGCTCAATCACAGCGGATACTCAAAACCCAGTAGACATATCAAGTTTTTCGATGTGTAGACCTTGTCCAGCCGATATATGTCCAACGTCGATGTGTATGCAAAAAGTAAAATCGACATATCGAGTTTTTATGACGTGTGAACTTTGTCCAGCCTATATATGTTCAAAATTCGATACAATACGTACATATCAGGCGAAGAACCAATACATCGACATTTTGCGATATATACAGAGATGGTACATATCGCCATTTCACGATATATCGAGAAACCATACATATCAACAGAGTCGATATGTAGAGTTTTAACAGACAGTTTTGGATGTGATTTTCAGGAAAAATGTTGGGTTATGTAAATCTCTTTTAAATATATGAATTATTTATATTGCTTTAAATGTTTTAAACAGATTATTGAAAAACACTCGCCAACCCAAGGTGAGAAAATTAAACCACATTATGTGTTTATTAAAATGCATCTCATTTTGCATTCAATACAACATTCCTTGCATCATTAGCCCTACGAAAATAAGTAGATATCAGTGGTCATTTTTATTGACGGAAATGATATGATCGGATTAGAATGCAATGCTGACACTGTTTATATGTCAGGAGGTGATTATGAGTTTCTGCATATGAAACGTGACCATGAGATATTTCAGGATGTCGAGATCTAACCATCCTAAAATGGAGTGCAGAACTCACTTATTCCTAGAGACTACTTGGTATTGTGATGTTCGTGATCTAATAACAAATCAGATATCCAACTGTGATTCCGATTGGAATACACGTATTTTTGTATAACTGTATGTGTTGTAGGATAATTAACCTATGATGAGTACAAGGTAGACGTACCTGACTGGAGAGAATGGTAACACTTATTTGTGTATTTTAAATCAAGTGATGGACTTCTTGCTAATCTGTGTTTAGTTTGCAGAATAGTATAGTTAAATACTGATTGCTAATATTTGTATTATGATTCCATGCGATAGGGCATAGGAATCCATGTTAACTGAGTGAGGTTATTATGATTATATGTGTGATAAATATTATGTGGGTTGAGAATTGTGTTTAAATCCATATGTTGATGTGCATGTTGATTGGTGTACTATGCATATCAAATTACCTCACACCAATGTATGAAGTACCTAGCTTGTGTAGAGCACTGGTACGAGGTGTATTTAAAATACCGGCTGTGCGAAGCACTCAGCATGAATATGCCGATGGTGTAGAAAATGTATTACTCGCGGCTAGGGAAGATCCGTAGATGTCGTTTGGCGAGGGTATCTTTTTCAGAAAGAAATGACATTTCATGGTAGATAATTGTGTTGATATTATTCTACATGATTTTTGAGTGTATAAATTGTTGTTTGATAACATGTTTATTATGTTGATAATATGCTTTATTATATAAGACGTTATGTTGTTTTCTCTTCACTGAGGTTGTAAAGCTCACACTTCTTACGAAACAGGAAACCCCGGGGATGAAAGACATGAGGATCTTCAGCTATAGTGACGGGTAGAAACCTTCTAGTTATCTACCCAATGTTAAGATCTTATGTGTTTTAGATGTTGTATAATGAACCTATATAGTGTTTTTTAAAACACTGTAGGATGTAATAAAGTCTACTTCGTATTCTTATGTGCAATTCTGATGTAGATGGGATTGATTGATGGTGAATGCTAGGTAGAACATGTATGACATTTTCTACTTGCACTTTTCTAAGAGATGAAGTCGTAGATTACATGTTGGTTAGTAGTGTATCCACATACTATGCGTCAAGGTAGAGTCTGCTGAGGTTTTGGGTCTTAAACGGGCTCATGGTGACCCCTCCATTTGCCTAGGATTCTTACCGACAAGGTATGGTTGGATCCAAGGCTGTCAAATGTCAGATCCAAACTTGGTCATGTGAGATGTTAAGTCCTTGTATTGATATGATTTCCGTAAAGGCTCAGAATAAGTGTTAGAAAATAAAACACACGTCAGTGGGCCCGAAGTGTCGGGGCGAGACACTAACAGTGTACCTGTCCATCAAAAAGGAAAAGTCCAAGATATAACCCAATGAATACGAATGGTGTCTTAAGAAATTGATGTTTCAAGTGGGGCCTGTTTAACTAGAAAAATGTCAAGCGTCCAATGGTGAAAATTCCAAGCTAAATTCGAATGAGGCCTAGGAAGATTAAGAACATCCATATGAAGTGCTGTGGAATTTGGCCATGGTGTGTTGTGATAAGGATTGGATCTTCTGGAAACAATTTAGATGATCCTCTATGAACCTGGACACATTGAAGGCTAAATTCTAAAATAAAAGAGATTTAGATGGACTTGAATTGCTTGAGGAGAAAAACTATCAAAAATCTAATTGGAAAATTTGTTGGAGCCAATTTGGGAAGGATATATACGCTTATTTTAGAAAAGACAAAGAAATAAGCTGAAATTGATGAGAAATACGACGTGTGTGCCCTAATTGCTATTTTTGGAAAATATGTGTAATTTACCACTAATTTTGAAAAATATTGTAAAAATAACATAACTCAAATCCGGCCATGAGAGTTTCGATTCTGATAATCTGATTTGAATTTTGGATTGTCACAGTGGTAAATTCACGACACTAGCACTAGTGGGCCCACTAGTCAAGCCTGAAGTCCAAGCCTGTAGTCAGAAGCCCATGACCCAAGTCCAACAGTGTACCTGTCCATCAAAAAGTAAAAGTCCAAGATAGAAACCAATGAATTTGAATGGTGAAATCTAAAATTTATGTTTCAAATGGGGTTTGTTTACTTAGAAAAAGGTCAAGTGTCCAATGGAGAAAATTCCAAGGTTAATTCCCATGAGACGTAAAAAGATTGAGAACATCCATATCAAGCACTGTGGAATTCAACCATGGTGTGTTGTGATAAGGATTGGATCTTATTAGTGCCCCGGCTCAACCGAGTCCCTGAGTTTGTCAATTCCATTACTCGTGAAGAAGCACTTGCTGGAAGCTTGAAGACCCAAGGTGATTAAGAATGAAGATCACGCTCCACCAGATTGAAGCTCATGGTTATGGCAATCGCAAAACAAGTATTTGGCCATAGATGACTTTAGGTGGTACCCACACTTTAGAAAAGACCATTCATAGGCTTAGTTGAACAAATGATAAAATCATTAAAAGCCGAAAGAAGAAGTTGGACAGTAAATTGGAACCCAACTTGGAAATATGTGTTTCATTTCACTGTCAGCTCGACCAGTCGCTCTCACCGACCCCTGGTGGAGAGAGGATTGACCCATCGTGGACAAGGACAGGTCGGCCAGATTGACAGAGGTTCTGGATCAAAGAACTGTCATTCTAGTTAATCACCAGATCAAGATTCTCGTAAGCACTAACCCCTCGGTGAAAGGCAAAATGACCCCTCGTGGACAACGACTCTTCGATAGAGATTTATGAGTTCTGGAACTTTGAACTCAAGTGAACTCTCGAAGAAATATACATATCTGCAGTTCAAGACGCATTGAGAATACCAGGAACGACTTCTCGATAAAAGGCGATAGGTCGGTCTAGGTAAAACAAGTTTCTAGACTTGAAACTACTGTCAGCATGATGTTGCCCAGATCGAGTCAATCGTTTGGACCGACCTCTCGGTGCCTTGATTGTCGACCCATTGGCGACACCGACATCTCGACCAGGAAAGAATTATGTCATTGGGAGTGCATTAATGCACAACGGTTGGGTTATTGAATTGTAACATTTCTAGTTTCTGACCCCTCATTGCGCCCGACCTGTCGGCAACCAGTTGCCTTCTCTATATAAACCAATCTTTATGCAACCAGTTGGTATCCTTTGGCAAAACGGTAGGACCCTCATCATTTTCAGTGAGATCAAGCAAGGGCCAACAGAAGGATCACTCTCTCTCTCTCATGCTTACACTTGGGGAATCAAATAATACCAATCATATGGATTGAGTTTGTGAGAAAGAGAGGAGAAAGGGAAATAAACTAGGAAAACTCTGGTAAAACCAGTTTCCTTTTCGCACTGAGATTGTGATTGCTATACGACGGCTATAAGGTGGAACGTCGGCACATATTGGGTAGGATCTTCAAGAATCACACATCAACGAGACAAAGCTTCAAAGGCAAATGCTTATGGTTTTAATTTTGTTTTAAATCCTTTGTCCCGAAAATGGATTAAGGAGAATTGGCTCTAGAACTACTATAAAAAACTCTAGAGCATTGTCTCTAGCACAGTGGTGGGTGGAATTCTAAGCCAAATGGATATGTGGAATTCCTATTATATAGTGGTGGGTGAAATTCCCAGCCGATTGAGTGAGGTGGAATTCCTACTCTAATTGTGAGGGTGTAAGTCCCCACTTAGTAGATTTGGAGATAACTCAAGGTTGAACGAGTCCTAACAGTGGATGTAGGTTGGCTAAACGAACCACTTTGAATTAGTTTTATGGTGGTTGATCTTTGTGTGTTTGTATTTACTATTTAAGTATTCTTCTCAACACACATCACTTTGCATGTTGATGATCTTATTTTACATATTGTGCACAAGCATCGATAATCAAGCAGTATGTAAAGGGTCATAATCTTAGTGTGATCGTTTAAAGAAATTATAAACAATCTATCACACTACACAAATCTCTTGATTGATGTTCCGCTGCACTTAAGACAATCAAGAAATTTGTAAACACCATGGAAACTGGGATTGACCTATTCACACCCCCCCCCCCCCCCCCCCCTCCCTCCCTCCTTCTAGGGTCAATCGTGTTGTTCTAGCACCGTGAGAAAGGGACTTTCAATTGGTATCAAAGCCTCGTGCTCTTTGAAAAGTATCTAACCATCTGCGTTTATTCGTGCTAGAACAATGGCAAAGATAAAAAGCCATGATGTTTACAAACCTCTATTTGTGATGAAAAATGGAATGAATAATAAATGTTTTCATCAATAAAATGTTTGGAAATAGGTGAATATAAAGTGGTCTAAATCTATGGAAGAGGTATTGGATAAACCTTCAACTTCCATGACGACTTATCCCAAAAACCAAATAAGTTTGGACTAGTGATGAAATGACTATGCACTTTGAACAAACACTAAGTAGCATTTCATCAATGTTGTTTCATAATTTATTCTTAAGATCAATCGAAAGATATGAAGCAACAAAAGAGGCTGAAAGAATCCACGAAAAATTGCCTCTTCTAGCCCAATGGATGACATCACATATCGACACAGACCGGTCGTTAGTCACGACCTGTCAATGAGTTAGAGAGACTAAGTTAAAAAGTCTATTTTCGTAAAAACGACAGATCATTTCAAAATGGTTGTTCCTCCTACCCCTGTGCTCTGGCGATTTCCTTCTCTCCTCTCGTGCCCTAGATCAGACAATAGTACATCTCAGATCGATTTCTTGCCGAAAAACCAGAGAGTTTCTGGTTCTCCCACCTCCGGTAGCTCGAAAATCACGTTTTTGGGATTCCCATTGGTTGGGTAAACTTTGTGCATTCTTCTCTCCTCCAAGTGATTTTGCTAAAGAAAAACATAGTGGAGAATGACAAGGAAGAAGTCCCCAGTCATCAATGTGTCCTCTGATTCTGAGAATGATCATGCCACATTGCCTAAGAAACCCAAATCTCAGTGGTATCGTAGAGAATCTTCGTCTCTCCTGGATACTATAGGTTGTCGAGTCAAGACCCTCTCGAAGAAATTGCACAAGAAGAAAACAACACCACCCATACCTAGAAGGCCTAGTGGGGTGACCATTAAGGAGCCTACCTCCCAAGTTGGAGGCAATGTAGAAGAAGTGAGTGGTAAAGGGAAAGGTAAAAAAGATCACATTCCTCCAGTAGAATCAAGCAGTAATGAGGATACACCTATTGAGAGACCTGCTACTGGTAAGGTAAAATAGGAGAAAAGAAAAGAGCAGATGGAAGATATGAAAGCCAAATCTGACAAGCTCTTATAATAAAACTCTACTTGTCCTTTGAAAAACAACGAAAGTTGGAAAGAAAGATTGGACCCTTGTCAACCTTCATGAATGAATCGATCCAAAGCCTTTCCACACTCATGGAAGAACTCAAAGAAAGCTCCCAACAAAAAATCTTTTTCCCCTCCAGCATCACCTCCTCTGGATGGCTCTGCTTAGAATAGTTTTTCATACTTTGTATTTTGGAAAAGCTATAGTTTTAGTATTAAAACTAAGCATCCATGATGCCCCTCTTCAAAAACCATTGTACTAATTTTGTTTATCAATGAAATGATATGGTTTGATTTAGTGTGTGTGCTAGTTTGATGAAATGCCTCTTATCTCATGTCTATTGCTAACATGGATTTTGTTAAATAGACTAACATGCAGGATCTGATGAGTTGATTTCATATTAGCATATAAAGGAGATAGGGATTGGGCTCCGATATTACACACACAACTTCGAAGTTTGGGGGATCACAAAATATGTACTAATTAGTACTTGTCATTGGTTATGACAGTATGAGGAGGAAGGTTGATGCAAGCTTTAAAGGAAGCTTGAAGAAAAATAAACTTAGAGACAAATAAGTTTATGGGGAGTTAATCTGGAGAAGCTAGAAAATATAGCCTACTTCATAGGGGAGGTGAATCAAAGAAGCTATAAAAGATAGCTTGGAGAATGGGGGAGTAGACTCTAGGGAAGCTAGGACATTAGCTTTACTCATGAAAGAAATCAGCTAAGCTGGAGCTTAGCTTGAGCAGGGGCGAACAAACCTTGATGCACGAGAAGTGTGCATTGAATCGTGGGGGAGAAACATGAGTTGGAACAAAACTTAGCTAAGCACTAAATGCAAGAAGTATGGGGGAGTGCTGGAAAATCAATGACTGTCTATAATCATTTTCAATTGTATGACAAAATGGGGGAGAAATTAATAGAAGCTATAAGACATCAAAACCAATTATGGGATGTAATTGTTGAAGCCTAAGTGCTTGAGCCTCTATGAAGAGAGAGACATAAAAAGGGGAAAGACGCCAATGGACATAGGGAGAATGTCTATGCTTGGAGTTTGGGAGATCAAACTCAAAGAAGATTGGAGGAGCAAATCTTCTCAACACCTATAGCTTCGATAAGAAGTTTATGCTATGGGTAGTGTTGGTCACTAGGAAATCAGGGTGTATGAGGGATCTTGAATACAAATCTTGTTTAGTCCATGAATGCGTATTTATGTTTTGGGACTAACACCTCTTATGATTTTCTAGTGTTGCTTGCTTTTGTACTTGAACAGGAAAAAATGAAATGAAGCAAGTTGAACTAGAATATGAAGATCATAGTCTTGTTGTTTATTTGAATATGTACATGTATATCAATGTAATATTTTTGTATTCAAATGAGATGTAATAAGTGTGGAATTCTAATTAGGTTAGCTTCTAGGTTTTGCCATGAAATTGACAAAATGGGAGATTATTAATACCCCGTCTCAGCCGAGTCCCTGAGTTACTCAATTCCATAACTCGGGAAGTAGCATTTACTGGAAGCTTGAAGACCCAAGGTGATCGAGAATGAAGATCGCACTCCACCTGATTGAAGCTCATGGTCAAGGCAATCACAAAAAGGTATTTGGCCATAGATGACTTTATGTAGTACCCACATCTTAGCGAGGACCATTCCTAGACTTAGTTGAATAAATGGTAAAATCATTAAAAGCTTAAAGAAGAAACTGTACAGTGAATTGGAACCCAACTTAGAATTTGTATTTGGTTAATATGTATTTGGTTTCACTGTCAGCTCGACCAGTCACTCTCACCGGCCCCTAGGTGGAGACAGGATCGACCCATCGTGGTCAAGGACTCGTCGGCCAGATTGACGGAGGTTCTGGATAAAAGAACTGTCATTCTGGGTAAGCCTCTGATCAAGAGTCTCGTATGCACCGAGCCCTCAGTTAAAGGATAAAACGACCCCTCATGGACAACGACTCTTCGATAGAAACTCATGAGTTCTGGAACTTTGAACTCAATTGGGTTCTCGAAAAAACAAACATATCTGCAGTTCAAGACCAATCAAGAGTACCAGGACCGACCCCTCGGTGAAGGGCTACATGTCGGTCTCCGTAAAACAGGTTTGAAGACTTGAAACTACTATTAGCATGATGTTGCCCCAGATCGAGACCATCGTATGGACCGACCTCTCGGTGCCATGATTGTCGATCCATCAGCGACACCGACATGTCGACCGAGAAAGAATTATACCGTTGGGAGTGCATTAATGCGCAATGGTCGGGTTGTTGAAAAGTAACATTTCTAGTCATCGATCCTCAATGCGCCCGACCTGTCGGTACATTACCGTTGTTGTAACTGGTTTCCTTCTCTATATAAACTAATCTTTATGCAACCAGTTGGTATCCTTTGGCAAAACAGTTGGACCCTCATCATTATCAGTGAGCTTAAACAAGAGCCAACAGAATGATCACTCTCTCTCTCATGCTTACACTTGGGGAATCAAATACAACCAATCAAATGGATTGAGTTTCGTTCTTGCCCTGAGATTGTGATTTCTATGCGACAGCTACAAGGCGGAACGTCGGCACACATTGGGTGGGATCTTCAAGAAGCGCACATCAACGAGACAAAGCTTCAATGGAAAGTACTTATTGGTTTTAATTTTGTTTTACACCTTTTGTCCAGAAAGTGGATTAAGGAGGATTGGTTTCGGAACCACTATAAAAAAAACTCTAGAGCATTGTCTCAAGCACAGTGGTGGGTAGAATTCCTATCCAAATGGATATGTGGAATTCTTATTCTATTGTGGTGGGTAAAATCTCAGCCTATTGAGTGAGGTAGAATTCCTACTCTAATTGTGAGGGTGTAAGTCCCCACTTAGTGAATTTGGGGATAGCTTAAGGTTGAGTGAATCCTAATAGTGGATGGAAGTTGGCTAACCAAGCCACTTTAAATTGGTCTTATGCTGTTTGATCTTTGTGTGTTTGTATTTAGTATTTAAGTACTCCTCTCAACACACATCACTTTGCATGTTGTTTATCTTATTTTATGCATTGTGCACAAGCATCGATAATCAAGCAGTATGTAAAGGGTCATAATCTTAGTGTGATCGTTTAAAGAAATTAAAAACAATCTATCACACTAAAAAAATCTCTCGATGATGTTCCGCTGCACTTAAACACTATGGAAACTGGGATTGACCTATTCGCCCCCTCCCCCCTCCCCCCTCCCCCCCCCTCTTCTCCATAGTCTAGAGTCAATCGTGTTGTTCTAGCACCGTGAGAAAGGGACTTTCAGATCTTCTGGAGACAATTTAGATTGAGAGAAATTATCTATAAAGCTGGACAAAATAAATGCTAAATTCAAAAAGGAAAGAGATTTAGATAGATTTGAATTTCTTGAGGAGAAAAACCCTCAAAAATCCAATTGCAAAATCGTTGGAGCCAATTTAGGAAGGAGATATGCGCTTATGTTAGAGAATACATGGAAATAAACTGAAATTGATGAAAAATGAGGCGTGTGGGCCCTTATTGCTATCCTTGAAAAATATGTGAAATGTACCACTAATTTTGGAAATTATTGTAAAAATATCATAACTCAAATCCGGTTATGCAAGTTTGGATTATGATAATCTGATTTGAATTTTTATTGTCAAAGTGGTAGATTCACAACACTAGCACCAATGGGCCCATTAGTCAAGCCTGAAGTCCAAGCCTGCAATCAGATGTCCCTGAGCCAAGTCCAATAGTGTACTAGTCCATAAAAAAAGTAAAAGTCCAATCAAAATTGATGTTTCTAGTGGGGCCTATTTAACTAGAATAATGACAAGTGTCCAATGGTGAAAATTCGAAGCTAAATTCGCATGACGCCTAAACAAATTGAGAACATCCATATGATGCACTGTGGAATTCGACCATGGTGTGTTCTCACTCTTCGCTGCCAATGTTCACGCTATTGTGACTCGAGCCAAGGATGAAATTTTCAAGCCCAACAAACATGTTGCCTTTGCCAGTAGGCATCCTTTACCGCAACCTTTGCTTCTTTAACTTCTTCTTCTGCTACACTTAGGCTGTCAGATCCACCCGATGGTGACATGCAATGAATGATGAATTTAATGCTCTCCTACGGAAACACACTTGGCCTCTAGTTCCACCTCGTCCACATGTTAATATCATTGGCTGTAAGTGGGTGTTTAAAATCAAACGTCGCTCTGATCGAACTATTGAACGATATAAAGCACGCCTTGTTGCCAAAAGCTTTCATCAACAAGCTGGAATTGATTATGATGAGAAATTCAGCCTCGTTGTCAAGTCGGCTACTATCCGCATTGTCCTCAGTCTTGTTGTCATTTGTGCATGTCCCATTCATCAGCTGGACGTCAAGAATGTTTTACTTCATGGAAATCTCACTGAAGAAGTCTATATTACTCAACCACGGGGTTTCGTTGACCACGACCGCCCTACTCACATCTGCACACTTCACAGAACTATTTATGGCTTGAAACAAACACCAATGGCCTAATTTCATCGTTTCAGCTCCTTCTTCCTGACTCATGGTTTTATTCAAAGCAAAGCAAATAGCTCCATGTTAATTTTTCGACGGGCCTCTCAAGTTATGGTTCTCTTACTATATGTCGTTGGTATTGTTTTAACTGGCAATGCCCCATCACTTCTTCATTCCTTCACTCGTTCGACTCCCATTGTTGCCAAAACTCAATTATGTTCCTTCATTGGTAATTTGTTTCCGAATCCATCTGAGTATCACCATCTTGTTCCCGCTCTTCAGTATCTCACTCTCACTCAACCTCGTACGACACATTTGGAGGCTATTAAACAAATCATTCGTAACCTCAAGTTTCTCTTTGCTATGGCTTGCATCTTGTGCACTCACCACATCCCTTCCGCTTGGTTGCATACTCAAATGTTGATTGGGCCGGTTGCTCTGATAGTCGTCGCTCCACTACATGTTTGTGTATCTTCTTGGGAGAGAATTTAATTTCATGACTTCGAAGAAACAACGTACGGTCTCTCAGTACAGTACCGAGGCTGAATATAGAGCCATTTCCTTCACTTGTGCTGATATTGTTTGGATACATCACCTTTTGCGCAAACTTGGTTTTCCCCTTCGCTCTCCAACTACACTCCTTTTATGATAATCTTAGTGCCACTATATGGCGACCAATCCTATATTCCATGCTAGAACCAAACATATTGAACTTGACTATTACTTCATACGGAAACGTGTCACTGTCGGCTCTCATCGGATCCAGTTTGTATCTTCTTCGGACCAACTCGCTGACATCTTCATTAATGGGCTCTCAAAGCAACGATTCTCCCTGCTTAGTTCCAAACTCGTCACTCCTCCACCGTCGAGTTTCCTGGGGAGTATTAACGGGAGTCCTACTCCACGTGAAACTCAGTCCTAATCCAAGTTGAGCTTTATCTAATCCTAGTCCTAATCAATTGTATTCTAATTGATTTATTCCTCCTCAAAGAGCTTATATTCTAATTGATTTGTTCCTCCTCAAAGTGTAATACCCTAGATTTTTCAATATATCAATATTTACGAAAATGCCATTGGAGTTATGAATTAAAAAGGATATGATTGTAGATGAGTAAATAGTGGGGCCCATTGTTCAAATAAGACCAATGTACTAAGTATAAGGTTTAATTAAGTTAAATGGGTAATGTACATTTATTTGGGTCAAAGTGATTAATTGGGTCAAAGGACCCAATTGGGACCCAATAGGTCGTTGTGGACATGATTAACCATTGGATGAGCTCAAAGCTTAATTAGGTTAAGTTTAATTAAATGTTTGAGTTTAGGTTGAATTGAAGTAAATGGTGGAGTTTAGTTTGAGTTGAATTTATAAGTTGAGTTGCATTAAATTGATGAGTTAAATGGGTTGAGTTGGAAGAGTTAAATTAATTGTAAGTGAGTGAAGTGTGTGAATGAGAGTGGAGTGTCTTAATTCCAATTTTAAAACAAAGAAAAAGTTGGCTGCATGGAGAGGTCATCCCATGCATGTAACTCCTAGACAAATGATGAATGATAATGGCGTTTATGGAAGTTACATGTGGTGAGGGGTTATGTTTTAAATTTAAGATGTTATACACGTTGGAATGGCATGAGGGTTTATTCCGTGCATGGGTTTTCAAAGGGACAGCCAATGGATACTTGGGAGATTCAAAGACTTAAGACCAAACCGTTGGCATGTAGGAGTTTCATCTCTTGGATGAAACTCCCACATGGGTAAATAATGGGAGATGAATGGACTTGTGGAGGTTACACAAGGTTAACCAAAAGCTAGCCGTTGGAGCCTATGGGAGTTTCATTTCAATATGAAACTGTCACATGCAATGTTAATGAAAGATGGATGATGGGAGGAAAAGATATCAAGGATAACCTTAAGGAGCCGTTGGGCACCTAGGGAGTTTCATCTCAAGGATGAAACCCCAAGGAAGGTATTAAACAAATGGGAGTTACAAGTGGGTTCACACTTGGAGAAGGGATGGAGAAGGGTTGCATCTAGGGCAGCCAAGAGCCAAGAAACCGTTGGAGGGTTTCATCTCAAGGATGAAGCCCCCAAATGAAATAAGTAATGGAAATGAATGGGAGGGAAGTTACATGTGGTGCCAACTTTGGGCTGAAGTTCATTAGCCAAAAAGTGTTTCATTTTCACTCTCTCTCTCTCTCTCTCTCCCTCTCTTGGACGTTGTCACCTCTCAAGACCAAAGGCATTGGCTGATTATATCTCATACCAATCAGTCCTTGGTTGATCCTTTCACCAAGACAAAATAGGAGTTTGGCATCAAGGTTATCACTCTCATCCAAGGCCAAAAGTTCTATCTCTCTCTCTCTCAGATCAGTACTTTGGCTAAACCATTTCAAGGAGTCTCCAAGCAAGATCAGTCTCAGCTAAAGGAAAAGGAAGGAAGGACTAAGGAGAGGATCAAGAAGAAGTGCCGGAGGAGTCGCGGTTTTGGTAAGTGCTCAATAAACACTTGTTAAAAGGAATGATTAAGGTAACATGATTCGGCCATTGTATGGCCGAATCTATCAAAGGTTTGGATCATGGTTTATGCTATTTAAAAGGGGTAACACATGGATCATAGGGTTCGGCCACTTTGGATGGACGAACCCCATGAAAGGATGTGGTAATTTTTATGGTTTTTGTGGGATAAAAACCTTACTATGTAATGAAGGTTTAAAGGATTTTTAAATGGAGATAAGGTTACTGTTTTGGATCGGAAATTGCATGGTTAAATCATGTTGTTATCATGGCTAAGTTGCTGATCATAAACCATGGATAAATGAAGAGAACCATAGGTTCGGCCATGTGTATGGCCGAACCCCATGGACTGTTTTGATGAGATAATTGGATTAAAATCATGTTGGAAATTATGATTTGTTATATGTTTTTGATTTAAGAAATCACCTATGCTTAGTTATGGATTTAGTAGTAAATTGATCAACCATGATAGATGATGGAACATGGGATAAAAATCCATATGGTGAGGTTCGGCCATGTAGTATGGCCGAACCCCACTAATGGTCATTTGGTGGACTTAGTGTTAATTTATAATGTAAATGGAGATGGGTGAATGGAGGATTTAAGGGACCAAAAACTAAGTGGTGAGGTTCGACCATGTTGCATGGCTGAACCCCACTAAGGTGGATTGAATATGGACTTTGGTTCTTAAGAAAAATTAAACAAGGGTTAATATAGTGGCACTATTGTAAATATGGAGGAAATGATCAAAGGTGAAATGATCAAAGATAAAATGACCAAAGGATTTGAAATATGGGCCAAAACCAAAGTGGTAAGGTTCGGCCATGTTGTATGGCCGAACGCTACCAAGGTTCATTTGGAAGATTAAGTTATTTGAATGATGTGTTTGGACTTAAGAATACAAAGAAGGGTTTAAAACAAACTTAAGTGAGGTTCGGCCATGGTGTATGGCCGAACCCCACAAGGTTGCATTTGGTGGATTGGGGTTGGTATATGAGTTATTGGCATGGTTTTAGTTAAATAAAAGAGAGACCAAAATTTAAATGGGTGAGGTTCGGCCATGGGGTATGGCTGAACCCCACAAAGTGGTTTTTGGGACTTAGACTAAGTTTGAAATGATATGGACATATGTTTGACTTGCTGCTATATAAATAGGGTAACGGGACTTCTTGAACGGTATACAAGTCGTGAACGGGTGACGGTTTTAAAGAGCGGTCAATCTAAGTGAACTTTGTGTAGGTTTCCTACCTTTTTGTAACCACACCTATATTTGATGTTTTATCTTAATTTGATGAAAAATGTGCTAAGTTATTATGTTTCAAAGTGGTTTTGTATGTTAAGATGTATTTACAAATGGCATGAACACATTGGCATCTCATGCATGCATGGGGTGATGATTATGGAAACCGGAGGCCACACTCTGTCGGGGCGTCCGAAAGACCACTGTGGGGTACCATGATGATGAGAATCCCATCAAGAGGAATCCGGTGGCCACACTCCGTTGGGGAGTCCGAAAGACCACTGTGGGGTACCTTGACGATGAGAATCCCGTCGAGAGGAAGCTATGTATATTTGTGATGGGTGGGACTCATTAGATGTGCATTACATACATAGCATTGTTTTTATGAGATTTTGATGAACATGTATTATTCTATTATTTGCATGTTTTGATACTAACCTTCTGGTAGCCCTAATCGGAAACACCTACTGGGCGCGTTGATCTAACGCCCTATCTCTATCTTTAGTGGATGACGCAGGAAAAGGGAAGAATGAGGATCATGAAGGAAACCAAGCATAGGAGCTTGGGCTTTGAATGGACTTTAAATGGATTGATTTATGGACTTTTATATGGACAATGTAATTTGATAATTAGATGATGTCGGCATGTAATAATGTAGTTAACTAGTTGCTATGGTTTGGTTTATTTTGGATGGTTTGGAATGAATGATAGTCTAAGTTATTTTAGTAATTTTGGAGAATATGATTATGTACTTTGCTATCTAAAGATGTAAAATAAAGTAGTCTTAGGATCTATTATAACCCGCAGTTAGATTAAGATTAAGTTTATTCCGCAAATCTTATTTGTACCATGTGCGGATCGGTTCTTATGGACTTAGTTCATACGCACATGGGCTTGGCCACTTAAGGGTCGGACTTTAAAAGTCCGAAATTAACTCTCGTCGTGACGTCTCGCCCCGATCACTTGTTTATTATTATTTAAAAAAAAAATAAACTCTGATTATTATGGTGAAAAACTCAGGGTGTTACACAAAGAGAGGCTTGTAAATCTTATTTATATTGGTGGTAATGAAAAGGGTGTGTACAATTTTTCCCAATTTTGCACATGGTGTAGGTGTCCGCATTACATTGAGGTACATTCAATGACAGGAAAAGTTGAATGTTCGACATGCTAAGTGGGTAACTTATTTGCAAGAGTAGACCTTTGTTGTTCAACACAATGAAGGTACTGAAAGCAAAGTAGATGATGCACTCAGCCAGCGAGTGGTTGTCAATTCTATGTGAATGCAGGTGGTTGGATTCGATAATTTGAAGAACTTTTATGCAACAAATGAATACTCTGCTAAGATTTGAGAGACAATGTAGAAAGTCTCATATGAAGACTACTTGTTACAGGATGGATTCTTTTTCAAGGGGTCAAGGTATGTGCCCTAGTTTGCTCTCTTCGTGAGAGTCTCATCAAAGAGTTGTATGGTCGATGGTTAGCTGAACATTTTGGACGTGACATGGCAATTGCATTGCTTGAAGTGAAATTTTATTAGCCTAAGTTGAAGCGGGATGTTAGTCGTAACATTGAATGATATTGTATATGTTAGCAAAAATCCAATCCCAGAACACGGATTTATTCCCTCCATTACCTGTGTCACTAGCTCCTTGGATGGATGTTTCAATGGATTTTGTTCTTTGAAGCTCTCACATAAAAAAGGTATGGATAGTGTTATTAGTTGTTGTAGATCGTTTTGTAAATGGATTGTGGATTGCCTACTTTTATTTCAAAGAAGTGGTTTGTTTGTATAGAATCCCTAAATTCATCATGTTGAATAGGAATACCAAATTCATGAGTCACTTTTGAAAATAAATGATGAGATTGAAATCCACAATCTCAAGAATTGTACGTAAGATTGAATAAAAGTCTTCCACAATTTTATTTAAGAAGATTCCTTCATACGACTGAATACTTATCCAGCACACGCAAAGGGTCTTCTTTTAACAACTGTTTAAAAGCAAAGCCATCCAGTGTACTATGTCTGTAAGTGTTAGGTCTTTTTTTTCAGAACTTTGAAAAAACAAAAAGTTGCACAATGTACTATGTGTGCAGGTGTCTAAATATTTTCCAAGTGATCATTATAAGAATCCCTTATCTTGATATTTAGATGTAAAAGCCTTATTGGCTGCGTGTCTTCAAGGCTTATCACTTGTATTTTAGAAATACATGTAATTTGTATTTCCAATGGTATCACAGCCTAGGTTGAGTCAAAGAGTTGTGAGAAGAAGAGTCTTTCTAAACTTTCAAGAAGTGGTGTTCTACGGATATATTGTAAGGTTTTTTTTTTTATAAATATTATTTTAGATTAGATTTCGTTCCTAAGTCTTGAATTTTGCTACTTCTATTTTGGTAAATGCTAATTAATTTTCGTTGGTAGAAAACCAATATACTTAACCATTCTTAAAACGACTAACTAAAGGTTGCCATTGTTAGCCATGAATTGACTTTTAGACTTAATGTGAAATCATGACCCTTGTTTTGGCTTAATGAGTGAATTTTATATTGTTAATTGTGTTTTCTGACCGGTAAATAGTGTAGAGCACTGAGTGAGCTCAGGCTTGGCCTTGGCCTTAGGCGAACTAGGCCGTCGCTTAAGGCCTCTAAATAGATAGGGCCTTCAAGTTATGTTCAATTTTTAAGTTCTTGCACTTTCTTTTATGTTATAAATTTATTTTAATATTTATTTTATCAACAAATGGGTCTGTGGTGTAATGGTAGTGTGTCTGACTCTAAATTCACTAGTTATGTGTTTAATTCACGTTGGGATCAATTTTTCAAATTCTTACTCCATAAATTTAAACAAAGTAACTTTTTGCAAGTATCCATGTTGTTAAACTTTTACAATTTCTTATAATTTTAGACATTTTTTTAACTAAAATAACAGACATAATTTTTCTTTAAGTAAAATAATTTGGAGAGTATTTAAACTCAACTTGAAAAGGCTAGACAAGACTCGTTAACTCTCTTGACTCCAATTCCTATCGAGTTTAGTCAACTCAAATTGATTTGGTCAACTTTTTTTCCAAATTTTAAATCTATAATTCTTATAAAATTAATTAAACATCATGATAAAAATCATTTATCCTATAGTTTTATTTTTCTTTTAAAAATTAAGAATTGGGATGACTAATTGACTTTATTACAAGATTAAAATGATTATATAAAGGTCAGATTTTAACTAATCATTATTCTTATCATTTTTTCAGAAATTTTAATAAAAGTGTGACCTAAAGAAGTCCTTAATAAGGAAATTTAGTATTCCCTGATGGTTGAATGGAAAGAAAATGGGTTTAAATTTGAATGAGTATTTTGTGCTTTATAGTTTATAATTGAGTGATAATTTTTTAATATAATTTTACTTTATAAGTTGTTTTAAATGCATTATATACTTTAGCATGTCATCTACTCTTCTTAAATACAATAAAATAGTAATAAAAAATCAACATGCATGGCACAAATGGAAATTATTCACAAGAAAGATTGAATGAATTAACTATCTTATCTATTGAAAAAGATATGTTAAAAAAAACTTGAATATACTAATTTAATTAGTAATTTTTTATCTCAAAATCTGAGAAAAATAATTTTTTTATAATACTTTGTTATAAATTTGATTATGATATTTTATTTGGATGTTTCACACTTTATAAAAGAAAGTGTGTGATTTTATTTTTTGTAAGTGTATAAAAGGTCCATCTTAAGAGTTCGCCTAGGGCCCCTAACATCTCAGGGCTAGCACTGAGTGAGATTCCAAAAAGCTCAAGTTTGACCCGATCTGAGCTCGTTAGCTCAGTAATCCGATTTGTTTGACCTGATCTGAGTAAGCTTCCTCCCATCCACCGTTGCTTGGACCTAGTGGTTGGGGTAACCCAGTTGAATCCAATAAAAACTCTATAAATAGAGCTCTGGGGTTTGGTTATAAAAACAGTTTCCATCCTCTCTCTCTCTGCTATATGCTCTGTTCTTCTTCTTCCTCAAGTTTTCCAGTTCTCAGTTTTTTGCAACTTCAAAACTCAATAGCGAGCAGTGAAGTTTTGTGTTGATTTCTCTCAAGACTTTGGTGTGATTTTCTTTTCCTTATATTATTTTTCATTTATAGATCATCCTTAGATGAAGCTATGGTTAAAATCTGGTAGAAAGATACTATATAGATTTTCCATGAAAAATCAGTAAAGAAAATGCAGAAAAATTGGAAAAAATGCTCCAGCAGGTGGACAAACAATCGACCTATTGAGATTTCGTGGCAGATGAATAGGGATAGTTCAACCAGTCGAACCTCTGGTAGATTTTTCTTGTATTTTAGGATTTTTCAAAAGCAAAATGGTAATTTTTGGAAAATTTTCAAAAATTGTAAAATTGATTTCTTTGATCAACATTCATGTATTTGATTGTCTTTGTGTTTATTTTAAACTCTTGTGTGTTTAAATACATTATTGTTTTAAGGTTATTTAGCCAAAATACTACATCTTTTAGGAAACTTGCAGCACTCTATGTTTCTGTAGGTGCTGAGTGCAAAATATGTTCATTCTGGGAACTCTGTTCCGAGGGGTAAGCCCTAGAGCTGCGAACATCAGTTCGGAACGTCTCAGAGGCTTATGCACCTAGTACTTGCAGACGTATGCATCTACAGACCTCCTAGTCCATTTGCCATCTGAGTGACTAACAGATTCTAGTGACTAATGTTCTATTCTGAACTATGCTAGTGCAACAAGTAGAATTATATATAGTAATATATCAACTACTTTACTTTCTGTACTCGCTGGGCCAATCTCAATACCTCTCGGTAACGTTCACCCATGGAGAATATGAGACGGACACTGAATTTTATTTCCCTGTGTGTTTTGTTTGACAAATGTTCTTAAATCACCTGTTCTCGATGTTATTTTAATTTATTCTTTAGCGTGTATTATCACACGCATTGTCATCGAGATTTTAATCTTTAATTGTGTACTTGCACATCTTGAATTTCTTGTTTAATAGAGGACTAAAAAGTAGAAAATATAAGTGTTAGTGCCCCAGTTTACCGAGTCACCTTTTTGTCAATTCCATAACTTAGGTGAAGCATTGTCTTGAAGAGAGAAGCTCAAGACTCAAGATCTCAAGTGTTGGATGAAGTTTGAAGACTCAACGGATCAACAGTGTATGGCAATTGCAGATGGTAAGTGACCATAGATGACCTTAGGTCAAACCCAACCCTTAGGTTGACATTGCCTAGGCTTACAGATCACATCGGGATAATTAATCAAGCCTAAATTGTGTTAGACGCCAAATTAGAACCAAAGGACATAAAACTCAAACATTTGAAACTGCTGTCGGGACAACACATTGTGTCGGTGATCGTTCGTCATTGAGAGCAGATGACCAATCGTGTCTTAGCGATCAGTCGTGTGGAAAATCGAAGGTTCTGGTTGGACTACGCTGTTAAACACAAGTGGTCTCAGGACGATACATTCGTGGCCACGATCAATCGTCTGGTACATAAACGATACAATCGTGTAGGCGATCTATCATTGAGACAGGACATAGGCTGGACTTGAACCAAGGCCTGAAAACTTGATCACATACGATCTATCGGTTTCACGATCAGTTGTGTATACAGGGCTGGAACATATCGGCATCACGATGAGCCGCATTCGATCTGGATAAGGTTTGTCTTGACAAAGGTCTGTTAAAGAGGACAGCCTTAGGCCGATACATTCGCCAACCCATGATCAATCGCCAGGAAACACGAACTATCAGTCATGTGGTACAATCAATCGTAGGTTACCATTTTTGTGCCGTTACTGTGCAATAAATGCACAATGGTCGGGTTCGTGGAAAGTATTTCAAACACGGACATTTGATCACTAGGACATGATCAATTGTGTGTTGCAGAGGTTCAGGATTTTTTTAGTTGCCTTTATAAATATGATCATTGTTTGAAGGTTAATGTGGTCGAATTGATGAACATTGATTAGAGCTTTCAAAAGGCCAACTACCAAAGCTAATCCTCACCTATCAAAGGCAAACGTGTGGCATATTCTCTCTTGGCGTGTCTTTGGAAAAATCATACAAGAATCTAATCGGTTTAGATTTAGATTAAGAGAGAAGGATTAAATCCACTTCTATGATAGAAATTGTGACCCAAATTTTCTAGAATCCCTCCCAAGGATTGTGGTTGCTCTACACGGCAGATCGTCGGGATTGTACGACCTCACATTGAGAGTGATTCAAGGAGCACATCTACATTTGTAAGGTTCTTCAAAGGCAAGTGCTTCTTAGTTTGATTTTACATTAAAAATCATTGTATCTTATTAAATGGATTAAAGAGATTATTTTTCTCTTGAACCACTATAAAAAATATTAGGATAGAAATTGGGTGAAAGTCCCAATAAATTGGATAGGTTGAAGTCCTATTCTATTGTGTTAGTGTAATTCCAACGCTTAGTGAATTTGGAGATAACCCAAGGTTGGGTGAGTTTCTACAATAGATGTAGGTTGTTTAACCGAACCACTATACATCTTGTGCATTGGTGCTTGTTAGTGCCCCGGCTTGGCCGAGTCTCTGTTTGTCAATTTCATGACTCGAGTAGAAACACTTGCCAAGAAGCTTGAATACATAAGATGGTCAAGGAAGAATATCATGTTCCACCGAGCACCAAGCTCATCATCATGGCAATCACAAGAACAGGTATATGACCATAGATGACCCTAGGTGGAACCCACACCTGAGAGAGGACTACTAGGCTTAGTTGTATATGTTGGTAATAAACATAATATGCCTAGAGAGGAAGCTGAACAGTGAACTGGAAGTAAACTTGGAAACATGAATTATGTTCATTGTCAGCTCGACCAGTCTATCTCACCGACATCTCGGTGCAGTCACGATCGACCCATCGTGGCCATAGACTAGTTGGCCAGTTTGACACAAGTTCTAGAACTTCGAACTGTTATTCTAGATATGCCTCTGACAGAGAGTCCGTATGCACCGACGACTCGGTGATGAAGTTAAACGACCCCTCGTGGTCGACGACTCGTCGGTAAGAAACTTATGAGTTCTGGACTGTGAACTCATAATGGTTCTCCTTAAAACAGTCATCTCGGTATATCACGACCGATCGAGAGTAACAGGAACGACCCCTCGGCAAAGGCGATAAGTCGTTCCGGGTAACAAGTTTCCAAAGTGGAAACTACTGTCAAGTATGTTTTGCACCAAAACGAGCCTCTCATATGGACCGACCCATCGGTGCCATAAGTGTCAACCCATCAGCGACAACGACAAGTCGGCTGGGAAGTAATTATACTGTTAAGGGTGCATTTAATGCGCAACAATCGGGTGGTTGAACGGTAATAAATATGAACTCCGACCCATCGTTGCTACCAACCTGTCGGTCCTAGACAGTCCATATGACAGTTAAGACTCCTCTAAAATATGAGTATTGTATGATCATTTTACTATCTTCCTTAAACTTAAAAAGAGTTATACACTCTAAGGAACGATCAACTCTCTTGAGAGAGAGATCATAAACAACCAATCTATTGATTGTATTTGCAAGTGAGAAAGAGAGGAGGAGAGAAAGATCATAAACATCCAACCTTCGAATTGAGTTTGCAAGTGAGGAAGCTATAAACTAGGAAAGCATTGGTTAAGCCAAGTTTCATTTTCACCCAGAGCTTGTGATTGTTACATGACCACTGCAAGAAGGAGCGTCGACCCAACTTGGGTGGGATCTTCAAGAAGCACACATCAGCGAGAAAGAGCTTTAAGGCAAGTGCTTCTTGGTTTTAATTTTTTTTTTAAAACCAATAACTCGAAAGTGGATTAAGGAGAGGTACTCCAGAACCACTATAAAAAACTCTATAGCGTTGTCTCTGGCACAGTGGTGGGTGGAATTCATAGCTGATTGAGTGAGGTGAAATTCCTACTTTAATTGTGAGGGTGGAAGTCCCCACATAGTGAATTTGGGGATAGCTCAAGGTTGAGAAAGTCCTAACAATGGATGTTCGTTGGAAAACCGAACCACTATATATCTTGTGTCCTTGTGTTTGTGGTGTTAGAGCCAATTTCTTGTGTTGATTGTTTAATCACATTTGCTAACACACACACTCTTGATTGATGTATCTGCTGCATTTAAACTAATCGATCAAGTAAATTAAGAAAGGACCAACGAAATTAGATTGACATATTCACACACCGCGCCCCCCCCCCCCCCCCCCCCCCCCCCCCCCCCCCCCCCCCCCCTTCCCTTCATTTTTCCCTTCCCCCCTCCCCTTTAGGGTAAATCGCATTGTTCTAGCTCCCGTGTAAAGGGTACTTTCAATTGGTATCAGAGCCTAGTGCTTGTTATAAGTATTTAACCATCCGAGTAGATCCAACCTAGAACACCATGGGAGACAGTCATACAATATCCAAACCTCCTTATTTCGATGGACTGAACTATGCCTCTTGAAAGACCAAAATGAGAAGCTTTTTTAGCTCCATTGATTCATCGGTTTGGGATATTGTAAAGACTGGATGGGAAGAACCTACGGAAGAGAAAACTAAAGCTTCCATCATAACCATAACCTGCTGAGAAAACTGCTCAGACAGTAGATGGGAAAGCTTTGAATGCCCTTCATTGTGCAATTTCTGACAATGAATACAGTCGGATCATGACCTGTACAACTGCGAAGGAAGCATGGGAAGTTCTTGAGAGAACCCATAATGCCACCTCAATAGTTAAGAGGTCTAAACTTCAGATCCTCCAAAATCAGTTTGATACTCTTAAGATGAGGGAGGATGAAGTCTTCATGGACTTCTATTCTAAGATAAGCGACATTGTAAATCAAATGTACGCTTTAGGTGAAAGAGTAACCGAGGACAAGGTATGTACCAAAATTGTCCGGAATCTTGCAGAAAGATTCAAACCCAATGTAGTGGCAATGGAGGACAACCGAGATGTGTCCTTAATGAAAATTGATGATTTGCTTGGTTCATTGCAAACCTATGAATTAAGCTTTGAACAACCAAAGGATAAATCAATTGCCTTGAAATATTCCTTAAAACAAACAAAGAAAACTAAAAAAAAATGAAAAAATTTCGAAAAATGAACTCTCAAGTGATGAAATGGCAATGTTTGCCAAAGTTTTATAAAAAAAAATTGTTAAAAGAAATAACTTGAGAAGAATGGGTAAGGGAGAAACAAGTAAAAATTACCTAAGAAGGCAAGATGATTTTAAAGGGAAAGGGAGAGAGAGATGATGTCAAGAAGCAGACCTGCTTTAATTGTAGAGGAAAAGAACACTACATGAATGAGTGTCCTTCGAATAAAATAAAGAAGGCTATGAATGTGGGTGTGACCCATGTTGAAACTTTTGAATCCGAATGTGATTCAGATGATGAGACTTAACGAAAGGTTGATGTATCAAAAGGTCTCATAGCTTCAATAGTTGATGATCACGAAAATCCCGCAATTGAAATAGAGGAAGATGAGAGTGAAGGTGATGAAGATCTTCAAGCTTCTTACTGTGCCCTGTTCCTTGAGAGTGAGAGGATGGCTAAAAAACTCAACACGGTTAAAAATGAAAACCTTAACCTCTCTAATCAAGTGGAAGATTTAAAAATAGAAAAATCTCTTTTAATCTCCAAACTGGAACTCTCTAATAATGAAAACACAAACCTAAAAGAGAGCAATAAAACTCTTCGAGAAGAAATTAGCATACATTGTAAGGATGTCGAGAATTTGTGGCATCACAATAAAATTCTTGAAGAGGATATTAAAAAACTGTCTTTGGAAGTGAGGGAATTAAAAAATCACAAAGAAAAATTCCAAGATAAGTTTACCCAAGGAGAAGAAAGTCATAGCCTTTGAAAAATTGAAAATTGATTTGACTTCTGCTCCAATCATACAGCCACCTAACTGGTCTGTACCTTTCGAAATCATGTACGATGCCTCTGACTATGCAGTAGGAGCCGTGTTATGACAAAGAATGAACAAATTGCCTCATGTTATCTACTATGCTACCAAAACATTGAATGACGCTCAACTTCATTACTCCACCACGGAGAAAGAGTTGTTATTTGTCGTATTTACACTAGAGAAATTTCGATCTTACCTAGTAGGTTCTAAGGTCGTCATCTATTTAGATCACGTTGCAGTCAAGTATTTTCTTTCCAAGAAAGATCTTAAGTCCAGCCTGATCCGATGGATACTTTTGCTACAAGAATTTGATATTGAAATCCGGGCAAAAAATCTTCTGAGAATGTGGTAGCAGACCATTTGTCTAGATTGGTAACTAAGTTCATTGATGATACTCGTCCTATCACTAAGTCCTTCATGTAACGCCCCACCCTTTTTCACTCGTTTCTTTCCGTAAAATTAGAGTCTATTTTTTTTTTTTTAAACGAAGAGTGATAGAGAGCGGGACGTCACGACGCGAGCTAAGTCCGAACTTCTAAAGTTCGACCCTTAACTGGCCAACCCTATGTGTGTATGGACTCAGTCCAAGAAAATGGTTCACACATAGCAATATAAACATGCGGAATAAAAATTATAACATGCGGAAACATAATAGAATATAGTTCTGTTCCATTCAGATAGCAAAGTACGTCAAGTCCTTAATCATCATTATTATAACGCAATTATCCAATAAAACATCTAACTATAGCAAATTCATCTAAGTTATTATAATCCGAATTCTAGATACTCAAAATACAAGCCCATGAGTATCTTAAACAAAATATAAACTATAATCCTCCAAGCTCTTATGCCTGGCCCATTTTGCGTTTATTATTCCCCTCATTTCCTATATCATCAATTAGGGTAGAAGTAGGGCGTTAGTACAACGCGCCCAGTAGGTATTCCAATTAGGGTTAACACATGGGTTAGTACCAAAAATCCAGATATAATAAATATATCAAATCCAGTATAATAAATCATACCATACATATAATGCATCGTATCCAAAACAGTATATGATAATAGAGATCCAATCACACCGATAAAAATCAGAAACCTTGCATGATAATAACGATCATAATCATGTTGATTCAATGCCATGCCATGCTATCATATGCAATGAGTGCCACCCATCACAAAACATATGGTATACTCTTGATGGAATTCTCCTCATCAAGGTATCTTCCTGGTGGAATGCTCATCACCAAGGTCTTCTCTCTTGATGGAATTCTCCTCATCAAGTTATTCCCCACAGTTGCCTTACGAACATTCCGACGGAGTGTGGGCTCCGGTTACTTAGTATCCTCTTGATGGAATTCTCATCATCAAGGTATCCCGTGATGGAATGCTCATCACCAGGGTCTTCATATATAGCATCCTCTTGATGGGATTCTCATCATCAAGGTATCCACCCACGAGTGTTTTACGAACACCCCGACGGAGTGTGGTTCCCCAGTTACCTGTCATCCCTCCCATGCCATGCATGAGATGCAAATACCACATGTAATGCAATTATACAAAATCATAGCATTTAAAAGCTCATATTTAAAAACACATACAATTTTATCAAATAAGAATAGCATATAAAATCACCATTCGAAACATATTCTTTGCAATATAAATTCATTAAATTAAGATAAAAACAATGTACATAAACCCATGGTTTCAAAGAGGTGGAATCCTACCAAAGACTGCTATGTGTCCTTGCGTCTTTCGTCCGGTAACCACTCATGATCGTAGACATCTTGTGAGGTTCCGCTACCTTATAATATAACAATCAATCAAAACCAAGTCCCACTTGATTCACAATATTTTAAGTCTATAAACCAATCCCCATGGTTTATCATTTTCAAGCGATATTACCAAATTGCCATTGGTCTAATATTTAATTAATAATTCATTCATTTAACCCAACATATGTAACCCTATGTTCATCAAACAATTCCCATTACCATGGTTCATGGGATTCGGCCATACACCATGGCAGAACCCATGATCTTTCATTTTAGCCTCTATTTACAATATTGCCATTCATGGCTAACCTTTCATTTTAGCAAGTATTTACAACCTTGCCATTGATCTAATCATACCCAAACATTCCTCTTGTTTAGGTTAGAAACATAGATTTATAAACATCTAAATTCATAAAATCCATTTAACTTGATTCATGGGGTCCACACACCATGGCCGAATCCTATGATATCTTAATTCCATTTAGAAGATCATGATCTTAGGTCCAACATCCTAAGCAAAACCCATAATCCAATTGGTCTATCATTCATATAAAATATTACATCCATACATGACCCATAATTCTATAATTTTGATCCTCCAATCTTCCATAAGAATAACCAATGACCTTCCTTTATTTAAATCCATTAGACATATTAATATCCTTTTTAAAATCAAAACCCACATGATCCCTTAGTTGGTTCATCATCTTAGGTCCATAATTGACCCATAAAAATCCTTAACCACTTAAGTCCATAAAGAACCTCATGGGGTTCGGCCATACACCATGGCCGAACCCATGATTCTCCACTTTGGCCTTTAATTACACTTTTGCCATTACCTTCATCAATAATCCACAACACATATTTGTATCCTTCACTTTATTTAAAATACACAAAACATAACCCACAAATTTGATTCATGGGGTTCGGCCATACACATGGCCGAACCCATGATGTCCTTGTTTCCAATTTATAATCCATCCTTCCATTATTAGAAAGTTCTCGTAAATAAAAGCTTTTCTAAATTTAGCACCCAACTTCCATAATTAGAACCTTCCTATTTTAAACTCCCACTTCTATATTTAGAAGGCTTCCAAACTTATCTCCACCTTCTATAATTAGAAGGTTTCCATATTTAGAACATACATCCTTCCATACTCAAAATCAAAATATGATATCATGAATAATCATTCACCTTCCATTAAATTTATTTTATTCATCTCCCATAGTTTTCTTCCATGGTTTTCCAACCATAAAAATATAATCAATAACCTTTCATTTAAACTCCTTTAAAACGTATATAATTTCCCATGATCTCCATTTAAAATTTAAAACATAAATAACCGTTCACATCCATTAAAATTAATACCATGATCATCTATTAATTCTCTTCCATGGGGTTAGGCCATACACCATGGCCGAACCCTATGGTTCTTTTCTTAAACAAAACAATATTAACAAATACTAACCGGTTCTGCGATTCCTTGGGTTTTCCTTCGTTTGTTCTTGCTCTTCTAATTTTCTTCCTCTTTGCACACTGATTCTCCGCGAGAATGCCTTCCACGTTGGTGTTGTGTATTGCTATCTACACAACAAGAAAGCCAAGACCTGCCTGTCGGATCTGGAACAGCCCTTGCTGTTTGCAGCCAGCACACACGCTGGTTTCTCTTTGTTCTAATCTCTGTAAAACAGAGATTATGCTGCATGTAAAACAGCCCCTCCTTGCTGCTTACACAAACACCTTGCTGCCCACGTTGCAGCCAGAAAACTCTAGACTGAATCTATCCTCAGATCAGCCCCTCCTTGCTAAGTTTCCAAGCTGAACAACTCCACTAATAGACATATGTATGTACTGTCCAGCACACATAGACAACCCTCTTTCTGATTCAGCCAATCTCCTCTCTGAAACAACCAGTGATACCCCCTTGCGTTCGCAGCACTCGATCTGTCTGGTATTCCAATCACCAACACGCTACCCTTTTCTCTGTTGCTGACCTGTTGTGGCACAATAGACATTGCCACTGTAATTCAGCCCCTCGTGTATTTGCTGCTACAACTGTATGCACCTGGTTTCACCACTGAAACAGTTCTATCTCTAGAACAAGCACAACCCTGGCAGCACCTCTGTGATGCTTCTCTGCTCTGGACAGAGAAGACAGAAAAGTTCTCTTTTGATTGGGCATGACATCTCCAAGCAGATAGAGCCATATAAATATATTCTCCAGTCGGTGCTCATATTTTCTAATATAGAAAAATACCTCTTTGAATCCGAATTCTATGATAGCTATTGCCTAACGTGAATAGGAGTCCTGATATATCAATTGCCTTGTTTTGCTTTATTGCTATTGAGCATTCCTTTCTTCTTTGGAAAGTCCTCTATTTAGTATATGCTAATGTGCCCCTTGCTTTCTTAGCAATTGTCTTGGTGCTATTTTTATCTAAGAAAGGGACCTTTTTTAGAAGACTCCAACCCATGCGCATATTCATAATCCATTTAAATTCAGCCCCATTTAATTTTATTAAAACCCTTTCCATAATCCGTTGGGTCATAATTGGGCAAAGACCCAACATTTTACCCATCTAAGATCCATATCAAATAATTTTAAAATTAAAAGGATAATTTTCATATAAAATGATAAATTGAAAATTCGGGGTATTACACTTCCCTAATGAGAAACTCATGTCCATATCCCAAGTACCATGGTTTTGCTGTTATTGTCAATTATCTTGTAACTAGTCAAATGCCTCCACATTGGACTAAACAAGATAGAGTTGAGTTTCTGGCACAAATCAAAAGTTTCGTGTGGGATGAGGTATATTTGTTTAAGCATTGTGCGGACCAAATAATTCATCGTTGTGTTCTTGAAGAGGAACAACGAAGTGTCATAAGTTTCTGTCATGATCAAGCGCTGCAAAAATCTTGCAGTGTGAATTTTACTGGCCCTCCATGTTTCGTGATACCCATACCTTTTGCATTTCATGTGATAGATGTCAAAAATTAGGAAGTACAACCCTCTGGAATATGATGCATTTAAACCCAATCTTAATTGCTGAACTTTTTGACATTTGGGGCATCGATTTCATGGGACCCTACACTAATTCTTATGGCAATCTATATATCCTCGTATGTGTTGAATATGTATCAAAGTTAGTAGAAGCGGTGACATGCAAAACCAATGACCACAAGGTTGTCACCCATTTCTTGAAAGAAAATATTTTCTCTAGATTTGGTATTCCATGAATAATCACCAGTGATTGAGGGAAACACTTCTGTAATCGCCCATTCAAAAAATTGATGAAATCATATGGGGTGATTCACAAAGTAGCTACTCCCATCATCCACAAACAAACGGACAAATGGAAATATCAAATAGAGAAATAAAGCATATCCTCGAGAAGACAGTCAATCCATCTTGGAAAGACTGGTCTTCCAAATTCACTGATGCACTATGGGCTTATCGAACAACATTTAAGACACCCATAGGAATGTCACCCTATCGTCTAGTGTATGGTAAGGCTTGTCACCTTCCAGTCGAGTTGGAACACAAAGCTTATTGGGCTATCAAACGTTTCAATTTTGTTCTTGACTTGGTTGGACAAATCAGAAAACTCCAATTGACTGAGTTGGAAGAAATACGAAATGAATCTTATGATACAGCCAGGAAATACAAAGATCGGATGAAAATTTTTCATGACAAACACATTCTCCGGAAATTGTTCACCATTGGTTAGAAGGTCTTGTAGTACAATTCACGTTTACATCTTTTTTTCCTGGAAAATTGGAGTCAAAGTGGTCCTGTCCTTTCATTGTCATAGATGTATCCCCACATGGAGTCGTTGAAATCAAGCATCCTAAGAATGGTCATTCTTTCAAAGTCAATGATCATCGATTAAAACCATTCTTAGAGTTTCACAATCCAAAAGGAGAGGTAGAAGTGGTGTTCATTGATCCCATTTACCAATACTGATCCCTTTACCTATATCCACCCATTGATCCCTTTGAAATTCCGTTACTAGACGTATGCACGACCTAGAGGGGGGTGAATAGGTCGGTTTTCAATTTTAATTCCCTTTTAAAAATTTTCTTACCGATTTATATGTTAAGTAAACAAAACAATCAATACATGCATTCAATCACATATAACACAAGTATTTTATAGTGGTTCGGTTTCATCAAACCTACATCCACTGTTAGACATCCCAACTGTAGGGTCGTCCCAAATATACTATGTAAGGGTCTCACACCCAAATAGTACAACCTAGTTTTTTATAGAGGTTCAACCCAATTGGTCTAATCTTTTACACCTATTTTTTAGAGTGGTTCGAACACACTGTTCTAATCCACTTTACAATGTTTAAAAATAAAACAAGAAGAAAACTTGCCTTGGGCCTTAACTGTTTTCCTTTTAGCTCTTTCTTCTTTACTGAATCTCTGTGCTCCTTTCCATCAACTCGGTATCAGCAGCGTATTTGTAGGCACAGCAGTAAAACATGGGTATGACTGATTTCAGTCCTATGTAAACACCTTATTCTTCATCTTGATTACCCGAATATCATTAAGAAGGATGATGAAGAATAATGTCTAGAGGGAAGGCCGAATGCTCTCTCACTGATAATCTTATTCCTCTGTATTTTCTCTGTGTATTCGGTACATTAAACAACCCCCTTACTGTTATTTTATAAACAGTTTCAAACTGTACTGTTAGTCACGCTTGCGAGGCCTTGCTGATTCAGATGAGGCCTCGCCAGCGTTAGATTCTGGAAAGACAGCACACGTACGTCTGTGCAATCTGACAGACATAATCCATATAGATACCAGCCAGCTTGTGTTTACTGTGCATGATTTGCAACAATTTCCTTAGCCATCAATCAAGGATTAGATGAAAGATTTTCAACATTTACCGTAGCCATCAATTAAGAATTAGATGGAAGTTTTTCAACATTTTCCTTAGCCATGGAGGAGCCTTTCCATACTTGTCATGGACAGCTCCTCAAGGATATCCAAATTCAAATTTCAAACGAGGTGGCAATATCTCACAATGGATTAATTTGTTTATCATAATGGATTTACCATAATTGGCTTCCAATAGATTTCCCATGATTACCTCTCAATTAAACAGTCACAGATTAGACTGAGTCAGCTTGACACAGGATCAGCTGCACTCAACTCAGCATAGCTGGTTGCGAGGCCTCGGCAGATTACATGAGGCCTCGAGGCTGAAAGTCATTTATTTAATTTATTTTCCAATTGAATACTAGGTATATGACTTAGCCTAAGGTCTCATACGGGTCACTTACCTGTGTGCCAATACTGTATTTGATGTAGCCGCTTCAACTTCATAGTAGATCTTCTTATTCATCCAAGGCAAGTCCAACTGAGTCACGTAATTGACAATAAGGGTGACTCGGACGAAGCGGGGCACTTACAATCTCCCCTTTTGTCAATTTCATGACAAAAACCTAAGATCGACCCATTACACCAATTTCCCAAAAATTACATATTCACACATGACCACTCCTTAAAAAGTACAATGAAATTAAATCCCCAAGTTTCTCCCCCTTAACTTGTGCCCTACATAGACACAATGAATGTCCCCATTTTCCTGCATACAAACAAAGAGATACTGGTGGGACTTGTTTGCTGCTCCCCCTCAACATTAGCAACATATGTTACTCCCCCTTCTTGTCAAGAAAATTGACAAAGGGAAGGCCACCAGAAACAAGAGATATGCAAATTAGGCAAGCAGAGCAAATAGTGATCACATGGAGTCTGATATAAATATAAAAACAGCATATGAGCAACAAGCATGCACAATAGGGAAGCATAACCAGCATAACAAAAGCTAGTTTTAAATATTACAGACCCAAAATGTAGTTTGATTATAAACAAAATAACCAGAGTTTTATAAAAAGGTCTTCAATTTTGAGGAGATGGGGGAGGAAATTCTGCATCAGTTCGACGACACGAATCTGTAATCTACTGGAGAGAGCGGAAGATGCGCCGCATGGATGTTTGGACATAGACAGAGAGCTCCTGATGTTGATACAGGAGACGATCTTGACGCTTGGTCAAGTCAGAGAGAAAGGATTCCTGACGCGTTTCCAGCTCGGCAAATCGCTCATCGAAATACTTACGATCAATAGAATGTGACGGACTTGTAGCATCTTTTCGAGCCAGGCGATCAGTAGAGGGAACGGAAATGGGTGAGCCTTCAGATGATGGGCGAAATGAGCCGATACTTCTCTCAATGCTTGTCTTTGTCAAAGGACGTACATTGAGAGGAACTTCTCTAGGATAAGATACCATTCCGAAATGAGTACCTAGACGTGCCATGAGATAGCAGAAGGGTACAACACTTTGGACAGAAGACTTACAGAAACGTTTAATATGTTCACAAATCAAAGAAGGAAGACAGATTTTTCTCCCCATAGCCACAGCATACAAAATGTTGATCATATGGTCACTCAGTTGGGACTTGTTCATCAGACGAGGATACACATTGTAAGTGAAGATCAGATGTAAGATCTTGTACTTGGGAAGAAGAGAAGATGAGTGAATTTGGATTTTTCCTTCCCGTTCGATATCACCACCACAAAGTTTGCTAATAATTTTGTGGTAGTCTGCTGGGGTGACCTCATGTCGGGCTCCAGAGATGTCACCACCTTTAAATAAAGGGATGTTCATGAGCTGAGAGACCAACTCAGGTGTGACAGTGAATTTTTCTCGAGTGGAGAATTTGACAATGAACGAATGAGGGGGATCATCAAGGGATTTAAGGATGGAGGAGTACAAGCCCTTTACCATAGAGGGATAGGCATTGCCACCCAACTCAAAATGTGTTCCCAGCTAACCTTCTGAAGTACTTTGAAGGTACTGTATTTTTCAAGATCTGGAAGATAGCAGGTACGTTCGACATTGAAATTTTTGAAGGAGTGTTCCTTCGGGACAGACCTGAAAAGCCAAGCACGGGGAGGATCAGAAGGGGGCGAAGAGTCATCAGACCCGTCAATACGGACATCTGTGGAACGGGAATATCGGAAGGAGCTGGGAGAGGGACGAGTAAAGGGTGAAGGAGTCGGTTGAGGGGTTGCCTGAGGGGTAGCCTCGGGTTCATCCTCAAAAGAAGAAACCGTCACAGAGGCGGATGGTAGAACCCGATCAGGATTTTTATATGCCCGGACTTTCCTTTTTCTTGGAGGTGGAGGAGGCTGAGTGGGGGCTGACAATGAGGCATCGTCACTCCGCAAGGATCTGCGGGTATGGTGTCGTTTGCCAACCGCAGATTTTCAAGCCATGTTTCTGATAAATCGAAGCAAAGAACAAACGAAAGAGTGCTAAATCAGAGGTGCAAGAATACCTGAAACCGAGAATCGAAGGATCAAGACTTGAAAACGAAGATGATGACCGGAAGTAGAAAGCCCCAAAAACCCCTTTTCGTTCCCGCCACCCCGACTGTGGAAGCCCTAGCTCTAACGGAACTCCCGAAAGTGACTTATGTGAAGTTTTTAAAAACAGGGGACCACACGAAGAGCGATGGCGAGGGCTCGTGTGAAGGAGCGAGGCCTCGCTGACGGTGCTTGTAAGCCAAAACGAAAGCGGAAGAAAAGACTCGATGGAGAGGGCTCGAGTGAAATCACGAGGCCTTGCTGACGGTGGCGTTGAGGCAACTCGAAAAATGACTAATAGAACTCAACCATGAGGGCTCAAGAAATGGCACGAGGGCCCGCTGACAGTGGTAGTGAGAGGGAAATACATAATCGATAATACAAAACGGGACCCCTTTTTTTTAAAAAAAAAAATTTAATTTTAATTTTAATTTTTTTATTTTGAAACATTATCTCCACTGACTAATCATAGTATCAGACATGTTTAAGATACAGTACACACCCCAATTGATTTTCTCAGAGCAAGAAAACGAGTTGAGTCAAGTGGTTTTGTCATTATATCAGCCAATTGATTATCAGTGGAAATATATTCAAACTCAATAGTTTTCTCTTCAACTAACTCTCGAATGAAATGATGTCTAATGTCTATGTGTTTGGTTCGAGAGTGCTGGACAGGGTTCTTGGAGATATTTATGGCACTTGTATTGTCACAATGGAGAGTCATTGTTCCTCCTGTGATGCCATAGTCGACGAGCATTTGTCTCATCCAGACAAGTTGAGTGCAGCAACTTGCTGCAGTTATGTATTCAGCCTCTGCAGTTGAAAAAGATATAGAAGATTGTTTTCGACTATGCCAAGCAATCAGACAGTTTCCAATGTAAAAACACCCCCCAGTTGTAGATTTTCTATCGTCTAAGTTCCCTGCCCAGTCCGCATCGATGTACCCCGCAATATGAGACGATGTATCAAATGGGTACCAAATTCCATATAAAAATGTTCCTGATACGTACTTTATGATACGTTTTACTGCTTTAACATGCGATTCTTTAGGATTGGCTTGGAACCGAGCACATGCACCCACACTAAAAGAAATATCGGGTCTACTTGCAGTCAAATACAGAAGACTACCTATCATACTCCTATACATGCTAGGATCAACTTCTTTTCCATTTTCATCCTTTGATAATTTAACAGTAGTACTCATAGGAGTGTTTGAGTGCTTACAGCCTTCAAGTCCAAATCTTTTAACAAGATTTTTGGCATACTAAGATTGTGAAATGAAGAATCCATCATTAAGTTGTTTTATTTGTAAACCAAGGAAATAATTTAGCTCTCCAACCATGCTCATTTCAAACTCAGATTTCATAAGATTGGAAAAACTAATAGCAGCTTGTTCATCAGTGGATCCAAACACAATATCATCCACATATATTTGAGCTATCAGTATAGCTTCATTGGATTTTCTAACAAACAGTGTTTTGTCAACACTTCCCCTTTGAAAATCATTATCTAATAGAAATTGTGCAAGTCTTTTATACCAAGCCCGAGGAGCTTGTTTAAGGCCATACAATGCCTTCTTTAATTTGTAGACATGACTAGACTGTTTTGGATCCATAAACCCTTTAGACTGCTCTACATAGACTTCTTCATTTAATAAGCCATTCAAAAATGCACTCTTGACATCCATTTGAAAAAGTTTAAATTTCAAACAACATGCAATGGACAATAAAATACGTATAGACTCAAGACGTGCTACAGGTGCAAACGTCTCATCAAAATCTATTCCCTCAATTTGTGTATACCCTTGAGCAACAAGACGGGCTTTATTACGAACTATTGTCCCATGTTCATCCATTTTATTTTTGTAAATCCATTTGGTACCTATTACATTTGTATTTTTTGGTCTTGGTATCAAATCCCATACATCATTTCTTGTAAATTGAATCAGCTCTTCTTGCATTGCATTTACCCAATCTTCATCCAATAATGCTTCATTAATATTTTTGGGTTCTAATTGTGAGGTGAACCAAAAACAGCTAAATATGTTTTCTAGTTGCTTCCTAGTTTTTACTCCTGTCATGGGATCCCCAATGATGTTTGACATAGGATGTTTTTTATTTGGTTTCAGTTCAATGGATGTTGAAGATGACGAAGGGGAATTGTCAATTAGATTTGAAGATTGATCCGCCTCATCTATGGGTTCATGTACATCCAAAAACTGGCCATCAATGGCCACATTAATAGATTCCATTATGGCACCGGTTCTAAGATTTTTGACTCTATAGGCTCGGCTAGTATTAGAGTATCCTAGAAAAATTTCTTCATCACTTTTTGCCTCGAATTTTCCCAAGTTTTCACGATTTCTAAGAATATGACATTTACTACCGAAAACCTTGAGATATGTACAATTTGGCTTCCTACCTGTCCATAATTCAAATGCTGTTTTATCTAGGCCAGCTCTTAGATAAACTCTATTTATGATATAGCAAGCGGCATTTACAGCCTCGGCCCACAAATTTTTTGGTAGTTTCTTACTATCTAGCATGACCGTTGCCATATCTCGGAGAACCCTATTTTTCCTTTCAGCCACCCCATTTTGTTGGGGTGTCTTAGGAGCTGAGAGCTCATGATGTATACCATGTTTTTCACAATATTTTTTAAAACGGTGATTTTCAAATTCACCCCCATGATCACTTCTAATTCTATTTATGGGTGTTTGTTTTTCAATCACAATTCGTTTTGCAATAATTTTAAATTGATGATACGCATCAGATTTTTCTCTAAGAAAACCTACCCATGTGTATCTAGTGTAGTCATCAACAATAACCATGAAATACATCTTTCCTCCTACACTCATATTCTGGGTTGGTCCAACTAAATCCATATGTAGAAGCTCAAGAAGTCTAGTGGTAGTTACAACATTTACTTTCTTATGGGCAGCTCTCACTTGTTTACCCTTTGACACTCACCTTTTGACACTCACCACAAAATTTTTGAGCTGATCTACTTATCTTGGGCAGTCCTTTAATGTGTTCACTCAATTTAGACAGATCTTTGAAATTTACATGTCTTAGTCTCTTGTGCCATAACTTAGCTTCATTAAGTTTAGACAAATTACAATGATTTTTGTTAGGAGTTTGATAGTTTTCAAGAGTATAACACTGATCAGAAGTTTTCAACCCTTTAATAACAGCTTCACCTTCATTATTATAAATTTGACAGTCATTCTTACGGAAGGTAACATAATGGTCTTTCTCACATATTTGAGATATACTTAAGAGATTGTGTTTAAGACCATTAACTAACAACACATCATCTAAGGTAAGGGAATCATTTAATTCTAAGGTCCATTTCCCTACAATTTTAGCCAGATTTCCATCCCCAAAAGTAACCGAACCTCTATTGAAATCTACAAGGTTGGACATGTATGTTTTATCACCAGTCATGTGCCTTGAACAACCACTATCAAGATACCATTTTGATCGGTTTTCAACCTTTAGTGATGTATATACAATTAGGCTTTTGTACTTGGGGACCCATTTCAATGTGGTTGTGGTTTTTAAATTTCTAGGGACAGATTCTTGAAGGTTATATCTGAATTTTTTGCTCATTTTTTCATTTAATGTTTTGTTCAATCTTTGAGCCAAATTTTCACGATAATGATATTTCCTTTTCTCTTTTTCATAACTTTGTACTTCAAATTTTTTCTGATTTGTTTTTTCCCATATGTTTCTTTTTTTTAGTTTGCATTCAAATCTGAAGTGTCCCCTTTTAGCACAGTAAAAACAAGTGATATTTGACGGTCTAGAAGATTGACCTTTAACAAAAAAAGTTTTGTTCACAGTTTTTACATTGTCTTGGTTGTATCCAAGACCAGTCTTGTCCCCATAAGTTTTACCCAATTTTAGTAATCTTTCTAGTTTATATTGTCCTTGGGTAAACTTATTTTCAAAGTTGAGTTTATGATTATTAAAACTGTTTATTTTAGAATGAGCATTAATAATTTCTTCTGATAAGATACTTCTAATATCTTCCAATTTTTTAATATCATTCTCATACTTTCTCAACTTATCTTGTAACTCATTTTGAACTTGTTTTAATTTATCATTTTCTTCATTTGTAGTTTTTAGAGTTCTTACAAGATTTTCATTTATTCATTTTTCTTCTTCCAACTGACTTAAATTTGCATTTTCAGATTTTCTTTTATTTAATTTCTTAGCCAGTTTTTTACTTTCCAGAAAGAGGGAGTCATAGGCCTCTTGAAGATCATCATCTTCATCATTTTCTGACTCACTTTCTGACTCACTTCCAACAGTTGCTATAGAGGCTATGAACCCTTTTAGATTTTCAGATTTATCTTGAGTGGATTCATCAGACTCACTTTCCGATTCAGAGGTGTTTTCATAAGTTCCTGTCAAGGCTTTCTTATTTCTTTTTGAGGGACATTCAACAGCAAAATGTCCTTGACTTCCACAATTATAACATTTTTGTTCTTTTTCTTTGTCTCTTCCTTTTTCTTTCAATGTATTAAATCTATTGGTATCTTTTATTCTGTTGGTATTTTTATCCCTTGGTTCACTTCTTTTAAAGTTTTTAAACTTATTTCTTTTAATGAAGTTTCTTAAGAATTTTTTAGCTAACAGGGCAACATCATCTTCACTATCAGATTCAGATTTTTCGTCTTTAAGTTTCTCAGTGTTTGATGATGATTTTAAAGCAACAGACTTCTTTTTAGGTATCTCATCTTCAAAATGAAGTTCATAGGTTTGAAGGGATCCTACTAGGTCATCAATTTTCATGAAAGATACATCTCTATACTCTTCAATAGCTGCTACCTTAGGTTTAAATCTCTTGGGCAGATTTCTACGTACCTTGGTACAAATTTTAGATTCAGGAATTATCTCTCCTAAGGCCCACATAGAATTTACTATATCACTTAGCTTAGAGTAAAAGTCCATAAACATCTCACTTTCATCCATTCGTATGTTATCAAATTTAGATTGGAGAATTTGAAGTTTAAACCTTTTAACAACAGAAGTACCTTCATGTGTTCTTTCTAAGATGTCCCAAGCATTTTTAGCTGTTAAACAAGTCATGATACGTTTAAACTCATCAGGTGAGACAACACAGTTAATGGCGTTCAACGCCTTTCCATTTGCTATGTATAACATTTTTTCCATGTCTGTCCAAGTGAAATAATCTTTAAGTTTGGTACCAATAACTTGTTGAACAAATTTTCCAGCTTCATCTCTAGTAGGTTTTTCTATGATTTCCTAAATCGGTGTCCCCAACCTCTTACTATTGATTCCCAAAAAGCTCCATCTAGTGATATAAAAAAACTTTTCATTTTTCCCTTCCAAGAGGCATAGTTGGAGCCATCAAAATAGGGAGGTTTAGAAACTGGCTGACTATCACCTTTGTGCATGATTCTAGTAAAAAGATCAACTCGGACGGTTAAGTCCAACTCAGAGTAACCGAGCTCTGATACCAATTGAAAATCCGTTACTAGACGTATGCACGACCTAAAGGGGGGTGAATAGGTCGGTTTTCAATTTTAATTCCCTTTTCAAAAATTTCTTACCGATTTATATGTTAAGTAAACAAAGCAATCAATCCATGCATTCAATCACATATAACACAAATATTTTATAGTGGTTCGGTTTCATCAAACCTACATCCACTGTTAGACTTCCCAACTCTAGGGTCGTCTCAAATATAGTATGTAAGAGTCTCACACCCAAATAGTATAACTTAGTTTTTTATAGAGGTTCAACCCAATTGGTCTAATCCTCTACACCTATTTTTTAGAGTGGTTCGAACACACTGTTCTAATCCACTTTACAATGTTTAAAAATAAAACAAGAAAGACACTTGCCTTGGGCCTTAACCGTTTTCCTTTTAGCTCTTTCTTCTTTACTGAATCTCTGTGCTCCTTTCCATCAACTCGATATCAGCAGCGTATTTGTAGGCACAGCAGTAGGACATGGGTATGACTGATTTTAGTCCTATGTAAACACCTTATTCTTCCTCTTGATTACCCGAATATCATTAAGAAGGATGATGAAGAATAATGTCTAGAGGGAAGGCCGAATGCTCTCTCACTGATAATCTTATTCCTCTGTATTTTCTCTGTGTATTCGGTACATTAAACAGCCCCCTTACTGTTATTTTATAAACAGTTTCAAACTGTGTTGTTAGTCACGCCTGCGAGGCCTCATTGATTCTGATGAGGCCTCGCCAGCGTTAGATTCTGGAAAGACAGCACACGTACGTCTGTGCAATCTGACAGACATAATCCATATAGATACCAGCCAGCTTGTGTTTACTGTGCATGATTTGCAACAATTTCCTTAGCCATCAATCAAGGATTAGATGAAAGATTTTCAACATTTACCTTAGCCATCAATTAAGAATTAGATGGAAGTTTTTCAACATTTACCTTAGCCATGGAGGAGCCTTTCCATACTTGTCATGGACAGCTCCTCAAGGATATCCAAATTCAAATTTCAAACGAGGTGGCAATATCTCACAATGGATTAATTTGTTTATCATAATGGATTTACCATAATTGGCTTCCAATAGATTTCCCATGATTACCTCTCAATTAAACAGTCACAAATTAGATTGAGTCAGCTCGACACAGGATCAGCTGCACTCAACTCAGCATAGCTGGCTGCGAGGCCTCGGCAGATTACATGCGGCCTCGAGGCTGAAAGTCATTTATTTAATTTATTTTCCAATTGAATACTAGGTATATGACTTAGCCTAAGGTCTCATACGGGTCACTTACCTGTGTGCCAATACTGTATTTGATGTAGCCGCTTCAACTTCATAGTAGATCTTCTTATTCATCCAAGGCAAGTCCAACTGAGTCACGTAATTGACAATAAGGGTGACTCGGACGAACCGGGGCACTTACAATACCCTTTACCTATATCCGCCCATTTGTCACTTTACCCATATACACCCATTTACCCATATCCACCCATTTATCCATTTAACACCAACCACCCACACCCACCTACCCATCTGTCTAATCTGTCTATGTCTTCGTTGGTCTGAGTCATCAATGCCTAGTATTTAAGTTTATTGAGTCTAGTTTAGGATTTTTTGAGTCAGTCTAGCCTAAGAGTCAGTCATACATCATTGCATCCCAAGGTACATCTAAATCCTGATTGTTCATTTTTTAAGATATTTCTTCTTTTACACCTGGCCAGTGTAGATTTAGGAACATTGAGGACAATGTTCAATTCGAGTTTGGGGTTAATAAGGTCATCAAATGTCATTTTCATAAAAAAAATCTTAGGGGAGAGTAAGTGAAAACCTGAGACTCCTTAAAAAAAAAAATTGTTCAATTCTTCAGCATCCATCATCCATCATTGTCTTTGTGACCAACAGACGTTAAATAACTGCATAGAATTCATGCACGTAGACGATCGAGTTTTTGTTTTCGTAATGTGTCTGTCTAGAACACAAGTTCCCCCATACTTGTGTAGGAAAATCATTTTCTTATCTATGAGGGTGATGAAGTTGGAAATCCAAAAGGGGCAACCCAAACCTCTCTGTGGTCAAAACACTCTGGCCGTAAAAAGGAAAGCTAAGCGGCTAGGTATGTGTCACAAATGCAGAAGACTGTAATGGAATAAGATCAAAATATACAGTCTGTTGTGAGACAACAATAAGTAGAATAGTAGGAAATAGACAAATCTATGTGGATCTATGCAAGGGTAGAGTAAGTCCTGAAAGACTGAGACACCTTGAACTCTAGAGAACAGTTGATTTCTGACTAAGCACTTTCAAACGTCTTGACAATCTGACGTTAAACGAATCATAATCTTCCTTAGACAAAAATAGGCAGAATCATTTAGAAAATAGTACATGAAGATTGAGACTTCTGGAGCTTAAACACTGCAAATTTTAGTTTGAAAAAGATTACCTACATCTTGACAATCTGACGTAAAAAGAGTCACATTTTTAGCATTAATACTTAGATAGGGATCATTATATCATACTTTTCTGGAAAGATTTTTATAGGATTTACTTGGAAACCCTTGTACACCGCCATATTAAGTTTAGTCTGGAAATGAAAATTATTCACGAGTCAAGTAATCATTAGAGGGATACCAGTGGACTTAACCCAGTGAGCTTTAGAGCCATTATTTTCTTCTGAGGGTTATAAGTCAATTCCATTTTCTTTGGTAGCGCATTTAAGTCATTGTCGATCTCATTATTCTTAATCTTGGTCATATTACTGAGAACACCATCAAAATTGAGTTAGTATGCCTGAAATTTTTCCAAATTTATTTGAAACAACGAAATTATCTTATGAAAGCTTAAGATATGATATATGCCATTTTTGGATCGTTTGAACCTAAAAGCCTACCTATATTTGGTCATTTATCTCGATAGTTTCCCAGTTGAGCCTTTAAAGTAGCCTATTTTCTTGACCAACCATGTTTACCATACCCAACTCCAGTCCAGGAGTATGAGCCAATTGAAAATATTCATGACCTATTCTTAGCAAATGTTAGAGATGACAATTTGGGATGGTAATCTAACAACAAGGGCACAAGAAAAGAAAAGAAGATAATAACATCTAAAGAAATGAACATCCAGATACCAAAGAAGGATGTGAAAAAAATTGCTTTGAAAAAGTGCTGAAAAAAAAATAGAGGAAAAATATCTCATTCAATATCCTGAAGACCTCTAACCCTTCTTTGATTTGACCCAATCTTGAGCCACATTTCGTCTCAATTAAAAGTCCTATTGATCTTAGGTCTAAATAGGATACTTCATGTGGAGAGTAAAGGAGGAAAAAATATGGTATTTGACTCAACGTTCTCTAGAAAGTGGTACTTATTCATGAGATCATTCATTTTCTTTGATATGATCCATCTTTGATTTACATATGTGAGATACTTTGATTTTAAACATATAAATTCTACTCACGTATACCTTGAGAGAAAATGAACCCAAACCTCTGAGTGTTAATTTTTCCGAGAGATATATCTAGTGAGGTTTGTAGTCAAAGCGCAGTTTCCAATTGTGTGAACAAAACTTGGATCTTTTTGGAAAAAAAAGTCTATCTTAATAATGGCTAAACACACACTACACTCCGGGTATAAGCCTTGAAAAATGAAACTTTGAGTTGTATGATGTTTAGACCCATTATTTATGTGTTCTTATTAAAGATATTGATATTTCTAGGTATTATCACTGAAAGCCCTCAAGAGACTACAACTCGTCCACTGGGCGTAACCTAGCGGTTTAAAGGCTTGTTGCATACGCTAAATGCAATCGAGAGTACCAGCGAAAGTGGTGAAGTTTAGGTTTAGATTAGGGTAGTTTAGGATTTGTGTGCTTTCATTTGTTTTTAATCTTTTTAGGAAGTTTTGCTCGAGGACTAGCAAATCTGAGTTTGGAGGTATCTGTTGAGCACTATTACATTTTTAGCCCTGATTATTGGACTAGTTAGCCCTGATTTGGTATATATCACATGTGTTTAATGTCATTTTCAAGTTTTGTAGATAAAAATGGAAAGTTCAGGAAATAATCTCAAAATAGTGGATAATTGCAAGTTCGGTGCTTAATTTGGAAGACCTAGAATTATTGTAATTAATTTAACTCCACTTTCAGAGTTTTCATCTAAATTGGTTAGTCTAGATCCAGTTATCAGATTCTAGATTAAATCAATATTATATATTTTAAAGTGGTGAAGTTAATTATTTAATTCTGGAAGAGAAAACATGTAATTCAAGAGGCAAATGCTGAAATTCAATATTAAGGGGCCAGAGATCCACTTCATTTGGGCCAAGCTAAGCTCCACAGGCTATCATTGGGCCAGGCCACAGGTAATCCTTGCGCCTATCACAATTGGGCCAGGCCAATGTGCACTTTAATGTCCAACAAAGGCCCAAGTCCTCAAGCTCAAGTCCAAGGTCCACTGAAGGCTCATGTGCTCATTTGTAGATCCAAAACCCAAGTCCACAACCCAATCACATGCCCAAGCCTTGTCCATTCCATTGTCGATTCCACACCATCCAATCTCCATCTTAAATCCTAACCTTTCATTTCATGCATTAAAATTAGGTCAAAACCTAGAACCACCTATCAAATCCAACCCATACATTCATAACATTAAATCTAGCCCATCCAACCTATCCATCACGTAGATTAACCTTAGGATCATGATCATCCATACATCATCACGTCATCCATCCATTTAGATCATCCATCACTCATTAAAGCCATTAGATTTAGGACATCTCATCATAGTCATTCATTTCACAAACCCTAGAATATAGGATACCATGATCATATCCCATTGCATCACACGAAAATCCCAAAGTCCACAAGTCTCCATGCACATGTAATCCTTAAGTTTCCTCTCCAATCCATCCACCTCATGTATACCTCACCTAAGATCCTATCTTTTCTCCCAATCATAATCCACACGATTTTCTCGCTAAAATCCCTCCATGTACTCAGACCAAAATCCATCTCGGTACACTCTTAAAATCCCTAGAACACCTCATCATCCCAATCTTCCAAACCATACAGGATTTTTCCATATCTTGTACACCTCATTCGAAAATCCTTTTAGTCAATCCTCCACATCAACTTATCATCTCATCCATTCATTCACTCCAACTTTAGGTCTCAACCATTCATGCATTGCATTGCATTCAAAACCCTAACACATGCAAAATTCGACCATGACTGTTGAGTCTTACATTTTTACCCTTTAATCATGATTAAGTTAGCCTTGATTTTGTCTATAAAAGATACGTTTATTGGTTTTTCCTAGTTTTGTAGATAAAAAGATGGAAAAACATGATTCATGCATAAAACAGTGGATAATTGTCGGAAGCGAACTTATAATAGAAATTTTATAATTTTATAATTTAATCATGCCACTTTAGGGTTTTTAATGTAAATTAGATAATCTGGATCCATTTATTAGAGTCTAAATTTATTCAATATTTAGAATTATAGTGGTATTGATTAATTATTTAATTTTAAAATCAAAGTTTGCAATCAAAGAGGCCAAGAGTCTGAGAAGAAGATCGATGGGTCAAAGATCCACTGCAATTGGGCCAAGCTTTGCTCCAAATGCCAGACACTGGGCCAGGCCAAGCACTTCAAATGCATTTCCCAATGTGGGCCAGGGAAAAGTGAATTCAAGCCCAGCAAGCTTAAGTCCAAATCTCCAATTAAAATCCAAGTCCAAATTAAAGATCCAATGCTCTAGATTCAGATCCAAGTTTACCAAATCTAAAGTCCAAATCCATTTTAGGTCCAAACCCAAAAGCCCATGTCCATGACCCATCTTACGCATCTAATCTTAACCATCCAATTTCCAACCTCCCATCCACACTGTCCATTAACCCAATCCACCAATCCAAACCATTCACTTCATGCATCTCATTTATCCCATGCATTTCATATCATCAAAACCTAGATCCACTTAGTCAATCCAACCCGTTCATGCATCATGATTAGATTTAGGACATCCAAACCATTCATCATATAGATTAACCTTAGGAATAGGATCATCCATGCATTATCTACCCATCCATCCACGTAGATCATCCATCATGCATCATATCCATCAGATCTTAAGAAATTTCATCACAACCATCTACATCATTAGGAAAACCCTAGAGCCTCCACATTCTTCCAGCACATGCATAGTTTATACTAGATCTAGGCCGTTCATCAATTCATTTATTCATCTCCACCTTTGAATCCAAACCATATATATATATATATATATATATATATATATTTAACTCAAACCAATCTTAGCCATTCATTCACTAAACCCTAAGTTAGAACAACTTGAAGCTCAAGCTAGCCTCCATGCACCCATGCCTTGTCACCACTCTACCCATCCAACACACACTCCACACGATTTTAGCACCTAAAATATCTCCATGCACTTAGACAAAAATCCATCTAGATACACTCCTAATATCCATACACACCTCATCATCCCAATCTTCCATGATCCGTACGATTTTTGCCTATTTCCTTCCTATCCCATTCAAATTTCATAGTCAACCCTCCACCACATCATCTCAATATCTCATCCATTCATTCATCCATCCATTTAATCCCATCCATTAATTCATCATTCACGACCCAAAAACCCAAAACCAATTAGCCAAATTCGAAAATACATAGCAAATTCCAATCCCACTTGTCTCTCCTTCCTTACTTGCACTCCACTCCAAGCCAACCAATGCACAGTAAATTCGACCATAGCATTAGGAAGCCCTAGTTTTCTAGCTATAAATCCCAGCCACCCATGTTAAGTTAGATCTAATCCCAACCTTTCATCCACCAACTTAGACCTAGATTTAATCTTAGCCATCCATCCAATCCCAAGTCCTATAAATAGCCCAGTATCCCTCATGTAGAATTCAAATTTGAAACTGGAGCCAAAGAGGACCAAATGATTGAAGAAAAGACCAAGAGAAGACTCAGGGATACACATAGAATTCGAATTTCACAAGTGAGTTTCTTTTGTAATTTTAATTTCCACATATCTTGTATTCAATCAATCTTGTATTAATTCTTCCAATAAATAATCAAAGGATAGCCTGTTTAGAATCTTGAAACATCCAATTTCAGATTTCCTTTTATGATTGTCTTTGATTCAATTTTAAGATTGTATGCTTTAATTATTTAATCGGACATGAAATAGTTAGGACTTAGGTTAAGATTGCTAGATCTAAGTTACTAAGGTTTGATTTTATAATTTAGAGTTATGAAATTAACATTGATGATAAACATGAACTGGAATTTAGATCTTTACGTGAATTTCAAATTTATGTCGTTTGTTTATTTAAATGTCTTTGGCGATGAACGGTCTATTCTAAACAACCACCTTTTACGTTACTGCGTTTTTATTTCTGTCATTTATTTTCTTTGCCGATTTACTTTTCATGTCTATTTTATTTCACTTGAATATTGTATTTTACTTTTTCTTTTTAATTCTTTAATTCTTTTAAAGTGTATTTATTTCATGTATTTAAAACCTCCCTAACAACTTGATTAACTAGTTAGGGTTAAAATTAATTAGATCTAGATTTTGTGAATTAGGATGTGTGTTGAGATTGTTTATAAATTCTTAATTAAAATATTATTTTAATTACTTTTAATCAATGCTCTAAAGTTGTAGACCTATTTATTTGAATAAAGACTTATTTAACTTGGAGATATACTTTTAAAGATTAACATTGATCTCTATCCTAGATTTAATTTTGAATCTTGGTTTTCCAAGAAACATAAAAATTGAGGCATGTGTATTTTGAATTTCATATGTTTTGAATGTTTCCTTTGGGTTCGACCTCACACTCAATCGTTGTACTATGAATGGTTCATGCACTTGCCAGATTTACAAATTTAAAACACATCAACAATGACCTATATTTTCTCCTAAATCCTAATTTTCTCTCATCCATTGCTTAACCACCAAGCCAACCTAAGTCACAAGCAACCCAAAGTCGTGTATGCCCTATAAACCCTAACTTTTTCACTTCAAATCCCAGCCATTCACCTTAAAGTGAGATCCAATCTTAGCCCTCCATTCATAACTTAAAACAGATTAAATCCCAACCCATCCATTTATTCTTGGTGCCTATAAATAGATCACTAGGTGTCACAACATGGAAATCGAATTTGACCAGGAGCTCAAGAGGACCAGAGGCTGGAGAGAAAAGGCAAGGAGACAGAAACCCCATACTATTTTTCAAGTGAGAGTTGTAATTCTCGTTTTTGTTTTCGTGTACTTAATTTTATGCATGCCTGTACTATATTCTTCCATGAAATAAATACAAGACGTTCCTTTAGAACCATCGAACATCCAATTTTCAATTCTCTTTTATGATTGTTTAGATTTGATTTTAAAGTTTGTATCAATGTTTTAAAACCCGGCCCGTGGAGCGACCCGTCTTGGACGAAGCGTGGGTTAAATAAGGTTCAACCGGGTTGACCCATAGTCAAACCCGTACTATTAATAATATTATAATTAATATTAAATTATTAACTAAAGTTATATTTCATAAAAATATTTTTTTCTCACAAACCCAATTGTAAATACTAAAAACTAATAATTTAAAAATCATATTCTCAAAAAAACCAACACCTTTGTCTTCATTTTCTTCATTTCAAGAAAACCAAGGGTTTTTAATGATCAAGGGTCACAGGTTTATTAGAAAAACCGGGTTGACCCGCGGGTTGCAGCGGGTTTTTAAGGGTTTTAATCCAAAAGGGTCTTAAAATGACCCGACCTGTGTTTCAGCAGGGTCACGGTTGACCTGCAGGTCGGGTCGAGTTTGATAACATTGGTTTGTATTCTTTATTTAATTAATTGGAAGTGAAATTGTTAGAACTTTGGTTGTAAGTGTTGAATTTAAGTTACTAAGGCCCGATTGTTAAATTAAAGTCTATGAATTCTTAACTTTGATGATGGACATGAATTGATATTTGGACTTTTACGCGAATTTCAGATCTAGGTTTTGTATTTGTTTATAGGTGATGAGCGGTCTATTCCAATAACCAACCTTTAAATTATGCATTTATTTACTCTGTCATTTACTTTATTTGTCAATTTATTTCCTGTCTTTACTTACATTAGTCAGTTTGTATGTTTGTTTTATAAAAGATGTTCAATTTATGTTTTTATTTTATTTCTGTTATATTCATTCTTTAATTCTTTAATTCTTTGTACCCAAACAATCTCTCTCTCAAAATTCTTTTAACAAAGGCTGGAATGTGTTATTTTAACCTTAAAACATGAGATTTTAAATGGAGATTAAGATTATCATTATGGTTCACAAATTTAAATACAAAGGACATAGATTTGATTCTTGACAATAAATTGGATTTAATTCAAACATCTTTTCTTGTTAATTTTACATGTTCGATACCAAATGGATTGAAGTGGTCTAAACAATTAATTTAATTTTCTTGGAAATATATCTTTTTAAAATGGATGCTGATTTAATTTTAGTAAATATATTTTGTGATTTTCTGTTGGGTTTGACCTCGCACTCTAACTGTTATACTATAAATGGTTCATGCGCTTGCGAGATTATAAATATAAAATTTGCACATCAACAGTTGCCGAAGAACAAGTCTGGACACGACTATTTATTTGTCATAGTGGATCGGTTCAATACTTTGGTGAATGCAAGAAGATGGTGCCAGGAGAGGCAGCAGCAAGATTGTTCTTTGATCATGTTTGGAAACATTATGGTTGCTTACTTTGATTATCTTAGATCAAGATAGTCAGTTCCTGAGTTACTTCTAGAACACTTTATGGGGTATGACGGATACTAGGCCAATGAGGAGCACCGCATTTCATCGACAGGAGGACGAACAAACTGGGGTAGTGAACAGAACTATGGTGCAACTCATTCGAGGCAACAACATTAAGCATCCTAAGACTTGGGACACAAGCCCACCTTATCTGCAGTTTGCTTTCAATCGTGTAGTACATAGTTCGACGCAAAAGTTGGCTTTCGATGTGTGTTTGTGCTAATTGCCTGAAAGCACTTTTGATTTGGGTTTCACGTTTGGGGACAGTCAGTTGGAAGAAAGGGAAGAGGAGGACAAAGCCAGAGCCGAGCGTTTTCTCGAAAGGATTGCCAAGGTGCACAACGAGGTGGAAGCACAACTACAGCGTTCACAATAGAGATACAATGATCGACATGACCGACATCGGGTGGAGTGCACCTTTTAGAAGGGTGGTCTTGTTTGGTTGAGACTGAGCAAGGAATGGTTAAAAGGTGAAGGAAAAAAAATGAAACCTATCAGATACAGACCGTTCAAAATCATCAAAAAGATTGGTGATAATACATTCCAGTTAGATCTACCACCATATATGCAGATGTACTCGGTTATCAATGCCTAGAATTTGAAATTGTTCGAACCTTCCATGCTTGATGAAGACTCAGACAGGAAGACACATCTACCATCTGTTGATTACTTGTGAGTAGAGCGAGAGGACCCTTTGGTTGAGGACTGCATCTTAGAGAAGAAGGTCATGGAGACTAAGCGAGGGCAATATGTTTCTTACTAGATCGGCAAGAAGGGACCTAAGGAGTTCCCTCATCGACAATTTTGAAGATTTAGTGGGACCCAAATCCCTTAAACAAGGGGAGCCATAATCCAGGAGGATCTCCCATTATTTATTCTCCTCTGTATTGTATGTAAACATTGTATCTTTCATGTGTATTTTTTGTAAAAGACTTAGAAATTAAGTCTTTGAGCTAATTAGTCGACCATCAAATTAGTGACCGATTGTTGTCTGTGTGGAACAAGCTGCTCTCTGATAGTATCAGTCGATGTCATCAGTTGACTGATGCTCGACGGTATGGAGCACTATATTTTCCAGTTGCTTTCTGATAGTATCAGTAGATGTCATTAGTTGACTGATACTCGACCGATTGCCTTGTTCGGTCAACCTATCAGTCGATCATGCGACTAATATCCTTCTGTTGACCTTTTCCAGTTGACCATTACTTGATTAATTGCCGCTTGTATTTTTCAAGTGCTCTTTGATAGTATCAGTCGATGTCATCAGTCAACTGATACTAGACTGATATCCCAGTCGGTCAACCCATTAGTCGACCATCAGTCGACTCATTGGACGGAATTGCCAGCAGTTCGCGACGGTTCTCCGTCGTTTCGATTCTTTTCTTTCTGGTTTTCGGCGGTTCCAACACACATAAAAATGCTAGAAAATTGTACATTCACTTAAGAAATTAAAGAAAATACCAAAAAGAGGAAGATCTTTCTTCCCAAAAATGTTGTCTCTCTTTTCCTCTCTCTTGTTTCCACTGTTTTTACTATCAGTTGTCACCAAGCGTCCGAATATGGATCACTCCTACTACGACAACCATCCTTGTATCCGAGTAGATCCCAACGGTAAATTAGTTCCAACCCTTTCAGTCTACAACCAGATCTAAGATTGTGGGATTTTACTTTTAGTAAAATTGCACCTCCAACCAGATGCCTTCAATCTTGCTTTGAACGGTAAGTCATTTTCCCCAATTTTATTTTGGTTTTCATGTTTCTCTCTGTTTGTGTAAATTATGTGTATATTTAATTAAATCCCATTAACAGGACTCATTTATGCCTAACATTAAGGTTGTATTAATCTTTTGCCTAAGTGTCTGTGTGGTTTATCATGCCTATGAATATCTAGAGCATCCAACTTTGAGGAAAGGTTTTCAGTCAAGCCATGAATGGGCTAGTAGAGTTGGATGTACCTATTTTAGTGGACTTTGCCTTTTGTTCCATTCTGTTTGACCTCTACAACCTGCAAACAGTACCTTGCAGGATTTACCTTATGCAATTTAAATTGTTTAGGTTCCCGCCGTATATTAAATTGCAACCAGGGTCGCTCTTCTCCTGCCTTTGGTTCTCTATCCAACCATGAGGCCCTTGCTTTTGACGCCAACCTGGCACATGTCCAGGATTAAGACTATGTTGTGAATGGCAATTCTCTTTTGCCAGTTCCATGGATGTCCTACCTACGTAATATTACTTCATTACTTGAACTCATTTGCCTCCCCCTTTCTCTAAGTGCCATGAACTTGCTAATGTCATAGCCTTCGAAAAATTTCAAATGACCTGTAGTGAACCCTTTTTCAACATCTACATGGGTTGTTTTATTTTTAATTTGACAAATACTAGATGTGAGATCATCGTTCCAATGTTTGGACATACATTATACTTCAAAATTGAGAAAACTCCACAAGCTGTGTGACGTATTTCCTTATGAAATTTTAGTTACTAGCACTATTGAGTATAAGATAATGGATGAACAACTAGGTAATTTACCCTTCTGTTCACTGTTGCAGCAATGTGAGTCCTAGTTGTACATAACAAAGAAACCATAGCCATTGATGGTATATGCTAGGTAGTTTCAGGAATGCAAATATGGCAATTTTCAATTATATATACACCTTCAACTCAAGCGGGCTTGTCTTATCAAATCCAATGTAATAAGAATCGAACCAAACCGCGGTCAAACCGGCAGTTTGACTGCATCAGCATAGTTCACGGTTCGGTTTACTCAAAAAATCGTTTGAGACGTCAGGCTGCGATTCACCACTGTTTTATAAAAAAACAGTTAGATCGTGAATCGTGGTTTTCTTTGGAACCTTCACATAAACATTTTTTTTTTCCTTCAGATGCCACGTATGCCGCCCCAATTCATGAGGCTACGACTATACATTTTCCTCTCTTTCCCTATGACGTCCATTCACATCCCATCATCTTTTTTCCAAGCTTCCATCGTCCAACACATTCCCAATCCCATTACAAATTATTTGAATCTAAATAATACAACAATTTTACAAATTTTCAAATGAAATTGAACACTCAAGGCTTGCTTCATATTATTGCTCAGCTTGCTTCAATTTCTAGATTTTCCTATGTACACACCATAAGCAAGTTAGGTGGAAGCTAGAGTTCCTCATTTGTTCATTAGTCAAAACATTTGAGTAATAATATCAATAAAACTCCCCCATACTATATGAACTAAGGATGTAGAAATGTTCTCAATAAATCGCTTCTTGACTTCCCGATAGTCATGGATTGGTCTCCCATACTTCCGTTGATCTCCCCCATACTTCAAGCTTATCCCTAAGCTTCTAATTTTCTCCCCCATTTTGTCATCAATTGACAAAGGCTTTTAAGCAGATATTTTGTGCTTCTCCAAACTTCAAAAGGTATCCTTAGGTAAAGAACCATGAGCCAAAACATCTCATCATCAATGAATGCCAATATAAAACAACTCATATAATCTTACATGAATTTCTATTTAATAATCAGATATTTAGCACAAGTATGAGAGATAGGAGAGACAGAGAGGCAACCATTCATCAATCATACGACATAGAAGAGTAATGCATATGAAAAATTACCAACCATTCATAGCATAACATAAGGTTTTGCACCAAAGGTGCTTAAAGTTTACATCCCAAACTATAGTTTTTCAAAAAACAAAACATAAAGCATGAAAAACTATATGGTTGCGCCAGCTGGAGGAGGATGAGGTGGAGGACGAGGGACTGCATCATTGGTCTTGCAGGAGGAGGTAATGGCAGAGAGGATGCACTGAATTGATGATTTCACAAATTTTCTCAGTTCATCAAGCCTTCTCTCAATTAAAGAAATCATTTCTTCAAAATACTGTCGACTGACAGTCTTAGAAACAGGAAGAGAAGCAGGTTCTTTTCCTTCTTCTTCATCTTCAAATACAGGCACTGGAGAAGAGGAGGGGCCAACTGAGGTAGATCCAGAGGGAAAAATTTGATTTGAACAGGTCATCACCCAAGGATTTCTTGATTGCAATAACATCGAGAATCCTTACTCCGTTAAGCACATTACCTTTTTGAGGCTTGACACCAAAATGCGATGCCAGTCTATACATCAAATAGCAAAAAAGAGGATGGTTCGACATTGAAGAATTTGCATATTTGATAACCGTTGAGCACATGAGGGTGGGGAGACAGAATCTCTTTCTATTGGCAGCATTGAACAAGTAAGTGAGCATGTGACTATTGAGATCACCTTTGTTGCCATACCTAGGATACACATTTGAACAAAAGATCAAATGTAGAATTCTGTATTCAGGGAGCATGTCTCCACCCTTTAGCCATTTTTGATTTCTCCACTCAACCTTCTTCTTTCCACATAATTTTTTCACAAACTTCTATCCTTCATTTTAATGGTTTTGGGGACTTCTGGAAGATAACCATCTTAAAAAATTGGTATTTCAATTAGCTCAGACACTAGTTGTGGTGTAACCACTTCTGAATCCCCATTTTGAAATTCGATTTCAAAGCAATTGTCCTCTGGGTGTCTCTTATAAGAACAGTACATCCTCTTGGCAACTGTAGAGTGCATCATTCCACCCCAGTTCAACAGTTTCTCCCAACCCATTCTTTTGATGTGGCGAAGGGTTTTGCATTTGGCCAAGTCCTCTGCACAACCCTTCCGCTCAATATTCAAATTTTTTAAAGAGGCGTAGGGCACTAGAGATTTGAGCAAAGGACCATCTTGGCCTTTATCATCTCCTCATCTCATTCTTCATTCTCACCTTCATCATTATTTTCTTCTTCCTCCTCATCACTTTCTTCATCATCTCGCTCTTCATTGTCTTCCTCTTCTTCTTCTCCCACATTTTATTCTTCTACAATTTCTTCATCTACTATCTCAGGTTGAGGTTGGGCTGAGGTTGGGAAGAAGAGTCAGGTCTTGTTACCTGAAGCTTAGGAGGTATTTCTAAGGGAACTTCCTCTGAAGTTTGAGCACGGGTAGATGAACTTCCAGACTTGGAAACAACTTTCTTTGGCTTGGTAGCAATGGTTTTTGACATTTTGGAAGGAAAAGAGTTACTTTGAGGGTTATTCATACTAGAAGGGGGCTTACTGGAACTAGGCATATTAGTTCTAGTCATTGATTTCAACTTCCTCAACTAGTATTCCATTGATTTCCCAGTGCTAAAACACGATTGACCATAGAGGGGGGTGAATAAGACAATCTCCAATTTTAATGGCCTTTAAAAAAATTCTTGATTAATCACAATGATGAGCAACGAAATAAACAAGATTAATCAAGTGTGTGAGTCAAGAGTGTACAAGATTAAATAATCAATCACACATGCAAAGACCAAAACACATGATGTATAGTGGTTCGGAGTAAATCCCTCATACATCCACTGATGGACTCACCAAATCTGGGATTATTCCAAAATCACTATCTGGGGACTTACACCCTCACTAATAGAGTAGGAATTACACCTAAACAAATAAAGTGGGACTTTCACCCAACTCGAATCCTATTTTTGAAAGGTTTGACCTACCCCGATCTAATCCTTATCTGTCTATTTTTTGAAGTGGTTCAATCACATTGCTTTAATCCACTATACAAGATGATTTAAATAAAAATCAAACTTAGAAGCACTTGCCTTTTTGAAGAGTTCTCCCAATGTGATCTTGTTGATGACAAAGATGCGTCGTAGTATGAGCAATCACAATCCTTGAGAGAGGTTTCTAGGATTTTGGATATGTTAGTTGAATCCTAGAATTGGTTGTCTTTTCTCTCTTAATCTCAATCAAGGGTTTGATTCGATTCTAGAATGATTCACAATAGTGATGAACTTAGAGAGATGATCCTATGATTTTGCCTTTGAATTTTCCATTGAATTCAGGTAGGTAAGGCACTTTAAGATGTGTTCCAAGGATCCTTAAATTCTCCAAAGAATGGAGTATACATAGGCAAAACAAGATTTTTCGAAATAGTAAGTTCACGATGGGTTGTGTAGTTTGAAAATGACTTGCCACCAACCAGACCATTGCAAATTAATGCACTTCAATGGTAAAAAACGGTCACTCACGATAGATCGTGTTCCACGAAGGGTCGTGAAATCCAGTGCCGATGGGTTGTGAACACGATAGTATCGTCCTGAGGCCAGCTGTATTCTGCAAAGTGTTTCCCATCCAGAACTTTGAAAATCCCACCCGATAGGTCATGGACCACAAAGGGTCTACCCTCTCACTCACAATGGGTCGGGGCCCACGATAGTATCGGCCTGAGAGTGAACCAATTTTAATATTGTTTTTCCAACCGGAACTCATGTCAATCCGAACGATGGGTCGTGGAGCACGATGGATATGGTTCGTACCTGACAATAGATCACCAGTCATGATGTGTCATCCTTGACAGTAAATTAGATTTTAAGTTTGAGTCCACTTGTTCTGTTGGATGTCAAAGTCCAAATAGTCTTGATTAGATTAACCAGATATGGTCTCTAAGCCTAGGCAAGGTCATCCTAGAGGTGTGGGGTCCACCCTAGAGTCATCTATGGCCAATATACCTTAGTGATTGCCATACACGGATGATGAGTTGAATCTTCAAATGATCTACCAATCTTGGATTTTGAAGTACCCAGAGTGCTTAGAACCGGATTAACCCTTAGAGCGGGTTGAATAGGGTAATCACAAATTATGGGTCCTTTTTAATTTTTACTTGATTAATGAGAAATGGTGCGGTGTGATAATCAAAATGTGCAAGATTAAAAACAATCAGACAAGCAAGCACCAATACTCAAGGTTTATAGTGGTTCAGTTAAACAACCTATATCTACTGATAAGACTCACCCAACCTTGGGCTATCTCTAAATTCACTAAGCGTTGGAATTACACCAATACAATGGCATAGGACTTCCACATATCCAATTGATTGGGAATTTCACCAAATTCTTATCCCACTATTTTTTATAGTGGTTTAAGAGAAATCTATCTCTTTAATCCACTTCACAACAAATTCATTTTTAAATAAAAATTCTAAACTAGAAGCAACTTGCCTTTGAAGCCTTTACAAATGAAGTTGTGCTTCTTGAATCACTCCCAATGTGAGCTCGAACAATCCCGACGATCCGCTGTGTAGAGCAATCACTATCCTTGGGAGACTCTCTAGAAGATTGGGTTCATAATCTCTATCATACAGTATGACTTGATCCTTCTCTCTTTATCTCAATCTCAAGGATTAGATACTTGAATGATTTGCTTTTAGTTTACCAAGATAGAACAAGTCTAAGATTTTGCCTTTGATTCTTGGGAGATTATGTCACCAGTAGATTGCTCAATTAATTTCTATTAACTCCTCTACTAACTCCCAAAACAGTGTTTGTATTTGTAGGCAACACAAAAAACTTCTCAGCCCGATACACATGATCGGTCTTGTACAAGTGATCAATCAGCCGTGTTTGAAATCATGTTCACCAACCAGACCATTGAGCATTAAATGCACAGTAATGGTAACCTCACGATTGATCATGCCACACGATTAATAGTCTGTGTTTCTAGCCACAAATTGTGGGTTGGCGAAACTATCGACCTGGGACAGACTGTACTTTCCAGTGTCAAGTCCCATCCAGGCCTGGGCAACAAGTCGTAAACCCGATGTGTTATAACACACAAAGGGTCGCCACCAGATGAAAGCATCATCCTGAGCCTGACTGTATTTTTCTGTGGGTATCTGACCCAGGCTCCAGGCGATTGATTGTGAGGGGGATTGGTTGGCCCTGTACCCAAACGAGGCATCGTCTGCACGATCTGATATCCAAGATTTGGTTGTGAATGATAGTCCAAATTTGTCGAAGCCCAGGGTGGTTGATCATATGCACGATTGGATTAGCCCTGTCCCAGCAATACATTATAAGCACGAATGTATCGTCCTGAGACCTGATGTATTTGAGAGTTCATTTCATTCAGAACCCTTAATTTTCCAGACGATTGGTCGTATGACCACGATTTATTGTCCTGTCATATGGAGATAAGTCGCCGACACGATGTGTCGTCCATGAAAGTAGATGCATATTTTCCAAGTTGGGTTCCACTTGGTGTCAAAACACATTTTAGGCTAGCTTAGTTATCCAGATGTGATGTCTAAGACTAGGGATGGTCCACCTAAGGTTTGGGTTCCACCTAATGTCATCTACGGCCAATTACTTTCTGTGATTGCCGTACACATGTTGATCCTTTGAATCTTTCATGCTTCAATCAACACTTGAGTCTTGAATCTTGAGCTTCTACTCGTCAAGGCATTGCTTTACCTAAGTCACGGAATTGACAAACAGGTGATTCGGCAAGCCGGGGCACTAACAATCTTCCCCTTTGTCAATTCGTGACAAAACTTGGAAGCTAATCAAATACAAACTCAATATACAACCCACTCCAATTAAACATCATTCAGATACACAAATAATATTACACATTATACAATTTATATCAAATGACACACAGACATAGCTTCATATTCTTACTCAGCTTGGTCTATCTTTAAAACATGTAAATACACAAGCAAGTTACGAAGCACTAGTAGATAATTAGTAGGGTTAGTCCAAACATAAACATGTATCCATGGACTAAACATGCAAACTCCCCCATACTTCATTATCAACATAATTACCCCATAGTTCAAGCTTTATACCAAGTTTTCCAAGCTATGACTTCAACTTTTCTCTACTCCTATCTTTTGAAGTCCCACACATCAATGAAATCTCCCCCATACACTAAGTTTCCCAAGCTAAGTAGAGCTTGCAACCTCTCCCCCATAATCATTAGCTTCTACTAATTTCTCCCCCAGACAAAGGCTAATCAAGCACATATTATGTGCTTCCCCACACTTCAAAGCCAAACACACATGCCATTTGAATCATCAAAACATTCATGTATTCATATTGAAATCAAGCCATTCAATACACATGAACAAACAGAAGAAATAACCATGGCATCACATAACAATGAAAGAGAAAGAGATTAAACATGACATTAACAAACCATTGCATTGATAACCAAACCATTATCATTCCATGTAATAAGAGGATTTTAATAATTACATGCCGAAAAAGTAAAGTTTTTTCAAAAACAACATAGGAAAAGCTATCCTAAGCAGGGCCAGCTGGAATGGAGGAGAAGCGACGAGGATCAGTGTCATCCTTGCTGCAGGACATGGCGGAGAGGAAGCTCTGGATGGATTCCTTCACACAGGTAGCCAAGGCATCAAACCTGGCTTCCAATCTGGCTTCCAAGGCACTGTGTAGTGCAAATTGTCTATCTTCAAGAGCTCGAAGGCGATCCTCAAGGAATCTTCGACTGGCGGGGTCGAAGTCAGGTTCTTCATCTGCTTCCCTTGCTGCTTCTGTTTCTCTTGTAGAGGAAGGAGCTGGAGTGGATTTGGAGCCACAAATTTGTTCAAACAAAGTCTTCCCAAAACAAAGTCTTCCCAAGAGACTTTCTGATAGCAGTCTCATCGATTGGCCGGAGAACCTTCGTTACATATCCCTTGGAGGGTTGCACTCCAAAGTGCAGGGCTATCCGATACATGAGGTAGCAGAAGGGAGGATGACTTCATGCTAGACCTGATATATTTTCCAATTGTCTGTCACACGAGGGTAGGCAAGCAATTTTTTTTCCCAGTTGCTACATCATACATGTGAACCAACATGAACTAGTTCAGGTCTCCTCGATTCCCATGTCTTGGATAGACATTTGAGCAGAAGAAAAATTTAATAAACTATACTTGGGTAGCATATCTACTTTCATGAGCCAGACCCCTTTCCTCCATACAATTTTCTTCCCTTTTGCACAGAATTTAGTCACATATTTTTGTTTGTCCTTTTCCCTCGTCTCAAACTTGCCATACACGATGGGCAAGTATCCATTTTAGACCATGGGTATCGCAAGTAATTCGGCCACCAAAGGAGACCAAAGTCTACATGCTCATTATTGAGGAAATACAACCGAAACCAGTTTCGATTTTCTGGGTGAGGTTTGATGGAGCAAAACATTCTCTTGGCCATTCTGGAATAATTTTTTTCACCCCACTTAATAAGGTTCAGCCACCCTGCCTTCCTTGGATGCTTAAGAACACCAAACTCCTCAAACAACTCAACATCAATTGTCCTTTCACAGATACATCTCTGTCCCATTCACAGTCCGAGAGTTGAACCATGCTCTGATTCCAATTGTAAGGCCCCGTCCCACTACGAGTTATCTCCGAAATATCTCAATACACCAGAAAATAATGGATATCGCGTACTTTCTTTTTTAAAAAAAAAAAATGGGGTAACTACCTCCCGCTCAACAAAGCACAAGCCTATAATACTAAGAAACATAACAAACTATAGACTGTTCAAATATATTTATACAGTCATCCCCAAAAAACATGTAATAATATATCCATGCAGACTATAGTCTCTCAAATTTAAAACATAAGCATGAACATAAATGTTTAACTACTATTGCTCCTCCATAGGTGCTCGCCAAAGGTGCTCGCCTGGCCCCTCTGCGATCAGGGTACCTGAAAGGTAAGGAGTGAGCTAACCAGTCCAGTGAAGGGAATAATCATATCACATGTCAGCAACATAAACATATATCACATGTACGAGAAATAATAGATATCATAATAGAATGAAAGCCAACGTAACAAGAGTACTCAACTATACAACTAACCAATAGTCCCACTGACCAATCAGAGACATCATCTCCATAACTCACAATTGTCCTCCAACAACTCCGGTATCCCTACCAATACAAACAGGAGACCACATAATTCACAGCCGCCTCAATGAACGGAATGCAACAGGGAAAACCGCATCTCCAATGGGGGTCTCGACCCCCGGAGCATAACCGAGAAGCCAACCTCAAGGGCATGCACCTCAACCACATGAACGTAACGGGGACATCCGCATCTCCTATGGGGTCTCGATTGTCGAAGCGTAACAAGGAAGTCCTCCCAACAACCAAACTCATCACATCATCATAAATATACACACATATAAACAATCTCTCCAATAGATGCACATGATGTCATGATCATATACCATAGTAAGAATATATTCCGATGCAATTAACTCAAAATCAGCAACATATTTCATCATGCGAGTCAAAAGCATATAATGAGCTTTTTAGTCACACATGTCTATGTTCCACATGATTTCAATAGCATCTAGGGAATAAACGTTTAAAGGATCTTCAGCAATTCCCAAGTATCATATTCAATCCCGATTGTCCAATTAGTGTTCTCCACATATGCATATAGTTGCCAGGAGCGCCCCCGAGCGGACCCTCTACCACATATTTATTTCAACGGTTTTCTCCTACTGAGTGGCTAAATAAATGGAGGGTTACACTCAGTCACTCAATGTCTAGAGATAACAGTTTAATATATGCAAGTGCATGCTTAACCAGTGATAAATCCCCTCACAGTGTGTGTGGAGTCAAAAATCCATGCAAGCAAGCGGCTTGATACGTTGAAAGAAGTTCAATCTGTTGAAATAAAGAAGAACGAATAAGTAAATAAGATAAAATGGGCTAAAAAAAGACTGGGCTAAAAATAAGTAAATGAGATAAAATGGGAAAAAAATCAAAAGTTTTTTTTTAATTTTTTTTCAAAAGATTAAAGTACAATGATTTCGAGAACCCAAAAATCTCGAATACCAAATGTCGATCGGGAAAACTTGTGAAAGTCCCTTTCTTAAGGTGCTAGAACAACACGATTGACCCTAGAGGGGGGTCAATAGGTCAATCCCATTTTTCATGGTGTTTACAAATTTTTTGCTTGTTTTAAGTGCAGCGGAATATTAATCAAGAGATTTGTTTAGTGTGATAGATTGTTTCCAATTTCTTTGATCGATCACACTAAGATTATAACCCTTTCCATTTTGTTTGATTATCAATGCTTGAACACAATGTATGGATGAAGATAATCAATTGCAAAGTGTTGTGTGCTAAGAAGAGTGCTTAAATACAAAATACTAACACAGAAAGATCAAACACCATAAGACCAATTTAAAGTGGTTCGGTTAGCCAACATACATCCACTCTTAGGACTAACTCAACCTTGAGTCATCCCCAAATCCACTAAGTGGGGACTTACACTCTCACAATTAGAGTAGGAATTCCACCTCACTCAATCGGCTGGGAATTTCACCCACCACTGTAGAATAGAAATTCCTCCTATCCATTTGGCTAGGAATTCCACCTACCACTGTGACAAATACGACACTCTAGAGTTTTTTATAATGGTTCCGGAGCAAATTCCCCTTAATCTACTTTCGGGTTAAAGGTTTTAAAATAAAATTAAAACAAAGAAGCACTTGCCTATGAAGCTTTTTCTCGCTGATGTGTGTTTCTTGAAGATCCACCCAATGTGTGCCGGTGTGGACGCTCCGCCTTATAGCCTTCGTAAAGCAATCACAATCCAGGGCGACAAGGAAACTAGTTATACCAAAGGTTTCCAAGTTTATATCTTTTCTTTCTCCATCTCTTCCTCACTTTCAAACTCAATCAATAGATTGGTTGTTTATGATTTTACTTTCCTCCTCTCTTCCTCACCTTCAAACTCAATCAATAGATTGGTTGTTTATGATTTTTCTTTGCTCCTCTCTCTCTCAGGAATTCATTCCATATGATTGGTTGTATTTGATTCCCCAAGTGTAAGCAAGAGAGAGAGAGAGAGAGAGAGAGAGAGAGAGAGAGACCCTTCTATTGGCCCTTGTTTAAGCTCACTGATAATGATGAGCACCCAACTAATCTTGTCGAAGGATATCAACTGGTTGCATAAAGATTGGTTTATATAGAGAATGTAACCAATTGTAGCAACGGTAATGTACCAACAGGTCGGGCACACTGATGGGTTGGTGACTAGAAAAGTTACAGTTCAACAACCCGATAGTTGCTCAACAATGCACTCCCAACGGTAATATTATTTCCTGGTCGACATGTCGGTGTCGCCCATGGGTCGACAGTTATGGAACCTAAAGATCGATCCATACGAGAGGCTCAGTTTAGGGCAACACCATGCTGACAAAGTTTCAAGTCTAGAAACCAGTCATACCCAGAACGACTTGTCGCCCTTTACCGAGGGGTCGCTCCTGGCTACTCTCAATCTGTTTTGAACTACCGATATGTCTGTTTTCTCGAGAGCCCTCCTGAGTTCTAAGTTCAAGAACTTATAAATCATATCGAAGATTCGTTGACCATGAGGGGTCGTTTCAGCCTTTCACCGAAGGGTCGGTGCATACGCGACTCTCGATCAAATGCTTACCTAGAATGACAGTTCTATGATCCAGAATCTATGTCAATCTGGTCAACTAGTCCTTGACCACGATGGGTCGATCTTTTCTTCACCGAGGGGCCGGTGAGAACAACTGGTCGAGCTGACAATGAAACTAAAATACATATTTTCAAGTTGGGTTCCAATTCACTGTCAAATTTCCTCTCCAGGCTTTTAATGATTTTATTATTTGTTCAACTAAGCCTAGGGATGATCCTCTCTAATATGTGGGTACCACCTAAAGTCATCTATGGCCAAATACCTGTTTCGTGATTGTCATAACGATGAGCTTCAATCTGGTGGAGCGTGAGCTTCATTCTTGATCACCTTGGGTCTTCAAGGTTCTAGCAAATGCTTCTTCCCGAGTCATAGAATTGACAAACAGGAACTCGACAAAGCCGAGGCACTAACAATCTTCCCCTTTGTCAATTTTATGACAAAAACCTAGGCAATAACCAAGTTATAATCCCACCTTTATTACAATACATTTGAATACAAAATATTACATCAATTACATGTACATATTCAAATGGAAAACAAGACTATGATTTTCGCATATTCTTATTCAGCTTACTTCATTTCATTTTTATGTTCAAGTACATAAGTAAGCAACACTAGAAAATCATTAAAAGGGTTAATCCCAAAACATAAATATGCATTCATGGACTAAATAAGATTTGTATTCAAACTCCCCCATACACTCTAATTTCCTAGTTACCAACACTACCCATAGCATATCCAAGCTATCAGTGTTGAAAAAATTTCTCCCCCAATCTTCTTTGAGTTTGATTTTCCAAACTAGAAGCATAGACATTCTCCTATGTCTATTGGCTTCTTCCTACTATGGCTCTCTCTTTCTAAAGACCCAAGCACTTAGGTTTTACCAATTATACCCCATAATTGTTTTGATGTCTTCTAGCTTCTACTAATTTTTCCCCCATTTTATCATACAATTGACAAAGATTAGTAGACAAAGATAGATTTTCAAGCACTCCCCCATACTTCTTGCGTTTAGTGCTTAACTAAGTTCTGCTTTAACTCATGGTTCTTCCCTATGATTCAATACACACTTTTTCGTGTATCAAGGTTTGTTTGCCCCTGTACAAATTAAGTTCCAGCTTAGTTGATTTCTTCCATGAGTTAAGATAATATCCTAGCTTCTTTAAAGTCTTCTCCCCCATTCTCCACGTTATCTTTTGTAGCTTCTTTGAGTCATCTCCCTCATGGAGTAGGCTATGTTTTCTAGCTTCTCTAGATTATCTTCCCGATAAACTTAGCTGCCTCTAAGTTTATTTTTCTCCAAGCTTTCTTTCAAGCTTGCATTAGCCGTCCTCCTTATATACTATCATGATCAGTGACAACAGCTAATCAACACATATTTTGTACTCCCCAAACTCCAAGAATGTGTAACATCTTAGCCCGATCCCTATCTCTCTTTCATGCTACTATGAAACCAAATCATCAAATCCTACATGTTAGTCTATTTAACAAAATCCATGTTAACAATAGACATGAGATAGAAGGCATTTCATCAAAATAATACACACATTAAACCAAACCATATCATTTCATTGATACACAAATCAGTACATATGGTTTAGGAGAGGGGCAACATGGATGCTTAGTTTTAATACTGAAACCATAGTTTTTCCACAATATAAAGCATAAAGCATGAAAAACTATCCTATGCAGAGCCATCCAGAGGAGGAGATGCTGGAGGGGAAGGGTCGATACGTCGGGAAAGGTTAACGATTGATTGTCGTAATGCAGAGATTTCTTCGTGGACACTTTGAGTAAATCTTTCCACGAAGTCATCTAACCCATCCAGATGTGCCTCAATTTGAGAGACACGATCTTCGATTTTGCAAATAAATCTAATCAGGGGTTGTGACTAAGGGGTGTCTACATTTTCGACATTCACTCCTCCTTCTTCATTAGAGTTGTCCAGCAAGATAATCTCTTCCGCTTCAGTTCTCAAGTTTTGTCCATATTGAGACCTGAGAAAATACCGACGGCTAGATCCAGTCTTAAGGACAAGGGCTATTCCATGAGGAGTACTCTTAGGGGCAGAGCTCGATTATGGAGTATCCTACATGAATCGGGGTGATCTCCTGATGAAATGGGAGCTGGTCTCAGGGATTTTTCCAGTGGTAGAAGACCGAAATTTAGCTATCTTCTTTTTTGAAATGGTTGTTGGGAAGAGCTAACCAAGGCTTACCTGAACACTAAATCTCACAAACACCGTGACACCTTTGCTTCTTGAAGTGAGAGAAGCAAAAACCATATGGTTTTCCGTCGAGATTTCGCTCCGGGAGATGTCCTATCGAGGTCTAGGGCACGGGAGGCAAGAGGGAAATCGCCAGAGCCCAGCGGGAGGAGGAACGACGATTTTCAATTGATTTGTCATTTTCGCAAAAAAAATTGTTATAATTTAATCTTTCTGATTCACCGATAGGTCGTAACCAACGACCGGTCTGTTTCGATTTGTCGATATGTATCGACCTGTCTCCCTTTGGATTTTTCCCCCTTTGAGACAGTGTTCTGATTTCCACCAGTATCAACCTATCTATTCCTCTGACTAATCTATCCTTCGACATGGATTTTAACTTGAAGGATGACTGGGTGTTTTGTGTGTCTGCGTGTGCTTGCGATGTTCATAGTTCATCAAGCTTTACTTATACATCTTTAGATGCCAATGACGATACATACATTCACACAGTTTTTGTACCATTTGAAGATTCAATTCACTCTTCTGAAAGTAAGCACAAAACATGGATTATAGATCTCTAATGGATCCAAACCAATCCAAGTACCTTGGGCACATTTAATTTATCAATTCAAACATATTGCCCAGGTGTATAATGTCATGTGATGCGGCAGTTTCAGACTTTAGCAAAGGCAAACTGTCCATAAACAAAGTCATTCTACATAATATATAAACCAGTGAATATTTGAATGAGACACAAAGAATACAAATCATACATTTATTTCCCGTTTTGATTACGTTAATCATGCATATAGAAATGAAGTATGACGCTACACACAAGCTCTCATGTCTGTTATCATGTTATAACCCAAAACATGATAAACACTCTTACCATTCTTTCAAGCATCCTCCAATGAGGTTCATTTCTTTGAAAGAGCTGGTACACAAATGGATTATATATAAGCACATTTGATCATTTTGATCAACAATTTTTGGTAGGTCACACCAAACTAAAAAATCTATTTAAGGGCATAAAGCATGTTTCATTCCCCATGGGATTCACAAGTTTAAGAACTTGGAATGAAACGACACTGTGTATGAATACCATACACACCTTATAGATAAGGTAATGCGCATACTACATTCATTTCCTAAATATGCACAAATCACATGGCATATGAAATGAAATGAGACAAGTATAATCCAATACTAGAGTGCAGGCCTACATGTACATATGAGCATCTTGCATAAGATCGACAATCAAACAAGAACATGGATTGTAGGCAAGATACAAGGTGATTCCAAAACATGTTTCAAATGTGATACCAACAATGGTAGCCCTTACACATTTGAACATAACATTGTGAGACTTGGAATCTAAGTCCACAATCTAGTGATGGCCTTTTTCTCAAATCTGGTTTTAATCTTGGGTGCCTTCCCATTTGACTTTGCATACCAAAGCTTCCAGATTTTGTACCACGGCGTTTGACCTAAACATGAGAGGCAAACATATTGGTACATGTCCTCATAGGATACTTGGAAGTTACTACCATCATCAAGTTCCTTTATTCAATCCTCTTCTTTTCTTAGAGGATTTTAGCTTGGACTTTTTCAATGGATGAATCATTTACCTATATTCTTAGTACACATATTGGTCAAGATAGGTGGTGTCATTTATTAGGCTAGAAGAGGCAATCTTTCGAAGATTCTTTCAGCCTCTTTTGTTGTTTCATATCTTTTAAATATTTTAAAAACATGTTATGAAACAACAACGATGAAGGCTACAAATATTAGATTAAAGTGCATAGCCAATTCATCACTAGTCCAAGCAATTTGGTCTTTGGGCTGAGTGGTCATGGACGTTGAAGGTTTATCCAATACATTTTCCATAGGCACAGACCACTTTCTATTCACCTATTTTCGAAAATATTTATTGATGAAAACATTCAAAAATATTCATTTCATTTTTCATCATAAATAGTGGGTCAGAAATATCATGGTTTTCTCTCATAGACATTGTTCTAGCACAGATCAACTCGGATGGTTAGATCATTTCTTAAGAGTACGAGGCTTTGATACCAATTGAAAGTCCATTTCCTACAGTGCTAGAACATGATTGACCCTAGAGGGGGGTGAATAGCTCAATCCCATTTTTCATGGTGTTTACAAATTTCTTAATTGTTTTAAGTGCAGCGGAATATTAATCATAAATGCTCAAGTTAATTTCTTGATTGTTTTAAGGTAATCGACACACCTAGACCGACATTAGTTCAGTAATTGAGGGTACGTGGAGGCAATATCAATATCATAAATGCTCAAGTTCTCATCGGAACATCTTATCAATAGTATCAACTTCATACTTCAGTCTTCATCATAACATGATGCTCAAATTCTCACACCGAATAATATCATTGTTAATATCAACTTCATACTTCAATCTCTCATGATAACATGATGCCCAAGTTCTCACATCGGAGAATATCATCATCAATCACAATACCATATATGATAAAAATCATTAGTAACAATATAAACATATTTTAGCAATATATCGAGTTTAGGCATATAAGTGAGTTCATTTTTCGTTTATAAACTAGTAGACCTCGACTCATTGACACCGTGTTATGCTTCCATTCTAACTGTTAGAACCAATTTTCATCCCTCACATGGAAGCAGTGTCAAATCTAGTATTCTGGCCTATTCGATCTTTTCCATGTCATATATAATCCATGAAACCACTCATTACACTTGATTTAGGTTTACAAAACCTGATTTACCGATCAGGTACTATTAAGTTTCCTCAATGTAAAACATAGAGTATCGCGGGTATCTGTTACACAAATAGAAATATAATGAATCATACAATCATTAATCAAATGTAATACACAGATATATACAATACAACATACATTCATAGTTTTTCAAATCCTTCTATCCTATTTTTCGGAAGAACTCCAAGGGAAATGGATATGAGTCTTTTTAATGGGTTACTATTCATTTTCAATTACAATAATCCATCAGTATAATAAAGGTGCTCAAGCCACTACACATTTTGTCTTCTGCAAATGACCATAGAGACATATTGAGTTAGGCCTAGAGATATAAGATGCTCAGGCCACTACTCGTGTAACGCCCGCCCCTTTTCACCGTAAAATCAGAGTACATTTTTTTTTTCTTTTAAATAAAAGTGACAAAGGGCGCGGACGTCACGACGCGAGTTAAGTTCCGAGCTTCTAAAGCCCGGCCCTTAACTGGCCAACCCTACGCGTGCGTGGAACATAAGTCCACGAGTACGGTTCACGCGTAGCAAGTAAGCTCACGGAACATAAAAATAAATGCGGATGATCATAGAACTATCCTACCAGTTCTTCAGATAGCAGGGAAGAAATACCCAATTAATTACGAAAATGCCATTATACTGTATTATCCAAAATAATACCTAAACATAGCAAACTACCTAAATTATTACATTTCTGACAAGCTAACTATACAAATACATCTTTTCCAAAATAAAGTAAAACAAAATAATTAGTCCGCCTCCCCAAGCTCCTAAGCTTGGCTTCCGTCTCGCCCTTCCGGTCCGCCATCTCCTGCATCGTCAGCTAGGGTAGAAGTAGGGCGTTAGAACAACGCGCCCAGTAGGATTCCGAGTAGGGCTAGCACATGGGTTAGTAATAACCACATACAGATAATAACACAGTGAAAACTATAAACCACCATATACTGAAATATAAGTAAATGATATGCCATGGGTGTCAATGTTATGAATCCCACCCATCATTCCTGCCATATACTGTCATATCCCTCTTGACGGAAAAACCTCGTCAAGATATGTCCAACCGTAAAATATCCCCCTTGACGGCAAAGCCTCGTCAAGGTGTCCCCATGCCTGTTCTCGGTCGCCCCGACGGAGCATGGACTCCGGTTTGTTTATTTTTTTTTTTTTTTTCCGCCCATGCCATGCATGAGATGTAATGCATTATGCTATGTAATATATATATCTCATACTCTTAATATACCATACATAGCCTTACCATATAATGCATAATCTTAAAAATAATAAACCATAGTATTAAACATAATGTCCATAATCATAGAACAATTTTTTTAAGATCAATCCCAAAGTCAACCAAAATAAAATAAATATACCATTACACATCCATGGCTTACAAGTAGGTAGAAATCCTACCGAATACCGACTCGCGTCCTTTTTCGGCTTCGTCCGATAATCCGGCTACCGACACGCGTACCGCTCGCGATATCCAATACCTTATTACATACACATAATTAGTCCATATTTTAACCATTTCTAAGCCCATACATCATATCTTAGTGGGTTGCTTCATTTTGATCAATATTTACGGTTTTGCCACTACCTCCCCTATAGTTAAACATTAACTTAATTATATACATTTCTTTGTCTAAAAATTCATTCATGGATTCAGGTCCATTAATGACCCATCACCCATATCTCAAGATCATTAAATCAGCCACTTAATTAAACCTAAACTCCATTAATTTAATCATATACAAACACATTAACCTTAGGCCAAACAAGTCTACATACATCACTTAGTTCCATCACACATTTGACTTATCATTTTTTATCATCATAAACTACATTTTTGGAATCCATGAATGTCCCCTTTAATCATGCCATATTCCTCATTTACTAATCCATATACATACACCTTCATCTTAGTCCTTAATTGGTTCACACAAAATGGGTCCATTGGTGTCTCCTTAACCATAATATAACAACACTAGAATTTAGCCATTTAAATATTCTAATCCTCATTCATTTCCCACATACATAACACCAAAATTAATCATAAGTTTACCCACAAATAGGTCATGAAATCCATTTACAAATCACTACATTCAATCATTAACTCCTTAAAAAAATCATAAACCCTCTTTCCCATGATTTTTCTTATAAAACCCCTTCAAACTTAATCACATTTAATCAAGAAATTTAAAACCCTAAACCATCCTCCATGGTTTTCCATTCTTCATAAACCCTAATAAATCATTAAAATGCCCAAATTACTTTGCATATCCTCCATTCCTTAAAACCCTAAAAAAAATCATACATTAATTATATAACCCTTAATCCATTTTTTTTTCCCTAACCCTAACCTATCCATTAGAGTTTCCTCCACTTTCCATCCTTCCATTTTGATGGATTTAAAATCCATGGCACAAAATTATTTAGCCACCATTAAATTTAACCAAAAAGAATTCCAATTCTTAAACCCTAAAAAAAATCCAAAACTCTTGTTTAAGAAATACTCACAATCCGTCGTCTCCTCCGACTTCCGCCGCTCCCGTCGGCTTCCTTAGCCTCCTTTCTCCTTCCTTTTAATCTTTGGTAGGTCAAGATGCTTGATCAATGATGGAAACCTCCAAGCTTAGAATTGGCCAAGGTAGGGTTTACTTGAGAGAGGGAAAGGAGGAGATGATGAGAAGAAGATGGTAAGTCTTGACCTTAGAATGGTGGACCATGCTTGCACCTCTTCTCTTCTTTCTTCTCTTCTCCTCTTCCTTTCTTAATTTTTTTCTTCTCTTCTTGGAGTGTGGGACGGTGGTGGAGAGCAAAATGGGAAAAAAATGAAATGAGAGAAAAGAGCATCGATGGAAGAAGATGGTTAAAAGAGATAAAGTTTATCTCAATTGGGTGGAGTAATCAATTCCTCCCACCAACCCCACATAGATATTTTCCATGTTTTTTTGACCCCAACAACACTTGCCAACGTTTTTTGATGCCTTAAGATAAGATGGCATTTGGTTTTCCACTTTTTGACCATTTGACCCTCATTTGATTATTTTAATCATTTAATAAATTAACTAATTACCTTAGGTTAATTAGTTCCCACCTAATTTAATTCCATTTCTTAACTTCCTTCTATGAATCCACCCATGGTTGACCAAGTCAACCATCGTGGCCGGCCCCATCAAACCTTGGCCCACATGCCACCTCACTTGATGAGGTGGAGGTGGGTCCCACTTGGCCACACCACCATTGTTTAATTCCAAATTACTTAGGGTGATTAAATTTCATTAAGCCCACTCTAAATGGATCACCATTGGGCCCATGGCCCAATTACATTTCCATCTAGCCCATTTACCTTAGAGCATAACCATCTTGACCCATTGGGTACCAAACGGGTATTTGACCCCATTTGACCATTCTTGACCCATTTAAATAAATTTAAATCCAAACCATAGTCTATTGGGCCACACTTGGGCCTTTATCCAATTTTGGCCCATTTACCATTTACTCCACCAATTTTCTAATTTCCATCATTAAAATAAATAATATTCACATTTATATTAATTCCAAAATTCCAAGACCTTACAATACAATCCTCTTTTAAAATTTTCGTCCCGAAAATTCGAGCGAAGTAGAGGTTCAAAACATCTTACAGAAAGAGTTCCGGATGAGAGGCTCTCACTTCCGACTCAAGTTCCCAGGTGGTTTCTTCATTACCATGTCGTTCCCATACCACCTTGACAAACTGGATGGCACGGTTCCGCAGCACTCTTTGCTCGCTCCCGACTATTCTGACCGGCTTCTCCACATATGTCACATCGCTTTGCACATCGATGTCTTGAATATTCAATACATGTGAAGGATCAGGGTTGTACTTCCTCAACATAGATACATGGAATACATCATGTAATGATGATAACTGTGGAGGGAGCGCCAACTGATAAGCTACCCCCCCCCCCCCCCCCCCACCCTATTCAAGATTGGAAACGGTCCCACAAATCTAAGTGACAGTTTCCCCTTCTTTCCAAATCTCATGTGTCCCTTCCGTGGTGAGAATTTCAAAAATACCAAGTCCCCGACCTCAAATTCGAGGAACCTTCTCCTCTTGTCGGCGCAACTCTTCTGTCGGCTTTGTGCAGTGAGTAGATGTTGCCGTATCAATTTAATCTGCGCTGTAGTTTCCGCAACCAACTCCGGTCCAATCAGCGCAGGCTCACCGGCTTCTGTCCAACACACTGGTGATCTACATGGCCTACCATATAAGGCCTCAAACGGAGCCATCTGTAGGCTTGACTGATAGCTGTTATTGTAGGAAAACTCCACCAGTGGTAAATGATCCTCCCATCCACCCTTAAAGTCTAGCATGCATGCTCTCAGCATATCCTCCAATGTCTGTATTGTCCTCTCCGACTGTCCATCAGTCTATGGATGAAATGCTGTGCTAGTTAATACGTCGGTCCCCATAGCCGACTGCAAGCCCTGCCATACTCTGCCGGTGAATCGGCCATCCCTGTCGGACACAATAGACCGGGGAATGCCATGTAACCTGATGATCTCCCGGATGTACCGTCGACCCAAAGTGTCTGATGAATCCGTCATCTTGATGGGAAAGAAATGTACAGACTTGGTCAACCGGTCCACTATGACCCATATCGCATCGTTGCCCTTGGATGACCTTGGCAACCCTGTTACAAAGTCCATGGATATGTGTTCCCATTTCCATTCTGGCACCGGTAAGGGTGCGAGTAAACCCGGTGGCTTCCGATGTTCTGCCTTAACCTGCTGACAGGTTAAGCAACGAGCAACAAACTCTGCCACGTCTTTCTTAAGTCCATGCCACCAATAGTGCCTCTTAAGATCATGATACATCTTGGTGCTGCCCGGGTGAATAGAGAGTTTGGTTTGGTGTGCTTCAATCAACAACTCTCTTCTGCAATTCTTAGGCACATATGTCCTGCCTCGGAACATAAGACCCTGTCCCGGTCGTAATTCCCATTCCGGTACAACTTCACCGGTAGACATCTTAGCCCATATCTCATCCACCTCTGGATTTGTTCGTTGTTCCTGTTCGATCTCGGAGACCATGTGGGATCGTATGATCAGATTATATATGGTTCCATGATTATTCAGATAGAGTTTACACTCTCTGATGGTATTCAACACCTCCCATTCTGTTCTGATCATACTGGCTACTGTCGCAGGTGATATGCGGCTGAGAGCATCCGCCACTTTGTTCGCCTTGCCAGGATGATACCGGAGTGCAAACTCATAATCTGCCAAGTATTCCATCCATCTACGTTGTCTCATGTTGAGTTCCTTCTGATCAAATAGGTACTTTAGGCTCTTATGGTCTGAGAATACCTCAAACTTCTCACCATAAAGGTAGTGTCTCCAGCTTTTAAGAGCGAAGACCACTGCTGCCAGTTCCAGATCATGTGTGGGATAATTGCGCTCATGAATTTTCAACTGTCTTGACCCGTATACCACTGCCCTATTACCTTGACTGAGCGTACACCCCAGTCCCTCTCCTGAGGCATCACAATACACCTCATAGTTTCTGCCTCTTTCCGGCAAGATCAAAATAGGAGCGGTTGTAAGCTTCTCCTTTAGCTCCTCAAATCTCCGGTTGCACAGATCTGACCATTCAAATTTGACTCCTTTCTGAGTGAGTCGGGTAAGTGGGGCTGCAATCTTGGAGAAATCCATAATAAATTTCCTGTAGTAACCGGCCAATCTCAGAAAACTGCGGATCTCGGTCACATTCGTCGGTGCTTTCCACTCCCTCACTGCCGCTACCTTAGCCGGGTCTACAGCTATGCCTTCCTCCGATATAACGTGCCCCAAGAAATTGACTTCTGATAGCCAAAATTCACACTTGCTGGCTTTGGCATACAACTGGTTCCTCTTCAGGGTGTTCAGAACTATCCGCAGGTGTTCAGCATGTTCCTCCTGACTCTTGGAATAGATCAGGATGTCATCAATAAATACAATTACAAACTGATCCAAGCAAGGACGGAATATCCTATTCATCAGGTCCATGAACACCGCCGGTGCATTAGTAAGCCCAAACGGCATGACTACATACTCATATAATCCATATCGTGTCCTGAAGGCTGTCTTCTCAATGTCTTCCTCTCTAACCCGGATTTGATGGTATCCGGACATCAGATCAATCTTGGAAAAGTGAGAGGAACCCCTAAGCTGATCAAACAGATCATCAATCCTGGGTAGGGGATATTTATTCCTGACAGTCAACTGGTTCAATTTTCTATAATCCACACACATCCGAAGGGTACCGTCCTTCTTCTTAACAAACAATACCGGGGCTCCCCATGCGGATGTGCTGTTCCGAATAAAGCCCAGCCTGAGCAGTTCATCAATCTGCTTTTTCAACTCAGTCATCTCAGCCGGTGCCATCCTGTAATGAGGTAATGATACTGGAGCTGCGCCGGGGTATAATTTAATCTCAAAGTCTATCTCCCTCTTAGGTGGTAAACCAGGGAGCTCTGTTGGAAATACCTCGGCATAATCTACTACCACCGCCGGAAGTTCAGCTATTGGTGCCTTATCTAATCTGAGGGTATTCAAGGCAAGATGATTCAATTCTTCCTGCAGCCTTCTAGGAATGCCCTGTCGGTCAGCGGGCACTATATACCGCCTTCCTTCGGGTGACCAAAATATCACTCTACGAAGATGGCAATCAATATGGGCCTGATACGTAGCCAACCAGTCCATGCCAAATATAACATCGTACTCAGCCATATCGATTACTAAATAATTGAACTCGAATCTGAATCCAGCGAGTTCAGTGTTCAGTGCCGTGCATATGAGCCCCAAAGATGTGTCTCCGACAGGGGATACAATAGTAAGTGAGGTGGACAGATTCTGTACTAATGTGCCCGTAGCAGATATGAATGCAGCAGATATAAATGAATGGGAAGCTCCAGAATCAAATAATGTAACTGTATAAGAACTACCAACTACGGCCATACCTTGAATCACCGAGCGGTCCACTGCTACTGGAGAAGGTATAGCAAAAAGTCGTCCTGATCCCATAGGGTTTGGCGCCCGTCCTGCCTGATTGTATGTTCTGCCCCCTAGCGGCGGAGCTGATCTAACTGGAGGGCGGGAGGAACCCTTGAAGTTAGAGGGTCTGCTGAGCTGCGGACACTCCCTCTTGAAGTGACCCTGTTGGCCACACTGATAGCAAGTGTTCCCACCTCTAGGAACCTGGGTAACTGATGCTGACTGGGAGGGCTGATTGGGGCGAAAACCCCCTTTAGATCCAGTAGAGGATGAGGGTCTGCTGAAACTCGGGCGGAACCTCTTATTGGGTTGAAATGCACCCCGCCCACTCTGCCATCGGCGATTGTCATGCCGCGCTACCTCATTCAATTCCCGCTCCACTATAGTGGCCCTGCCGACCACCCCTGCCAATGTAGGTTCCTTGAATACTGTCATCCTAGTTTTGATGCTCGGCCGAAGGCCCTGTTCAAACTTACGGGCCCTCCGGTGCTCAGTGTCCACCATGTAGAACGCGTAGACAGATAGTCGAAGGAACTCCCGGTGGTACTCTGCCACTGTCATATTGCCTTGTACTAATGATATAAAAGCTTCAGTCTGACTCTCCCTTTCTTCCTCCGGGAAAAACTGCTCTAGAAAAGTGGCTGAGAACCATTCCCAAGTCATGGCAATTCTTTCCCTTTCCGGCACCAGTGATTGTTGTTTTTCTACCACTTCCCACCAATTACCGGCATCCTCAATCAGTTGAGATGTTGCCAGTAAGATTCTGTTAGCCGGACTGGAAACCTGAAGCAGATTTAAGATCTGAGTGATCTTCTTTAACCAGTGATCTGCTCCTACAGCCCCTTCTTTTCCTCTGAAATAGGGAGGGCGCTGTTGCTGAAAATCTTTGACCATCTTCCGTTTACTAGTGTCACTAGTAGTAGCATTTCCGTCGCTAGTAGTCGCATTTCCGCTCAAATGTTGCTGAAGAGCAGCAGCGACTGCCGCTTGAACTACATCTTTTAGCTCGGGAGGTACACCTTGTATGTTTATATTATTCTGTTCCTCCTCCCGATGGGGTACCTCCTCTTCCTGGCGAGGTGGTGATACCTCTTTCTAGTTGCGACGAGTCCTTCTCTTCCGAGCCATTTCCTAGTCATCGAAAACACTGACGCTAAATAAGCACACTTGGTTTGGGGAAAAACTTCCCAAGTATCTATGTTTTGTTCCATTTGATGAAATCGGGGAATTCTCTCCTATGTTCAATAAATCTATCATTATTCCGTCAAATTTGGGGAAGACCTAGATTTGTTTTCTCATGTCGGGGAAATGTAACCCTACTTGCTGTGTTTGATAATTCCAACTTAAATTGATTTTTCTTCCCTTGCTATCATCCCTTTCCGTCAAATATTGTTCTCAGATTAAACACTTCAGTTTAAGTCAATCGAAGTAAATTAACCCGGCCCCCGTGCAGCGGACTCCGAAGAGTCGGTCAGTTGGGATTCTTAGCTGCCAGTGAGACATACAACCGTCTTAATCTTACTTCGAGAGATTCATTCTTCCGATATTCGCTCTGATACCAACTGTAACGCCCGCCCCTTTTCACCGTAAAATCAGAGTACATTTTTTTTTTTTAAAATAAAAGTGACAAAGGGCGCGGACGTCACGACGCGAGTTAAGTTCCGAGCTTCTAAAGCCCGGCCCTTAACTGGCCAACCCTACGCGTGCGTGGAACATAAGTCCACGAGTACGGTTCACGCGTAGCAAGTAAGCTCACGGAACATAAAAATAAATGCGGATGATCATAGAACTATCCTACCAGTTCTTCAGATAGCAGGGAAGAAATACCCAATTAATTACGAAAATGCCATTATACTGTATTATCCAAAATAATACCTAAACATAGCAAACTACCTAAATTATTACATTTCTGACAAGCTAACTATACAAATACATCTTTTCCAAAATAAAGTAAAACAAAATAATTAGTCCGCCTCCCCAAGCTCCTAAGCTTGGCTTCCGTCTCGCCCTTCCGGTCCGCCATCTCCTGCATCGTCAGCTAGGGTAGAAGTAGGGCGTTAGAACAACGCGCCCAGTAGGATTCCGAGTAGGGCTAGCACATGGGTTAGTAATAACCACATACAGATAATAACACAGTGAAAACTATAAACCACCATATACTGAAATATAAGTAAATGATATGCCATGGGTGTCAATGTTATGAATCCCACCCATCATTCCTGCCATATACTGTCATATCCCTCTTGACGGAAAAACCTCGTCAAGATATGTCCAACCGTAAAATATCCCCCTTGACGGCAAAGCCTCGTCAAGGTGTCCCCATGCCTGTTCTCGGTCGCCCCGACGGAGCATGGACTCCGGTTTGTTTATTTATTTATTTTTTTTTTCCGCCCATGTCATGCATGAGATGTAATGCATTATGCTATGTAATATGTATATCTCATACTCTTAATATACCATACATAGCCTTACCATATAATGCATAATCTTAAAAATAATAAACCATAGTATTAAACATAATGTCCATAATCATAGAACAATTTTTTTAAAATCAATCCCAAAGTCAACCAAAATAAGATAAATATACCATTACACATCCATGGCTTACAAGTAGGTAGAAATCCTACTGAATACCGACTCGCGTCCTTTTTCGGCTTCGTCCGATAATCCGGCTACCGACACGCGTACCGCTCGCGATATCCAATACCTTATTACATACACATAATTAGTCCATATTTTAACCATTTCTAAGCCCATACATCATATCTTAGTGGGTTGCTTCATTTTGATCAATATTTACGGTTTTGCCACTACCTCCCCTATAGTTAAACATTAACTTAATTATATACATTTCTTTGTCTAAAAATCCATTCATGGATTCAGGTCCATTAATGACCCATCACCCATATCTCAAGATCATTAAATCAGCCACTTAATTAAACCTAAACTCCATTAATTTAATCATATACAAACACATTAACCTTAGGCCAAACAAGTCTACATACATCACTTAGTTCCATCACACATTTGACTTATCATTTTTTTATCATCATAAACTACATTTTTGGAATCCATGAATGTCCCCTTTAATCATGCCATATTCCTCATTTACTAATCCATATACATACACCTTCATCTTAGTCCTTAATTGGTTCACACAAAATGGGTCCATTGGTGTCTCCTTAACCATAATATAACAACACTAGAATTTAGCCATTTAAATATTCTAATCCTCATTCATTTCCCACATACATAACACCAAAATTAATCATAAGTTTACCCACAAATAGGTCATGAAATCCATTTACAAATCACTACATTCAATCATTAACTCCTTAAAAAAATCATAAACCCTCTTTCCCATGATTTTTCTTATAAAACCCCTTCAAACTTAATCACATTTAATCAAGAAATTTAAAACCCTAAACCATCCTCCATGGTTTTCCATTCTTCATAAACCCTAATAAATCATTAAAATGCCCAAATTACTTTGCATATCCTCCATTCCTTAAAACCCTAAAAAAAATCATACATTAATTATATAACCCTTAATCCATTTTTTTTTCCCTAACCCTAACCTATCCATTAGAGTTTCCTCCACTTTCCATCCTTCCATTTTGATGGATTTAAAATCCATGGCACAAAATTATTTAGCCACCATTAAATTTAACCAAAAAGAATTCCAATTCTTAAACCTTAAAAAAAATCCAAAACTCTTGTTTAAGAAATACTCACAATCCGTCGTCTCCTCCGACTTCCGCCGCTCCCGTCGGCTTCCTTAGCCTCCTTTCTCCTTCCTTTTAATCTTTGGTAGGTCAAGATGCTTGATCAATGGTGGAAACCTCCAAGCTTAGAATTGGCCAAGGTAGGGTTTACTTGAGAGAGGGAAAGGAGGAGATGATGAGAAGAAGATGGTAAGTCTTGACCTTAGAATGGTGGACCATGCTTGCGCCTCTTCTCTTCTTTCTTCTCTTCTCCTCTACCTTTCTTAATTTTTTTTCTTCTCTTCTTGGAGTGTGGGACGGTGGTGGAGAGCAAAATGGGAAAAAAATGAAATGAGAGAAAAGAGCATCGATGGAAGAAGACGGTTAAAAGAGATAAAGTTTATCTCAATTGGGTGGAGTAATCAATTCCTCCCACCAACCCCACATAGATATTTTCCATGCTTTTTTGACCCCAACAACACTTGCCAACGTTTTTTGATGCCTTAAGATAAGATGGCATTTGGTTTTCCACTTTTTGACCATTTGACCCTCATTTGATTATTTTAATCATTTAATAAATTAACTATACCTTAGGTTAATTAGTTCTCACCTAATTTAATTCCATTTCTTAACTTCCTTCTATGAATCCACCCATGGTTGACCAAGTCAACCATCGTGGCCGGCCCCATCAAACCTTGGCCCACATGCCACCTCACTTGATGAGGTGGAGGTGGGTCCCACTTGGCCACACCACCATTGTTTAATTCCAAATTACTTAGGGTGATTGAATTTCATTAAGCCCACTCTAAATGGATCACCATTGGGCCCATGGCCCAATTACATTTCCATCTAGCCCATTTACCTTAGAGCATAACCATCTTGACCCATTGGGTACCAAATGGGTATTTGACCCCATTTGACCATTCTTGACCCATTTAAATAAATTTAAATCCAAACCATAGTCTATTGGGCCACACTTGGGCCTTTATCCAATTTTGGCCCATTTACCATTTACTCCACCAATTTTCTAATTTCCATCATTAAAATAAATAATATTCACATTTATATTAATTCCAAAATTCCAAGACCTTACAACTCGTATATTGAGTTAGGCCTAGAGATTACTCAATGCCGGAGCCCTTCTTTTTTACCGAGCGGCGAACTTAATCGCTCAGCTACTTATTGCTACCGGGTTGCGTTTCCCCTACGCCACAAATATAGAGTATCGGCTTAAAAGTGAATACATAATATATGTACATATATCATAATACAACAAAATGTTAGTATCACTTTTAATTTAGAATAAGGGTCTCTAGACAATCATCAACACAAGTAGTTAGAGTCAATTATATTTTAAACTTAGAGTCAGACTTCTGAAAATAAATCATCACAATTAAAACATAAATCTTAATTTATCAAAATAAGTAACATTTTATTTCCCAAACAGTACTTTGTTTATGTTTTTAAGTGGTTCTTAAATATTTCTCAGAACATTATCAAGATAAGGTTTAACATAAACTATTTAACCTACAACAAGGTCAACAAGATACTTTATATTATAACTAACTTAGATGTATAAATAAACTGCTAATTCAAACTCAACTAGGCTAGGTTTAATTAAAACCCACTTAAGATAGATATTTGCATAATCTGATAAATTTCATAATAAGTAATACTTTTACATAAAATCTCAAGTGACAGAATGACCTTTAATGTTTAAAGTAATAGAAAACCTAAAGTATTAAATGGAAATCGAAAACTGAATTTAAATCAAACCTCTAACAACTTTGAATACCAAAGATAGAATAATAATTAAACATAATAAAACTAAGACAGGATTCCAATTTAAACCCAAAATAAAACATCTCACCTTACTGTTATTTCATTTTAAAATTTTATTCCCAACCTAAGTTTAATATAAACAATTTAATTAATTAAAACACAATTAAAGACCTTAAAAACTTTGTAGTAAATAAAATCATACTCAAACTTATTTCAAATTTTAATTAAACAAATCGAAATAATCAAATCATAATAATACTTCACATTATTTCATAAAATAAAATAAAAGAACTCGTTTTAAGTTAAAAACAAACAATTTCAAAAAGTCATGATATTTCCAAACCTATATTTGTAATGAAAAATGGGAAATAACTTTAAATGTTTTCATCAATAAATATGTTTGAAAATAGGTGAATAAAAAGTGGTCTATGCCTATGGAAAATGTATTGGATAAACCTTCAACTTCCATGACCACTCAGCACAAAGACCAAATTGCTTGGACTAGTGATGTATTAGCCATGTACTTTAATCAAACACTTGTAGTATTCATCATTGTTGTTTCATAATATGTTTTTAAAATATTTAAAAAATATGAAACAACAAAAGAGGCTGAAAGAATCTACGGAAAAATTGCATTTTCTAGCCCAATGGATGACATCATCTATCATGACAAGTTTGTGTACTGATAAAATAGGTGATTGACTACGGTTCATCCATTGAAAAAGTTCAAGCTAAATCCTCTAAGAGAATAAGAGGATAAATGAAGGGACCTTGATGAAGGTAGTGACCTTCAAGTATCCTTTGTGGCCATAATGTTTGCCTCTTATGTTTGGTCAACATCACGGTCCAAAATCTGGGGTTTTAATTCACAAAGTCAAATGGGAAGGCATCCAAAATTTAAAAAAGATTTGATAAAAGGCCATCAGTGGATTGTGGACTTAGATTCCAGGTCTCACAAGATTATGTTCAAATGTGTGAAGGGATACCCCTGTTGGTGTCACATTTAAAACATGTTTTGGAATCACCTTGTATCTTGCCTTCAATCCATGTTCTTCTTTTATTGTTGGAAAGATCTTATGCAAGATACTCGTATGCACATGTTCGTCTGCACTCTAGTATTGGATTATACTTATCTAATTTCATATGCCATGTGATTTGTGTATCCTTAGGAAATGAATGTAGTTTGTGCATTACCTCATGTATAGGATGTGTATGGTACACATACACAATGTCATTTTATTCCAAGTTGTCCCTTGTGGAATGAAACATGTTCTATGTCTTTAAATGGATTTTTGGGTTAATATGAATTACCAAAAGTGTTAATCAAAATGATCAAATGTGCTTATTTATAATCCATTTATGTGCCAGCTATTTTCAGGAAATAAATCTCATTGGAGGATGCTTGAAAGAATGGTAAAAGTGTTTATCATGTTTTGGGTAATAACATGATAACATGCATGAGAGATGTGTGGGTTGCATCATACTTCACTTCCATATGCATGATTATTGTATTTTAAATGTGAAATGAATGTATGATGTGTGTGCTTAGTGTCTCATTCCAATATTCATTATTTTACACATTATGTGGAATGAGCTATGTTCATAGACACCATGTCTTTGATAAGATCTGGAGATGTCGCATCTCATGACATCACACACTTAGAAAATATGTTGGAATTGGTAAATTAAATGTGCCCAAGGTACTTGGATTGGTTTGGATCTATGAGAGATCTGTAATCCATGTTTTGTGCCTACTTTCTGAAGGGTGAATTGAATCTTCAAATAGCACAAAAGCTGTGTGAATGTATGTATCGTCATTGGCATTGAAAGGTATATAAGCAAAGCTTGATGAACTATGAACATCGCAAGCGCGCACTGTTAGTACCCGGCTCGTCCGAGTCACCCATATTGTCAATTACTTGACTCAGTTGGACCTTGCCTTAGAAGAATGTGAAGATGTCAGAAGATTTACTATGCATAGAAGAGTCTACACCGAACATGTTATTGGTACACAGGTAAGTGAACCTTAGTAGACCTTAGGCTAAGCCCAATAACTTAGAAGTCAATAGTTTAACATTTGACAAATTAGAAAATGCATGTTTCTTGACTTCCAGCATCGAGGCCTTGAGCAGTTTGTCGAGGCCTCACAGACTGTCTTTAGCTGAGTGATATTTGTGACAGCTGTAACGCAGCAAGGCCTAGTGTTCTTTGACCGAGTATCTTACAGATTTAGTTAAATAAATCTATAATCCTTAATTGGGAGTTTTTATGGAAATAAGGAATAACCAAGATCCTCTTTGGAAACTCAAATTGCCACTTCACACAGATTGAACAAAATCTGTTGGAGCCTAGCATCGTGAATATCTCTTACTGTTTTGGAAAGGCTCCTCAAATTGTCTAAATGTGATTGACAATCAGGTGTACTCTGCTCCGCATTTGTCTAAATGTGATTGACAATCAGGTGCACTCTGCTCCTCAATCACGAACAGGTGGCATATAGATTGGCTGGTCATTATCTTGATTTCAAAACAGAAAAGTTTGAATTACAGAATATGTGTTCTGTATTACCTTTTACAACCTCGAGGCCTCGAGATGTGTCGCCCAGAACCAATCTGTATTATTTATATCTCGTGGGCTGAATGAAATAGGTATAGAACCTTTTTGGAAAAATAACAGTATGACCAAAGAGATTATCTACCTTCTTCATCATCTTCGTATAGAGATGTTTGGGTAATCAATACCTTAATTTTGATAAAGTTAAACGTGTTCTCTTAGGACCAAAAAACCAGTTATATTTCTATCCTAAACTGTTGTGCCAATAATCAATTCTGGTTAATCAAATATGATGGAAGAAGCACATAGACATTGAGTAAAGAAGAAAGCACTTAAAGAAGATTGGATAAGGCCCAAGGCAAGTGTTTCTCCTTTCCTTTATTTTTATGATTGTAAAGTGGATTAGAACATTGTGTTCAAACCACTCAAAAAAATAGGTGTCGAGGATTAAACCATTTTGGTCGAACCTCTATAAAAAACTAGGTTGTACTATTTGGGTGTGAGGCCCATTCATAGTATATTTGAGACGACCCTAGAGTTAGTAAGTCTAACGGTGGGCATAGGTTAGTTGAAACCGAACCACTATAAAATATATGTGTTTATATGTGGTTGATGGTTTGACATGAATGCTTTGATTGAATATTGTGTCACGTACACACACACATATTGGTTCGGCCATTTTAATTAACAGTGGTTAATTTAAAGGTAAAAAGAATTCATTGCATATCTCATACACTTGGTTGTAATTCGGTTAAGGATTTTTAAAAAGGAAATTAAAATTGAAAACCGACTTATTCACCCTCTCTAGGTCTTGCATTACTCTAGTAACGGAATTTCACGCACACACACACAAAACACCCAATCATCCTTCAAATTAAAAATCCCAAGTCGAAGGATAGACTAGTCGAAGGAACATACATATCGGTTCTGTTGAAAATCAGAACACTGTCTGAAATAGAGAAAAATCGAAAGGAGCGGCAGGTCGATACATTTTGACATGTCGATACAGACTGGTCGTTAGTCACGACCAGTCGGTAAGTCAAAAAGAATTAAGTTAAAAGGTCTTTTTCTGTGAAAAATGATAAATTAATTCAAAATCGCCATTCCTCCTCCCACTGGGTTCTAGCGATTTCCCTCTTACCTCTCGTGCCCTATATTAGCCGATAGGATCTCTTGGAACGAAATCTCGGTGGAAAACCATAGAGTTTTTGCTTCTATCACTTCAAAAAGCAAGGGTGTTATGGTGTTTGTGAGATTTAGTATTTGGGTAAGCCTTGGTCAGCTCTTCCCAAGCAACCATATCGAAAAGGGAGACAGCTAAATCTCAGTTTTTGACCATCGGAAAAATCCCTGAGTTCAGCTCCCATTTCCTCAGGAGATCACCCAGATTCATGCAGGATACTCCATAATCGAGCTTTACTCCTAAGACTACTCCTCACATAAAAACCCCTGCCCCTAGGACCGGATCCAGCTGTCGGTATTCTCTCAGGACTCAATCAAGACAAAACCTGAGAACCAAAGCAGAAGTGAGTTCCATATTGGACAGTTTTAATGAAGAAGGAGAAGTGAATGTCGAAAATGCAGACACCCGTGTGTCACAACCCCTGATTTGATTTATCTGCAAAATCGAAGTTCGGATCTCTCAAATTAAGGCGCATCTGGATGGGCCAGACGACTTCATCCAAAGATTTGCTCAAGTTGTCTACGAAGAACTCTCTGCATTACGACAATCAATCATTAACCTTCCCCGACGAAAATCCTCATCCCCTCCTGCATCACCTCCTCCATATGGCTCTGCTTAGGATTGTTTTTCATGTTTTATGTATTTTGGGAAAACTATAATTTTAGTAGTAAAATAAAACATCCATGATGCCCCATTCTAAACCATATATACTGATCAATGAAATGTTATGGTTTGAGTTAGTGTGTGTGTAATTTGATGGAATGCCTTCTATCTCATGTCTATTAGTAACATGGATTTTATTAATTAGACTAACATGCAGGTTGTTATGAGTTGGTTTTGTATTGGCATGTTAGGGGAAAACCATGAGTTGGAGCAGAACTTAGTTAAGCGCTAAATGCAAGAAGCATGGGGGAGTGCTTGAAAATCGATGTTTGCCTACTAATCTTTGTCAATTGTATGATAAAATGTGGGAGAAATTAGTAGAATCTATAAGACATCAAAACCAATTATGAGAAGTAATTGGTGAAGCCTAAGTGCCTGGGCCTCTGGGAAGAGACAGCCATAAATGAGAGAAATATGAAAAAGCCAATGGACATAAGGGAATGTCTATGCTTGAAGTTTGGAAAATCAAACTCAAAGAAGATTGGGGGAGAAAATCTTCTCAACACTAACAGCTAGTGTTGGTTTCTAAGAGATCATTGGTGTATGGAGGAGAATGAATACTAATCTTGTTTAGTCCATGAATGCATATTTATGTTTTGGGACTAATCCCTCTAATGATTTTCTAATATTGCTTGCTCATGTGCTGAAACAGGAAATCATGATATGCAGCAAGCTGAACAAGAATATGTGAAGATCATAATCTTGTTTTCCATTTGAATATGCACATGTAATTGATGTAATATTTTTTATTCAAATGTGATGTAATAAGGGTCGAATTGTAATTGAGTTAGCTTGTAAGTTTTGTCATGAAATTGACAAAGAAGGAGATCGTTAGTGCCACGGCTTGCTGATGTAACACCCCGGATTTTCAATTCATGAATATATATATATATATATATATGGAAATTGTCCATTTAATTTGTGAATTAACGGAGATGGACCTTAGATGGGTAAGGTGTTGGGTCAATTGCTCAATTAAGATCCAACGGATTATGGATAAAGTTCAATTGAAATAAATGGATAAGATTTATTTAATTGGGTCAAGTTTGTCAATTGGCTCAAATGCCCAATTGGGACCCAATGGGTCATGGTTGACTTGGTCGACCACCAAGTGAGTTCAAGCTGAATTAAATTGGAGATGGAATCAAGGAAATGAGTTGACTTTAAGTGAGTTAACTAGAATTGAATTAAAGATATGAGTTGAGTTAAAGAGATGAGTTGAATGGGAAATTATGGGACTTTCATCTTAAGTGAGTTAGGTGATTAGATGGAGAGTTACACCTCATGAAACCAAACTCAAGGTGTACACACGTTGGGGAGATGGGAGTTTCATCTCATGGGATGAAACTCCAAAGGGATTATTAATGAGAAAGTGAAGGGTTTTTGGTTGTTACACAAGCTTTATCCAAGATACACGTTGGGAGATGGAGGGTTTTCATCTCATGATGGAAACCCAAGGGGCATACGGTTGAGAGTTTCATCTCATGGGATGAAACCCCCAAAGTAAATATTAATGAGGGAGGTAAAGAGTCATGGTTGTTACAAAGGGCCATCACCCAAAGGACACCACCCTTGGCCGAATTACATTGGACAAACAAAGAGGATTCTTGGCTTCATCTCACTCTCTCTCTCTCTCTTGGCCGACCCTCTCTCAAAGACAAAGGAAAAAGGACTTAGAGTTTTCTATCTCAAGCTCCTCTCCTTCTCTCAAACCTACATACTTTGGCCGAACCCTCTCTTTGGGTTTTCATTTCAAGACCTCTCAAGCTCACTCTCAGCCAAGGAACAAGGAGGAAGAAAGAAGAAAGACTAAGGAAGGAAAAGAGCAGAGGAGCGAGTCAGAACGAAAGAAAACGGAGGAGTCGCGGAATCGGTAAGTACTTGATGAAATTCTATTAAGTAAGAAAAGATGATCAAGGATCATGGTTTGGCCCTTGCATGGTCAAACCCTAGGTTTCTGTATAAGAAACATCATGAGAACTAAAAAGGGATTGGATGAAGTTTGGCCATGATGTATGGCCGAACCCTATCAAAGGATCAATCATGGACGTATGATTTATTTTAATGGAAATAATGAACCATAAAGTTTGGCCATGTTGTATGGCCAAACCCCTTGGAAGGGTGTTAGTGATTTAAAAGGTTTTAAAAGAGAGAAATAATGGAGGAATGTTATTGATTTTTAAATAGTCTCAAATGTTGAAATTGGTAAAGAACCATGGACCATGAGTTCGGCCATGGTGTATGGCCGAACCCCATAGAGAGATATTGATGGACTTAGATGTTTGAACCATGAAAATGATGGGAGAATGTTGGTAATTTTAATAGGTTTTAAATATGGTTAATGATGATCTAAAAGGATGAACCTAAGTGTATGATTAAACAAGACCTCCAATATGGTTAATGATGATCTAAAAGGATGAACCTAAATGTATGATTAAACAACACCTCCAATATGGTTAATGATGATCTAAAAGGATGAATCTAAGTGTATGATTAAACAACCCCCCCCCCCATGGAGGGACTTGGGTTATGAATCTAATATTGTAAATGATTTAAGAAAGAGGATGAAAAATGACATCATGGGTTCGGCAATGGTGTATGGCCGAACCCCATGAACCATTTTATGGACATTATGGATCTATGCATGCATGTCTGAATGAATAGATGATTAAGCTAGGAAATAGAGGATTTAATTATAGATCTATATTTATGGATCAGTTATGGACTTAGGTATGTGTAAATAAAAGGAGTGATTACCTATGGAAGGAAAGAATGGCCAAATGATGAAATTAAAGGACCACCATGGCCGAACCTCATGGATCATATTTTTGGATCTAGGTATGTATAAGTGACCTAAGTGTATGATTGAACCGTGGAAAAATGTTTAGTTGTGGATCTATGTTTTGGACCTAAGCATGAGGTGATGGAAATAATGGCTAAGATGTAAATGGGTGAAAATGATGGACCCCATGGAGAAGGTTTTTGTGGACTTAGGTTTTATTAATCCTAAATGATTAACTCATGTATGATTGGTTAAGGAATCAAAAGAAGGACCCCAAAACCAAGTGAGTGAAGTTCGGCCATGTTGTATGGCCGAACCCCACTGAGGCATGTTTATGGACTTAAACATGGTGGGAAATCAAATGGAACATGAGTTTTGATTTATTGATATATAATAAGGTAACGGGACCTCAAAAGCGGTGTATGATCAGCTTGACGCAATCGATGAGCGGTTTTCGAAAAAAAAGCAAGGACACATAAGTTGGTCATTGGTAGGATTCTTACATCATTTGATACCATGGGATATGTATGATGATTTTAATTCATATTTTGATGAGTTATTTTGTATAAATGATATGTTTCAAATATGAGATTTTAATGCTATGATTTGTATTATTAAATAGCATGTTGACATTTGCATCTCATGCATGGCATGGGAGGGATGAAATGTAACCGGAGACCATGCTCCGCGGGGCGTCCGTAAGGCATTCGTGAGGATACCTTGATGAGGAATTTTCCATCAAGAGGGATGTATGATTGAGTTATAACTGAAGACCACACTCCGTTGGGGCGTCCGTAAGGCAATTGTGGGGATACCTTGATGAAGAGTTTTCCATCAAGATGATACTATGTGATGGGTGGGACTCATTGCATATGACAACCATGGCATGGCATTATTTTACATGGTTTTGATATTATGTTATCTATGTGATTTTTGGTACTAACCCATGTGTTAACCCTACTTGTAGTACCTACTGCGTGCGTTGTCTAACGCCTTACCTCTACCCTAGTTGATGACACAGGGAATGGATGGAACGAGAAACGAGATCAGAGCCAAGCTTAGGAGCTTAGATGTTTTAGTTTCGTTTTGTTTAAGTTATTCATAGACAATGTAATTTGAGTAATTAGCATTCGGGACTGTAATAACGTAGATATATTTGCTATGGTTTGGAATATTAATTTTGGATATTTTAACTTAATTTAAGTGATGGACTCCTTACTATCTAAAATGGAATAGAATTATTATTCTATTGTAATTCCGCATCTATGATTTACTCCGCGTGTTTAACTTGAGTATGTGTGAAACGTTTTAGTGGACTTGGTCCACGCACACGTATGTTTGGCCACTTAAAGGTCAGACTTTGAAAGCTCGGACTTACTTCGCGTTGTGGCGTCCCGCTCTCTCTCACTCTTCTATTCCAAAAAAAAAAAAAAATAGCTCTGATTTTCGGAGAGTAAAAAAGGGCGGGGCGTGACAGTTGGTATCAGAGCGAAACGGGAAGGAAGAATCTTTCGAAGTAAGACTAAGACGGTATCATGTCTCACTGACAGATAAGAATCCCAACTGACCGACTCTTCGGAGTCCACCGCAAGGGGGCCGGATTAATTTACTTCGTTAGACTCAGACTGAAACATTCAATCTGAGAGCAACACTTGCCGAAAAAAGAATGATAGTAAGGGAAGTACAGTCACTATAAATTGGATTTATCAAACATAGCAAAATAGGAGATATTTCCCCGATTTCCCCAAAACGAGAAACAACGCTTGATACTTACGAAGTTTTTCCAAAAATAAATAAATACAAAGAGTGCTTATTTGGCAATTTCCCCAAAACAAGGAACATCAAGAATTTTCCCCAAAATAAGCAAAATTATGTGATACATAGGGAAATTCCCCAAAACAAAGATTAGTTTGATTAGAACTGCGGTTGGCATTGATATACTTCTGTTGTTGTGATACAGATATGTCGAGCACCATAAAGTATACAGAGTTGTGGGGCAGATGAACCCCTAGCTGTCCTATAGATCTGGTTTCTTCTTCCAACAACTCCAGCAGGCCAGGCCACACTGTGGGAGTTAACGTAGACGTCCAAGTAGGATCACCCAAGGATGTCGAAATGATTCCAGCCCCTTTTCCAAAAGAGAATATGGGAGATATCATAATTATATGAGAATCCGTAGGAGAGATAGGCTCGCCCGCGTATATGTGTGAATTGTGCAACCAAGAGGGGCACAACTGTATTTCCTGCCCCTACCCCCTTAAGGTTATTTGCCCTGTTTGTGGACTTCATGGGCACGGGAAGAAGAGGACTAACTCTCCTTACATTGGGGGACCAGGAATAATACCCTGTCTGACTTGTGGAGTGTTGGGGCACACGTCGATGACATGCCCTGACAACTTCTTCAATTTTGGTGATAATGCAGGGTCTTCTACGGAAGATTAGGCTAAGAGATGGTAAGAAAATGTCGAGGAAAGGGGAGATTTTGTAAGGGTTGTGGGTACGTTTTGTCCTTTGAAGGGTTTTTCTAACCCTACCCACCCTTGTGATGGAAGTTTGAAGGATTTTTAATAAAGTATGCAACCTTAAAAGTTTATGAGGACTGTGGCACTGAGATGTATGTGACTAAGTCATTTGATTATATTGAGACGTGCTATGGGTGTGTCCCTCACGTGATATTGATGATTGAGACCGTGGGAGCCTCGATATGAACATATGGAGACTTGGTCCCATAGGGTTTCCGTTGAGGAGTGTGTCCCTCACATGCTACGCGCTGGAGGACGCTCTCACGGCTATTTCGCACACTTGATGTGCGTTGATGGGATAGAGCTAGATATTATTTTACCCTATGGGTGTGGTGCTAGCTTCGTTAGATGCGGTTCGATCGCCTTAGAGCTTGACTGAATCACCCTTGGGTGAAGGGATGCAGGGCGAGGTAGACTTGATCACGTTGGACGTTGGTCTTCCGCTTAGTAAGTCATGGGCCCTAAGTCTTGCTAGGGGTCGGGGTATATTTATGATTTGATACTGTTGCCACAGTCTGTAGTGATTCATTCAAGTGTTGTTCCTACAGATAGAATATCTCATGGTAGATGATGTGCCCTGGATTAATTATGTCTAAGGATGGATTATGCCCATGGAAGGATTAAAATCATAGATGGTTATTAACCATGGATAGATGATACTCACTGATAGAGTGATACCTAGGGATGGATGTGTGTAACCATGGATGATGGTTCACATGGTGGTTTGGATTGATGCCGGGTATTGGTACCATGGTAGACATGTTGGTAGTGTGATGGACCTTTTGGTCCCATAGATGATGTATTGTTCTAATGATTGGGACATGTTTTGATCTACATCCCACGTTATAAGAAAAAGGTGTTAGTCGTATTATGACTTGTATCACAGGAAAGTTAGTGTTGAGAGATACTCGGTATCATAGAAGTTTTGAACAAAAAGTGTTAGTTACATAGTGATTTATGTGCAAATGAAGATATGCTTAATTTTGGAGATGTACTTAGTGGAAAAATAAGAGTCTAGTGAAACTCGAATGGGAAGCTATGGGCGACTGCCGAGTTAGACTGGCCAGCTGACTCTATAGTTAGCCGATGGAGTTCCAGGAGAGTACAGGTAGAAACCTAGTTAAAATGGAATCAGCGAAAGCCTTGAACATAGGCTCGAATTGGCAGGCTACCTCACTAACAAATTTTCAATGAGGGGCAAGGTCATCACTAACCTCACACAAAGAGTAGACGAATGAACGTACTGAGCGAGTATGTATGGAAAATATCTTGGTAGCACGTAAAGTGAAACAGAGTACATTGATCTACATAAGATCGCAAATGGGCTCACGAGAAAAAGAGATAAGAGTAAATTCTGCAAGAATGAAACTCATACGTTGATATGAGTGATTTTGATGTAATCTGTTTGAAATCCTATTTCACTCGATTTTCGGGACGAAAATTTTCAAAAGAGGGTTGTATTGTAACACCTCGGATTTTCAATTCATGAATATATATATATATATATATATATATATATATATATATATATGGAAATTGTCCATTTAATTTGTGAATTAATGGAGATGGACCATAGATGGGTAAGGTGTTGGGTCAATTTCCCAATTAAGACCCAACGGATTATGGATAAAGTTCAATTCAAATAAATGGGTAAGATTTATTTAATTGGGTCAAGGTTGTCAGTTGGGTCAAATGTCCAATTGGGACCCAATGTGTCATTGTAATAACCCGAATTTTTGATAAATATATATATTGGCATTTATTCATTTTAAATTGAAGTTTGATGCAATAAAATGCCAAATGGACCAAATTTTGGGACAATGGCCCAAGGATGGCCCAATTGGGCCATGGGTTGGATGAAATCCATTAAATGGGTCAATGAGAACTAATCGGGTCAACGATAGTCAAAGTGGGCCCGATAGCCATGGCCCAATGGATCAAAATCGGTCCAAATCCTAAGGTAAGTGGAAAATGAGGGAATCTAATTGGGCCATGGGCCCAATGGTTACCCAATAAACCTTGAATTGAAATTGATACATGTAATTGGTCAATTTGGGTCAAAGAGCCATGTGGGACCCAATGGGCCAAGGTAACTAAGCCCTAAGATAAATGGGTAAGACAAGAATCAAATTGGGCCATGGGCCCAATGATGATCCAATAAAAGGGATATAATTAATAAAATTTAAATCACCTAAATTAGGTGATAAATGGACCAAGGCAACATGGCCAATGGGGCCCACCTCCACCTCACCCATTGAGGTGGCGTGTGGACCCAAGAATAGTGGGGCCGACCACCATGGTTGACTTGGTCAACCATGGGTGGATCATAGAGGGAAATTAATGGGATTAAATTATATAGAAGGTGATTAATCAAATTAATCAAGGGATCAAGGTGATCTAAATTAATCAACCTAAGATTAAAATGGTCAAATGGTTAAATGGTCAAAACCACTCCAACAAACACAAACCACCTTAAGAAAACACAAATTAAAACCATGTGCTTGAATGGTGGTTGGGTCTCAACCACCACCACCAAAGTCAAGCCAACCCATGCTTGGTTGGTGAGAAAGTTAATGCTTGAGTGAAGACCACTCCAACCACCTCCATCTCATGTCAAACTAACCATTTCACCCTAGCTCTCCCCACACACACATGAAATTCGTCCCTCACCTTGCAAGAGAGGAGAAAAGAAAACTTAGAAGAAAAACTTAGAAAGAAAAAGGAAGAAAAGAGAAGAAAAAGATAAGTCTTGGGCCACCCCAAGATCAAGAGCCTTGAAGATCTCTCCCTCATCTCCACGCTCTCTTTCTCTCTTAACCTAACCTCATTTACCTTAGCCAATCCAAGCATGTCCCACCATTGATCAAGCTCATCTAGCCAATCAAACAAGGAAATGAAGGAGAAAAGAGGCCAAGGAAATTGACGGGAGCGACAAAGACCGGAGGAGTCGTCGGATAGTAAGTATGTTCTAAACAAGAAATTTATCATTTAGGGTTTTTAATTTTGAAATCCATCCTTGCCAT